>CM077083.1:163388714-163996214 GCA_039513925.1 Platanthera zijinensis | reverse complement strand
AAATCTAGGACATTGGGATCAATGGACCAAACACAGTGCACAATTTCCTCTTCAATTCCTGAAAGGCTCCTTCGCACTCATCGCTCTACACAAACGCAGTATTCTTCTGCGTGAGCTTAGTCAAAGGCACAGACAAAAAGGAAAATCCTTCCACAAACCTTCTGTAATATCCTGCCAACCTTAGAAAACTCCTTATCTCTTTAGGTGTGGTTGGTCTTTTCCAATCCATAACAGCGGATATCTTCTCTGGGTCAATAGAAATTCTGTCCTTATTCACAACATGACTCAAAAAGGACACCTGAGGTAGCTAAAACTCGCACTTACTCAACTTTGCATATAGCTTATGTTCTCTTAAAGCATAGAGAACTAAATGCAGGTGCTGGGCATGCTCCTCAGCACTTCGGGAATAGACCAGAACATCGTAAATAAAAATGACCACAAATTTGTCTTGGAAATCTTTGAACACTCTATTCATCATGTCCATGAAGGCAGATGGTGCATTTGTTAGTACAAAAGACATCACCTAGAACTCAAAATGTCCATACCGAGAATGGAAAGCAGTCTGCTGAATATCCGACTCACGGATTCTCAACTGATGGTAGCCCGAACAAAGGTCAATCTTCAAAAACACCGTACTACCACGCAATTGATCAAACAAATCATCTATCTACGACAAGGGACACCTATTCTTGATAGTTACCTTATTCAATTCCCTATAATCAGTGCACAGCCTCATAGATCCATCCTTCTTCTTAACAAACAACACAGGAGCACCCTAAGGTGAAGAACTCAGCCTAATGAATCCACACCGTAATAACTCATCTAGTTGGGTACGCAACTCATCCAGCTCACGTGGGGCCATACGGTACGGTGCTTTAGCAATAGGGAGAGTACCCGACTCCAAATGTATGACAAACTCCACATCCCTCTCAGGCGTAAGCCCAGGAAGACTATCTAGGAAAACATTCGAAAATTCTCGCACTACAGGAACATCCTCGACACGTGCAAATTATAACCGGTTCCTAAAACAGAAACCAAATCAGCACAACAACTGGAATCTAAAAGCTTCCGAGCACATACCACAGAAATAATCGGGGAATCCTGATGCGGAAAACAATACACACTCCTGGGGTGACCATTTTCCATCTTGAAGTCCAAATGCTTAACCTTGCATTAGATAACCACATCATATATGGACAACCAGTCCATGCCAAAAATCACATCAAAGTCCTCCAGGTCTAATACCTTCAGATTAGCAAAGGCTAGAAAATAGCCTAAAAGAATAGGACAACTCTGGATACCCTGGTCTGACACCCCTAAGTCACCAGAGGGAAACTTAATGCAAAATGAATCCCCGACTTGATAAAGAGTCAGACGATGATGCTCTATAAAATTCCAAGCCACGAACGAGTGGGTAGCACTAGAATCAAACAGAACACGCGCCCAACGATTCTTCACCTTAAACTTTCCTATAAAATTGCATACATAACTAATCGACCAACATCAAAAATATAGCTATGATTTAACAAAATAGATTAGAATCTAACTTGAGATCACTTGGGTGGATGCCTGCGCTTCTTCCAAGGTCACCACATTCAGCTTGCCCTTCCTTTTATCCAAAAGCTACGCCGGCGGCAAGGCTCTAAGTGGAACTTGCTGCAGCGCGGACTGAGACCGCGGTCATCCCAACTTAAAATGCTCTTTTTGTCCGCACTGGAAATAGGCCTTATCCTTACTCCAACAATGGGCCGCTTCATGCCACTTTCTCTTACACGAAGCACAAACCAAATATCCTCTGGGA
Organism: Platanthera zijinensis; assembly: GCA_039513925.1. Lineage (NCBI taxonomy): Eukaryota > Viridiplantae > Streptophyta > Magnoliopsida > Asparagales > Orchidaceae > Platanthera > Platanthera zijinensis. The sequence goes on along the minus strand of CM077083.1, from coordinate 163,994,413 downwards.
GCGCTCTTAATTACATGAACTTGCTACTGATTCTGAGCACCCAAACTCTTGAAACACTTTTCAAATGGATGGCCTAGCCGGCCACAGAAACTACACGCCTCCTTGATTCCTTTCTTCGAAATAGGTCTAGAATCCCAAGAGCTCTTACCATCATCCAACACTCTCTTATCCTTTCGCATTTGCTTGCCCCGATTCTTAGTATTATCTATCCCTTCGATGTTCAAAGTAGCTTCTACTTCCTCAGCATAATTCTTAGATCCATATGCACTAGCCAATTACTGGATGCTGCTCTTAAGACCACCCAAAAAGCGCTTCACTCTGCTCGCTTCAGAGGCTACCAAATTCGGAGCAAACCTGCTCAACTTGCTGAACTCTATCTCTTACTCACTGACTGAGAGTTGTCTTTGCTTCAGATGCAAATAATTGTTCATCAAACGGTCTTGCTCGACCGACTGCAGAAATTTCCTCAGCAGCAACTCCTTGAATGATTCCCACGAACATCTATCCGTAAGGTTCTCCTTCTCTCTTAACTAGCAGCTCTTCACAAGTCCCTTCAGCTTGTAAGAGGCAACCACCACTCTTTGGTCAGTAGAAACTCCTGAATAAGAGAGCATCTCCTCGATAGCAATAATCCAGTCATCCAATACCATAAAGTCAGCTCTACCGTCATAGGTAGGAGGTCCTAATCACTGGAAATGCGAAATGAAATTCATCTTCTGTGGTAGTAGAACTAGAGGAACCAAAGGAGTAGGAGGAATAGGAACTGCTTGACCCATGGCATGGTCCTACACTCTAAGCTGATGTCCTAAAATGACAGAAAACAACGCCTGAATCTGCGATTGCATCTCAACCATCTGCCTAGACTGAGCCTTATTGCTCTGTCACGACCCTTCATTCACAACTTCACTCTACGTACCTGACGACTCGCCCTCAGACTGGGGACTCGACCTCATCGCAACACGCTTAGGCGGCATCCTAATAATACATCGAATGACTAATAAAAACCTAGCTCAATGATAGAACTAATCAACTTAGTTCAGACCATACATGAATGGACACTTGCTCTTGCTGCTAACTTGTTCTGGGATTTTCATAATGATGGTATGCTTAAACATAGGATGATATACCATCATCCTATTGACTCATGTGCATAAACTATGAATGCATGAATTCTTGTTCTTTTTGGTTTAAATCCATGTGTGTACATATGTCATCATGTAAATCATGGCTTGGCACGCGTGCTAATACTATGTTATGTAATGCATGTTATGCTATGCAGTTTAATAAAGGCCTTAATACATGTTATGAGCAGCGAACACATGAAATATTATGCATCCTATACTATATAATATCGCGTGCAACAAAAAAGCAAAATCTAATGGGCATTCATGTGATGATTGTTATGCATCTCATACTACATAAAAGTCACATGTTGCTTTCTATGAGGATCCATATACAAACACATATTATGCATCTCATACTACATAATATGTCATGTATACTTCTTATCAAGCTTATGAGTGTAGTGTTCATGCTTCGGCCAAGACATACTGATGACACATCGGTGTGTGTATGAAATGGAACATACCACTAAAACTACACCTCTGATACCAACTGTCACAACCCGTATTTTCTCAACTTAAAAGATTATATCAGAGTAAGAGAAAACACATGTCATGATGCCACACCATGTAGGGGATAACTACAGGCACTCCGGCGAGAACCTACTCCTAACATTTATAATGAAATTCTCAAGTTTATCTTGAATAAAACACTTTTTCTTAGTTAAGTTTGATGGTCGTATCCCTCGGCTCAGTGGATCAACTAGTCCACAAATAAAAATATATTTACTTATGATGCGAAAAATACTTTACCTAATTCAATTATTACCCTACATGCACAGAAGCATCCCAAAAAGGGCAACTCATGATATGCATACTACTAGATTTATTATAAGTATAAGAATAGCTTTTACATTCGTTAAAATATAGTGTTATTTGATTTAAAAGATGCCATGAGTATGAGATTGGTATAATTATACGTTTTATAACTTGAAAATAACTACATGTAATCCTAACATAAAACCTTCTTAGAGAGCAAGTAAAAAACCAACAAATCATCTAAAAAGGTGATTTAGTAGCTAGCAAGTAACATAACATTCAACAAATCTCTGGTGGGAGTCAACAACCTAACACGAACCCACCAAAAGGCATGTATGTCCGAACAAAAGAAAAACACAACAACAGAACTACCTCACAACGGTAAGGAAAAGAAAACTGCAACCACTGAAGAACATCAGCAACTACCAACCCTAGCCGCTCGATCGGCTACTGCTTCGAGCCTGAGGTATTCAAAGGAAAGAATACCTCAGTAAGAATTTACAATTTGCAAATAAAGATTATTAGAAGCAATAATCAAAAGAGACAAAGGGGTACCAACCCAAATATAAGAAAAACTGTCCAAAAATAGTAAATAAGTCATAATATGATAAGTAAGAAAGAGTTCTCAAGAGTATAAGTATGAGAAGTTGTACCTAGTGCAAAATGAAGCCATGATTCGATAAGATCTACAAGTGTGAGCATCGTAACATATGTTTATATAATAAGAAGGTAGAGACTAAATAGCTCCAAACATGTGAATTATTAACACTTGGCAAAAACGGTACTGAGTCGGTGTCACATTGTCCAACACGAACCATCAGACCAAACATCTCAAAAAAGGCACTGGGTGGTGGACACAATGTCCAACACAACCCAACAGTCCAAACATATCAAAGAGGTACTATGGCGGTGGCCGCAATTTCCAACACAACCCAACAGTTCAAACACCTCAAAAGGAACTGTGGTGGTGGCCACAATGTCCAACACAACCCAACCGTCCATAAGAAAACAAACAACTCACCAAGTGTAATGATTCACGAATCAACATCAAGTTGGTGGTCCTTTATCCACTGCCAACCTAGCCACAACCAAACATTGAGAACACCAATAAGCCCGAGCCTATGATCAAAATCCCTCAACAACAAGGAGGAAAGAAAATCCAAAAAAACACATCTAATTCTATACTCGACGAATTAACCTCATCCGACGAGAAAAAAATCTTAAGTCCATACCCATTCGTCAAGTATACCCGACGAATCGGCTTGCCCTTACCTCGATACTCTACGAATTGACACAAATCTTCTAAGTCCACGAGGAATTCGTCGATAATACTCGACGAATCTCCTTTACCTCAAGACGAAACTCGACGAAAAACACTTCACTCAACGCTAAAGCTTAACTCAACGAATTTCACTCCACTCGTCGCCTAGCTGAGTTCACTCAACGCACTTGATGTCTAGTTGAGCTCACTTAAAGCACACGATGCCAAAACAACTTTACTCAAACACTTGATGCCAAGACTGTTATACTCAAAGCACTTAACTCCGCAGGCTTATCACACGACGAATTTGATTTAGACAATAGATACTCTATGAAAATAACTTAACTTTTCATAAATACTCGACGCACTCAACGCCAAAGGCTCATCACTCGATGCTCTCGATGCCAAAGGTTAATAACTCGACTAATTTGACTAAGCCCACAGATACTCGACGAAAATGATGTAACTTCTCGTAAATACTCGACGCATCGACGCAAAAGGCTCATCACTCGACGCTCTCAACGACAAAGGTTAATCACTCGACAAATTTGACTTAGCCCATAGATACTCGATGAAAAATGACTTAACTTCTCGTAAATACTTGATGCTAAAGGCTCATCACTCGACGCTCTTGACACCAAAGGTTAATCACTCGACGAATTAGACTTAACCCATAGATACTCGAAGAAAATGACTTAACTTCTCAGGAATAATAGACGAATTCGACGCCAAAGGCTCATCACTCGATGAATTTTAGCCAGACTCAGAAAATTGAGATATTGGTCGGAAAGGTGGACCTGATACTAATATTCAACGAATTCTCACAGGTGACTTATCAATACTCGACGAATTTCATACAGTCAACCTCCTTCACTACTCGGCAGATTTTAACCTTACCGAACCCTACACTACTCCTATCTTCTAAGGAGGGAAAGTCAAGAGGAAGGAAAGGAAATACAAACAAGAGACTAGCAAGGGGGAAAGAAGTCACCACTTGCCTCAAGATCTTCCAAAATCCGGCCTCATGAGCGCTCCGCTCCAAGGATCGTCCGCAAGAAATCCTAGGCAACGATTCCTGAAACTTTTCCGGACAAACGAGAGTCAAGATCAAAAACCCTAATGCCACAAATCCACAAAACGGGGAAAACTTACCGCCCACGCATAGATCTCGGCGAGAGATTTCCGAATCTACCCTCCAATGACGATTCCGAGCACCGGAACTCCTACAGGCGGTGGTCGACAACCTCGCGATGTCTGTCGCCCATTCTCTTTCGTGATTTGGTACGACGACATGGGAGAGACGATGAGTAGGGTTTCGTCTAGACGTACGAACTTATATATATATATATATAATATTGTATTAATATTATTATTTAAACGACCAAACGACCAAAAACTAGAATCATCTCGGATTTCCACGAAATTCGCAACAATGCTAATTACCAATGCCACAAAACGAACGGCGGAGTCGAAATTAAAATTCGACAAACAAACTCGGGTAAAAAATTCCCCGAAGCTACAACCAACATCAACCTACAAAAATCCACCGAGTCAAAACCTCGGATTTCAATGAGCAAAATCACGCTCGAGCAACGATGTCCGTTAACTACGTGTTAACGTAACGCCTTAACATCATTATTAAATTACTATCGCAATTAAAATAAACATAAAAAATCAGGGGCATTAAAGCCACTCCCCCTACAAGGAAGTTTCATCCCGAACTTGATATGAAACTGAATCTACTACTAAAAGGAAGTAACTAATGGTTATCGAAAAGAAACACTTACCAAAAAAAAACTAGGAGAACAAATGACGATGAGCTTCTCTCATAGCTGACTCCAACTCCCAAGTCGCGCTCTCAACGTCTTGGTTTTTCCAAAGAACCTTGATCATGGGTATTTTCTTCATTCACAACACCTGATCCTGAGTATCTAGAATACGAACAGGTACTTCAATATAAGAAAGATTAGGCTACAATTGGGGAACCGAGTCATGAACATGCCAGTCACTAAGCACACATTTCCGCAACTGGATCACATGAAACACATCGAGCACAATAGGGAAATTAGCGGGCAAATCTAATCTATAAGCTGACACTCTGATGCGTTCAATAACCTGGAATGGTCCCACATACCTGGGATCCAACTTTTAGTTCCTTCCAAACCTCTTAATGACTGCCATCGGAGAAGCTTTGAGAAAAACCATGTCCCCAACTACGAACTCCAAATTAACCCTTCATTTGTTAGCGCTCTTATCAAAATTCTCCTGAGCTATACGAAGCTTCTCTCGAATATGCAATATAGAGGTACTCATCTTTTCCAAAGCTTCTGGACCCAACAATGGTCTTTCACCAACTTCAGTCCAAAATAAGGGGGTTTGACAACGCCTCCCATACAAAGCCTCAAAGGGGGCCATCTGCAAACTCTCTTGATAACTATTATTATAAGCAAATTCCATCAATCGAAACAGCTTGTCCCACGATCCTCCGTGGTCCAAGATGTAACATCTAATCATATCTTCCAAAATATGATTAACTCTCTCCGTTTGACCATTGGTCTGCATATGATAATCAGTGGAATACCTAAGATCGGTACCCAACCCTTCCTACAAACTCATCCAAAAAAGAGACGTAAACATGGAATCTCGATCTGACACGATACGTATAGGTACTCCGTGCAATCTAATGACCTCTTCCAAATACAACTCTATTATCTTCTTCATGGAGTAATAAATCTTGAATGACATAAATTGAGCACACTTCGTCAATCTATCAACTATGACCCAAACAGAATCATGTCCTTAGGGAGATCATAAAAACCAGCAATAAAGTCCATAGAAATACTCTCCCACTTCAAACTTGGAATATACAAAGGCATTAGCTTGCCACCAGGCCTTCTATGATCTGCCTTAACTCGTTTGCAAGTAAAATACTCATACAAAAACTTGGCTATAACGTTCTTCATTCCATACAACGAAACGATCTGTTTCAAATCTCTATACATCTTTGTAGAACTAGTTTGGTAGACAACACTAGATCCATGCGCTTCACTTCATATCCTTGCTCGAATATCCTCAACAGTGGGAATAAAATACCTACCATGGTACTTAAAAGTACTCGCGTCATCGATTGAAAAGTCCGATAATTCCACCTTTTCAGTTCTACTACGAATATGCTACAAATCAGGGTCATCCTTTTGATGAAGCCTTGTAAATGTAATCCATGAATGCTCTGCCACTTTCAGGCTGCTTTGTGAATCGCTACTTCTGACAGAGATGCCCATTAATAAAAACTCTTCCACAAAAGATTCTCCAGAAAGATTAAAGATCTGTGCGGTCTTCCAACTCAAGGAATCAACCACCACATTAGCCTTACCCGGATGATATAGGATATTGACATCATAGTCCGCAAAATACTCCAACCATCTACTCTAGCATAAATTCATCTCCTTCTGAGGGAAGACGTACTTCAAGCTCTTATGGTATGTGTAAATCTTGTACAACGTGTCATACAACAAATGCCTCCACTGCTCTAAGACAACTCACTGTTGCAAACTCCAAATTTTGAGTAGGGCAATTCCTTTCGTGAACCTTCAATTGCATTGACCCACCGCAATCACTTTTCCCTCTTGCATCAATACACATCCATGCCCGATGTGCGATGCATCCACATAAACTACATACTCTACTCCCTCGATAGGCAAGGTAAAAACTAGAGCAGTGCACAATTTCCTCTTCAATTCCTGAAAGGCTCCTTCGCACTCATCGCTCCACACAAACGCAATATTCTTCTGTATGAGCTTAGTCAAAGGCACAGAAAACAAGGAAAATCCCACCAAAAACCTTATATAATAGCCCGCCAAACCAAGGAAACTCCTTATCTCTTTAGGTGTGGTAGGTGTTTTCCAATCCATAATAATGACTATCTTCTCTAGGTCAATAAAAATTCCGTCCTTATTCACAACATGACCCAAAAAGGACACCTGAGGTTGCCAAAACTCGCACTTACTTTGTAAGACCCCCATTTTTTTCTTTTTCGACACCGGGGTCTTAGGCCCAGAACCGCCACCTTGCGGTGATACCTTCGCACCCGGGAAGGTCGTCACTACAAGATGCCGATTCTGCCGGCCAAAATCGATCACAACTATAGCAATAAAATAAAAGCAAGTCCATAGAAAATCACATGTATAGAAAATAAGCTCCACGAAGGGAGTGTCCACAGATAGTACATATAATAAAAATCTCGGGCTTATGCCCGGTACATCAAGTCCTCACTACAAATCACTCATCGCGGAAGCAAACTAATACAACTACTAGTGTTCGGGACTCACAGTCCCTGCTATCTGGACTCCAGTACTAGACTGTCCGATCTCCAAGCGTGCCGACCTCTGGGGCTGCTCCTCCATGCTGGGCTCCGTGGTCCCCTAAATGATGTGGTTCGAAAACCGTTAGTCTAAAAGACTAAGTCCTATCGTCCTCCACCCCTTCCCCCATGGCTCCTAAGCACCGAGCGGGGAGAAGGAAAGGAAAGAACATGAAGGTGGAGAATGCCAAATAGCAGATGGCAGCGGAACTAGACTAGCAGTTCTAAGTATGGTAATAATGATACAAAATTAGAATAAGTAACCTTAACTTATGTGAAAACACATAAGCTAAGGGATCTCTTGCAGGGCTCCTATCGTATAAAAAGTCTCATACCGATTTATACGATAGGGTGTCGGTTTTACTAGCAGGCTTAAATATATAATATTGAAAGAGAACCTTGACTTATAAGCACGCTCGCACGAACTTATAGGCCAAGGGGTCGTTTTACAAGGCCTAATGTATAGAGCATCCCATACCGCTTATACATTAGGTGTCAGGTTATATGCAATGGTTATGCTATGAAATACAATTATGCTATGATGTGAACATGCAAGTGCAACTCACCCACTCGACTCTGTGTACACAGACCTTTAGTTCCCCCTTTCGGAGCCGTTACCTCCCAGGATACCTCCGTAGTGGCAGACGGAAGCGGTGGGTTGGGCCTCGCCCATCTCTAAACCAGTAAAGCACTACCAGTCAGACCTATTGTATACCTCAATGCTTGGTGCACAAAGCGTACTCCTGCGTACTCTAGCTGGCTGGCGCACCGGACTTCTGTTGGTGAAGTGCTAACCACACTTGCCGAGTCAGCGTATTGGCGTCGGTGCATCGACCCTCCAATACCGAAGACCCACCACCTTATACCTTTTATGCACATGCAATAGTTATGAGTCCCAACAACCGAGCCAAATCTCCCCGGACTATCCCGTCTGTCATAATCAACAACCGAGCTGAAGCTCCCCCGACTATCCCGTCCGTCATATTCTACAACCGAGCCGAAGCTCGCTGGTCCACCATGCCCATCACCATAACCACTGGGCTTATTGCCCGAGTAACCCAAACTATCTCCCGGGACATTGGGGTGTGAGAGTGTGAAATCCTAAGTTTACTATTTACTCTTGTGGCGATTTTATACCTACGACTTAGGTTTTACCCAGGACTGCCCAATGTATTCCCTGTGAAGGGCTCTCGAGGGCACTAGGAGCTATGATGGGTTGAATCCCAAAGCTCCCTTTCGCAAGGCACTTATTCTTGTTGGTTGGTAACTAATCCCATATCCATTACCCATTTCTTTTTCATATTACGGTAGACTAAACCTAAGGTGATTTTGACCTTTCACTCTACGGGGGAAGACGATCTTTCGTCGACCCCAAGCACTACTCAACACTACCGACTCATATCTCACTACTTAACCTAAACTTCTAGGATGACTCATCCACATCTACAAAATCCAGCAAGATGGCTAACTCCAACTATGCCAAATCATTTCCTTTCAACAATTTACTAAATGCAGACCACAAGGTTAAATGCCATGTAAAATGGGGAGTACATCAAATAATCATCCAATACTCCTATAATAATTAATGGAGGTCCATTATGACCTTTAAGCCCTAAATCCAGAGACCCAAAATTTTCCTTATTTATTTAATAATTTATTTAATTATTCTAGTGACTAAAATTTCCAATAATGAACATGAAGTACCATTTTCAGGCAAGATATCATTCCACTAATTTTATATGATATTTAAAATAAGGATTTAACTCATCTTCCAAAATATCTAAGTTTTTCAGTAAGATTTTATCCCAAAATTCCTATTTCATTTTAACCCTTGAAAATTCATTTAAAGAAATATAAAAGACTATATTGCTTCCAAAAATTCAGAGAAATTTCCAGTATGAATATAATGGCATATAAATGATTTGGGCAAAATTTCATAATTTATTTATCAGTAAATAGTCTTAATTAAATTATTGAATAATTTCCTCATTTAACAAGCTTGTGAAGTAAGTACCTCAAATATGTATTCAAAAATTTTCATAAAATTTATATATGCATGTAATGATTCAAAACTTCCTCTGCCAAACTTTTATGACCTTCCAAGGGTAAGAGGGACCATAATGTTCAATTTATTAAATTGAGGCATCCCTTGTGTTACAAATGAAGTACTATAAATATTGTCCCAAAATTTCCAATTAAATTACCAGAGGCTCATAATATCCTTATGACCAATCTACCAAAATTTTATCTTAATTTGAGGTGTTTAGCTAGCCCATTCCAACCCTACAATATTTGTGCCCTAAACTAGGGTTAGGGTTTTGTGGGTCCCAAACTTTCCAAAACACCCTAAGATTTTAACCAAAGAGTTATAGTTACCATAATACCCTCCCTACAAACTTTCATAGTCATACAAGGTTTTTTGGCCACATGCCCTTCACAAGGTACAAAAGCCCTTCCTTAGGGTTTGACCTAGGATCTTGGGGCAAATCAATTCCAAATCTCCCCATATTTCATTGGAATGTGCACAAGTTCATGACAAGTCAGTGTTCCAAATTTGAACCTCTATTGAGGTTAATTGGACACTCTAAGCAAAAATTACATTTTGGACCAAAATGCCCTTCTTAGGGCAAGGCTAGGGTTTGCATGACTTCCATTCAAATCAACTCCAAACTTAATGAAATGTTAACAAGAGGTCTATATTGACCTCATATACCTCCCACCAAAATTTGGATGAATTTGGACTTCATTTGACCCATAAATTAATTTACCCTAGATAAATTAAATTATTTACAAAACTATAAAAATATTATCTCCAAAAATTCCCATTTTTGGGCGTGGTCTAGATATTAGTTAGGGTGACTCCCTGCCAAAATTCCAACTCATTTGGGCTAAGGATGAAGTGTGGGCACTCTGTTTAATGTCTGCCTAGACATATGTATAAACCCCATTAAAATGAGTGCCCTGGTCAAACCAGTCACCCAAATTGGTCCAAACCAATTTTGTTTGAAAGTAGACCCATAGGGCTACATTTTATGTGTTGACCATTTTTTCTGAAATGAAGCCTAAGTATTTTTAATAATTAAAAATATTAAATACAATTTGCTGTGATAGAATTGAAATAATAATAAACTTAAGCTATAGTTTATATCCATATCAACACGAATCTTGACGCAATTTTGGACGGCATCCTATCATCGTTCCCGCGCGCCAATGGCCAGGATTGCTCCTGCCTGGGCCGACTTCCAGCGGCTGTCGCCGGCGCTCCGGCCACCTCCCCGGCCTGCCACCGCCGCCAACACCTTCGTGGTGGTCGGGGCTACCTCCAGGCGGCGGCACAGCCGCCGGGGAGCACTGTTTTGGCGATTCTACCAAGAAGAATTTTCGGCCGAAAACCATGAAAATCCAAATCGGATTGGTCTCAATTGAGCCCCAACCTTGGCCCTAATGATGTCTACGATCTACCCATGCAAGAAGGAGTGGAGGAGGACCTGTAGTGGCAGCTGTAGCCGTGCTGATCGCCGGATTGGCATGGTGGTGGCCGGTGGTGGTCGGCTTCTTCAAAAATGCAGGAAACTGCTTGGCTCCTTCAGGTAAAGTGTGGGAATTCCTCCTTGGAGTCTAGGGAAGCTTTTGAGGAGGGAGAGGAGAGGTGTTAGGTGGCTGAAAGCACTTTGGCCATTTTTGGCCAAAGTCAAGCTTGGCGGCTTGGTAGGTAGGGGGGGGGTGGAGCTTGCTCTAACCAGTCAAAAATTGCTGCTGCACTCCCCTTGCCTTGCTGAATTGAATGGGGAGGTTGGGGAAGGGGGAGGATGAGCCCAAAGTCTTCCTCCTTTTTCTTCCTTCTCATTCTCTCTCCTCCATGGGTGGCTTTCTCTCTCCTAGTCACCAAGCCTGAAATTTGGCTCCTATCTAATCCCATGGCAGCCCACAAGTCCATCTCATTCATCAAAACAAGGTTGGCCCAAGTTAATTGGGCTTGAGCTTGAGTTAGCCCATTTGGGCTAGCTTGACCTAAACTTGGTCTAGGGCCCACTTAGGTCAATTTGGTCCTTAAGGTTTCCTTAATGGGTCCTTGGTGACCCATTAGCCTCCCCTAGGGTCAAGGTGGGGTTGGATTGGCCCTTGAAGGTCACTTGACCCTTAACTAGGGCACTTTGACCATTTTAGGTCAAGAGTTGACTTGGGTCAACCTAGCCTTTTTGATTGGTTCTAATGGGTCCTTGGTGACCCTTGGCCTCTAACTAGGGCTATGAGGGTATGTGTGGGGTCCACTTGGCTAAGGGACTGCAATTGGCCCTTGTGTAGGTCAATTTGACCCAATTAGGGTTATAGTTGACTTTGGTCAACTTAGCCCCTTTGAACTCCTTCCATGGGTCCTTAGTGACCCATTAACCCCTCACTATGGTTATGAAGGTATGGGTGAGGTCTTGGAGTCTTGGTGAAGCCCCATGATCACCTTAAACCAAGGTTCAGAAATCTACTATGTGCAGACTATAGTGGTCTCATCCTCATTCCTAGGCTCACTTGGCCTTTCTGGACTTTCTAGGGTTTTGTCATGACCTAGTCATGACAAAACTATCTCTAGGGGTCTAGTTGTTCGAGGGATGTTACAAATCCCAATAAACAAAACAAAGATTTCGTCCCCGAAATCAAGGTTAAGATTATAGGGACTCCTAAAGAGACTTGTAACATCCCATGAGAATTGAAAGATTTTCATTACGACGCCATGTTCGCTATGTGAGGTTTAAAGGTGATAGTCAAAATTTAGACCAATTTGCCCAATTGGCAAAGTCTAGACCCCAATAAACAAAAGTTTAGCCCATATTCTTGAAATTTCAGTCAATAGGAAAGTAAATTGAACATCCGGAGAGGTTGTGAGGTATACCTGACTGAACAGCTCCGGGTATTTTTATCGCATCAGGTCCTGCGGTTCCCAGGTATGCTCCTCCTGATCGTGGTTCCTCCACAATACTTTGACTAACGGAACCTTCTTGCGGCGCAAGACTCGTACTCCTTTGTCATCGATCCGAACCGGCTCCAAGTTAATAGACCGGTCTGAAGCTACCGTCCCGTCCGTAGTCGAAATCTGCTGCTCCGGGCGTAGTAGAGCCCTCCTAAGAGAGGATATATGGAACACGTCGTGCAGACTTGCCAGCTCCGGTGGCAGCTCCAACCTGTATGCCAAGGGACCGATCCGCTCCTGGATCCTATAAGGCCCCATATATCTTGGGCTGAGCTTCTTCCTCTGTCCGCGTACCCGAGTAACTCCATGCATTGGTCGGATCTTCAAGAACACCTGGTCTTCCACCCGGAATTCCACCTGACGGTGCCGAGCGTCGTAATACTTAGCCTGTCGGCTCTGTGCTTCTAGCATCCTGTCCCGTATCAATCTCACCTGAGCCTCGGTGTCCTCGACAAACTCCAAATCCAACGCCTTAGGGTCCTCGTCTTGTATCCATGACAACGAAGTCCTGCACCTCCGTCCGTACAATGCCTCATAAGGAGCCATCCTTATACTGGACTGGTAGCTGTTATTATACGAGAACTCGATCAGTGGCAACAACTTTTCCCAAGGTTCACCGCGATCCAATATGCAAAGTCGTAGCAAATCCTCCAGAGTCCGGTTAGTGCGTTCCGTTTGTCCATCCGTATGGGGATGAAAAGCCGTACTGAATGTTAGTCGCGTGCCCAAGTAAGTCTGCACTGACCTCCACTCCCTGGACGTAAATCATCCATCCCGGTCTGATACAATCGACTTGGGCACGCCGTGATAACGGACGAACTGCTCCACAAACTTTCGGACTAACACACCCACCGAGTCATCCTTCCTGAGTGAAATAAACCTGGCTACCTTCGTCAGCCGGTCGACGATCACCCAGATCGAATCATTCCCTATCCGCGATCGGGGAAGTCCATGTATAAAGTCCATGGCGATATCATCGAACTTCCACTCTGGTACTGGGAGTGGCTGCAATAATCCTGCGGGGTTTCTGTACTCCGCTTTCACTAACTGGCATGCCTCGCAATGAGTCACGAAGTAGGTGATATCCTTCTTCATGCCCGGCCAGTACATAGTCTTCTTCAGATCTGCAGTCATCTTCATAATCCCCGGGTGTACCGAATATCGACTGCAATGAGCCTCCATCATGATGTCCTCCCGGACCTGTCCTCCCTCTGGTATGTAAACCCGTCCTCTGAAGCACACTAAGTCATCCCTCAGCGAGTAATCTCCCGCAGTGCCTGCTTCTAAGGCCCAGAATATCAGCTCTAGCTGGGTATCCTGCCTCTGTCCATCCTTGACCCGTTCTCGAATGTCATCCGTGGCAATTAATGACGATAGATACTCCGGGTACAACTCAGGGTGATCCTCAGACATAAGGGATATTTGCATCTTGTCTAACATCTGAACCAACTCCAAGGCCATCAACTGTGTTCCTACTCCGGGGTTTGCGGTCTTTCGGCTCAGTGCATCTGCTACCACATTCGCCTTTCCCGGGTGGTAGTGCATCTCGTACTGGTAGTATGCTAAAAACTCCACCCATCGTCTCTGTCTGATGTTCAACTCTTTCTGCGTGTCCACATACCTCAAATTTTTATGGTCAGAGTATATGTCGCAGTGGACACCGTACAGAAAGTGCCGCCAGACTTTCAGTGCAAAAATGATAGCTCCCATTTCTAGGTCATGGATTGGGTAGTTCTGCTCATGCTCCTTCAACTGCCGAGAAGCGTAAGCTATCACATGGCCATTCTGCATAAGCACTACACCCATGCCCTGGTAGGAAGCGTCGGTGTAGACCTGAAATCCTTCCTTCCCTGAAGGGAGGGAAAGTATAGGAGCCGAAGTGAGTCGTCCCTTTAGCTCTTGAAAAGCCATCTCACATTGTGGGGTCCAGATAAAGGGTACCTCCTTCCTTGTCAGAGATGTGAGTGGAAGGGCGATAGGAGAAAATCCCTCTACGAACTTACGGTAGTAACCGGCGAGTCCTAGGAAACTCCGCACGTCTATGGCCGTCTTCAACTGTGGCCAATCCCGAACTGCTTGAATCTTGGCCGGGTCCACTGCCAACCCAGCACCACTGATAATATGGCCTAGGAAATCCACCTCCTTTAACCAAAATTGGCATTTGCTGAACTTCGCATAAAGGCGATGCTCCCGCAACCTCTCCAGAGTCAGTGCCAGATACCGAGTGCGCTCCTCCTCTGTCCTAGAGTAGATCAGGATGTCGTCTATGAATACTTTGACGAACACATCCAAGTAGGCCTCAAAAACTCGGTTCATGAGGCTCATGAATGCCGACGGAGCGTTCGTGAGCCCGAAGGGCATCACGGTGAACTCATACAGGCCATATCTGCTACTGAAGGCCGTCTTCGGGATATCCTCCTCCTAGATCCGCAGCTGGTAGTATCCTGACCTCAAGTCCAGCTTCGAGAAATAATGGGCTCCCTCTAGCTGGTCGAATAATTCGTCTATCCGTGGGAGCGGATAGGTATTCCGGATGGTCAGCCTGTTTAGTGCTCGATAATCGATGCACAGGCGAAGTGTCCCATCCTTCTTCTTCGCAAATAAGACCGGGGCTCCCCATGGCGAGGAACTCGGTCTAACAAATCCGGCTTTCACCAGTTCCTGGAGTTGGCTTCGAAATTCTGTTAGCTCTTTTAGGGCCATCCGGTAAGGGGCTCTAGCTGCCGGCTTAGCCCCCGGCACTAGCTATATCCGGAAATCCTGCTCCCGGTGCGGAGGTAGCCCTGCCAGTTTCTCTGGGAATACGTCGGCAAAATCTCGTACCACTGGAATATCCGAGGTGGAGACCTTGGCCTCAGTCATTTCAAATATCACCTCATATACTTCACCCCCCTGTAAGTGAGCCTTGACAGCCTGTACAGATGACAACATGAGAGGGGGAATAGATCTAGTACCTTCGATGACGAGGTAGGAATCCCCATGTCTCACGGTAACTCTCTTGGACATGCAGTCAATCTGAGCATGATTCCAGTTCAACCATGTCATTCCTAGGATCAAATCAAAGACTGGCATCTTTATGATCGTCGCTGGGGCTTCAAATATCTTTCCGCTGATCTCCGCCTCCATGTTGCAATGGGCAGAGGTGAACAACTCTGATCCGTCGGGTAATCGTATCCTCATCATCAAACCCGTGAATCGTTCCACTCCTTCCAACCCTTCTACAAAGGCTTCCGATACAAACGAGTGTGAATCACCCGTATCAAATAGCGTATAAACGGGTTTGCCGCTGATGAAAACTATTCCTGGGGGTGGGGAAAGTTAAATGTCTTAGAGTCTAGCTATGGTTTTCTTCCCTAGATTATCATTTCTATATAAACTTAAATGTCATGAGGAAATAAGTTTATAATTTTCTGACGTACCAGTGATTACTTGCTCCGGGTTCCGAGGTTGAGCCAAATCCAGTGCATAAATTTGCTCCCTCTGCTGCCTGCGATATGCACCCTGGAAACCACGTCCTCGGCCACGTCCTCGTCCTCCAAACTTTTGGGCATGCGGGGCAGCCTGGGGTGCTGGTAGAGGTGCTTCCCTCATGGGGCAGTTTCTCAGAATGTGTCCTATCTGGTGACAGTTGTAGCACTCTGGTGGGGGAAATGCCATACCCCCGGGTCTTGGTGCCTCCCTCATCTGAAGAGGCTGAGGGGCCAATATCACCTGCTCCCTCGGCTCCTGCCTCACTTCCTGATGAGGCTGGTCCTCTGTCCTTCTCCCACCTGGTATAGCACCTTGCCGCTGATCATTTCTGGCTCTCCGGCCCTGATCCTCTACTTGCCGCTTCCGGCCTCGAGTGGTGTGCCAATCAGCCTCAATCCTCTTTGCCATCTCCAAAATCCGGGAGATAGGCCCATCAGATACAAACAACAAAGCCTCCCTCAAGTCCTCCCACAGGCCCTTATAGAACCTCTTTATGTACCCTGCTTCGTCCAGCTGGTAAGAATCTGCATATCGAGCCAAATGGTCAAACTCCCGATGGTACTCAACCACCATCTGGGTGCCCTGCTTCAGCTGTAAGAAACGCTCCTCCAACTCATCCCTGGCCGACTGCGGAACAAAATGCTCCAGCAGCGCGGTCCTGAACTCTTCCCAGGTAACTTCCGCAACCTCCCTATCGGCAAACGTCGTGTCCAGCAGCGTCTTCCATCACCTTTTGGCATGGGACTCTAAACAAGAGACCACCAAAGGAACCCTCTCCTCCCAGGGGCACCGTATCCCGGTCAACATTTCATATATAATGTCTAGCCATTCCTCTGTCCAAACAGCCGATTCTGTCCCTAAGTAAGATGGAGGAGAGAGTCCTCGGAAGATGCTCAGCCAATTGGCCCCCGGGTTTGGCTGCGGGGCCGGAACCTATTGGGCCCTGAAAGCATCCAGAATAGCTGTCAGGGTTTTCCCCATCTACGAGTGTAGGAATAGAGTGGGGACCGGGGGAGGTGGTGCAACATTCGGAGTCTGCTGGACTTCGCCTTATGGTGTTGGCTGCGCTGGGGGCTGCGTAACAGAAGTCAATTTTAAGTAATCGCACATATCTAACTAAAAGTGGACAATTTTATGTGATCCCCCATATGGGCCCACCACTGCTTAGTTTGTCCCTAAACTAAATGCGTACAGGGGTGGCCCAGGGTTTGTGGACTGCTACATTTCGATCGATATATTTTCCTCTGATACCACTTGTAAGACTCCCATTTTTTTTTCTTTTTCGACACCGGGGTCTTAGGCCCAGACTGCCACCTTGCGGTGATACCTTCGCACCCGGGAAGGTCGTCACGACAAGATGCCGATTCTGCTGGCCAAAATCGATCACAACTGTAGCAATAAAATAAAAGCAAGTCCACAGAAAATCACATGTATAGAAAATAAGCTCCACGAAGGGAGTGTCCACAGATAGTACATATAATAAAAATCTCGGGCTTATGCCCGGTACATCAAGTCCTCACTACAAATCACTCATCGTGGAAGCAAACTAATACAACTACTAGTGTTCGGGACTTACAGTCCCTGCTGTCTGGACTCCAGTACTAGACTGTCCGATCTCCAAGCGTGCCGACCTCCGGGGCTGCTCCTCCATGCTGGGCTCCGTGGTCCCCTAAATGATGTGGTTCGAAAACCGTTAGTCGAAAAGACTAAGCCCTATCGTCCTCCGCCCTTACCCCATGGCTCCTAAGCACCGAGCGGGGAGAAGGAAATGAAAGGACATGAAGGTGGAGAATGTCAAATAGTAGATGGCAGCGGAACTAGACTAGCAGTTCTAAGTATGGTAATAATGATACAAAATTAGAATAAGTAACCTTAACTTATGTGAAAACACATAAGCTAAGGGATCTCTTGCAGGGCTCCTATCGTATAAAAAGTTTCATACCGATTTATACGATAGGGTGTCGGTTTTACTAGCAGGCTTAAATATATAATACTGAAAGAGAACCTTGACTTATAAGCACGCTCGCACGAACTTATTGTCCAAGGGGTCGTTTTGCAAGGCCTAATGTATAGAGCGTCACATACCGCTTATACATTAGGTGTCAGGTTATATGAAATGGTAATGCTATGAAATACAATTATGCTATGATGTGAACATGCAAGTGCAACTCACCCACTCGACTCTGTGTACACAGACCTTTAGTTCCCCCTTTCGGAGCCGTTACCTCCCAGGATACCTCCGTAGTGGCAAACGGAAGCGGTGGGTTGGGCCTCGCTCACCTCTAAAATAGTAAAGCACTACCGGTCAGACCTATCGTACGCCTCAACTCTTGGTGCACAAAGCGGACTCCCGCGTACTCTTGCCGGCTGGCGCACCGGACTTCTGTTAGCGAAGTGCTAACCACACTTGCCGAGTCAGCGTATTGGCGTCGGTGCATCGACCCTCCAATACCGAAGACCCACCACCTTATACCTTTTATGCACATGTAATAGTTATGAGTCCCAACAACCGAGCCAAATCTCCCTGGACTATCCCGTCTGTCATAATCAACAACCGAGCTGAAGCTCCCCGGACTATCCCGTCCGTCATATTATACAACCGAGCAGAAGCTCGCTGGGCCACCATGCCCATCACCATAACCACTGGGCTTATTGCCCGAGTAACCCAAACTATCTCCCGGGACATTTGTAACACCCCTATCCGTCACATAGCATATAGCAGTAGGTCCGGCCGGGGCCCGACGCCATATACTACGGACAGACCGGTTGGTTACGCGTTGAAACCACACAACCAATCAGAGCGTCCTACACAACACCTAGCGGAAGCAATTTAATTAAGTTGCAAAAAGATAAGAACCCTGCCACAGAGCATGAATGTCCACTATAACCCAGGAATGAGTACATACACAAAGAGTTTACGGCCTTAAGGCCTTACAAAAATGTTCGCTTAACAAAATAGCGTCTTTCATACATCGGCACGCAGGCCGGCCATACATGAATATGAAAAAGCTAATAACTACGCCTTCGAGGGCTGGCGCTGCAACTTGGGCTTTAGCCCGCTATTTGCCGCTTGGCTCCGCAGCAGCACCTGTAGAAACAACCCACCCAAGAGGTGGCAATACAAAAGGGCAACGGTCAACAAGAGCTGACCAAATTATAACGACCCCGTCCCGTTTCTCGGGACGGCGGTGCTCCTTCCCTGCATATAAAACTATCATAGCAATTCTATAGAGTATTCTATTCGCCACAAGTGTCGGCACGCACGGCCGCACACTCCGTGCTCTCAGGGCACTAATCGGTGAACCCGGTCCGGACCCAGTCCGACACCGCGATTCCACCACCATCCCTCGGATGGCAACACACGTGAGTATTTAGCCCTTTCAGCCGAAGCCTAGGCTCGTTTCCAGCCCCCCGGGAAGTCCCATGTACTTTAGGTCGCTTCTACCGAGACCACTTGGAATGGGTAGAGTTCCACCCGCCCGTTGCTCACTTCACCACGGCCATTTAGCCATCGGTGCGGGCCAAGTTTCTCCTCATTCCCACAATCGATCAAAACACGCACATAACCCTGTTATGTACCGATTTGCCCTCCAAGGCAACATCGCGGCGGCAATGCGATTCCGCCCAAGCTTTCCGGGTGCGCTTCGAGGTTAACCCCCAAGGATCCCTGTATGCAATCTACCGCGTAGAATTTTCGGAAAACTAAATCCAACGGCGTGGAGTCTTCTCCGGCCATGCAATGCAACATCACCGATCCGGGTTAAACCCGAATAGGCTTCACACACAATGCCTACACCCGTACTCCGATTCCGGGCTCTAACAACGGGGACTTTACATATCTACCCGAGGGGATTCCGCGCCTCAACGCTCACTCGCGAGAGGGGGATTTCCCTATGCATAGAAAGAAGGGCGACTACACATGCCCTATGAAGAGGATCGTTACCCTCGCATTTTTCCGCGGTGCCATGAAGATGTAGTCGGATGGAAAGCTTCGCCTCGCCCTTGCCTTCGAGGATCCGGACTCGGATCGCGAATCGGTGCTCCGGAGCTCCTCCGGCGGCCGGATCTTGGGCTCCTCCTTCCTCTTGCTCTCCCTTCTCTCTAAACACTTAGAGAGAGAGTGGACCAAAGAAAATGAGGATATAAAACCCTAATCCTGGTTAATAACCCCCCAGGAGCCGCCCCCACCGTTGGATCCAGATCCAAGGGAACGAACGGCCGAGATTAGATCCAAAATCCCAAAAACTGGGCCGAACACGGCTTGACACACGGCCGTGTGTCTGGCCGTGTAGCTCATTCGCCGATCGACACGGCTCCTGACACGGCCGTGTGCCACGGGCCGTGTTACCTGGAGCTTCAAGACGATCGTCGGGCTTCCAGAACACGGCTTCGAACACGGCTGTGTTCGAGGCCGTGTGCCCCACACACGGCTTGAGACACGGCCGTGTGTCTCAGGCCGTGTACCTCTCTGACTCGAGACAGCACAAAACACAAATAAATCCCTGAACACGGGTAGGCACACGGCCGTGTGCCAGGCCGTGTGCCCCTGTTCAGATCTCCAAAAGAGCCGTTTGATTGCCCCGCGATCATCTCCGAGGTTGGGGTCTTACAACTCCCTCCCCCTTAAGAGAATTTCGTCCCGAAATTAAGAACAGAGACTACACAAAAGAATAAACAAATCGAGTACCTGAGGGGAACAACTCGGGGTACTCCTCGCGCATTGTCTGCTCTCGCTCCCAAGAGAGCTCCTCACGCCCGCAGTTATCCCAACGGACCTTCACCATTTTGATTTCCTTGTTCCGAAGCCGCTTGACTTAGAAATCCTCAATAGATATGGGCTTGACTTTCGTTGTCAACCCTTCCTCAACCGGTACTTGATCAGCCGCAATCACCTGCGAAGGCTCTTGCACCGCCTTCCGCAACACAGAAATGTGGAACACATCATGTAATCCACTCAACTCCACCGATAGCTTCAAACGGTATGCCGCTTCGCCGACTCGCTCCAGTACCTCAAACGGCCCAAGGTATCTCGGACTCAACTTTTTCAAGCGTCGAATCCGTGAGACACCCTTGAACGGCTTGATCTTCAAGTACACCCAATCGCCTACCGCGAACTCCACGTTCCGGTGCTTGGCATTGTAGTACTTCGCCTGCCGGTCCTGAGCGATTAACAAGCGCTCCCGAATGATTCGCACTAACGAGGTAGCACTCTCCACCTCCTGCTTCTTGTACAACCTTGCCTCACCCGCTTCAAGCCACGATAACGACGTGCGACACTTCCTACCATACAGGGCCTCGAAGGGCGCCATTTGTATGCTCGCTTGGTAGCTGTTGTTGTACGCGAACTCCACCAAATAAAGATGGTCTTCCCAATGCTTACCGAAGTCCAGGACACACATGCGTAGCATGTCCTCCATCGTTCTATTGACCCTCTCGGTCTGCCAATCCGTCTGCGGATGGAAAGCTGTACTGAACTTTAACTTTGTTCCCAACATCTGCTGCACCAACCTCCAATCATTTGACGTGAACCGCCCATCGCGATCACTCACAATGCTACGAGGCACACCATGCAGCCTAACAATATTGTCAACGTACAACTTCGCCAATTTCTCGACTGGATCATCCTTCCTATGCGGAATGAAATGAGATACCTTGGTTAGCCGATCTACGATCACCCAGATGGCGTCGTTCCCCTTCTGCGACCTTGGCAACCCGTGCACAAAGTCCATAGATATATCGTCGAATTTCCACTCCGGTATAGGCAAGGACTTCAGAAATCCTCCCGGCTTTTGGCACTCCGCCTTCACCAAGGCGCACGTTTGGCATTTAGCCACGTACAACGCCACATCTTTCTTAAGCCCCGGCCACCAAAACAACTTCTTGAGATCACGATACATCTTCGTGCTCCCTGGGTGGATTGAGTACTTGGTATGATGAGCCTCGTACATCAATTCCGCCCGGAGGTTGCCCCCACTTGGGACGCACAAACGATGATCCTTCCTTAATAACCCATCTTCTACCGAGAACTGGGAATTTGACCCATCCGAAGCGGCCTCCAAAAGCTCCTTCATGGAATCATCCAACTCCAATGCCTGCCGAACCCGGTCAGCCAGGTCATACTGCACCTCTGTCCAGTTTAACATTGCTTTGGCGCTCGTCTGCTTGTCAACACAACAGATCTCAAGCTCCTCCAACTCCCGCACTAGCCGCTCATCATGCACCGACAACCAGTTGGCTCGGGCGGGAGCCCTGCGGCTCAGCGCATCCGCAACTGCGTTGCCCTTCCCGGGTACATAATGTATTTTGAAGGTGTAGTCCCCCAGGAACTCCATCCACCTCCTCTGCCTCATATTGAGATCCTTTTGATCCAACAAGTATTTTAGGCTCTTGTGATCGGTGTATATATCGACCCTTACTCCGTATAGGTAGTGCCTCCACAACTTGAGTGCAAATATCACGGCCGCCAACTCCAAGTCGTGCACCGGATAATTTCTTTCATGCACCTTTAGCTGACGCGATCCATACGCTATCACGCTACCATACTGCAACAACACGCAGCCCAAACCGCTACCCGAAGCGTCGCTATACACCTCAAAGCCCTCGGTCCCACTCGTCGAACTAAGCACTGGCGCCGTGGTCAACCGCCTCTTCAGCTCCTCAAAAGCTTGCACGCACTCTTGCGTCCACAAGAATTTCTGATCCTTCCTTGTCAACTTCGTGAGAGGTAAGGCTACCCGCGAGAAGTTCTCTACGAAGCGCCTGTAATATCCGGCAAGCCCGAGAAAACTACGGACTTCCGCGACAGAAGATAACGCAGGCCACTCCCGTATCGCAACTATCTTCGCCGGATCCACCGCTATACCTTCCCCACTCACTATATGACCAAGGAATGCTACCGAGGGTAGCCAGAACTCGCACTTGGAGAACTTTGCGTAAAGCTCATTCCTCCTCAGAGTCTCCAACACCAAATGCAAATGCTTGAAGTGGTCTTCTTCGCACTGCGAGTACACCAAAATATCGTCAATAAAGACGATCACGAAACGATCCAGGAAATCTCTGAACGTCCTGTTCATCAGATCCATAAACACCGATGGCGCATTCGTCAGTCCAAACGGCATGACCGTGAACTCGAAATGCCCATACCTCGTACTGAACGCCGTCTTTGGGATATCACATTCCCTGATCCTCAGCTGATAGTACCCCGACTTCAAGTCCAACTTGGAGTATACAGATGATCCGACTAACTGATCAAAGAGATCATCAATCCTCGGGATCGGGTACTTGTTCTTCTCCGTCAACTTGTTCAATTCTCTGTAGTCAATGCACAGCCGCATACTACCGTCCTTCTTTTTAACGAAGAGGACCGGTGCGCTCCAAGGCGACGAACTTGGACGCACATAACCTTGCTCCATCAGTTCCTCCAACTGAACCTTCAGCTCTGCCATCTCCTTTGCGCCAACCTATAAGGAGCACGTGACACGGGTTTGGCACCCGACACGAGCTCGATCGTAAAATCAATCTCTCGCTGCGGTGGGGCTCCAGGAAGGCTATCCGGGAACACATCGGGGTATTCGCAAACCACGGGGATGCTATCCAACGGGGACTTTGGCTCCACAGCCCCCACTATCGCAAAGAACAGCTCTGCACCAGCACGAACCGCCTTCACCACCTGAAGAGCAGACATTAATGTCTTGCTCGACCCCTTAAGCCCCTCGAAAGTAGTCTCCCGCCCTACACCCAGCTTGACCTCCTTACGGTCGCAATCGATCCAAGCCTTCTGCTCTGACAGCCAATCCATTCCAAAGATAACATCGAACTCTACTAGCGGCAGCAATGACGCTAGCAAGTCGAACTCTTGGCTCCCTATGTGAACCTTCACGGCGCACACCCTGTCCGCACGCATCGAGCACCCATTCGGTAGCAACACATCTAACTTGTCCTTCGCTATCGAAGAAGGGGCTCCGATACGCGATATAAACTGTTCGGACAAGAAAGAATGCGAAGCACCAGTGTCGAACAGTGCCCGTGCCGGACTGTCGCTAATTACCACAAAGCCGAAGCAAAAGACATTAGCTTAACAAGCAATAGGTAATAGTATTCTCAAGTCAACTTGCATAAATTAACTCATACCTGTCACCACATCAGCTTGCTTGATGGCCTCCTGCTGGCCCAAGTTGTAGACTCTAGGCTGAGTCGGAGCGTAGTGGGACGCGGTCGACTCCACCGCTTTGCCCTTTTCCTCGTAGGTGGCTTCTTGCTTCCTTTCGGACTTCGCTCGTCCACTCCAGCAGTCACGGGCAAAGTGCCCCGGCTTTCCACACGTGAAGCAAGCGCCCGGGGTCCGATGGGTAGTTGCCCCCGAGGCACCTGCAGAAGAAGCTGGACCCGATGTCTTAGCCTTCTTGAAGAATCTACGGTAGCCCGACTTCGATGTAGTCGGCGCCTTGAACTCTGATTTCTTGCCACCGGATTCCCTTTCTTTCTTTGCTTGCACGCTTCTCATATCCTTCTCCAAGGACCGGGCCGAACTGACCAGGGTCATGAAACCCTGCGTCTTGGGCCCCGACAGCAGCAACCTCAAATCATCCCTTAGCCCTTCATAAAAGCGGCTCGTCTTGCGCTCCTCGTCTGCGAAGGTAGCGCCGGCATATCTCCCCAGCCGAGTAAACTTGTGGAGGTATTCATCAACGGTGCTATCACCCTGCACCAACTTCTGGAATTCGCTCTCTAGCGCAATCCTCTGCGCAGAGGGGAGGTATCGAGCCATAAATAGTCTCGCAAACTCTTCCATCGGGACTTCGGCCAATGGCCTTCCCCTCAACTGATGCAGCTCTAGGCCCTCCCACCACAGTCTTGCGTCCCCATCCAAAAGGAACGTCGCTATAGTGGTCTTCTGCCACTCTTCAGTTTGCGTCGCAGTCATCACCCTGTTGACCCTTGAGAGCCAATCCTCTGCTTGGGTCGGGGTTTCTGCCCCCGTGAACACTGGTGGGTGAAAGCCCATGACGTGCTTCAGTTGTCTTTCAGTTGCTCTCCTAGGCAACTCTGGCTCCAAAACTACTTGCTCAACCCTCCTTCGCTCTGCCGCCTGAAGTGGTACCTGTTCCACAGCAGGAGCAGGCTGCTGCACCTGCCTTGCAGGCTGCGCATTTATCATTGCCATGACCGCTTCTGCCACCAACCTAATGGTCTCAGCAGACAAAGGTGTTGCAGGCGCATCGCTTAGCGCACTGCTCGCCTCAGAACCTAGCCGTTCAGACGGCCCAGCGCCACTTCTGGTCACCTAAAATCGTGCAAAACACCGATAAGCGACCCAAAAATTACTGCAAACAGCAATTATAGGAACACGCAGGTTCCTCAATAATGTGTATTTTCATTCCTAAGTGGACATTCATGGGTTCTTTTCATATTATAACGATGACGCACACAATGTGCTCACCACCCCTTAAAGTGAATTCGTCCACGAATTCATTTAAGCTTGACCGAAACCAGAAGTCTGATACCAATTTGTAACACCCCTATCCGTCACATAGCATATAGTAGTAGGTCCGGCCGGGGTCCGACGCCATATACTACGGACAGACCGGTTGGTTACGCGTTGAAACCACACAACCAATCAGAGCGTCCTACACAACACCTAGCGGAAGCAATTTAATTAAGTTGCAAAAAGATAAGAACCCTGCCACAGAGCATGAATGTCCACTATAACCCAGGAATGAGTACATACACAAAGAGTTCACGGCCTTAAGGCCTTACAAAAATGTTCGCTTAACAAAATAGCGTCTTTCATACATCGGCACGCAGGCCGGCCATACATGAATATGAAAAAGCTAATAACTACGCCTTCGAGGGCTGGCGCTGCAACTTGGGCTTTAGCCCGCTATTTGCCGCTTGGCTCCGCAGCAGCACCTGTAGAAACAACCCACCCAAGAGGTGGCAATACAAAAGGGCAACGGTCAGCAAGAGCTGACCAAATTATAACGACCCCGTCCCGTTTCTCGGGACGGCGGTGCTCCTTCCCTGCATATAAAACTATCATAGCAATTCTATAGAGTATTCTATTCGCCACAAGTGTCGGCACGCACGGCCGCACACTTCGTGCTCTCAGGGCACTAATCGGTGAACCCGGTCCGGACCCAGTCCGACACCGCGATTCCACCACCATCCCTCGGATGGCAACACACGTGAGCATTTAGCCCTTTCAGCCGAAGCCTAGGCTCGTTTCCAGCCCCCCGGGAAGTCCCATGTACTTTAGGTCGCTTCTACCGAGACCACTTGGAATGGGTAGAGTTCCACCCGCCCGTTGCTCACTTCACCACGGCCATTTAGCCATCGGTGCGGGCCAAGTTTCTCCTCATTCCCACAATCGATCAAAACACGCACATAACCCCGTTATGTACCGATTTGCCCTCCAAGGCAACATCGCGGCGGCAATGCGATTCCGCCCAAGCTTTCCGGGTGCGCCTCGAGGTTAACCCCTAAGGATCCCTGTATGCAATCTACCGCGTAGAATTTTCGGAAAACTAAATCCAACGGCGCGGAGTCTTCTCCGGCCATGCAATGCAACATCACCGATCCGGGTTAAACCCGAATAGGCTTCACACACAATGCCTACACCCGTACTCCGATTCCGGGCTCTAACAACGGGGACTTTACATATCTACCCGAGGGGATTCCGCGCCTCAACGCTCACTCGCGAGAGGGGGATTTCCCTATGCATAGAAAGAAGGGCGACTACACATGCCCTATGAAGAGGATCGTTACCCTCGCATTTTTCCGCGGTGCCATGAAGATGTAGTCGGATGGAAAGCTTCGCCTCGCCCTTGCCTTCGAGGATCCGGACTCGGATCGCGAATCGGTGCTCCGGAGCTCCTCCGGCGGCCGGATCTTGGGCTCCTCCTTCCTCTTGCTCTCCCTTCTCTCTAAACACTTAGAGAGAGAGTGGACCAAAGAAAATGAGTATATAAAACCCTAATCCCGGTTAATAACCCCCCAGGAGCCGCCCCCACCGTTGGATCCAGATCCAAGGGAACAAACAGCCGAGATTAGATCCAAAATCCCAAAAACTGGGCCGAACACGGCTTGACACACGGCCGTGTGTCTGGCCGTGTAGCTCATTCGCCGATCGACACGGCTCCTGACACGGCCGTGTGCCACGGGCCGTGTTACCTGGAGCTTCAAGACGATCGTCGGGCTTCCAGAACAGGGCTTCGAACACGGCTGTGTTCGAGGCCGTGTGCCCCACACATGGCTTGAGACACGGCCGTGTGTCTCAGGCCGTGTACCTCTCTGACTCGAGACAGCACAAAACACAAATAAATCCCTGAACACGGGTAGGCACACGGCCGTGTGCCAGGCCGTGTGCCCCTGTTCAGATCTCCAAAAGAGCCGTTTGATCGCCCCGCGATCATCTCCGAGGTTGGGGTCTTACAACATTGGGGTGTGAGAGTGTGAAATCCTAAGTTTACTATTTACTCTTGTGGCGATTTTATACGTACGACTTAGGTTTTACCCAGGACTACCCAAGGTATTCCCTGTGAAGGGCTCTCGAGGGCACTAGGAGCTATGATGGGCTGAATCCCAAAGCTCCCTTTCGCAAGGCACTTATTCTTGTTGGTTGGTAACTTATCCCATATCCATTACCCATTTCTTTTTCATATTACGGTAGACTAAACCTAAGGTGATTTTGACCTTTCACTCTACTGGGGAAGACGATCTTTCGTCGACCCCAAACACTACTCAACACTACCGACTCATATCTCACTACTTAACCTAAACTTCTAGGATGACTCATCCACATCTACAAAATCCAGCAAGATGGTTAACTCCAACTATGCCAAATCATTTCCTTTCAACAATTTACTAAATGCAGACCACAAGGTTAAATGCCATGTAAAATGGGGAGTACATCAAATAATCATCCAATACTCCTATAATAATTAATGGAGGTCCATAATGACCTTTAAGCCCTAAATCCAGAGACCCAAAATTTTCCTTATTTATTTAATAATTTATTTAATTATTCTAGTGACTAAAATTTCCAATAATGAACATGAAGTACCATTTTCAGGCAAGATATCATTCCACTAATTTTATATGATATTTAAAATAAGGATTTAACTCATCTTCCAAAATATCTAAATTTTTAAGTAAGTTTTTATCCCAAAATTCCTATTTCATTTTAACCCTTGAAAATTCATTTAAAGAAATATAAAAGACTATATTGCTTCCAAAAATTCAAATAAAATTCCAGTATGATTCTAATGGCATATAAATAATTTGGGCCAAATTTCATAATTTATTTATCAGTAAATAGTCTTAATTAAATTATTGAATAATTTCCTCCTTTAACAAGCTTGTGAAGTAAGTACCTCAAATATGTATCCAAAAATTTTCATAAAATTTATATATCCATATAATGATTCAAAACTTCTTCTGCCAAACTTTCATGACCTCCCAAGGGTCAGAGGGACCATAATGTTCAATTTATTAAATTGAGGCATCCCTTATGTTACAAATGAAGTACTGTAACTATTGTCCCAAAATTCCCAATTAAATTACCAGAGGCTCCTAATATCCTTATGACCAATCTACCAAAATTTCAACTTAGTTTGAGGAGTTTAGCTAGCCCATTCCAACCCTACAATATTTGTGCCCTAAACTAGGGTTAGGGTTTTGTGGGTCCCAAACTTTCCAAAACACCTTAAGATTTTAACCAGAGAGTTATAGTTACCATAATACCCTCCCTACAAACTTTCATAGTCATACAAGGTGTTTTGGCCACATGCCCTTCACAAGGTACAAAAGCCCTTCCTTAGGGTTTGACCTAGGATCTTGGGGCAAATCAATTCCAAATCTCCCCATATTTCATTGGAAGGTGCACAAGTTCATGACAAGTCAGTTTTCCAAATTTGAACATCTGTTGAGGTTAATTGGACACTCTAAGCAAAAATTACATTTTGGACCAAAATGCCCTTCTTAGGGCAAGGCTAGGGTTTGCATGACTTCCATTCAAATCAACTCCAAACTTAATGAAATGTTAACCAGAGGTCAATATTGACCTCATATACCTCCCACCAAAATTTGGATGAATTTGGACTTCATTTGACCCATAAATTAATTTACCCTAGATAAATTAAATTATTTACAAAACTATAAAAAAATTATCTCCAAAAATTCCCATTTTTGAGCATACTCTAGATATTAGTTAGGGTGACTCCCTGCCAAAATTCCAACTCATTTGGGCTAAGGATGAAGTGTGGGCACTCTGTTTAATGTCTGCCTAGACATATGTATAGACCCCATTAAATGAGTGCCCTGGTCAAACTAGTCACCCTAATTGGTCCAAACCAATTTTGTTTGAAAGTAGACCCATAGGGCTACATTTTATGTGTTGACTATTTTTTCTGAAATGAAGCCTAAGTATTTTTAATAATTTAAAATATTAAATACAATTTGCTGTGACAGAATTGAAATAATAATAAACTTAAGCTATAGTTTATATCCATATCAGCACGAATCTTGACGCATTTTTGGAAGGTATCCTATCATCGTCCCCGCGCGCCAACGGCCAGGATTGCTCCTGCCTGGGCCGACTTCCAGCGGCTGCCGCCGGCGCTCCGGCCACCTCCCCGGCCTGCCACCGCCGCCAACACCTTCGTGGTGGTCGGGGCTACCTCCAGGTGGCGGCACGGCCACAGGGGAGCACTGTTCCGGCGATTCTACCAAGAAGAATTTTCGGCCGAAAACCATGAAAATCCAAATCGGATTGGGCTCTATTGAGCCCCAACCTTGGCCCTAATGATGTCTACGATCTACCCATGCAAGAAGGAGTGGAGGAGGACCTGTAGTGGTGGCTGTAGCCATGCTGATCGCCGGATTGGCATGGTGGTGGCCGGTGGTGGTCGGCTTCTTCAAAAATGCAGGAAACTGCTTGGCTCCTTCAGGTAAAGTGTGGGAATTCCTCCTTGGAGTCTAGGGAAGCTTTTAAGGAGGGAGAGGAGAGGTGTTAGGTGGCTGAAAGCACTTTGGCCATTTTTGGCCAAAGTCAAGCTTGGCGGCTTGGTAGGTAGGGGGGGTGGAGCTTGCTCTAACCAGTCAAAAATTGTTGCTACACTCCCCTTGCCTTGTTGAATTGAATGGGGAGGTTGGGGAAGGGGAGAATGAGCCCAAAGTCTTCCTCCTTTTTCTTCGTTCTCTTTCTCTCTCCTCCATGGGTGGCTTTCTCTCTCCTAGTCACCAAGCCTGAAATTTGGCTCCTATCTAATCCCATGGAAGCCCACAAGTCCATCTCATTCATCAAAACAAGGTTGGCCCAAGTTAATTGGGCTTGAGCTTGAGTTAGCCCATTTGGGCTAGCTTGACCTAAACTTGGTCTAGGGCCCACTTAGGTCAATTTGGTCCTTGAGGTTTCCTTAATGGGTCCTTGGTGACCCATTAGCCTCCCCTAGGGTCAAGGTGGGGTTGGATTGGCCCTTGAAGGTCACTTGACCCTTAACTAGGGCACTTTGACCATTTTAGGTCAAGAGTTGACTTGGGTCACCCTAGTCTTTTTGATTGGTTCTAATGGGTCCTTGGTGACCCTTGGCCTCTAACTAGGGCTATGAGGGTATGTGTGGGGTCCACTTGGCTAAGGGACTGCAATTGGCCCTTATGTAGGTTAATTTGACCCAATTAGGGTTATAGTTGACTTTGGTCAACTTAGCCCCTTTGACTGCCTTCCATGGGTCCTTAGTGACCCATTGACCCCTCACTAGGGTTATGAAGGTATGGATGGGGTCTTGGAGTCTTGGTGAAGCCCCATGATCACCTTAAACCAAGGTTCAGAAATCTACTATGTGCAGACTATAGTGGTCTCATCCTCATTCCTAGGCTCACTTGTCCTTTCTGGACTTTCTAGGGTTTTATCATGACCTAGTCATGACAAAACTATCTCTAGGGGTCTAGTTGTTCGAGGGATGTTACATACTCTTCTTTGCATATAGCTTATGTTCTCTTAAAGCAGACAGAACTAAACGCAGGTGCTGGACATGTTCCTCAACACATCCAGAATAGACCAGAACATCGTCAATAAAAACGACCAGTAATTTGTCTAGGAAATCTTTGAACACTATATTCATCATGTCCATGAAGGTAGATGGTGCATTTATCAATCCAAAATACATCACCAAGAACTCAAAATGCCCATACCGAGAACGAAAAGCAGTTTGCGGAACATCCGAGTCATGGATTCTTAACTGATGGTAGCTGGAACAAAGGTAAATCTTTGAAAACACCGTACTATCACGCAACTGATCAAACAAATCATCTATCCATGGCAAGGGATACCTGTTCTTGATAGTTACCTTATTCAATTCCCTATAATCAATGCACAACCTCATAGATCCATCCTTCTTCTTAACAAACAACATGGGAGCACCCAAAGGCGAAGAACAAGGCGTAATGAATCCACTCTATAATAACTCATCTAGCTGGGTACGCAACTCATCCAGCTCACGCGGGGCCATATGGTACGGTGCCTTAGCAATAGGGCAAGTACCCGACTCCAAATTTATGACAAACTCCACATCCCTCTCAAGCGTAAACACATGAAGAATATTTGAGAAAACATCTGGAAATTCTCGTACCACAGGAATATCCTCGACACGCGGTAAACTACCAACGCTTCCTAAAATAGAAACCAAATAAGAACAACAACCAGAATCTAAAAGCTTCCGAGCACATACCGTAGAAATAATCGGGGAATCCTAGCGCAAAAAACCTCACAAACTCCTGGGGTGGCCGTTATCCATCTTGAAGTCCAAATTCTTAACCTTGCATTGGATAACCGCATCATATCTAGACAGCCAGTCCACGGCCAAAATCACATCAAAGTCCTCCAGGTCTAACACCTTCAGATCAACAAAGGCTAGAAAAATGCCTAAAAGAATAGGACAATTCTGGATACCCTGGTCCGACACCACTGAGTCACCAGAGGGAAACTTAATGCTAAACGAATCACCGATTTGATCAAGAGTTAGACGATGATGCTCTACGAAATTCCTAGCAACGAACGAGTGGGTAGCACCAGAATCAAACAGAATGCGCGCCCAACAATTCTTTTCCTTAAAATTTCCTATAAAATTTCCTACATAACTAATCGACCAACATCAAAACTATAGCTATGAGTTAATGAACTAGATTAGAATATAACCTGAGATCACTTGGGTGGGTGTCTGCGCTTCTTCCAAGGTCACCACATTTATCTTGCCCTTCCCTTTATCCAAAAGCTGAGGCGGCAACAAGGCTTGATGTGGAACTGGCTACAGCGGGGACTGAAACCGCGGGCATCACGACTTAAAATGCCCTTTCTGTCCACACTGGAAACAAGCCTTATCTTTACTCCAACAATGGGCCGCATCATGCCCCTTTCTCTTACATGAAGCACAAACTAAATCTCCTTTGGGAGCACTCTAAATTACATGAACTTACTGCTGCTTCTGAGCTCCAAATCACTTGAAACACTTTTTAAATGGATGGCCTGGCTGGCCATAAAAACTACATGCCTCCTTGCTTCCATTATTCGAAACAGGTCAAGAACCCCAAGAGCTCTTACCATCATCCGACTTTCTCTTGTCCTTTCTAATTCGCTTGCCTCGATTCTTAGCATTATCTATCGCTCTTGTTGGATATCGTGGCCAACCTTAGAGGGGGGGGGGGGGTGAATAAGGTTTCTCGCATTTATTGCAATTTAAAATATTCTGACCCAGAAAATCGAGTTCTGGAAGCTACCACGGGGCGTTAGGTAGCTAACGCACGAAGGAAAGTCTCGTAACTTATTTTCCTGGGCAGTTACGCTTGAGCACAACACACTAGAAATCAATATATTATTTGTAGGAAACTAATGTAGGTAAAATCACAGAAAATAAATTTCATTTCAAGATTTAAAACAATATAAGTTTTTGAACAACTACAACACTGTGATCTCTATGATGCCGGAGATTTAAGGCGATAAGAAATAAAAACTCTTGTGTTTTCTATACCAACCCGCTCCACGGACCGGTTGGCTCTATCCCTTTCCATACAAGAAAGGTCCTCAAGCCGACTCTTCACCTCCACACAAGGAAGGGTCTTAGAGCCACTCTAGATCCACTAATCTAGACGTCCCTATCCCCATGATGATTTTCCATGAAATCCTCCTCGGGTTCTGACGACCCTCACCGGTCGATTTTACTCACCACAAGATTTAGAAAAGAAAAGATTACAGAAATAAGGATATAAAGAATTTAAAAGATGAATGTCTCCCTCTTAACGACTTCTCCGTTGAGTGATCTGCAACCAGTGCTTGAGATCTTTGTTTGCTAGCAACCAGTCGACTCTTTATATTCGATGTAGATCTTGGATCGCCGGAGTTCTTCGTTCATGAACGGGAGGGAGACGACTTTCTTCTTCTTCGACGGAGACTCTTTGGAATGGAGCACAAGAGAGAGAGACCGAACCCTAGAATGCATGAACTCCTTTCGCTTTTCATCTTTTGATGTAACAGGCATAAAAAACCGAGGCGGCCTTATATACACGTCTTCATGAAAATAGGCTACCGCCGGCAGAAAGACTAGCGCTCAGCGGTAGGTTCGCGCGCTTGCTGTGCCAACTGTCCTCCAAATTTGGAATAATATTTCAAAACAAATATTTTTCCTATTCATAGAGCTAGCGCCCCGTGGTAGAAGGTAGTGCTACACGGTAGGCCATTAAGTCGACAAACACGTCTCGACACTCGTGGAATGGCTAGCGCTGCGCGGTAACCACTATCACCTGGCGGTTGGTCAGTAACTCGACGAACCCATCTCGACACTCGTAGAGTGGCTAACTGATAGTTTAACTTTCAAGGCAGCCTAAACACCTAGAGGGGGGGGGGGTGAATAGGTTCTGCTTCTCTTTCTAAAACTTCTAGACAGAATTCAATTTATTAACTAATATGAAAACACAGCAATCACAGAAAACAAAACATCACAGATTGCACTATGATTTATAGTGGTTCCCCAAGGTCTGGGTACATCCACTTTCCCCCTTCACCTATCTAGCTGTATGCTAGATTCGGCCAAACTTCCACTTATCTCAGATCAATAGATCTTACAACTCAGAACCCAACAGGTTCCTACAACTCAGGCACAACTGCCCTACCTCAGCCTTGCCCCAAGGCCTACAACTCAGAGAATATCCTTCTCCTACACTCAGCCTTTATAACATAGGCTTACAACTCAGATCTGTATGAACAGATCCTACAGAAATATAGAAAAGATTGTTTAAATTGTCTTGCCAAGTTGAGAGAGAAAAGGCAATGATAATTCTTAATCAGCTGATGCAATCAACTATTTCTTAGCCTTCTTCAAAGCTTCTTGAAAATGTACTTAGCTGAGTTGATTCCAAACAGCTTCTTGAGAATCCACTGGTGGATTCCTTCTTCTTCTTCAAATTCTGACTTGATCTCTCTCTATCCAGAACTTTGAATGATTCTTCTGAATTCTGATTAGAACTCTTCTTAGATCTACCCTTAGATAGTCTTCTTAGATCTCCCGGAGAAGATCTTCTTAAGTGCCTAGCACTTTCTTGAAATGAGAAGAATATAATCCTTCTCCACTTTTTGATCCAATGTATTTCAAAGGGTCAGTTCTATATCTTCTTAATTGTGTGTTTTTTTCTCCTTCTGAATCTGTCTATTTATAGACATTCTTCATGGTAACCGGCTGATCCGGTTTCTAACCGTTTTCTGACAAGTCTGACAACTTCAGTTAACTGGTGATAACCCACAGCTGTCAAGTCTTCAAACAAGTCCTGTGCCTTAGTGTTGAAACAGTCTGTCAGAAAGTGTCGAGACCATCTGTCTATTTGTGTCGACACAATTGACTTTGGTGTCGACACTGCCTTCAGTGATGTCGACTAAATTGCCTTTGTGTCGACACATCTTCTTCTGAACTTAACTTGGTCTTTGACTCTGCAGTGTGTCGACACAAGTCCTGTGTGTCGACACAGTTGTTGTAGAATCATAACTTTGGTAAGTGTTGACTTAGCCTTCAGGTGTCGACTATTTTCTTCTGTGTCGACATATTCAGATGATGTCGACAAACTTGAGATCGACTATTCTCTTCAGTGTCGACGCATTCTCCCAATGTTGAGGTCGACGTTTTTCTTCTGTGTCGACACAATTTCCCAGTGTTGTGTCGACTTACTTCTTCTGAGTCGACACAATTTCCCAGTGTTGTGTCGACTTACTTCTTCTGTGTCGACACTTTTTCCCAGTGTTGTTGTAGACTATGTTATGTGTCGACACTTTTTCCCAGAGTAGTGTCGACTTACACCTTCTGTGTCGACACACTTTCCCAGTATTGTGTCGACAACTTTCTTCTATGTGACGACACATGTTCCTTTGTGTCGACACTTGGACTTAGAATTTTTTTCTGTAAACTTTAACAATTCTTTACCTGCACATGTCAACTCAAAACAACATCAAATACAACATGATGTATATCATTGAGCTAGGTTGGGCTTCTTCAAATCAGGTACACATTTTCCAATGTACCCAACAATCTCCCCCTATTTGGAGAAGTCATAACCCTTATAGCCAATGATATACACCATTTATAAATAGTATAAAATGATGATATATGACAATACACAGGGATACTTAATTATAAACAAAATAATAAGAACATCATGGATAAAACAATCTATCACAGATTTAACAATATTTTGTTTATTACTGGGTAATGTTTGATTACATGGTTTTTCTTTGACTGATCACATTACATCATTACAAAACATTATGAAAGAACTAAAACATTATCAGGATTGATCAGGCTCTCTAATAACAATCCCTTGGCCAGATTTAATTTTAGCTGTCACAGGAGCTTCTGATTCTTCAGCCATCTTTTTTCCTTTAAGATCAGCTTTCTTCTTAGCTTCTTCCTTGAGCCTTTGCCTTTCAAAATAGTGAAAAGGCTTTGGGAAGTATTTGCTTGGCTCCATAGCATCAGGTGGAAGTCTTCCCAGCTTAGCTTTCCTTCTGAATTGTACAATGGCTTCTTGTCTTGCCTCATACTTCTGCCATTCCTGCTCATTGTACCACTTGCCCCTTTCATGAACTTGATCTTTGACAGCTTTCCATGCAGTGAGTATTATATTTCTGGAAGTAGGACTCCACTGCTCAAAATCTGGCTTCAGCTCAGCCTGCTCTCTAAATCTTTTCTTTGACAGTAGAGCATCTTGCTGTTCTTGCAAATTTACCTCAGGCTTATCAACCTTTCCAAAGATAACATTTACAACCTCCTTTGAAGGACTATACATATATTGCACTTGCTGATCCAATATATCAAAATCTGGAGGGGGGTATATGACTTGGGCAACCTCAGGTTGGTCACCTTCAAGTAGTCCTGTTTGTAGACCAGACTCAGCCACCATGTTATCATCACACAATGGTGGATATCCCAATGTGGCTCTTATACTATTGGTCACCCATTTGGCATGCTCAGAGCCTGCATGAATTAGCATCCTCTCCCCCTTTATGGCTTCTCTTGATACATGATCTCTAAGATCTTCTTTCTGGAATCGAATTTGGCCATCCAAATAATTCACTCCCTCCTTGAAAAATGGTCTTAACTTTTGAAGCTTTTCAGATATTTCCTGTTGAGAGGTTGTGATGGCAGTCTTAACAGATGCAATGGCAGCCTGAAAATTCTTATCAAATTCTTCCATTTCTTTGGCTCTATTTGCAGGCATCCCTGGAACAATCTTCTTCACCTCTTGAATGATCTCATTATGAGATTCAGTTAAATTGTCATTCATTCTTATTTGATTTTCCAGAACATAACCTTGCTTCAAAACAATATCATCCACCTTTGTAGAGATAGCCTGCTGTTGTTTAGCCAGATAAACTACAGCATTGCCACCCTTGTGGAAGCAATCTGTCATTTCAGTTTTATTCAAGTTGACTTGAAATTGGATAGATTTGATATCTTGGGCTAAGTCAAACTGCAGAGTTTTGTTTCTTTCATCAACATATTTCTCAATGGCCACCCTGTGGTCATCCAATTTCACCTGTAAATCCACCAAGAACTTGTTATAATCAACTTCAGGAGGTGGAGGTGGAGGTGTTGTCTGTAAAGCCTGCTTATAAGTCTTGCTTCTTCTTTTAAATACAACCAGTTTTCTTTTCTTAGCCAACCTGGCTTCTTCAGTTTCAGATTCAGAAGTACTCTCAATGTGAACTCTATCTGCTTCAGTGCCATGTTGCTCAGTTTCAACATGTACTGGCTCCCCCTCAATTCTTTGCTCCTCCTCTACTTCTTGTACTTTTTCAATCTCTTGAACTTTCTCCACTCCTTGTTCTAGCTCTATGTCAAGAGGCTGCTCAACATCTTGGTCCTCTTCTATTTTATCAGTAGCTATGTCATCATTAGGAAATAACTCATCCAGAGTGTATTCTTTTTGAACTGGAGCACCTGAAGATAAGTCATTGGGTGCATCCTTGTGCACATTCTCAGGCAGCTGTATATCTGGAGTAGGAGAAGACACATGCTCCCCCTGAACCTGTGCAGAGAAAAAAAAAACTTTTAGAAAGTCTTTTATAGTAAAATACATTTGCTCCCCCTACACCTGTACCACTTGTACCTGAGCAGGGGTAGATACATTTTGAGCAGGAGATTGAACTGGCTCCCCCTGCATCTGTGCAGATGTATCTACTTGATGAACTACAGTGGAGGCAGGTTGTTCTTCACTCTGTATCCTAAGTGGGTCCTCTTGTTGTTGCTCAGTCTCGTGAGCTGGAGAAGGGGATTTCACAGGGGTGTCTGGCCTGCTTTCTTCAGGCACATCCTTAGACAGCACCCTTTCCCACCTGGAGAATAGTCTCATGTCCATCCTTCTCATGTGATTGATTTTAGATCCTGGCAGTTGCTGCATCACTTCAGGAATTGCTCCATTGAGATATAGACTTATGATCCTAGCCATGTTAGGCTTCTTGATCCCTTCTTTAATCTTGTCAAATAGGATTACTGACCAATCAGTAGGAATTGTAAAGGCAATCCTGGTCATAAGGTTGAACATATAGGCAGAAATCCTATCATGTCCACCTGTCTTGCAGAGAATTACTTTCCCAACTATTTCAGACAAGAACTTTCCTTGCTGATTCATACCCTTCCTATTGAATGCAGCTCCAATCTTCATGTTTGAATCCAAACCACACCATTGAAGGGCTTCCCTTGTCTTAGAACTAGGAACCTCTTCTTCATTTTCAACTACTTGTAATTGCAAAAACTTTCTCAAACCTCTTTGGGTAATCTTAATCTTAGTCCCGTGAACAATGGACTTGATCTTGAGTTCAGTAGAATGGAGTGATGCTGAGATAAAGAACTCGTGCACCTCCTTCTTCCAGATCTTGGATGGTTCTGAGATAAGAAATTCTAACCCTGATGCAGAGAGAAGGGTGATAACTCCTTGAACATCAGGCGGCGCCTCTGCAAAGGCCTGGCGCACCAACTCATACCCTTCATTAACATTGTCTTCAATCCTTGGCGCCATCGAGTCGTCGAGAAGGCTTGAGAGAGGAGAGAAAGAAAGATTGTCGACACAGGGTTTGAGTCTCGAAAACCTTGAAAGCGTGTCGACAATAAGAGCTTTTGACCTATTTATAGCTTCTGTTGAAAGAAGTTCAAAAGGCGCCAAAAACAGTCTAAATGTGTCGACACAGACGGAATGTGTCGACACAAGCTTCTATTAACTCGACATTTCTTCATCCTACTATGCGTCGACACCAATATGTGGTTATGTCGACACCTTGGATACATAGTAGAAAGACAGAAATTCTGTGTCGACACTAAGGACAAGTGTCGACACATATTTTGTAAGTGTCGACACCATAATTCTGGTTGAGTCGACATTACATTTCTGGTTAAGTCGACAATAAAACTCTTAAGTGTCGACACACATTCTCTGTGTCGACACAGTATTTCTGACTTGTCGACATAATTTCTCTGAGTCGACACATTATTACTGAATGTGTTGACACATTCTTACTTAGCCAATTTCTGTAACTTCAATGTGTCCTTTTTAACACTTGATTATGTTGTTACTACTTTTACTTACTTATAAACCATTTCAATAGCATTGTTAATGATTTTGTTTAATACATTAATCAATGGTTAACATACCTAATTCAATTTTGAATTTATTGAATTTGGTTTCATCTAAAGGCTTAGTAAATACATCTGCTATTTGATAATCTGTTTTTACAAATTCCAATGAGATGTCACCTTTTTCTACATGTTCTCTAAGAAAATGATATTTGATTTCTATATGCTTAGTTCTACTATGAGAAACTGGATTATTAGCAATAGAAATAGCACTCTTAGAATCACATAAAAGGGGTGTTCTACTTACCTGAATACCATAATCTTTAAGCTGATGCTGCATCCATAATAGCTGTGCACAGCAGCTTCCTGCAGCAATATACTCTGACTCAGCTGTGGAAATTGCCACACTAGTCTGTTTTTTACTACTCCAAGATATTAGTCTTCCTCCCAGGAATTGACAAGTACCTGTAGTACTCTTTCTATCCTCTCTACATCCTGCAAAATCTGCATCTGAATAGCCTGTTAGTTGAAAATCTCTATTCCTAGGGTACCAAAGACCTAGAGTAGGAGTGCCCTTTAGATATCTCAGAATCCTTTTTATTGCAGTATAATGAGATTCTTTAGGGCAGGCTTGGTACCTAGCACAGACACATGTTGCATACATAATGTCAGGTCTACTAGCAGTGAGATATAGTAGTGACCCAACTATTCCTCTATACAATGATTCATCAACAGGTTTACCTGCCTCATCTTTGCATATTGGCATACTTGTGCCCATAGGAGTTCTCATGGAGGAGGATGACTCCATACCATATTTTTTAATTAATTCCTTGGTGAACTTAGACTGGGATATGGACAATCCATCATCAGTCTGTCTTACTTGGAGTCCCAAGAAGAACTTAAGTTCTCCCATACTGCTCATCTCAAACTTCCCTTGCATAAGTTTGGCAAACTTTTTACAAAGGTTGTTTTCAGTAGATCCAAAGATTATGTCATCAACATAGATCTGGACTAAGATGATCTTTCCTTTGGATTCCCTAAGGAATAGAGTTTTGTCTATCTTTCCTCTTGAGAATTTATTCTCAATGAGGAAGGTAGACAGGGTTTCATACCAAGCCCTTGGAGCTTGTTTTAACCCATACAAAGCTTTCCTAAGCTTGTACACAGAATCAGGTTTAAGAGGATCTACAAAACCTGATGGCTGCTCTACATATACTTCTTCTTTAAGATCACCATTCAGAAATGCTGACTTTACATCCATCTGGTATACTTTGAAGTCTTGGTAGGCTGCATAGGCAAGGAACATTCTGATTGCCTCCAGCCTTGCTACTGGAGCAAAGGTTTGATCAAAGTCAATCCCTTCTTCCTGCCTATATCCTTTTGCAACCAATCTTGCTTTATTCTTTATTATTATTCCACTTTCATCTAGCTTGTTCCTATAGATCCACTTAGTCCCAATTATGTTGTGGCCTCTTGGTTTAGGAACAAGCTCCCAGACCTTGCACCTTCTGAACTGATTCAGCTCCTCTTGCATAGCATCAATCCAGTGCTGGTCTTGGATAGCTTCTTCAAACTTCTTAGGTTCCATTTGAGACAAGAAACTAGAATGCAAAACTGTGCTTTGATTTCTGCTTCTAGTTTGCACTCCTTGTCTTGGATCACCAATTATCTGATCAGTAGGATGATCTCTTAGATATCTTATAGCTGGAGGTAGATTCTCTTCAGGTTGAGCATCTCCAGCTTCTTCATTCTGCTGTTCCTCTTGGTTTTCATCAGCTTCCATTATCTCTTGTACTCCCCCTGGACAGCAGCCTTCATTTTCCAATGCTCCCTCTTCCTTTGAAGCTTCAGCAATGGAGAGCTTGTCCATCTTCTTGCTTATACCTGTTGAGTCATTTGATCTACAAGACAATTCACAATTGATTAATCTTGTTTCATCAAATACAATATGCACAGATTCTTCAACAACTTGAGTAGTTAAGTTGAAGACTCTATAGGCCTTACTATTTGTGCTGTACCCAACAAATATCCCATCCTGGGATTTGGCAGCAAACTTAGTCAAATAAGACTTACCATTGTTAAGTATATAGCACTTGCAGCCAAAGATCCTAAAATAGGATAG
The DNA here is from genome assembly GCA_039513925.1 of Platanthera zijinensis. Classification (NCBI taxonomy): domain Eukaryota; kingdom Viridiplantae; phylum Streptophyta; class Magnoliopsida; order Asparagales; family Orchidaceae; genus Platanthera; species Platanthera zijinensis. Next base: position 163,953,254 of record CM077083.1, on the reverse strand, counting down.
ATTTGGTTTTCTGCCTTTCACAATCTCATAGGGAGTCTTCCTGTGGCTTTTGGTGATAGAAGCCCTATTGATGACATGACAAGCAGTGTTAACTGCCTCAGCCCAAAAATATTCTGGGAGAGAGGTGTCACTCAATAGAGTTCTACCAGCTTCAATTAATGATCTATTCTTTCTTTCAGCAATTCCATTTTGCTGAGGTGTTCTAGGTGAGGAGAACTCTTGGAAAATCCCAAAGTCTATACACAAGTTTGTCATGCTTTCAGATTGAAACTCAGTACCATGGTCACTTCTGATTTTGACCACTGTACTGTTCAGTTCATTCTGAATTTGCTTTACAAACTTAAATAATACACTTGGGGTTTCAGATTTTTGTCTCAGAAAGAACACCCATGTAAATTTAGAATAGTCATCTACAACCACTAGTGTGTAGACCTTCCTACCTAGACTGTGAACTGGCATAGGACCAAAAAGATCCATATGCAAGAGGTATAAGCACCTCACAGAATCCTTGTTTTCAAGGCTTTGAAATGAGGTTTTTGTCTGCTTGCCCTTTTGACAAGCTGAGCATACCCCTTCCTTTATACACTTAACTTGAGGCCCATTTCTCACAAGTTCTTTACTAAAGAGTTGGCCAATTGTCTTGTAGTTTAGATGAGCCAATCTCTTGTGCCACTTAACACAATGAGAAGCATTGTCATCAGCTACAAGACAAATGGGGGATGCCTTATTCTCACATTCAAAATTAAGGCAATACACATTTCTCTTCCTATACCCAGTCAATATGATCTCTTGATCACTTGACCTTTTGATATGACATCCATCCTTACCAAATGAAATGTCATATCCTAGATCACTCAGCTGGCTTATGCTTATTAGATTATGTTTCAAACCTTTTACATAGGCCACTTGGGTGATAGTAATTAGGTTTGAAGAGATGTTACCAAATCCTTTGATGACTCCTTTTTCAGATCCACCAAAGATCACTTTATGTCCATCTTTGACAGATGAATACTCCTTCAGCAGCCCCTTTGTTCCAGTCATGTGCCTGGAACAACCACTATCCAAGTACCATATAGGGGCATGGTAACTTGGATTCACCTGCAATACAGAATTACTTACCCTTAGAACCCAAGTAAGTCTTGGGTCCTTGGTTCAGGTTAGCCTTAATAAAGTTATCATAACCTCTTCTAACAGGTAGACTCTTATTCTTTATAACACTTGTGTTATACCAGCAGTCCAATGCAAAATGACCCCTCTTGCCACAGCACCAACATTCAAACTTATTGTATCTAGATCTAGATACATCCTTGTCAGAAGCATTTCTGTTCATTGCTGGTGCTGTTGCAGCTTCTCCTACTGGTTTCTTAAAACCATAGGGCTTATGACCATAGGTAGGCCTGCTTGCCTTAACACCCTTGTTCTTCAGAACATTTGTCTTGATATGATCCTGCATGTCTTCATGATCATATATGTTAGAAGGCACTTTCTCCTTACCAAGCCTTATGGGGACTGAAAGGTTTAGTGGCTGAATAGGGGCTTTGCCTTTCCTCTTGAATCTGCCAGCCCTGGAGTTACCCTTAAATCCTAATCCAGCCTTACCCTTCTGAGTGACAAATTCATCTATCAAGGGTAAGACAGATTTTGGCTTAGAGTAACTAGCCACTAAATCCCTTTCAATTCTCAGTCTGTCCTCCAGACTCTTCACTTGATCATTAGTATAATTAATTGTGCCCATCTGAATAATAGTTATATTCTTCAGCTTGGCAATTTCAGCTAACTTTTGATCAAGGACTTTTTCTAACTCAGTTGTTGCAACCCTTAGATCAGCAATTTCCTGAGCCTGTGATTTAACCAGGTTCTTGCTTTTCTTAAGGGCCTGCAATAAGTCCCCATACTTGTCTATCAATTGATAGACATCTCCTTCAGATCCAGATGCATCTTCATCACTTGATGAAGATGTAGCTGATTCTTCACTTGTACTACAAACATATGTACTGGAAGGACAGTTTACCTCATTAGGACCAGACTGATTCTGGCATAGGTCCTCTTCTGATCTAGTCATCAACCCCATGCATTGATGTTCATTGATAGAGTCTAGCAACTGCATAAACTCCTCTTCCTCAGATGCAGCATATAATCCAATATATGCTTCAGCTTCAGATCCTGATTCTGAAGTTGACTGGTCTGACAGACTTTTATCTTTCTTTGCTACAAAGGATTTCTCCTTCTTGCCTTTCTGATAAGTCTTCTTCTTTTCTGAAGATTCCTTCCTTTTGTCAGGACACTCAGCCACTACATGTCCAGGCCTATTGCAACAATAGCAGACAATCTTTGAAGTAGTGGCTTTGCTGGGCTTTGACCTGCTTTTCTCTTTCCTAGATGACCTTCTTTTCTGATAATAGTCATCTACTTGCTGTGATGAGGAAGGCCTAGACTTCCATTGCTTCTTTTTCAAGAACCTTTGAAATTGCCTAGTGAATGCAGCAAAGTCTGCATCTGAATCACTGCTGACTGAACCCTTATCTGAATTTTCAGAACTACCTTCTTCAACTTCCTTAGGAGGAGATGGTGATTTCCTCCTATTCTTTCTGGTGGCTTCAGCATTAAATGTCACAGTCTTTTCTCTATGCTCTCCTCTTGAGTTTCTTTCCTCCTCCTTCCTTACCATAAGTTGCATTTCATAGGATAGCAACTTTCCAAACAGAGTTGGAGGAGATATCTCTGCCAATTTTGCCACTTCTCTTATGGCACAGATCTTTGTATCCCAATCCTTTGATAAGGATCTTAAGAATTTGTCATTCAGTTCATAGGTACTGAAGACTCTTCCATAGGAAATTAGCTCATTCACAATTCTATAGAATTTCTTATAGCACTCAGTTATGCTATCAGATTTTCCTTGTCTAAAACTTTCATACTCCTGATTTAGCATAGATTTTCTGTCCAGCCTTACCTCTTCTGATCCCTCCATGTAGACAATCAATGTGTCCCACATCTCCTTGGAGGTCTTGCAGTGAATCAGATTCTGAAAAGTTGAATCATCTATGGCACTGACAATGATGTTCTGTGCCCTTTTGTCCATGGTTGCCAAGATGATTTCATCCTTGGTCATTTCAGAATAAGTCTTTGGTGTTTGGATATTTGCATCAAGAACAGATATCTTCATTGGTATGAAGGGGCCTTCCTGTACTGTGATGTAAATCCTTGGGTCAGATGCTTCCATAAACAATCTGACTCTTTCTTTCCAGATCCCAAAGATTTCCTTCTTGCATATGGGTAATTTCATTGACCCTAGCTCCTTATGATTCTCTCCAGAACCCATCTTCTTGATTCTTGAATCTGCCTATCAGATCTACCTCAGACTGTTAAGTCCTTTTTGAGGAACCTCCCTCTGATACCACTTGATAGTTTAACTTTCAAGGCAGCCTAAACACCTAGAGGGGGGGGTGAATAGGTTCTGCTTCTCTTTCTAAAACTTCTAGACAGAATTCAATTTATTAACTAATATGAAAACACAGCAATCACAGAAAACAAAACATCACAGATTGCACTATGATTTATAGTGGTTCCCCAAGGTCTGGGTACATCCACTTTCCCCCTTCACCTATCTAGCTGTATGCTAGATTCGGCCAAACTTCCACTTATCTCAGATCAATAGATCTTACAACTCAGAACCCAACAGGTTCCTACAACTCAGGCACAACTGCCCTACCTCAGCCTTGCCCCAAGGCCTACAACTCAGAGAATATCCTTCTCCTACACTCAGCCTTTATAACATAGGCTTACAACTCAGATCTGTATGAACAGATCCTACAGAAATATAGAAAAGATTGTTTAAATTGTCTTGCCAAGTTGAGAGAGAAAAGGCAATGACAATTCTTAATCAGCTGATGCAATCAACTATTTCTTAGCCTTCTTCAAAGCTTCTTGAAAATGTACTTAGCTGAGTTGATTCCAAACAGCTTCTTGAGAATCCACTGGTGGATTCCTTCTTCTTCTTCAAATTCTGACTTGATCTCTCTCTATCCAGAACTTTGAATGATTCTTCTGAATTCTGATTAGAACTCTTCTTAGATCTACCCTTAGATAGTCTTCTTAGATCTCCCGGAGAAGATCTTCTTAAGTGCCTAGCACTTTCTTGAAATGAGAAGAATATAATCCTTCTCCACTTTTTGATCCAATGTATTTCAAAGGGTCAGTTCTATATCTTCTTAATTGTGTGTTTTTTTCTCCTTCTGAATCTGTCTATTTATAGACATTCTTCATGGTAACCGGCTGATCCGGTTTCTAACCGTTTTCTGACAAGTCTGACAACTTCAGTTAACTGGTGATAACCCACAGCTGTCAAGTCTTCAAACAAGTCCTGTGCCTTAGTGTTGAAACAGTCTGTCAGAAAGTGTCGAGACCATCTGTCTATTTGTGTCGACACAATTGACTTTGGTGTCGACACTGCCTTCAGTGATGTCGACTAAATTGCCTTTGTGTCGACACATCTTCTTCTGAACTTAACTTGGTCTTTGACTCTGCAGTGTGTCGACACAAGTCCTGTGTGTCGACACAGTTGTTGTAGAATCATAACTTTGGTAAGTGTTGACTTAGCCTTCAGGTGTCGACTATTTTCTTCTGTGTCGACATATTCAGATGATGTCGACAAACTTGAGATCGACTATTCTCTTCAGTGTCGACGCATTCTCCCAATGTTGAGGTCGACGTTTTTCTTCTGTGTCGACACAATTTCCCAGTGTTGTGTCGACTTACTTCTTCTGAGTCGACACAATTTCCCAGTGTTGTGTCGACTTACTTCTTCTGTGTCGACACTTTTTCCCAGTGTTGTTGTAGACTATGTTATGTGTCGACACTTTTTCCCAGAGTAGTGTCGACTTACACCTTCTGTGTCGACACACTTTCCCAGTGTTGTGTCGACAACTTTCTTCTATGTGACGACACATGTTCCTTTGTGTCGACACTTGGACTTAGAATTTTTTTCTGTAAACTTTAACAATTCTTTACCTGCACATGTCAACTCAAAACAACATCAAATACAACATGATGTATATCATTGAGCTAGGTTGGGCTTCTTCAAATCAGGTACACATTTTCCAATGTACCCAACACTAACGCAGTACGTCAAGAACTATCTCCTGGCGGTAGTTTCCCGTGAGGCTGGACAAAATAATTCCTTGCATTAGCACGAGTAGTAGGACTAGCGTGGAATGGTAGGTTCCCTAGAGCTCTGTCAAATTAATTCATGGCTACCGCTCGGCGGTAACTTCTACCACTTGGCGTTATCATCCATAGGAGACTTCTTATCTTTACTTGAACCTATCAACCTGCACACTCTATCAACACAAGAAGTGATCAAATATAGTTGGGATTTGATATTCTCAAACATAGGGCATATGAAACAGCGGTTCCAACAAAGTCCCCTTTTTGATAATATCAAATCCCGTTCATGAGAAATAACAACGTGCATGATAGAGTGAATATATATGTAAGAGTTGTTCTTGAACGTTCAGGTTTCAGGTTCTCTATATAGCCCCCCTACATACACGCTCCCCCTACCTTTGTGTTATACACACTCCCCTTATCTATGTGCATGCATTGAAACAAGCTCCCCCTACATGAGATCATACCAATGAACAATTCTCATGAACAATCTCTTCTCCCCCTTTGATAGTATCAAAAGGGGCGGGCACGACCAAACAGTCAGGCAGGGTGAGTATAAAGAATTAGCATGATATAAATAGTAGACAATGCACACAGTTAGTAAAGCATGAAAAAGAGAAACATAGGGGTGACCAAAAAAACATGCAAATCAGAGAATATGAAGAACATGGGTCATAAAAGTAAGAACGGGGTACATAAACATAAAATAAGTCATTTTGCAGAGTTTATATGGATTGGACATCTTAAAGTAGACTAAGCACTCAACGAGGAACACTACCATGCTACAAGAGTTATAGAGTTAATCATATTGAAAACATTGTAAGTGTCAAAAGTGTAAATTGTGTGCTAGTACCTATGTGTGAAAGACATATAATGTAGTTTCAGTACAATTCTTATGCATGGAAGAGTTAAATAAGGCAATGACGTGCACGTGTAGCATCACCAGAGAGAAAAAACTAAGTAGAAATAGTGTATGTTACATGTTTTATCTCGATCTTTTAAAATGCTAACATAGGAGAAATAGAGAAAACAATCACGTCACATACCAATCTATGCCATACCAAGACTAGAACTAAGGGTACTAAGCTTAAGTTAGAGTCTATGCACAAGATCGAAATGACTCTTCGAACCAAGGTGCTCACCCTCACAATGCTCATAAAGACTTATCAGGAGGAGTAAGTAGTGCTTGGGGGGGTCCTTGACATGACCTTGGATAGCTTGCATAGTTTTCTTTTTAGTTTGCTTTGAGCTATCATTTTCTTCTATATTTTGTGAGTTCAAGGAGCCTCGAGTCAATGGAAATCTATCCACCTAGATAGATACACATTAACTTGTATACATAAGAATTTAGCACTAGAGATTTGGCCCAAAGTTTTGATCTTCATATACGCACATATATATATATATATAGTGACATTGATTATTCAAAATATTTCTGACATTTTAAGATGCAATATCACGAGTTATAGCATGTAAGCCTAGTATTTGTACATGAGTGCTTCGTCTAGGGATCTGTGAATAGTGGAAGTCATTCCCCTATCTAAATCCCCACACATACCTAGAGTCATAGTCAACATACACAAACATGTAATGTCGCACTCAGTGGCTAAGCACCTATAGATTCGACACACCATGACCGGGGACAATGCTCACACGGATTAACAATTCTAGCTCAAACATTGTATGTACTCATTATAGCCTAAGTTCAGGTCATGTGTGCTCGTAAGACATGATCAATTCATAGTTATATATATATATATTGTTTATTTTTTATTAAAAAAATGATAATGAAACTCAAGTAAATAACACACAATAAGCAAATAAACGAAGAAAATGAAACATAGACAAAAATAACCAAAAACCAAAAAACAGTCAAACACAAACAACGATGACTCGGATGAGAGGTCCAAAACACCAAGCTGGAGTCGAATTAATGAGCGACGTGCATCTGGGAGTGGTTTAGTGAATATGTCAGCTAATTGGTCATCGGTGCTAATGAAGCTGACTCTCACGTTCTCCTTTTTTATATGATCTCGAATGAAATGGTGACACACGTCAATATGTTTTGATCTTGAATGGTGCAATGGATTATATGTCAAGTCTATGGCACTCTTGTTTTCGCACCTAAGTGTAACATTCCTACAAGTTAGGCCAAAGTCTTCTAACATTTGAGACATCCACAGTGCTTGAGCACAACAACTTCCTAAGGCGATATACTCGGCTTCAGCGGTGGAGAGAGCAACCGAGTTTTGTTTGCGGCTTGACCAGGAGACTAGTGCAGGGCCTAGGAAATGACATGTACCACTTGTGCTTTTGCGATCAAGTGAACACACTGCATAATCAGAATCAGAGTACCCGTGAAGTGTGAAATCGGTGGTGTGTGGGTTCCAAAGTCAAAGATTTTGTGTTCCTATAAGATACCAAAATATATGCTTTATTGCTTTCAAATTTGAATCTCTAGGGTCAACTTGGTACCTAGCACACATACCTACCGCAAATTTGATATCAGTCCTAGAGGCACTCAAATATAGCAATGATCCTATCATACCTCTAAACATAGTCTGATCGATGAAAATGCCACTTTCATCTTTTCCTAATTTAAGAGAAGTACTCATTAGAGTTTTGACTTGTTTCAGATTCTCATACCCAAAACGCACAAGCATATCTTTGATATATTTTGATTGACTTATAAAAATACTGTCTTTGCGTTGAGGAATCTGAAATCATAAGAAATAGGTAAGTTCTCCTACTAGGACCATTTCAAATTCGGATTTCATTAGGGTGACAATTTCTTCACATATTTTTTCATTCATGGCCCCAAAAATGATATCATCCGCATAGATTTGTAGTATAATTAGATCTGAATTCTCGTTCTTTACGAATAAAGTGGTGTCCCCACTACCCATCCTAAAGCCATGATATAAGAGAAAGGTGGTGAGCCTATCATACCAAGCATGGGGGTGCCTGCTTCAGTCCGTACAAGGCCTTCACCAACTTGTATACATGGTTGTAGTAGGCGACATTCATGAAACCGGGTGGTTGCTCGACATATAACTCTTCCTTAATATATCCGTTTAAGAAAGCACTCTTAACATCCATTTGGTACAATCTAATTTGCTTATAACTTGCAAACGCTAAAAACATACGGATGGACTCAAGACGAGCAACCAGGGCAAATGATTCCTCAAAATCTACACCCTCTATCTGAGAGTACCCTTGTGCCACCAACCTAGCTTTATTTCTAATTATCCTAGATTCACCATCAAGTTTATTTTTATAAACCCATTTCAAACCTATGATAGGATGTCTATCTAGATGCTCCACTAAAACCTAAACTTTACACTTCTCAAATTGATTTAACTCCTCATTCATAGTCAAGAACCATGATTCATCCTGTAAGGCTTCCGAGACGTTCTTGGGTTCAATTTCAGATAGGAAGCATAAGTTTGAAAATGATTCAGGTAGTGCAGACTGAGTTCTAACTCCATGAGAGGGTTCTCCTATTACTAGTTCTCGAGAATGCTCTTTTAAGAAATTTAGAGTACTCAGAGGCTTATATTCATTTACATGAATTTGGACGTCATCCAGCGCTATTATCTTCTCACTCCTTACTTCTAACTGGGCATCATCATCAATTTCCTCTTCATTCATCCTAGGTACTTCGGTTGGAATATTTTTATCAAAGTGTACATGAGCCAATTCTTCAACAACTAAGATTCTCCTATTGTAGACCCTATAGGCACGACTTGTACTCGAGTATCCTAAGAAGATGCCTAGATCAGATTTTTCATCAAATTTCCCTAAGTGACACTTATTGTTTAAAACATAACATGGGCAATCGAAGACCCTAAAATACGACACAGAAGGTTTCTTATCAAAGTATAGCTCATACGGAGTTCGCTTAAAGAGGGGGCAAATCATTACTTGGCTCATTACATAGCATGTCGTATTAATCGCTTCAGCCCAGAAATAACGTGGCAAGACAAACTCGGCGATCATTAAGAGTGCTAATTCTTAAAGAGTGTGGTTCTTTCGTTCTACAACTCCGTTTTGTTGAGGAGTGCGAGGGGCTGAGAATTCATGCTTAATCGCTAACAAGTCACATATATTTGTGAAATCCTCATTCTCAAACTCTCCTCCATGATCTGACCTAATGCATTTTATTTTTAGTTCCTTCTCATTTTGAAGTCTCGTGCAAAGATTTGAGAATTCGCTAAATGTGTCAGATTTATTCGTGAGAAAAATTGTCCAGCAATATCGAGAGTAGTCATCTATAACAACGAAAGTGTATCGCTTTCCACCTAGACTACACGTACTTAGGGGACCAAACAGATCCATGTGAATGAGTTCTAGTGGTCTAGTCATGGAAACGTCATTCTTACTTTTGAATGAGGTTTTAACAAATTTGCCTTTTTGGCATAGAACACATAGCAAATTTAAACTGCCACTAAGTTTGGGGAGTCACCGAACTAGCTTGTTCTTAGATAGTTTAACAATAAGCTTACTCCCAGAGTGTCCTAATCTATTATGCCAAAGATCTAATTCCTCATTCTTGGTAACTAGACATTTCAAATTAGATGCGGATATATCATCAAAACTAACAGTATAAACATTATGAGTTCTGTGAGCTACAAGTAATACACTAGTAGTTTTGGCATCAATAATTCTGCAAGTGTTTGTAGATGACTCAAATATGACATTTAGACCTTTATCACACAATTGGCTAATAGAGATGAGATTATGCTTAAGTCCATCTACAAATAGAACATTAGAAATAGAAAATGGCTTGTTACCTATAGTGTCGCTTCCAAGTATTCGTCCTTTGCTAATGTCCCCAAATGTCACCATGTCTCCCTTCTTCTTCTCCAGGCTAAGGAACTTGTCTTTATCTCCAGTCATGTGCTTGGAGCAACCAGAGTCCAAGTACCATACGTTCCTTTTGTCCTTAGCTTGCCAACACACCTAATAAGAAGATGAGGGTAAAGATCTGGTTACCCAAGTTGTGCCACCCATACAATAGGTAGAAGACTTTGGTAGCCAGACTTGCATATTTTTCATGGCACCTTTCCACAAACACGAGCCAAATGTGTGACCAAACTTAAGATAGTTTGCACACAAAGTGTAAGCGTGGATGCTGCCTTTATCGAGGTTCTCGAGCTCTTGCTTGAGGATGGGGATATCCCTCTAGAAATCTTAACCTTATCTTTAGATTTGTTAAAGTTGGACTTAGGCTCGACATGATAGTGATTTTTGCTCGGTGGTGATGTTGGACTCATGTATCCTAGTCCAAATTTCCCAGATCCATGACATTGTACTCCCAATAGCATATCCAATGATTTTTTGCCTATTCCAAATTTTTGGATAGCACAGTTGAGATCATGGATCCTTGCCTTTAAGGCGGTGTTCACAGTAACTTACATTATGCATCGATTGGTAAATTGCTTTTTGCCTTCCTCAATCTTGGCAAGAGACATTTGAAGTCTTTTCTCTAAGGCATTCTTTTCATTGATGAGACTAGTTGTTCTCAATGAGGCCTTGGAGAGACTTGCTTTTAGTTCTTCGATCATTGTCATCATGTGAGGACACTCTAGACATTCGATCTTCTCTTTGCCACTTTTTATTAGTTCATTCTTTAAGTTTTCAAAGTTCTTTTTGATTTTCTTATTCTCATTTCGTATGGACTTCTTCTCAAGAATTACATTATCTAATTTTTCACATAAATGACCATAAATTTCAAGAAGTTCAGTATATGTGGATGGAGTTATCTCAGTGTCACTCTGGACATTGGACTCATCGTCGGATTCTTATCGATTCCTTCCCATAAGGCACAGATTTGCCTCGTTTTCAGAGCTAGAATCTGAGGTGCTTGATTTGTCAGATCCTTCTTCATCCCATGTGAGCGCCTTCAGTACCTTCTTCTTCCATTTATGCCAGCTTAGCTTGTCCTTTTCCTCCTTTTGGAGCCTTGGGCAGTCCCTCTTTAAGTGCCCAGGCTTGTGGTAGTGATAGCACTCAGGTTGGGACTTCTCATCATCGCTTTTTGCTTCCTTCACCGGCTTGGTCCACCTTCGAGCTTTTCCAGCTCCTCTCTTCAGGAATTTCTTAAATTGTTCCTGCTTCTTGGGATTCTTCATTTATTTTTTGAACTCCCGAACGTAGAAGCTTTCCTCGTCATCCTCATCAGATTCTTCAGCAGCCTTTTTCTCCCTTGCAGCCCTCAACGCTAGTCCCTTCTTCTTTACTTCCCTAGGATCTTCTTCTGCTTGAATCTTTAGTTCGAGTTCGCGTGTCTTCAGATTTCCGATGAGTATTTCTATCTCCAGGGTGCTGATATCGTGAGATTCGGAGATCGCAGTCACCTTCGGGTTAAAGCGAGGAAGCAAAGATTGTAGGATCTTCCTCACCAGATCACCATTTCAAAAGCTCTTCCTGAGGGATCTTGAGGCGTTGACAATCTTGGTGAATCGTGTATACATGATGTCAACCTCCTCATCGATCTCCATCTTGAACTGTTCATATTCTGACTCGAGTTGGAACAACTTTGACTCTTTCACCTTTGAAGTACCTTCGTGAGTAAGTTCAAGTAACCGCCATATATCATACGCAGTTTCACAGTTACAGATTCGATTGAATTCAGTTTTATCTAATGCGCAGAATAGAGAGTTCATTGCCTTAGCATTGTTCGTGCATCTAAGCTTAGCTGTGTCATCCCACTTATCATTTGGTTTGATTAGGACTGTGTACCTACAGTGATAGTGGGTGCAATGTATTTCGTCTCTACCATGGCCCATATTTCCATACTTTGAGTCATCAGAAAAATTCTCATGCATGTTCTCCAGTTACTATAGTCACTCCCAATAAAGAGTGGAGGTCTACTTACACCTTGTCCCTCAGAGAACGCGTTAACAGAGTTGGCCATCTTACTTCAGGATTTTAAGCCTTTAGAAGTAACCTTGCTCTGATACCACTTGTTGGATCTTGTGGCCAATCTTAGAGGGGGGAGGTGAATAAGGGTTCTCGTGTTTATTGCAATTAAAATATTTTGACCAAGAAAATCGAGTTCTGGAAGCTAGCGTGGGACATTAGGTAGCTAACGAACGGCGGTAAGTCTTGTAACTCATTTTCTTGGGCAGTTACGCTTGAGCACCACACACTAGAAATCAAAATATTATTCGCAGGAAACAAATGTAGGTAAAATCATAGAAAACAAATTTCATTGTAAGATTTAAAACAATAATAGTCTTTGAAATACTACAACACTGTGATCTCCGTAATGCCAGAGATTGAAGGCGATGAGAAATAAAAACTCTTATGTTTTCTATACCGGCCCGCTCCATGGACCGGTTGGCTCTATCCCTTTCTCTCCAAGAAAGGTCCTCAAGCCGACTCTTCACCTCCATGCAAGGGAGGCTCTTAGTGTTGGATCATGTGATGCCCTTAGAGGGGGGGGGGGGGAACAAGGGATAATTATTTTTTAACTAAAAAACTTTACTTGATGAACAAAAACAATGAAATTAAGAAATAGAAACTATTTTTTCATAAGCAGGTTTGAACACACTGAAATATATAAAAACAAAAGCAATAAAAATTTATTTCAAATGTGCTAAAAGTGAATACAAAGTATCTCTATAGAGCTAGAGACAAAGGCTTATGAAAAATACAATTTACTTTTAGTTTCGCCGGTCCTTCTACCAAGAACTGGCAGGATAAAACGTTTCTCTCCCTAGATCTTGCTACTAGCCTCCCCTAGATCTACCATAATCTAGACATTGCGCACAAGGAAACAATTTCTCCCTAAGCCACGCAAGGACTTGGACGCCACGCACAAGGTGGTGATTTTCCCCTAAGCCACACAAGGACTTAAACGCCACGCACAAGGTGGTGATTTCCCCTCTCGATTACAATAGGAATAAGAACAAAACAAATTGTAAACTTTAGAATTAAAACTCCCTTCAAACAACGCGTTGAAGATGCCGACGAATCCTTGTCAGGGTTGCTTTGAATGATGTGTACGTGCTAACGATCTTTTGCGCTTTGGCCTTCTTGAGTGTATGGAGTAAATCTGGAATCTGGAGCTCTCTGGTTCATCTAAACAGGAAGGTGCACTCCAGGTAATGAAATTCGTGATCCCCACAGAAAATGAACTGGCTTTTATACTTTGGCGATATCGCTTGGCGACACTGGGTATCGCCACCTAGCGATATCGGTAACCGCTGCCATGTGTCCCACGAACTCCTTATTTTCACATCGTAGATTCGTCGATCGTCGAACGTGGACTGTTGCCTGGCGATACTGGGTATCGCCACCTGGCAATATCGATAACAGATGCCACGTGGCCCACGAACTCCTTATTTTCATATTGCAGATTCGTCGAACGCGATTCGTCGATCGTCGATCGCAGATTCGTCGATCGTCGTTGTCACCTGTCAGCAATACCCAATATCGTCTGGCGATAGGAGGGCAATAGCTCCTAAGCTCATTTGTTCTGACCCGAAACAACACCCAAATGCCATTAGAGCTATACTTGTGATATCTGCACATCCTAAACACCCAAAGATCACATGAAGTGAGGGTTAGATCTAATATACTCTAGAGGGGGTGGGGGGTAAATAGAGTATTTCTGAGTAATTAAAATCTTTTGCTGAATAATATAGCTTGTTCCTAAACTCAGATGCTATATCATAGCACATCAGATTAGTCTAATAAAAGTCACAGAATCCTAACTATCACAGCCACAACAAGAACAAAAGAAAAAGGCAACCAGACAACACAAGAATTTTATAGTGGTTCCCCAACCTGGGTACATCCACTCTTCTACCACCCTGGTAGGAATCCACTCAGGGTTTTGTTTAGGTGACTGCCACCAATGAGCTTTTGGTAAGGTTCTCAAAAACCAAACCTCAAGTCTTTTGGTTAGGAGACTTGCAACTAGGAATCAGTTTTGAAGGGAGTAGAGAACCCTTTTTATAGAGGGGGTGAGAGAGTGATGATGTATTCTCTTTCTTAAGTATTCAAATGAGAAGACTCTGTGGATTTGATGGTGGCAAAAGCTCCCCCTGAAATACTTAATTTATTCAAGGTGAAAGGAACTTTGCTTCAGGGTGATAGGCCTTCAAGCTTTCAACTTCAACCAGAAGAACTTCAGGAACTCCTTGACAGATGCAGTAGTTGTTGTCCTTTGAAAGTTCCTGAGAGGATGACAGAAGAAGACTCTTGATTTGAATAATTGTTCTTCTTCTTCAGAAAACTGTTCTTCTTCAGGTCTAGCAGTTGTTGGTTTCTTGACTGATTGATTTTCTGTGTCTCGTGTATCCTGTATATCTATTACTGTGTTGTATCTCATCTGCTATCTTGTACAGGAAGAAGAGGAATCTATACTTTTATATTTTCGATATAAAAGTCCATTTGAATTTTAAAATCCCTTCTGTAATCAATGCTGACGACCTTGGAAAATTTGCATTGATTAGTTTCCCCAACCGTCCCTTTGGAAAACGGCAGGCAATAATCCAGATGAAGACCATAATTAATGCTCTTGTCTAACGGTAATATTCAGAGAATATTAGAGCATTAATTACTCAGGAATCATTGTGATATAATAGGAACAGAAGAGGGAAACATCCAAGTCTGGATTCGTTGACCTGAGTCCATAGTTCGTCGAGCTGAGAATAGCTGTTCCTCAAGCTGAGGTCCAAGTTCGTCGACCTCTGAATGGCTAACTGCTTCTTGACGACTTTCCTATTTTGTGCACCAAGTTTGTCGAGCTGATGTCCAAGATCGTTGACCTGAGACCTGAGAACTGAGTTCGTCGAGATGAGGTCCAAGATCATCGACCTGAAGTTTGACTTAGAAGTGTTGTCACTTTGTCAAGAGTTCGTCAGGCTGAGAACCAAGTTCGTCGAGGTCAGCTCAGAGAATTGTCTCTGAGTTCGTCGAGCTGAGCACGACTTTTGTCAACCTGAGATCGACGAACATAGAGCTCTTTTTCTAAGTCTTGAATTTTCTCTAAGTCTTGAGTCTCTGGCAGTGTTGGAGGCTGGTCCCTGGCATTGTTGACTCTAAGGACTAGACCTAGACTCTAGGACACAACCATGACCATGGCTATACATGTTGGGTCATATCCTAACTTAGTGAACCTAGCCCAAATCCAACTAGGGATCCAACATTACATACAAACGAGATTTATTATTAGAAAACCAAAGAAGCGTGGAATGCATGCTCCAACACTTAGAGCCCCGCTAGATCCACCGATCTAGACGTCCCTATCCCCAGGACGATTTTCCATAAAATCCTCCTCGGGTTCCGACGACCCTCACCGGTCGATTTTCCTCACCACAAGATTCAAAAAAGAAAAGATTACATAAATAAGGATGTAAAGAATTTAAAATATGAAGTTCTCCCTCTTGATGAATTCTCTATTGAGCGATCCGCGACCGGTGCTTGGGATCTTCATTTGCTAGCAACAAGTCAGATCTTCGTATTCGATGTAAATCTTGGACACCTGAGTTCTTCGTTCATGAACGAGAGGGAGACGACTTTCTTCTTCTTCGATGAAGACTTTTTGGAACGGAGCACAAGAGAGAGCGGCCGAACCCTAGAATTTACGAACTCCTATCACTTGTTTTCTTTTGATATAACAGGCACAGAAACTGAGGCGGCCTTATATACGTCTTCATGAAAATAGGCTAGCGCCGACGGTAAGACTAGCGCCCGATGGTAGGTTCGCGCGCTTGCTGTGCTAGGTGTCCTCCAAATTTGGAATAATATTTAAAAATGAATATTTTCCTTTTCATAGAGCTAGCGCCCCGCGGTAGAAGGTAGCGCCACACAGTAGGTCAGTAAGTCGACGAATACATCTCGACACTCGTGGAATAGCTAGTGCTGCGCGGTAATCACAATTGCCTGGCAGTAGGTCAGTAACTCAATGAACCCGTCCAGACACTCATAGAGTGGCTAACGCGGCGCGATAAAAAATATCGTTTGGCGGTAGTTTCCAGAGAGGCTGGACAAAATAATTCTTTGCATTAACGCAGGCGGTAGGACTAGTGTGGAGCGGTAGGTTCCCGAGAGCTCTGTCTAATTAATTCAAGGCTACCACTCGGCGATAACTTCTACCGCTCGACATTATCATCCATAGGAGACTTCTTCTCTTTACTTGAACCTGTCAAATTGCACACTCTATCAACACAAAACGTGATCAAATACAACTGGGATTTGATATTCTCAAACATAGGGAATATGAAACAGCAGTTCCAATAGCTTCGACCTTCAGAGCAGCTTCTACTGTCTCAGCATAATTCTCAGATCCATATGCACTAGCCAATTGTTGGATGTCGCTCCTAAGACCACCAAAAAAGTGCTTCATTCTGCTCGCTTTAGAGGCTACCATATTCGGAGCAAACCCGCTCAACTTGCTGAACTCTATCTCGTACTCACTGACTAAGAGTTGTCTTTGCTTCAAATGGAAAAAATTGTTCATCAAACGGTCTTGCTCGACTAATGGTAGAAATTTCCTCAACAACTCCTTGAATGATTCTCACAAACATCCATCAGTAAGGTTATACTTCTCTTTAACCACCAGCTCTTCGCAAATCCCTTCAGCTGGTAAGCGGCGACCATCACTCTTTGGTCAGCAAAAACTCCTGAATGCGAGAACATCTCCTCGATAGCAATAATCCAGTCATCCAATGCCATAAAGTCAGCTCTATCATCATAGGTAGGAGGTCCTAATCGCTAAAAATGTGAAATGAAATTCATTTCCGATGGCAGCAGAACTGGAGGCACTAAAGGAGCAGGAGGAATAGGAACGGCTTGACCCACAGTAGGGTCCTGCACACTAAGCTGATGTCCTGAAATGACAGACAACAATGCCTGAATCTGCGATTGCATCTCAACCATCTGCCTAGACAGAGCCTCATTGCTCTGTCGCAGCCCTTCAATCATAGCTTCACTCTGCGCACCTGAAAAATTTCCCTCAGACTAGGGAGTCAACCTCTTCGCAACATGCTTAGGCGACATCCTAATAATACATCGAACAACTAATTGAAACCTAGCTCAACGTTAGAACTACTCAACCTAGTTCAGACTATACATGAATGGACATTTGCTCTCGCTGCTAACTTGCTCTGGGATTTTCATAATGATGTTATGCTTAAACTTAGGATGATATACCATTCTCCTATTGACTCCTGTGCATAAACTATGAATGCATGAATTCTTGTTCTTTTGGTTTAAATCCATGTGTGTACATATGTCATCATGTATATCTTTGCTTGGCACATGTGCTAATGCTATGTTATGTCATGCATGTTGTGTTATGCAGTGTAATAAAGGCCTTAATGCATGTTATGAGTGGCGTAGACATGAAATATTATGTATCGTGTATTACATAATATCGCATGCAACAAAAAAGAAAAATCTAATGGGCATTCATGTGATGATTGTTATGCATCTCATACGACATACCAGTCACATGTTGCTTCCTATGAGAATCCATATACAAACACATATTATGCATCCCATACTAGATAATATGCTCTATATACTTCTTATCATGCTTATGAGTGTAGTGTTCATGCTTCGTCTAAGACGTATTGATGACACATCAGTGTGTGTATGAAATGGAACAGACCACTAAAACTACACCTCGGATACCAACTGTCACAACCCGTATTTTCTCAACTTAAAACATTATATCAGAGTAAGAGAAAACACGTATCGTGATACCATGCCGTGCAGGGGATAACTATAGATGCTCAGACGAGAACCTACTCCTGACATTTACCATGAAATTCTCAAGTTTATTTTGAAGAAAACACATTTTCTTAGTTAATTTTGACGATCATATCCCTCGGCTCAGTGGATCAACTTGTCCACGAATAAAAATATATTTACTTACGTTGTGGAAAATACTTTACCTTATTCAATTATTATCCTACATGAATAGAAGCATCCCAAAAATGGCAACTCATGATATGCATACTACTAGATTTATTATAAGTATAAAAATAGCTTTTATGTTGGTTAAAATATATTGTTATTTGATTTAAAAGATATCATAAGTATGAGATTGGTATAATTATACGTTCTATGACTTGAAAATAACTACATGAAATCATAACATAAAACCTTCTCAGAAAGCAAGTAAAAACCAACAAATCATCTAAAAAGGTGATTTAGCAGCTAGCAAGTAACATAACATTCAACAAATATCCGGTGGGCGTCAACAACCTGACACGAACCCACCAAAAGGCATGTATGTCTGAACTACAGAAAAATACAACAATAGAACTACCTCACAACGGTGAGGAAAAGACAACTTCAACAGCTACAGAACACCAACAACTACTAACCCTAGCCAGTCGATCGGCTACTGCTCCGAGCATAAGGCATTCAAAAGAAAGAATACTTCAGCAAGATTATACAAGTGGCAAACAAAGATTATTAGAAGCAATAATCAAAAGACACAGGGGTACCAACCCAAATATAAGAAAAAATGTCCAAAAGCAGCAAATAAGTCATAATATGATAAGTATGAAAGAGTTCTCAAGTGTATAAGTATGAGAAGTTGCACCAAGTGTGAAATGAAGTCATGCTTCGATAAGATCTGCAAGTGTGAGCATCGTAACATATGTTTATATAATAAGAAGTAAGAGACTAAACAACTCCAAACATGTGAATCATTAATACTTGGCAAAACAGTACTGAGTCGGTGACACATTGTCCAACAGGAACCATCAGACCAAACATCTCAAAAAAAGGCACTAGGGTGGTGGCCACAATGTCCAACATAACCCAACAGTCCAAACATCTCAAAGAGGTACTGTGGTGGTGTTCGTAATGTCCAACATAAGCCAACAGTCCAAATACCTCAAAAGGCACTATGGTGGTGGCCACAATGTCCAACACAACCCAACAGTCCATAAGAAAACAAACAACCCACCAAGTGTAATGATTCACGAATTGACATCAAGTTGGTGGTCCTTTATCCACTGCCAACCTAACCACAACCAAACATCCAGAACACCAATAAACCCGAGCCTATCATAAAAATCCCTCAACAACAAGGATGAAAGAAAATCCAAAAAACACATCTAAGTCTATACTCGACAAATTATCCTCATCCGGCGAGAAAAAAAGTCCTAAGTCCACACCCATTCGCCGAGTATACCCGACGAATCGGCTTGACCTTACCTCGATACTCGACGAATCGAAACAAATCTTCTAAGTCCACAAGGAATTCGACGATAATACTCGACGAATCTCCTTTACCTCAAGACGAAACTCGACGAGAAACACTTCATTCAACGCCAAAGCTTAACTCAACGAATTTCACTCCACTCGATGCCTAGCTGAGTTCACTCAAAGCACTCGGCGCCTAGTTGAGCTCACTCAAAGCACACGACGCCAGAAACAACTTTACTCAAATACTCGACGCCAAGACAGTTATAATCAAAGCACTCGACGCCACAGGCTTATCACTCGACGAATTAGACTTAGCCCATAGATACTCGACGAAAATGACTTAACTTCTCGTAAATACTCGACGAACTCGACGCTCTCGACGCTCTCGACGCCAAAGGTTAATCACTCGACGAGTCTGACTTAGCCCATAGATACTCGACGAAAATGACTTAACTTCTCAGGAATACTCGACGAATTCAATCCCAAAGGCTCATTACTCGACAAATTTTAGCCAAACTCAGAAAATTGAGATATTGGTCAGAAAGGTGGACCTGATACTAATATTCGATGAATTCTCACGGGTGACTTGCCCATACTCGATGAATTTCACACAATCAACCTCCTTCACTACCCGACGGATTTCAACCTAACCGAACCCTACACTACTCCTATCTTCTAAGGAGGGAAAGTCAAGAGGAAGGAAAGGAAATACAAACAAGAGACTAGCAAGGGGAAAGAAGTCACCACTTGCATCATGATCTTCCAAAATCCGGCCTCACGAGCTCTCCGCTCCAAAGATCGGACGCAATAACTCCTAGACAACGATTCCTAAAAGTTTTCGGGACAAATGAGAGTCAAGATCAAAAACCCTAACGCCAGAAATCCACAAAATGTGGAAAACTTACCGCACACGCGTAGATCTCGTCGAGAGTTTTCTGAATCTACCCTCTGACGACGATTCCGAGCACCGGAACTCCTACAGGCAGTGGCCGACGACCTCGCGATGTCCGTCGCCCACTCTCTTCCGCGATTCGGTCTGACGGCTTGGGAGAGACGATGAATAGGGTTTTGTCTAAACGTACAAACTTATATATATAATATTATATTACTATTATTATTTAAACGTCAAAACGACCAAAAACTCGAATTATCTCGGATTTCAACGAAATTCGCACCAAGACTAAATACCAATGCCACAAAATCAACGGCGGAGTCGAAATTAAAATTTGACAAACCAAATTCGGGTTAAAAATTCGCCGAAGCTACAACCAACATCAACCTACAAAAATCCACCGAGTCAAAACCTTGGGTTTCGATGAGCAAAATCACGCTCAAACAACGACGCCCGTTAACTTCGCGTCAACGTAACGCCCTAACATCATTATTACGTCACTATAACAATTAAAATAAACATCAAAAAATCACAGGCGTTACAATGACTACGATCAACAATGAGAGAAACCAGAGCACATGTATCAACAATGATATGTGTCTAGAAAATGTGATTCCTAAATAACTGGATCGTACACACTAGAAACAACAGCAAACTAATTTCATCTCACAGCAATCAGAATTTTTGCAACAGAGAGCTGTGAAATTTTTGATTACTTTCATACTAGAAACACATTATTAGGGATTTAATAATCGTACACACTAGAAATAACAACAAATTAATTTTTACTAATCACATTATCACGGACTTAATAAAATAACAGCAAAACTCATTTCATCTCACAGCAGCAAGAATCATACATCAACCCTATTCACCGGAAGCAAAGAAAAGACAACACTCCCATATTCATCCACAATATTTTAGCTACAATATTCTAATACACATTTGCAACAAAGAGCTGTTGACAACAACAGCAACAACTCCAGGAAATCACAATTCCTACAAACTGACAACAGGACTCAAAGAAGCAAGCTCATAAAATTACTGTTTATCTGCTCTTAAACAATGAAAAAAAAAGCAGTAATAAATAGAAAGCAGTACAGGAAAAGGAAATGTGATTTTGGATTGAGAAAATACCATCAAAAGACTCCAAATTACCGTTTCGTCCTCCGTCCAAAATTCGGAACAGGAACATTGAACACCACCGGTGAGAGGTGCAAACTTCTCCAAGGGTTGCGACTTGCGATTTTTGATTGAGAAAAGGAAAAGCCGAAGGATAGACGGGCGGAATGGTGGTGCTAGAGTTGCGAATTTGGAAGAAGAGGAACAGTTCGTCTGCAGTTCTGCGGCCGAGTGCGATATTGCGATCCGGGAAATGCTAGGGTTGCGACTTGCGCTTTTGCTTTTACATAAGGTGATACGGTGATACTAATTAAAACCTTAACCGTTGGATTTAAATCCACAGCATATTTTGTGGCCCACCTGGAACCGGTCCTAGTTCCCGGTTTATGGGTTGGCCGTCCGGTTCTCCGGTTTTCGGGCGGGCTGCAATAATGAGAATCCGGAGGCCAGGACTGGACCGGGCCGGGGTCCGATCAGCGGTCGACCGATTGGACCGGCCGGTCCGGTCCGGTTATTAAAAGCATGCTAAAAATGGAACACAGCGAAGTTAGAGCGCACGGCGTAAGCTTTTCGTGCACGAGTTTTCAGCACAAAATGAAAAATTCTAAATATGATACTACAGTTATGATGAGTTTGATGATGTCACTCACCACTAGCTATAACAATTTTCTGAAGTGCTGTTAATTTCTCCAAAGATACTTTCGTTTCAACGATATTGTTATTAAAATATTGGATTTGAGAAAATAAAAATCATTTTTTTTGTTGAGTAAAATTGACTTTTTGGTGGAAAATCGTTGATATTCATCAAAAATTAAAACTCACTGGTTCAATGTCTATCTCCAAGTGTGGATATTGAGATTGTCAACATCTGCTTTTCAAAAGAAGAGTATTTTTTTTCTGCTTGAATGCGATTTTTTCAAACCAGACACGATTTTT
This sequence comes from Platanthera zijinensis, assembly GCA_039513925.1. Lineage (NCBI taxonomy): Eukaryota > Viridiplantae > Streptophyta > Magnoliopsida > Asparagales > Orchidaceae > Platanthera > Platanthera zijinensis. The sequence continues at coordinate 163,930,960 of CM077083.1, read as the reverse complement.
TCGCCCGAACGAGACTTTTTTGCGACGAAGCGAATTTTTCACCCGGGCGCGAATTTTTCACCTGAGCGCGCTTTTTTCGCCCGGGCGCGCTTTTTCGCTCTGGAGCGTTTTTTTCGCCCGGCGCGCTCTTCCGCCCGGGCACGAACTTTTCGCTCGGTCGCGCTCTTTTCGCCCGGGCGCGATTTTTTATCCCCGACGCGATTTTTCGCCCCGGGCACGCGATTTTTTCGCCCGGGCGCGCTATTTTCGCCCGGCCGCGCTATTTTCGCCCGACCATGCTTTTTTCGCCAGGGGCGCTTTTTTCGCTCGGGCGCGCTTTTTTCGCCCGGACGCGATTTTTTCGCACCGACGCGTTTTTTTCGGCTTGACTCATTTTTTTGTCCCAACTCATTTTTTCTGTCCGGGCGCAAATATTTTCGACTGGACATGATTTTTCGCCCCGACGCGTTTTTCGCCCGTTGGTGTTTTTTCGCCCGGGCGCATTTTTTTCGCCGAGTCGCGTTTTTTTGCAATTGTTTTGCCCGGGCACGATTTTTTCGCTCGGGCGGGCTTTTTTCGTCCAGACGCGATTTTTTCGCCCGGTCGCGAATTTTTCGCCCGGACGCGATTTTTTCGCTGCCACGCGATTTATTCGCTCGGACACGATCTTTTTGCCTGGGCAGGACTTTTTTGCCCGGACGTGATTTTTTTCGCCCAGAGACAATTTTTTTGCCCAGACGCATTTTTTTCGCCCGAACACAATTTTCTCACGTCGGGCGAAAAAATCGCGTCAGGTTAAAAAAATCGGCGAAAAAATAGCGTCCGGGCGAAAATATCGCGATGGGGAGAAAAACACGTGTCCGGGCGAAAAACTCGCGTGTAGGCGACAAAATCGTGTTCGGGTGAAAAAATCGCGTCAGGGCAAAAAAATCGCGCCCGGGCGAAAAAATCGCGCTTGAGAGAAAAAATCGCACCCGGGTGAAAAAAATCGCGCACAGGCGAAGTAAACGCCAACGGACGAAAAACGCGTCGGGGAGAAAAAATCACGTCCGGGTGAAAAAGTCGCGTCCGGGGAAAAAAGTCGCGTCCGGACAAAAAAATTGCGTCCGGGATTAAAAGTCGTGTCCGGGAGAAAAAGTAGCATCAGAGTGAAAAAATTGTGTCCGGGTGGAAAAATCAAGTACGTGCGAAAAAATTACGTCTCGGGGAAAAAATCGCATTCGGTCGAAAAATTTCGCTTTCGGACCGAAAAATTTTAATCCGGACAAAAACATCCCGTCATGGCGAAGAAATCGAGTCCGGACGATAAAATTGATGCCGGACGAAAAATCTGTGTATGTTATTTATAATTGAGAGCATTGACCAATGCCAATTCCTATGATTGAAAATATTTCTGCAAACGAATAATAAAAAGTGATTAATGTCAATTCCTATGACAAAAAGTCATCATGCGACCGAACAAAAGAATTGGATTTAAACTTAATATCATTTTTCATGTGTATTGATATTGGATTGAAAACGAATACTTCAATATCAATGTCGTAGAAACGAACAGACCCCAAATATTTTGGCAATTACAAAATGCGCATGCAATGAGCCAAAGGAACCGCCTACACATTGCCTTGAGTTTGATGCTCATTAAGAACATTAATTAGGGCTCTATGTCTGCCGTTAGTGTTAGGAATGGCCACACCCAACAGTTAGGTCCCACTAGTTCTCTCTAGAACGGCGCGGATCTTGATCATCCTTTTCCGGAGGAGTTGCCCTATCAACATGATGTTTATCGATTAACCATTCTAAACAAATGCGTTTAAAATAAAAACAAGTACTAAAAATACGAAACCGACAACAACACGAGTTAGTTTTGGACTAAACCTGAAAAGGTCGTGTCGATCCCGAACGGTTGAGGAAGCATCGAGATGACGTCTCTTTCTTATGCAGACTTTGTTCTTATTGCCTTAGCTCGGAGGAATTGGACCGGGCATACAAATAGTAAAAGTAAACAACAACAAATAACTGAACGGTCTTTTAGGTGAAAAATTTGAAAATGATGAAAATCACATGACCGGATCTGTCTCGGGCCTAAAATCAACTACTTCGTTAGATTTTTACAAGAGTTAAGATAATTTCTCGAAGGATGGCAGACCACCTTTCTGATACAAGTTCAGGATGTGAAAATAACAAAAAATAAACTAAGTCTTTGGAGTCTGATTGGAAGCGCTCCGATGGTGAAAACCGTCAAGTCCTCAGAGCCTTGATGTGGCGCTCCTGTTAAGCCGGATCCTTGATAAGAGCACTCCTTTGGAGAAGGAAAAGACGCGTTCTTGAAGCTTTGAGACGTCTTCGTGCTAGAAATGGAGCGGAGAGAATTCCGAGCGGAGGAAAAATCTAAGTCCCAGATCTTGGCCGAGAAACCTCAAGTCTCTCTTTAGCCTCTAAAGTTACTTCCCTTCAAATGAGGGTCTGGGGACTCTCTTATAGTTTTCTGGAGGGATATGATGGTAATTGCGTCGAGGCAGAATTTGTATTGGCGAATGGTGTCACTCCGCTTTTGTCACATGGATCGCCGATTTTAGCGAAATAGCGAAAGTGCCCCTCGGGCGGCCCGGGCAGGGTGCCAGACGGGGGCAACAACTGGCGATGGCCGAAGGCAGTGGCGGTAGCCGAAGGTGGCGCCGGTCGTCGGCACGCGCGCTCGCGGCGCTCGCGCGTGCGCTTTGTACTTCACCATTGTTGGCTATATGGTGTTGGTGGCGCGTTCGCAACTTGCAAGAGGTGTAATCCCACTTTGTGTGTGTGTTGTGTTGGTGCGTAAGCACGCCGCTTTTCATACTCTCCTCATAATGAATGTCCGAGCATGACATTGCGCTAGCTTGTGCGGTTGACGCGAAAAGTTAGTGCTGGTGGCGTATTCGAACGTTACGTGGGGGATGTTCTGCCCCCTTATCCTGGTGTTGCGGAGGGACCAGCGGGTCCGTTCCTAATAGAAGATTCGAAAGGACTGTGTCCTTTCTCGCATAGAGGTATAAAAGGACTTGGTGTACGTTCTTATCAAAAGTTTAAGCAGAGCCTTCTAAGGTAGAGGGCATTGATGACGTATGTTCTTCAAGACATTGGAACGGCGCAAGCTTTCACGATTGTAATTGAAAGATCTTATTTTCAAGGTAGCTAGCAACCTAGAGAGGGTGAATAGGTCTGCTTAGGTCTTTTGAGAGTTTTTTTTAAATCACTTAATTGTTTCTTTTAGCTTTCAGCTTAAAGTGATCTAAAGCTTATCCTTAACACCTCCAATTAAGAAAATAAAAGCAAACATAGAAAAGCACACAAGTATTTTATAATTGTTCCCCAAAATTATGGGTACATCCACTCTCCTCCCACCTTGCTAACTTCATGTTAGTCAAAACACTTCTCCAAACAAATTCTCCAAGGAGCTTACACCTCAAATCCCTCAAGATATCTCAGTCTCTTCCAAGACTTACACCTCAGCAACAAAGGCCTACACTCAGTGATACAAGTATCACCTACCTCAGGCACTTAAGCTCTACCACTCAGGCTATGGAGGATAGCCCTACCTCAGAGCAAGCTTGCTCCAACAAATCAGAGAGATACACTCTCCTACAGTTCAGGCAAAACTGGCCTACTTCTCAGTGAGTAAAACTCACCTACCTCAGAGAGCAGCACTCTCTTACAGCTCGGGCAAATTTGCCCTACCTCAGACCCAAAGGTCCTACATCTCATATCCAGAAGGATCCTACAAAAAAAATAGTTTAATTGACTTTGATACAGAGAAATTCTTTTGTGTCAACCACTTGAGCAGAAAACTTTCTGCTCCAACTCTCCTCACGACAGGGAAAGAATTTGCTGGAGGAACTCAGAAGATAACATCTGAACTAGCTGCTGAAGGCTAAAGATCTTTTGATCTTGAGACTTCAAACAGCTCACTGAACCTGCCAATGGATGAAAGTTCTTCTTTCTTCAGAACAGATTCTGAATCTGCTGTGACAGATGGAGACTTGCACACCTGGCTAAACTTTTCTTGTTTGAGAGCTTCAAGCTTGGCGGAGAAGATGAAGATGGCTGCTCTCCTTTTTGAAAAATATATGCCCTAAAAAGTTATCTTTGTCTTGACCCTATCTCTTCCTTTTATAGTTTGCTGATCAACGGTTCTTAGAGATCGGTGGGCCCCACCTGCAGCTTCCAGCCGCGCCTTGCTTTAACGGAAGAAGACGTACAATAGCTTTACAGCAAGTTTTGTCGTGTAGTGTAGCTTCCTTGTGTCTTATTTGACCTTAGTTGACTTTGTCGATTTTATTGACGTCAGCACCTGTGGACTTAGCCAAAATCGAGCATTAAAGAATAGACGTTAAGTGAGTAAGCATCACTCAACGCCAAAACACTTAGATAGTTTTACTGTCACTTGGCGTCGAGTGAGTAACCTTCACTTAACGCCAAACTACTTAGAATATAAATCTGATTCTAGGCGTTGAGTGATTCAGCTCCACTAACCGCCAACTTGCTTTATCAGCTATCTGCTGCTTGGCGTTGAGTTTGTGAGCTTCACTAAACGCCAAACACCTTAGACAAAATTGTCTTCATTAGACGTTGACAGCGTTGTGTCAGTAACCTCCTCTCAACGCTTTTTTGCCTTAACCAAATTTCTGCTTTTTCAACAACATAAGCGTTGAGAGCGCTAAGTGAACACACCTCACTCAATGCCTTCTGCATTAGCCAATTTTCAGTATTTAATAAGCACTGGGCATAAACTGTCTTTTTGAGTTCGACGAATGGTGAATTATGAGCTCGACGAACTTTGAACTCAATTCGATGAACTCTCAACTGAGCTTGAAGAACTCAGAATCTCAAGCTCTGAACTTAGCTCGATAAAAGGTGAGCTGAGCTCGACGAACTCTGAACTCAGTTCGACGAACTCTGAACTTAGTTCAACTGGTTCAACATAAAACCTTTTTGATGAATGGCATTGAATGTGTCTTCATCACTCAACGCCAAAACACTTAGCCAACTTTCTCTTTAGTAGCATGGCGCTGAGTTAGTTGACTTCACTCAACGCCTGTGGACTTAGCCACATTTTAGCTCTTTCCAACTTAGGCTATGATAGTATAGGCTACACTCAACGTTATAAGTTATCTGACATTGAGTGATGTTCCTTCACTCAATGCCTGTGGACTTAGATAGATTTCTGTCATCCCACACCTTAGGTAAATATTTACCTGACTTAGCCACTTAGGCTACCTGACCTATCATAGTCGTCTACAGACATGTGTATATCATTGATAATATTGACTTCACTCAAATCCAAGACATTGTGGGCAATAGACCCAACAATCTCCCCCTATTTGAGGAAGTCAAAACTCTTAAACAAAGACAATGACATACAGAACCATGCAGCACAAGACATAATAAAAGAAAACTAAATAATTGAGATGTGATCTATAGTTACCACACTTCCCTACTTGTAGAATACATTATTGCATCTGCCATCTGCTTCCCCTGAATTGCTGCTGCCTTGCTTATCTGATCATCTGATCATCTTATCCTCTCCCCCTTTTTTACTATAACAAATAGCTGGTAGGTTGCACCTGATCAACTGATCATCTTATCACCTGCTCCCCCTCAATTAAGTAGCAGTGAAATGTTGGAATTGTGCTGGACTTGCTCACCCTCAATTTGAGAATCTTCATTTCTTTAAATGATCAACCTATCTGCATTAAGCCAAATAGTTTGCAACAAGATGAGGAGCATCTGAAGCTATACTAAGTTTAACAAACCCAACTCAAATTTGAAGGTGTTAAACTTGGCTTCATCTAGTGGCTTAGTGAAGATGTCAGCCACTTCCTTGTATGTTGGGACAAACTCAAGGGTGATGTCTTCACATTCCATATGCTCCCTAATGAAATGATATCTAATCTCTATGTGTTTAGTCCTGCTATGGGAGACATGATTCCTAACAATAGATATTGCACTAGTAGAATCAAAGAATAAAGGAGTTCTAATTATCTGGAGGTTGTAGTCTTGAAGCTGGTGCTGGAATCACAGCAACTGAGCACAACAACTTCTTGTTGAGATATACTCTGACTCTACAGTTGATATTGCCACACTAGTTTGTTTATTGTTGCTCCAAGATACAAGTATCCCTCCTAAGAACTGACAGGTGACAGATGTGCTCATCCTATCCTTTTTGCATCCTGCAAAATCTGCATCTGAATAGACAGTTAGTTCAAACTCCTCATTCCTAGGGTACCAAAGACAAAGATCTTGAGTGCCCTTAAGATACCTCAAGATTCTCTTAGCTGCAGATAGTAAGATTATTTAGGGCAAGCCTAATACCTATCACAAACACATATAACATACATGATGTCTAACCTACTTGCAGTCATATATAGAAGGGATCCAATTATCCCTCTATACAAAGGTTCATCAATAGGTTTCCTTGCTTCATCTTAGCCTACATGCATACTTGACCCCATGGGAGTTCACATGGTGGAGGAATTCTCCATGCCAAACTTCTTGATTAACTCCCTAGTGAACTTAGACTAGGATATGAACAAGCCATCATCAGTCTGTCTTGCTTGGAGGCCCAAAAAGAACTTAAGTTCACCCATACTGCTCATCTCAAACTTCCCCTGCATGAGTTTAGCAAACTTTTTGCAGAGGTTGTCATCAGTAGATCCAAAGATGATTTCATATACATAGATCTAGACTAGGATGATCTTACCCCTAGATTTCCTTAGGAATAAGGTCTTCTCTATTTTTCCCCTTGAGAATTTATTCTCAATAAGGAAACTAGACAATGTCTCATACCATGCCCTAGGGGCTTGCTTCAGCCCATATAGATCTTTCCTAAGTCTATAAACAAAATCAGGTGATTTAGGAACTACAAAACCTTGAGGCTGCTCAACATAGACTTCTTATTTTAAGTTACTATTTAGGAAAGCTGACTTCACATCCATTTGGTAGACCTTGAATCCCTTATGTGCTGCATATGCAAGGAATTGAATAATCTGATGGCCTCCAATCTTGCTACAGGGGCAAAGGTTTGATCAAAATCAATCCCTTCTTCTTGCTTGTACCCCTTAGCTACTAGTCTGACCTTATTCTTAATTATAATGCCATTTTCATCAAGCTTGTTTTTATAGATCCACTTGAATCCAATGACATTATGACCATGAGGTCTGGGAACCAGCTTCAAGACCCTGCACCTCTTGAACTGGTTCATTTTTTCCTGCATTGCTCCAATCCAATGCTGGTCTATGTTGGCCTCTTCAAACTTCTTGGGCTCCACTTGGGATAGAAAGCTTGAATATATGGCTGTGTTCTAACTTCCGCTCCTTGACATTACTCCATGACTTGCCTCACCAATGATCTGGTGTGCTGGATAATCTCTTATACGTCTGACTGCAGGTGGCAGTCTTCTTTCAATAATAGGGGCATCTTCTTGTTGATCTTCATCCACTCCCAGTGTGCTAGGTAGATCTTCTAGAGTATCAATATCATCTTGGATTACTGGTGATGCTTCCTTGATGGTCAGCTTATCCATCATCTGTTTTGTACCTGCAGTACTATAAGAGGAATTAGGCAGTCCATTGTTAATCATGGTAGACTCATCAAAGACTACATGAACTGATTCTTCTACAACTTGGCTTTTCAAGTTGTAGATCCTATATGCTTTGCTATGATTGTTGTACCCAACAAATATTTCATCATAGGATTTGGCAGCAAACTTAGTCACATAGGACTTGTCATTGTGAAGCACAAAGCATTTACTACCAAAGATTCTGAGATAGCCCAGATTTGGTTTTCTTCCCTTCAAGATCTTATAGGGAGTCTTCTTGTGGCCTTTGATGATAGAGGCTCTATTGAGGACATGACACACAATATTTACTACCTCAGCCCAAAAATATTCTGGGAGAGATGTGTCACTCAACAGTGTTCTACTAGCCTCTATGAGAGTCCTATTTTTCCTCTCAACTATCAAATTTTTCTGGGGTGTTCTAGGAGAAGAGAATTCTTGATGAATCTCATGCTCTTCATAGAACTTTGTCATGCTATCAAACTGGAATTCTGTCCCATGGTCACTTCTGATTTTGACCACCGAACAACCAAGCTCATTCTGAATTTGCTTGACAAACCTCATGAAGACATCAAGGGTTTCATCCTTCTTCTTAAGAAAGAACACCCAAGTAAACATAGAATAGTCATCAACTACCACAAGGGTGCAGACTTTCCTACCAAGATTGTGAACTGGCATTAGACCAAATAGGTCCAAGTGCAAGAGGTATAAGAACTTCACAGAGTCTTTGTTCCCAATACCCTTGAAGGAGACTTTTGTCTGCTTACCCTTTTGGCAGGCTGAGCAAATGCCCTCCTTAGAGAACTTCATATTGGGGCCATTCCTAACTAGATCTTGACTGAATAGCTTGCCAATGGTCTTGTAATTTAAATGGGCTAGTCACTTGTGCCACTAGACACAGTAGGAGACTTTCTCATTTGCCACCAAATAGATAGGAGAATCTGTGTCTAGACATAGAAAGTTCTAGCAATAAACATTTCCACTCTTAGTGTCTGTCAAGATGACCTCTTGGTTACTTGACCTCCTAATTAGGCACCCATCCTTGTGGAAGATATTTACATAGCCAAGATCAGAAAGCTGGCTTATGCTTATAAGGTTGTGCTGCAATCCTTCAACATAAGCCACCTTGGTGATGGTGACTATGCCATTGGTGATCTTACCATATCCTCTAGTTACAACTCTATCTGAACCTCCAAAGATGACTTTGGGCCCATCTTTTACTGGAGTAAACTCCTTCAAGTTGCTCTTTATTCCAGTCATGTTCCTAGAACAACCACTGTCCAAGTATCATATAGGGGTATGGCACCTTGAACTATCCTACAATATACAAATTACTTAACCTTAGGACCCCAATATCTATTGGGTCCTAGGTGCATGTTAGCATGAAACTGAACATGTACACCAGCAGAATTTCTGACTGGTGGACTGACCCTAGCTCTGGACATATTGGGATTGTGCCAGCAGTCAATGGAAAAATGCCCTATCTTACCACATCACCAACAATCATGTATGTTATATCTTCTTTTATGTGAAGGCCCTGCAGCTTGATGAGCATCAATCTTGACAGGAGGAAGATGTGCTGCAGCCTTTTTCTGATTTCTTTCAGCAAGAATTTGACTGAACGTAAGACTTATAGCTGGCTGATTTGGTCTGCCCTAAGTGCCAGCAGCTAGCTTCTTTTCTGAAAGCATGCTTTTGATGGCTTCATATATGCCCAGATCAGTCTGATTCTTATGCTTGCCCTTAGTCAGAACCTTTGCTGTCAGATTCTGAGCCTTGGCTGCAGCAACATTCTTAAGAGTTGGTGCAGAAGCACTAAAGACAAATGGTCAAGATTGGGCCATTTGAAATTTCTCATTGGTATCCTTGACTGCACACACCCTGCCAAAACTTTCATCATGACAGTGAACATCTTTGTTCACTCCAGATGAACAACCCCTCTCTCAGTGACCATAAGAACTTTCTTGGTCATACATGTTAGAAGGTATCAAAACTTTTCTGAAAAGAATGGGAGGCTAAGAAGAAATAGGCTGAGGTGGAACTGGAGCTTTGCCCTTCCTTTTGGAAGGAGAAACTCTTGCGCTTCCCTTGAATCCCAACCCCTTCTTGCCCTTTTGAGAGGAGAAGGAGTCTATCAAGGGGAGGACAGTACTTGGCTTAGAATAGCTATCCACTAATCTTTTCTCCTTCTCAAGCTTATCTTCAAGCTCCCTGATGAGACAGTTCTTATGCTTGATGGAGGCTACCTGAATGTCCAAGAGGGACTTCAGTTGGCTAATTTTCCTAGCTTTCTGGTCCAGCAGATTTGCTGTTACAGTCTGCTGGGCAACTACAAGATTAAGAAATGAGATCTCTTTAGCTTGCTTCTTGGACAACTTCTTGACCTTCTTGAAGGAATTCAGAAGTTCTTCATACTTGTCAATCATTTGATTGAAATCTCCTTCAGATCAAGAATCTTCTTCACCACATGGTAAAGAGGCTTCTGAGAAAGGACTAGTCTCAAACCCAAACAAATAAGCAGAGTTAGGTGATAGATGTACCTTGCTCTAACCAGGCTGATCCTGGTTGCCTTCCTCATATGTCATTGCCATCAGCCCTATACAACTGTGGACATCTTCATCCACCTCTGACTCACTATCTGACAGTGTTAGAGGGGCTTTGATTCCTATCCTCCCTAGAGGATTGACTTCTCCTACTACAATAGCTTAATCTTTAACAGTTGAAGTAACTAGCCCAATATAGGCTTCCTCTTCTTCAGACTCAGAAGATGATGAGTCTGTCCAACTCTTTTCCTTGTTGGACATGAAGGACTTTTCCTTCTTTCCTTTGTGCTGGATCTGCTTCTTCTCCTCAGTCTCCTTCCTCTTCTCTGGGCAGTCAGCTATCACATGCCAAAGCTTACTGCAATAGTAGCAAATTACTTTAGAGGAGTTATATTTATTATGTTTAGAACCATACCTGTCAGTCTTGGACTGGTTCTTTCTGTGATGGGTTGAATTGGAAGGCATTTTCTTCCAATGCTTCTTCTTCATTAACCTCTGAAGTTGTCTAGAAAAGGCTGCAAAATCTTCATCAGACATGCTGCTGTCTAATGCCTCTGAGTTAGAGCTATCTGACTCAGTTGGTCTCCTTGGTGGAGAAGGAATCCTTTACGCGCCTTTCCTTGTGCTTTCAGCTTTGAAGGCCAAGGACGTTTCTTTGTCCAGTGATTTGTTGGAGGCATCTTACTCCTTCCTGGCAGCTAGCTGCATCTCATAGGAGAGCAGCTTCCCAAACAATATTTGGGGAGGAGTGTCAGTAATCTTGACCATCTCTCTTATGGCACAGATCTTTGTATCCCAGTCTCTAGTGAGAGATCTGAGAAACTTGTCATTAATTTCATAATTATTGAAGACCCTTTCATAGGTCTTCAACTCATTTATGATCCTGAAGAATCTTTAATAATAGGTAGTTACGTTCTCCTTCAGGATTTGCCTGAAAGCCTCATACTCTTGGTTGAGCAGAGACTTCCTATCATCTCTTACCTCATCAGTACCCTCCATATAGACCACAAGGGTGTCCCACATCTCCTTGTAGGTCTGACAGTGAACCAAGTTCAGGAAGGTTGAGTCATCTACAACACAGACAATGATGTTCTGTGCTCTCTTATCCAGGACAGCTAGTATGACCTCCTCATTGGTTATTTCAGAGAGTGTCTTTGGTGTCTGGATGTTGGCATCTAGAACAGAGACCTTCATAGGAATGAGAGGTCCCTCCCTAATAGTTGCAAAAATTCTTGGATTATAGGCTTCCATGAATAGCCTCACCCTCTCCTTCCATATTCCAAACTACTGCTTTCTTCAAATGGGGAGTTTCATGGAACTCAGATCTCTCTGGATCTTTCCTGAGCCCTGGACCACTTAGCAGCAGCTACCTTGGAGGATCACTCAGATTGTTAAATACTTTTTGAGGAACCTCCCTCTGATACAACTTAAAAGATCTTATTTTCAAGGTAGCTAGCAACCTAGGGTGGGTGAATATGTCTGCTTAGGTCTTTTGAGAGTCTTTTTAAATCACTTGTTTGTTTCTTTTAGCTTTCAGCTTATAGTGATCTAGATCTTGTCTTTAGCACCTGCAATTAAGAAAATAAAAGCAAACACAGAAAAGCACACACGTATTTTATAGTGGTTCCCCAAAATTATGTGTACATCCACTCTCCTCCCACCTTGCTAACTTCCTGTTAATCAAGACACTTCTCTAAACCAATGCTCCAAGGAGCTTACACCTCAGATCCCTCAGGTTCTCTCAGTCTCCTCCAAGACTTACACCTCAGCCATAAAGGCCTACACTCAGTGATACAAGTATCACCTACCTTAGACACTTAAGCCTTACAACTCAGGCTATGGAGGATAGCCCTACCTCAGAGCAAGCTTGCTACTACAAATCAGAGAGATACACTCTCCTACAGTTCAGGCAAAACTTCCCTACTTCTCAGTGAGTAAAACTCACCTACCTTAGAGAGCAGCATTCTCTTACAGCTCAGGCAAATTTGCCCTACCTCAGACCCAAAGTGATGTAGGCCCGCTCTTTCGAGCGTTTTGGTGGCCGGCAAATTAACGTGACGCTCTCGAATAATTCTCACGTTACACTCTAGGATTTAACGTCGCAGCGGTTTAATTAATATAATTACTAAACAACAATTACGGAGGGTTCGCAAAGCCCTTCAAGATAGTACCAAGGCGATAGGCCAAGGTCCTCTCAAGCGAAAAGAACCCACACGGTTCGATAAAGCGTGTTGTACCAAAAGAGAAACCACCGAAAACAAAAGATTCGGGCAAGGGTGGTTCTCTCCCAACAAAATACAAACGAGGGCCGCCACGCCTCACGAACTTAAACGAAAATACGATAAATAAGACAATAACTAAAATAAAATAAACCACGAAAAAAAATCAAGCGTTATACAAAATGCGCAATTTGCCAAAGCCACAAGATTTATCTAAGAAAGAGAAACAGGTTAAGTAGAGATTTTCGTTACCCAACCGGATTGGATGAATCCGGTTACGCTCAACTAGAATCGTTCCTCAACGGCACCACCAGAGATACGCTGGAGGGAGAGAAATTCGTCGCCTTCTTCGTGTCACGCTGTATTTGGAAAAGTCCCGGCGGAATCTTCTAAATATGGAAACAAATATCTCCAAATAAGGCAGGAGAGAGAAAAGGTGGTGGATTGAGAAATATTTAAGGAATGAAATATTTCTAGTATGGTAGGCTAAGAGCTTAATTTGGAAAGTGATATTTGGATTTAGGACGGGGATGAGGAAGGGGTCAGGCTTGTTGGTGTTGGTGGTTGGCGGCTAATATTTTGTGGTGGAGGGAGGGGCTTGGGTTGTTGGAGTTTGGTGGTGGCCGGTTTTGTGAGAGAGGAGGTGGCAGCTTGGAGGTTGGAGGAGGGGTCGGGTTTGCAAGGGAGTAGAGGAAAGGAAGGAGGGAGGCCGAGATTGAGAGGGGAGGAGAGGTGGCCGGCGGCCAAAGAGGAAGAAGAAGGAGGAGGGCCGAAACTTGCCTTGGAGAGGAGGGGGATTTCAATTCTTGAAATTGGTTTTCTTTTCATTCATTCACTAATTAAAACATGAAGGATACATGCCTATATATAGGCTACACCACTCAATCTCCCTCCAAACAAACTTCAAAATTCAAAATTCAAATTGAACATATGATGGTTATATGCACCCATCATAGTTCATGAAATGAAATAATTAAAATACTACATGATGGTTATATGCACCCATCATTACACATGAAATGGAAATTAAAAACATGAAATTAAATAACATTGCAAAAATAATACAAAGCATAAAAATTAATTAATAATTAATAATTATTTATTAATAATAATTAATAATTATTATTAATATGTTGGCTTGCGTTCAGGACGGGTATTATGACGATGCTCCACATGAACATCCGTAAGCACGCCATCGCCGTCTTTAAAATGTTGCGGGCCGTCGTCTCCATCAATCGGGTCACCATCATCATCAGAGGGAGGACGCTCCTTGGCGACATATCGTGGGGAGTCGGCTCCATCAATCGGGTCACCATCATCATCAGAGGGAGGACGCTCCTTGGCGACATATCGTGGGGAGTCAGCTCCATCAATCCTCCCCCTCTTAAAACGACTCATCACTGATGAGTATGCCTGCGAGTACTCGTCTGGGAGGTCATCGGCGGGGAAGAAGAACCTGTATGACACAAGGTGGTCTTGGAAGGACCTCAAATATACATTAGCCAAAAAAGGAAAAAGAATTTCAACAACATCCACCAACATACCTCCGATGGAGACCGAGAAGGAGAACGATCCTAGAAAACTATCACCACCCAACCCAATAGAAAACATAGTGGAAAATATATACGGAGAGGTAGACATTTCAAGTGGCATTAAAGCATAAAGCGTAAAATATGTAACGATGAAAATAGGAGCTATGCCCCAATCAGTGGAAAATTTTAATAGAAACGTAATGTCACCATATTTCCGTAAAATCTGTAAAAAGTAGACTAACCGATTCGTTAATATTTCTAAGGTGCCCGGGGGCATCCGTTCGGGGGTGAGACAAACCAAAACCAAATCTTTCATATAGCGGTGGAAGATTATTTGATACAACATAGCAAGTAATTTAATGGACACATTTAGAAGGATCAAGAAATGAAAAATGCACCTAATTAAATTAAAACCATGAGGGGAGAACCAATGTGCAACATGAATGGAATTAAAAGTAGAAAATAACGGAATTAAGTTAGGTGGCACGTGCTCTTTCAGTTCAAAAATCAAATCAGTGGAGCTTAATGTTATCGTTTTAAATTTGGTATTAAAATTAGATTTAAAAATATCATAATAATAGGCTTTCAGAAAACGCTCGTCACCAACTACGTTCACCCACATCTTTATAAGTAAGTCTAACGGGAAGGCGGGAATAATAAACTTCTCTAAATATAGAGGGCTAAAAATGACGAACTCATCTACTCGAGCTAAGGGTACCGGAGGGAGAGTCGATAGGGTTGACTCCGTAGGGGGAACCAAGTCACACTCAACGTCAAAACATGGATTAAGCGACCAGGAGAACGCCACTGGTTGAAAGCCATTAAAATCAAAAGTAAACTCGAATAGTGGATTCGTCCTCACTAAAAACGCATCCTCAGTTAACTTTTCACCACAGAATGAATTCACCAAATCAGCCGACATGTCTTCTAACGCATTAGATATTTTATTCAATTTAACTTCAGTGATCGTCCCTAAGGTAGGCAAATTTATATCCGATAAAACTTCTAAACTACCTTGGGCCTCAGGCAAAGGAGCTGTCATCAAAGAAAAATCTATCGAGCCCTCAGTGCTACCGTCATCCAAAGATAATATTTCCTCGCGGGGTAAATCTACTACAGCTTCACATTCTATGTCGACCAATTCTTCCCATGAGGTGGGGACATCGTCTAAGTCAGCAATAGGCGATGGTCAAATCGAATCCAGGGGAGTATAAAAATTAGCTCGAATCCCAAGCAACGATGATAACGTCAAAGGACTAACTCCCGGATGTATAACACTAAGCTTATCCCAAACTGAACATCCATCCCAAGGTGACTCTTCCAATACCGTAGAAATATCTAATAAGCCTGGGTCAACCTTAATAATGTCGGGTCCTAGCAAGTCATCACCTAATTCAGTAACAGGTACGCTCTCAGCTTCAGATGACTCTACCGACTCTGCTGGAACGTCTTCTGAATCATGGTCATCAGAAGACTCCATGACTAAAATATCGTCGAAGGGGATTGGAGATGATTCCTCTGGGGAGAAATCCTCATCCAAATCACTGGGATATCCAGTATCCTCATCGTCACTAAAAGCGTCAGTGAGACTTGCCACGTCCTCAGTGACAGGCTCAGTCCTAATCACATCCTCAGGTTCAACAGGAGAGTCAGACACTATCGTAAGTGAAGGAAGACTCTCACCTAGCTGATTAACTTCATCATCCAGAGATTCTATATCCACATAGGAATCCTCAGAGTTATCAGTCACTATATCAGAGGGCTTAGATGTCGAGGCTAACGAAGCAAACACCCTAATAGTAACCTCTTTCGAGTTCAAATTTTGGGGTCCAAATGGCTTATGTTCCCTATAGGTGGGACAAGACACACTTTGGGTATTACTACCTCTCTGGGGATATTATCTATCCTGAGGCGTAGGGTCACTCCTATAAGCAGATACGGGTCTAGTGCCGTAACTATTCGTACTAACGGGTGTGGTGCTATTAGTGCGCAGGTAGGCGGGATCAAATTGATCCGAGAGGAGGCTACGCATGTGCGGCCAAGCATAACGATAGCTACCAACACGACGCTCTTCGTTTAACCAAAATAATCGGGCTCAACCAACTAATCGCTCTCGGGCAAAGTTAACCTTCTCGTAGTCATCCCAAAAGTGACAATTAAAATAAAATTCTATACCCTTAAGCGAATCCCTAAAAATTTTAGGACACCCTAAACCGTCATACGTGGGGGTCATACTAAACGTGGGGGGATAAGTGTGGGAATGAGTAGCATGTACGTCATAAGCCATCTTAGCGCGAACCGGGGAGAAAATTCACCCGGACTTAGTGCATGTGCAAGGAAAAGGGTACCAGGACAACTTAACTCTAACGAAGATGGAATTGTTCTCGCTTAACCACTAGGGTCTTAAATATGATAAAATAAGGTTTTTGCTGGAAAAATATGAGGATCATTAAAAAATTTTGCTGGATTTTTTTTACTGAGAAAATAAAAATCTAGGCTGCTATTGGCACACCAAATACTAAATTTCAAATTTATTAATAAAAATAAATACTTAATGAAAAATAAATTTTTTTTTGATTTTCTTACTAATAATTAGATGGATAAATTCCAGAAATTTTAAATTTTAAATTTTAAGAAAATTAAAATTTTCTTAAGGTCGCTATTTGCAGACCAACTATTAAATTTTAAAATATCTTAATAAAAATAATGACTTAATGAAAAATAAATTTTTTTTTGATTTCTTATTAAAAATAAGATAGAGAATTTCCAGAATTTTATTTTTTTTAGATTTTGAGAAAAATTTTAAATTTTGAATTTGGAATTGGAAATTGGAAATTTGAAATTTGAAATTTTGAACTTTGAAATTTGAAATTTGAAATTTGAAATTGGAAATTTTGAATTTGAATTTTAAATTTCAAATTTTGAAATTTTGAAATTTGAAATTTGAAATTTGAAATTTGAAATTTGAAATTTTAAATTTTAAATTTGAATTTTGAAATTTTAAATTTGAATTTTGAGAGGGGTGGATTGCCAATTAGGAAATTGACGAGAACCTTCCTCTGATACCAAATTGATGTAGGCCCGCTCTTTCGAGCGTTTTGGTGGCCGACAAATTAACGTGACGCTCTCGAATAATTCTCACGTTACACTCTAGCATTTAACGTCGCAGCGGTTTAATTAATATAATTACTAAACAACAATTACGGAGAGTTCGCAAAGCCCTTCAAGATAGTACCAAGGCGATAGGCCAAGGTCCTCTCAAGCGAAAAGAACCCACACGGTTCGATCAAGCGTGTTGTACCAAAAGAGAAACCACCGAAAACAAAAGATTCGGGCAAGGGTGGTTCTCTCCCAACAAAATACAAACGAGGGCCGCCACGCCTCACGAACTTAAACGAAAATACGATAAACAAGACAATAACTAAAATAAAATAAACCACGAAAAAAAATCAAGCGTTACACAAAATGCGCAATTTGCCAAAGCCACAAGATTTATCTAAGAAAGAGAAACACGTTAAGTAGAGATTTTCGTTACCCAACCGGATTGGATGAATCCGGTTACGCTCAACTAGAATCGTTCCTCAACGGCATCACCAGAGATACGCTGGAGGGAGATAAATTCGTCGCCTTCTTCGTGTCACGCTGTATTTGGAAAAGTCCCGGCGGAATCTTCTAAATATGGAAACAAATATCTCCAAATAAGGCAGGAGAGAGAAAAGGTGGTGGATTGAGAAATATTTAAGAAATGAAATATTTCTAGTATGGTAGGCTAAGAGCTTAATTTGGAAAATGATATTTGGATTTAGGACGGAGATGAGGAAGGGGTCAGGCTTGTTGGTGTTGGTGGTTGGCGGCTAATATTTTGTGGTGGAGGGAGGGGCTCGGGTTGTTGGAGTTTGGTGGTGGCCGGTTTTGTGAGGGAGGAGGTGGCGGCTTGGAGGTTGGAGGAGGGGTCGGGTTTGCAAGGGAGTAGAGGAAAGGAAGAAGGAGGGAGGCCGAGATTGAGAGGGGAGGAGAGGTGGCCGGCGGCCAAAGAGGAAGAAGAAGGAGGAGGGCCGAAACTTGCCTTGGAGAGGAGGGGGATTTCAATTCTTGAAATTGGTTTTCTTTTCATTTATTCATTAATTAAAACATGAAGGATACATGCCTATATATAGCTACACCACTCAATCTCCCTCCAAACAAACTTCAAAATTCAAAATTCAAATTGAACATATGATGGTTATATGCACCCATCATAGTTCATGAAATGAAATAATTAAAATACTACATGATGGTTATACGCACCCATCATTACACATGAAATGGAAATTAAAAACATGAAATTAAATAACATTGCAAAAATAAAACAAGGCATAAAAATTAATTAATAATTAATAATTATTTATTAATAATAATTAATAATTATTATTAATATGTTGGCTTGCGTTCAGGACGGGTATTATGACGATGCTCCACATGAACATCCGTAAGCACGCCATCGCCGTCTTTAAAATGTTGCAGGCCGTCGTCTCCATCAATCGGGTCACCATCATCATCAGAGGGAGGACGCTCCTTGGCGACATATCGTGGGGAGTCGGCTCCATCAATCGGGTCACCATCATCATCAGAGGGAGGACGCTCCTTGGCGACATATCGTGGGGAGTCAGCTCCATCACAAAGGTCTTACAGCTCAGATCTAGAAGGATCCTACAAAAAGAAATAGTTTAATTGACTTTGACACAGAGAAATTTCTCTGTGTAAACCACTTGAGCAGAAAACTTTCTGCTCCAACTCTCCTCACCGCAGGGAAAGGATTTACTGGAGGAACTCAGAAGATAACATCTGAACTAACTATTGAAGGCTAAAGATCTTTTGATCTTGAGACTCAAACAACTCACTGAACCTGCCAAAGGATGATGGTTCTTCTTTCTTCAGAACAAATTCTGAATTTGCTGTGGCAGATGGAGACTTGCACAGCGGAGAAGATGAAGATGGCTTCTCTCCTTTTTGAATAATGTATGCCCTAAAAAGTTATCTTTGTCTTGGCCATATCTCTTCCTTTTGTAGTTTGCCGATCAACGGTTCTTTCAGATCGGTGGGCCCCACCTACAGCTTCCAGCTGAGCCTTGCTTTAACAGAAGAAGACGTACATTAGCTTTACGATAAGTTTTGTCGTGTAGTGTAGCTTACCCGTGTCTGATTTGAACTTAGTTGACTTTGTTGATTTTGCTGACGTTAGCACTTGTGGACTTAGCCAAAATCGAGCATCAGAGAATAGACGTTGAGTGAGTAAGCATCACACAATGCCAAAACACTTAGACAGTTTTACTGTCACTTGGCATTGAGTGAGTAACCTTCACTCAATGTCAAACTACTTAGAATATAAATCTGATTCTATGCGTTGAGTGATTCAGCTCCACTCAATGCCAACTTGCTTTATCAGCTATCTGCTACTTGGTGTTGAGTGTGTGAGATTCACTCAATGCAAAACACCTTAGACAAAATTGTCTTCACTAGGCGTTGACAACATTGAGTCAGTAACCTCCTCTCAATGCTTTTTTGCCTCAACCAAATTTCTGCTTCTTTAGCAACTTAAGCGCTGAGTGAACACGCCTAACTCAACACTTTCTGCCTTAGCCAATTTTCTGTATTTAATAAGCACTGGGCATAGACGGTCTTTCTGAGTTCGACAAATGGTGAATTATGAGCTCGGTAAACTTTGAACTCAGTTTGATAAAATCTCAACTGAGCTCGACGAACTCAGAATCTCAAGCTCTAGACTTAGCTTGATGAAAGGTGATCTGAGCTCGATGAACTCTGAACTAAGTTCGACGAACTCTGAACTTAGTTCAACCAGTTCAACATACAACCTTTTTGTTGAATGGCGTTGAGTGTGTCTTCATCACTCAACGCCAAAACACTTAACCAACTTTCTCTTTAGTAGCATGGTGTTGAGTGAGTTGACTTCACTCAACGCCTGTGGACTTAGCCACAATTTAGCTCATTCCAACTTTGGCTATGACAGTATGGGCTACACTCAGTACTATAAGCCATCTGGCATTGATTGATGTTCCTTCACCTAATGCCTGTGGACTTAGACAGATTTCTTTCATCTCACACCTTAAGTAAGTGTTTACCTGACTTAGCCACTTAGGCTACCTGACCTATCATAGTCATCTACACACATGTGTATATCATTGATAATATTGACTTCACTTAACTCCAGGACATTGTGGGCAATGGACCCAATAGTAATGCACATGGGGACGCATGTCCTTAGAGCGGAACGATGTCAGACGGCTTAATAAGATTCGTGATGACAACTGCGAAGGTCGGGCCGTCATGAGCGCGTCATTGTGCTTTGCATTTGGCGAGAGATTTTGTGTGACGCAAAGGATATGGGTGTAAGACCCCTATTTTTTTTCTTTTTCGACACCCGGGTCTTAGGCCCAGAATCGCCACCTTGCGGTGATACCTTCGCACCCGGGAAGGTCGTCACTACAAGATGCCGATTCTGCCGGCCAAAATCGATCACAACTATAGCAATAGAATGAAAACAAGTCCACTGAAAATCACATGTATAGAAAATAAGCTCCACGAAGGGAGTGTCCACAGATAGTACATATAATAAAAATCTCGGGCTTATGCCCAGTACATCAAGTCCTCACTACAAATCACTCATCGCGGAAGCAAACTAATACAACTACTAGTGTTCGGGACTCACAGTCCCTGCTGTCTGGACTCCAGTACTAGACTGTCCGATCTCCAAGCATGCCGACCTCCGGGGCTGCTCGTCCATGCTGGGCTCCGTGGTCCCCTAAATGATGTGGTTCGAAAACCGTTAGTCTAAAAGACTAAGTCCTATCGTCCTCCGCCCCTACCCCTATGGCTCCTAAGCACCGAGCGGGGAGAAGGAAAGGACATGAAAGTGGAGAATGTCAAATAGTAGATGGCAGCGGAATTAGACTAGCAGTTCTAAGTATGGTAATAATGATGCAAATTTAGAATAAGTAACCTTAACTTATGTGAATACACATAAGCTAAGGGATCTCTTGCAGGGCTCCTATCGTATAAAAAGTCCCATACCGATTTATACGATAAGGTGTCGGTTTTACTAGCAGGCTTAAATATTTAATACTGAAAGAGAACCTTGACTTATAAGCACGCTCGCACGAACTTATAGGCTAAGGGGTCGTTTTGCAAGGCCTAATGTATAGAGCGTCCCATACCGCTTATACATTAGGTGTCAGGTTATATGCAATGGTTATGCTATGAAATACAATTATGCTATGATGTGAACATGCAAGTGCAACTCACCCACTCGACTCTGTGTACACAGACCTTTAGTTCCCCCTTTCGGAGCCGTTACCTCCCAGGATACCTCCGTAGTGGCAGACGGAAGCGGTGGGTTGGGCCTCGCCCACCTCTAAACCAGTAAAGCACTACCGGTCAGACCTATCGTACGCCTCAACGCTTGGTGCACAAAGCGGACTCCTGCGTACTCTTACCGGATTGCGCACCGGACTTCTGTTGGCGAAGTGCTAACCACACTTGCCGAGTCAGCGTATTGGCGTCGGTGCATCGACCCTCCAATACCGAAGACCCACCAACTTATACCTTCTATGCACATGCAATAATTATGAGTCCAAACAACAACCGAACCAAATCTCCCCGGACTATCCCGTCCGTCATAATCAACAACCGAGCTGAAGCTCCCCGGACTATCCCGTCCGTCATAATCAACAACTGAGCCGAAGCTCCCCGGACTATCCCGTCCGTCATAATCAACAACCGAGCCAAAGCTCGCCGGGCCACCCTGCCTATCACCATAACCACTGGGCTTATTGCCCGAGTAACCCAAACTATCTCTCGGGACATTGGGGTTTGAGAGTGTGAAATCCTAAGTTTACTATTTACTCTTCAGTTTATTTTATGCCTACGACTTAGGTTTGACCCAGGACTGCCCAAGGTATTCCCTGTGAAGGGCTCTCGAGGGCACTAGGAGCTATGATGGGCTGAATCCCAAAGCTCCCTTTCGCAAGGCACTTATTCTTGTTGGTTAGTAACTAATCCCATATCCATTACCCATTTCTTTTTCATATTACGGTAGACTAAACCTAAGGTGATTTTGACCTTTCACTCTACGGGGAAAGACGATCTTTCGTCGAACAAGCACTACTCAACACTACCGACTCATATCTCACTACTTAACCTAAACTTCTATGATGACTCATCCACATCTACAAAATCCAGCAAGATGGCTAACTCCAATTATGCTAAATCATTTCCTTTCAACAATTTACTAAATGCAGACCACAAGGTTAAATGCCATGCAAAATGGGGAGTACATCAAATAATCATCCAATACTCCTATAATAATTAATGGAGGTCTATTATGACCTTTAAGCCCTAAATCCAGAGACCCAAAATTTTCCTTATTTATTTAATAATTTATTTAATTATTCTAGTGACTAAAATTTCTAATAATGAGCATGAAGTACCATTTTCAGGCAAGATATCATTCCACTAATTTTATATGATATTTAAAATAAGGATTTAGCTCATCTTCCAAAATATCTAAATTTTTCAATAAGGTTTTATCCCAAAATTCCTATTTCATTTTAACCCTTGAAAATTTATTTAAAGAAATATAAAAGACTATATTGCTTCCAAAAATTCAGAGAAAATTCCAGTATGATTCTAATGGCATATAAATGATTTGGGACAAATTTAATATTTTATTTATCAGGAAATAATCTTAATTAAATTATTGAATAAGTTCCTCATTTAACAAGCTTGTGAAGTAAGTACCTCAAACATGTATCCAAAAATTTTCATAAAATTGATATATGCATAAAATGATTCAAAACTTCTTCTGCCAAACTTTCATGACCTCCCAAGGGTCAGAGGAACCATAATATTCAATTTATTAAATTGAGGCATCCCTTGTATTACAAATGAAGTACAATAAATATTGTCCCAAAATTCCCAATTAAATTATCAGAGGCTCATAATATCCTTATGACCAATCTACCAAAATTTCACCTTAGTTTGAGGAGTTTAGCTAGCCCATTTCAACCCTACAATATTTGTGCCCTAAACTAGGGTTAGGGTTTTGTGGGTCCCAAATTTTCCAAAACACCCTAAGATTTTAACCATAGGGTTATAGTTACCATAATACCCTTCCTACAAAATTTCATAGTCATATAAGGTGTTTTGGCCACATGCCCTTCACAAGGTACAAAAGCCCTTCCTTAGGGTTTGACCTAGGATCTTGGGGCAAATCAATTCCAAACCTCCCCATATTTCATTGGAAGGTGAACAAGTTCATGAAAAGTCAGTGTTCCAAATTTAAACCTCTGTTGAGGTGAATTGGACACTCTAAGCAAAAATTACATTTTGGACCAAAATGCCCTTCTTAGGGCCAGGCTAGGGTTTGCATGATTTCCATTCAAATCACCTCCAAACTTAATGAAATTTTCACCAGAAGTCTATATTGACCTCATATATCTCCCACCAAAATTTGGATGAATTTGGACTTCATTTGACCCATAAATTAATTTACCCTAGATAAATTAAATTATTTACAAAACTATAGAAAAATTATCTCCAAAAATTCCCATTATTGGGAAGGGTCTAGATATTAGTTAGGGTGACTTCATGCCAAAATTTCAACTCATTTGGGCTAAGGATGAAGTGTGGGCACTCTGTTTAATGTCTGCCAAGACATATGTATAGACCCCATTAAATGAGTGCCCTGGTCAAACTAGTCACCCAAATTGGTCCAAACCAATTTTATATGAAAATAGACTCAAAGGGCTACATTTTTTGTGTTGACCATTTTCTCTGCAAAGTACTCTAGCTATTTTTAATAATTAATAACATTAAATACAAAAACTGTGACATAAATGAAATCTTAATACATAAAAGCTATAGTTTATTTTTATTTATCTGCACGAATCTTGGCGCAAACGGACGGGATCTGGTCATCTCCTTCCTCCAGCCGACGGCCAGGATTGCTTCTTCCTGGGCCGATTTCCAGCGGCTACCGCCGGCGCTCCGGCCACCTCCCCGGCCGGCCACCGCCGCCAACACCTTCGTGGTGGTCGGGGCTATCTCCAGGCGGCGGCACGGCCGCCGGGAAGCCCTATTCCGGCGATCCCGATAGGTGAAAATTCTCGGAAAAACCATGAATTTTGAAACTTGGATCGGGCTCAATTGAGCTCCAACCTTGGTTCTAATGATCCCTACGATCTACCCATGCAAGGAGTGGAGGAGGACCTGTGGTGGCGACTGTAGCCGTGCTGATCGTCGGATTGGCATGGTGGTGGCTGGTGGTGGTCGGCCCTCTACAACAGCACAGTGAAATAGCCTGGATCCTTCAGGAAAGTGGTGGGAATTACTCTCTGGACTTCAGTGAAGCTTTTAAAGAGGGAGAGGAGGGGAGTTAGGTGGCTGAATGCCTTGTGCCATTTTGGCCATGGTCAACAATGGCGGCTTGGTTGGTAGGGGGGTGGAGCTTGCTCTAACCAGTCCAAAATGGCTGCTGCACTCCCCCTTGTTCTTCTGAATTGAATGGGGAGGTTGGGGAGGGGGGAGGAGGAGCACAAAGTCCTCCTTCCTTCTTCTTCCTTCTCTTTCTCTCTCCTCCATGGGTTGCTTTCTCTCTCCTAGTCACCAAGCCTGAAATTTGGCTCCTCCCTATCCTATGGCAGCCCACAAGTCCATTTGGTCACTTAAGTCAAGGTTATCCCAATTGCAATGGGCTTGAGCTTGAGTTAGCCAATTTGGGCTAACTTGACCCAAAGTTGGACTAGGGCCCACCTAGGTCAAATTGGTCCTTGAGGTTTCTTCAATGGGTCCTTGGTGACCCATTAGCCTCCCCTAGGGTCAAGGTGGGGTTGGATTGGCCCTTGGAGGTCACTTGACCCTTAACTAGGGCACTTTGACCATTTTAGGTCAAGAGTTGACTTTGGTCAACCTAGCCTTTATGATTGGTCCCAATGAGTCCTTGGTGACCTATTGGCCTCTCACTAAGGCTATGAGGGTATGGGTGGGGTCCACTTGGCTAAGGGACTGCAATTGACCCTTGTGTAGGTCAATTTGACCCAATTAGGGTTAGAGTTGACTTTGGTCAACTTAGCTCCCTTGACTACCCTCCATGAGTCCTTAGTGACCCATTGACCCCTACCTAGGGTTATGAAGTTATAGGGGTGGTCCATTTGGCTAAGAGACTACAATTGACCCTTGTGTAGGTCAATTTGACCCAATTAGGGTTAGAGTTGACTTTAGTCAACTCAGGTCCTTTGGCTGCCCTCCATGGGTCCTTAGGGACCCATTGACCCCTTACTAGGGTTATAAAGGTATGGGTGGGGTCTTGGAGTCTTGGTGAAGCTTCATGATCACCTTAAACCAAGGCTTTGGAGTTTACTATTTGCAGACCATAGTGCCTTTATCCACACCACCAGGTCCACTTGACTCTTTCTTGGGCTTCCTAGGGTTTTGTCATGACAAAACCACTCTTAGGGGTCTAGTTGGAAATGGGATGTTACAGTGGGGGTGTTCCGTCCTTGAATTTGCGATGCCTCAAGTGATGGTGCTGACGTTGGTGGGATACTTGATTGTTTCCGCGCACTCGCCCACTTTGTATCTTCGGCTAGTGTATTGCCCTTGTCGCCAAAACTCACACTTAAAGAACTTGGCATAAAGTCGATTCCTCCTCAGAGTATGCAAAACCACGCTCTCTTTGCTTAGGCGCATGAGCTTTTTGCATTGTGTATTGAGCTTGTGACTCCCATTGGGTGTTCACCTTGTGCGATGAAGATCTTGTTATAATTATAAGCGGGTGATCTTGGTAGCTACCTAATCACGCCTTGTTTTTGCCCTTATGGTGGCGACTTAGTGTTGTAACACACTTTATGTGTTGCGGTGATCCCAAAGCACCTTATGCTTTTACGTTCCTTGTTCACCGTCCGTGTGTTATCGTTATCAGTTATCATTGCATGTTAGTTGTGTGAGCTTGTTTCTTAAGCGTGATGAGGGAGGACACTTGCCCCCTTTGCCTTGGCAGTGCGTAAGGACTCAGAGGTTTGTTTGCTTTGGTAGGCTTGGTTTGCGTGCGCTTTAGAAGGTCCAAAGATCTTTTCCGTTGCGGGCAGAGAAGAAACTTTGCTCTTTCTTATATAAGGAGGACCAGAGTCCATCCATATTGTAGCGGTAGAGAAGAACCTTTGTTCATTTGTGCTTTAGGAGGACCTGGTCCGTCCGTGTGGAAGTGGCAAAGAACCCTTATTCGCTTGTGCTTTAGAAGGACCTGGTCTATCCATATAGATGTGGAGAAGAACATTTGTTCATCCATGCCCCAGGAGGATCGGGGTCTGTCCGGGTGGAGTTGGCGAAAAACCTTTGTTTGTTCGCGCCTCAGGAGGAACAGGGTCCATCCGAGTGAAGGTGCAGATGAACCTTTTCCATCTCTCCTGAGAGGTGCAGGCGGGCCTTTTTCCATCTCGCCTGAGAGATGCCGAAGGGCTTTCACTGATCTCACCTGAGAGGTGCAAAAGGGCTCTCACTGATCTCGCCTGAGAGCTGCAGAAGGACTTTCATTCTGTAACAACCTGACCCGTTAAATAACATATAATATAAGGTCCGGCCGGGGCCCCACATTATATGCCACAAACAGACAACGTGGTCACTGGTTAATACCAAAATACCATTGCACCCTAACCCAGAGCATTCTAGCGGAAGTTTATAAGTTGCACGAACTCAATCCATGAATGTCCACTACTATATAAATAACACATTTATATAAAAGACCAGGAATGTATACAAGCCCACCGCTCACGGCCTTAAGGCCTTATAAGTTTCTCTTTACAAATATATGACTTCATACAACGGCATGCAGGCTGGCCACACATGAAATCAAAATCTTCGCACGACCTTCGAGGGCCTACCAACAGCAGCAGCACAAAGGGCTTCAACCCGCTCAATCCATTTCAACATTACCAAGGGCACCACCTGCATATGGACATCCACCCCATGGGTGATAAACAAAGCAACGGTCAGCATTCAGCTGACCAATTATAACGACCCTACCCCTTATCCGGGGTAGTGGTTCCTTCCCTGCATGCAATACAATCACAACATGTATATATATATCAATACACAATATCATCACAAACGCCGGCCTTCGTTCCAGACGCTCTGTGCACTCAGGGCACGCTTACGGTGTATCGGAACATCCTTCGTACACCACCGACTAGAGGTTCATAACTTGTTGGCGATGGAGCATAGTCTACTACAGCACGCAGACTTGAGACCCTCTCTCCCATCCCATTCAGAGGTAGTAACCTCACGACAACCGTGAGCACTATCAGTCAACCTACCCACGTAGTGTAACAAGCCTAGGGAAATCTCCCCGCTGCATTGCTACCAATCGACGCTCACCCGATCCTACCACTAAATTTGTTGGGTGGCCCACCCACTCAGAGGTCCTTCACTTGTTGGCCATGGGCATCAGCCGCCAAACCCCTATTGGAGGCTTCTCGCACCCATCCACTCAGAGGTACGTGCAATCCATCTCATAACACTGGCGCAAGGTGCCACTTTCCATTCCAACATCCAGATCGTGCCGAGCATCCAACCAAAGGAGATATGCAAAGCATCCTTCTCACAAATCACAAGCATCCTCACCTTATCCGCAGGTTAAATGATTTATACACGGAGTCTTCTCCGGATCGCAGCATCACCAATCCAGACTATACGTCCAGATGGGCTTCACACAGCATGCCTATTTCGTACTACACACTTCCGAATCTAATTGCAGACTCAACCACTGGAATCACTTACGTTCTTCCATCTTTTGATGGAGGATTCCATAGATATACATGCATAAACAAATGAATTCACCTGCCCAAGGAAGAAAGATCATTACCCTTGACGATCGCTTCGGCGTCATAAAAGAACTAGCTGGATGGAAATCACCACAGCGGCCTCGCCTTCGCAATGCTGAACTCGGTTCTCGATTCGTACCGATGACGCTCCACCGGTGGCAGGAAAGCTTCTCCTTCTTCCTTCCGTGCTCTCCTCTCTCTCTTCACTTTAGAAAGAGAATGGACAATATAAGAATGAGATATTAATCTCCATTCTCGGCCTTATAATAGCAGGGAGGAACTTGGACCACAGGATCCAAATAGAAGGGAATGAACGACCTCGATCTGCTTTGAAAAGCATCTATACAGAGCTGATACGGCCTGTGACACGCCCGTGCCACAGGCCGTATTCCTTGAGCAGTTACAGAACCGACTCAATCTGGATCAGAAAACGGGCTACGACACGCCCATGTCACTTCCTGAAACCCCCGTGTCAACCAGTACATGGCCGTGTGACTGGCCGTGTCACCCCATCAATATAGGGCCGAAAAACCCGAGAAGAACACGGCTAAGGACACGCCCATGTCCTTGGCTGTGTGCCAAACATGCCCCTGTGACACGCCCGTGTCATAGGCTGTGTACCACACTCAACGCCATTCCACTCAACGCCACTCAACGCCGCCCGGTTGCCACCTCGAGAAGGACATGCCCTAGGACACGCCCGTGTCCCAAGCCATGTCGCCTCTCGACGATCGTCGACCATGTTATCTTGAGAACTCGAATCGACGCACACCGCATAGGGCATGCCTTGGGACACGCCCGTGCCCTAGGATATGTGCACTGGACACGCCCTAGGACACGCCTGTGTCCTAGGCTGTGTCACCCAGCCTGACCCCATTTTGGGACTTAGGGTTTTTGGGGTGTTACAATCCTCCCCTCCTTAGAGAAATTTCGTTCCGAAATTTAGCGCAACGTAGATACCAACACAACCACTCCTTTGTTGCAAATATACAAGATGATCCGGGGTTACTCTCCCCACGACCTCACATCAACACAAGTGTTTTCACAAACACACATACATACAATATATAAAAAGTACAACATAAAAGCAATAAAGTGCACACTCCACTTTATTTCCGCTTATCTGTGTCTCTAAGAAGCTTCTTGACAGCCTCCTGTAACTCCAGGTTAAACACTCGAGGCTGTTGTACTTCATGATGTGAGCTTTGCGGCTCCTGCACTCCGAGAATGTACACTTGCAGTTGTGCCCGGTATGCAGATGATTTCGCCACTGCCTTACCCTTTTCCTCAAAGG
Source organism: Platanthera zijinensis (assembly GCA_039513925.1). NCBI lineage: Eukaryota > Viridiplantae > Streptophyta > Magnoliopsida > Asparagales > Orchidaceae > Platanthera > Platanthera zijinensis. Next base: position 163,901,934 of record CM077083.1, on the reverse strand, counting down.
ATGCACCTAACTTTTTCTCACCCTTCGAGGTGCCACTCCAACAATCTCGGGAGATATGCCACGGCCTCCCACAGTTAAAACACGTACGTGTCTCAACACATCCTTGCCCGTATGTTGATGCCAAAGTAACATTCGATTGAGCTTGTTCAGTGGGCCTGAACCGCTTCTTATCACGTTTCCTAAACTCCGATTGATCGGACTGCGGAAATTTGAATTCCGAATTTTTTGTTGCCAAGTTTTTCTTGTCCTGCACCCATTTTAAATCTTTCTCCAGCGCATAAGCTGTATCCACTAAGGCTTGGAAACCTTGGTTCACTGAACTCGGAAGTGCCAATCGCAACTCATCTCGGAGTCCCTCATAGAATCTATTCGTCTTCCGCGATTCTTCCGCAAAAGTAAACCCCGCATAATGCCCCAGCCTAGTAAATTCATGCAGGTAATCATCCACAGACTTCTCCCCCTGCACAAGACGTTGGAATTTGTTCTCCATAGAAATTCTCCGCGATACTGACAAATACTTTGCCCAAAACAATCTGGAGAATTCGTCCATCGAAATCGCTCCCAGGCCTCTGCCTGCCAACTGGTGCATCTCGACTTCATCCCACCACAGTCTCGCCTCTCCTTTCAGGAGAAAAGTGGTTAACGTCACTCTCTGCCCCTCATCAATCCTGAGCGCTGTCAGGATCCTCTTTACTCTTGAAAGCTATCTTCCACCTGCATTGGGGAATTTGCCCCGACAAACGTAGGTGGATAAAAATCTATAAACCGCTTCAATTGCTCGTCAGTCGCTCGCTCGTCCACCCGATCGAGCTTCAACACGCTCTTGCCTTGCACCAACCCGGGCTCCACTATAGGCCTTCCCTGCCCAATAGACTGTGCTTTAAAAATGGCAAATATCGCCTCCGTAACTAAGCGTACGGTTTTTGCAGAAAGAGGAGGTGTGGGCACCTCAACTGGTGCCACACTCTCATCCGAATGCTAGGGCTCAGACTGCCCAACACCACTCCTTGTAACCTATATGTGAACAAGATATCAATAATCAACCTCCAATCCAAAAAGGCAAACATACCGAATACACACGCGCACATTCCTAGTGGACATTCTTGAGTTCAATTATGTTAAAACGGTTTGCACGTACACGTGCTTGCCACCCGACAAAAGAATTCGGCCATGAATTCGAAAGCGGAAAACCGAGGGGCCTCTGATACAAAAATGTAACAACCCGACCCATTAAATAACTTATAATAGAAGGTCCGGTCGGGGCCCCACATTATATGCCACAAACAGACGGCGAGGTCACAGGTTAATACCAAAATACCATCGCACCCTAACCTAGAGCATTCTAGCAGAAGTTTATAAGTTGCACGAACTCAATCCATGAATGTCCACTACTATATAAATAACACATTTATATAAAAGACCAGGAATATATACAAGCCCACCGCTCACGGCCTTAAGGCCTTACAAGTTTCTCTTTAAAAAGATATGACTTCATACATCGGCACAAAGGCCGACCACACATGAAATCCAAATCTTCGCACGGCCTTCGAGGGCCTACCAGCAGCAACAGCACAAAGGGCTTCAGCCTGCTCAATCCATTTCAGCATCAACAAGGGCAGTACCTGCATATGGACATCCACCCCATGTGCGATAAACAAAGCAAAGGTAAGCATTCAGCTGACCAATTATAATGACCCTACCCCTTACCCGGGCAGTGGTTCCTTCCCTGCATGCAATACAATCACAATATGTATATATATCAATACACAATATCATCACAAATGCCAGCCTTCGTGCTAAACGCTTCGTGCACTCAGGGCACACTTACTGTGTATCGAAACATCCTTCGTACACCACCGACTAGAGGTTCTTAACTTGTTGGAGATGGAGCATAGTCTACTACAGCGCACAGACTGGAGACCCTCACTCCCATCCCATTCAGAGGTTGTAACCTCACGGCAACCATGTGCACTATCAGTCGACCTACCCACGTAGTGTAACAAGCCTAGGGAAATCTCCCCGCTGCATTGCTACCAATCGACCGCTCACCCGATCCTACCACTGAATTTGTTGGGTGGCCCACCCACTCAGAGGTCCTTTACTTGTTGTCCATGGGCATCAGCCACCAAACCCCTATTGGAGCCCTCTCACACCCATCCACTTAGAGGTGCTTGCAATCCATCTCATAACACTGACACACGATGCCACTTTCCATTCCAACATCCAGCTCGTGCCGAGCATCCAACCAAAGGAGCTATGCAAAGCTCCTTCTAACAATTCACAAGCGTCCTCACCTTATCCGCAGGTTAACCAATTTATACACGGAGTCTTCTCTGGATCGCAGCATCACCAATCTAGACTATACGTCCAGATGGGCTTCACACAACATGACTATTCCGTACTACACACTTCCGGATCTAAATGCAGACTGAACCACTGGAATCACTTACTCTCTTCCATCTTTTGATGGAGGATTCTATAGATATACATGCATAAACAAAGGGCTTCACCTGCCCAAGGAAGAAAGATCATTAACCTTGACGATCACTTTGGTGCCATGAAAGAACTAGTCGGATGGAAATCACCACAGTGGCCTTGCCTCCACAACGCTGAACTCGGCTCTCGATTCGGACCGCTGACGCTCCACCGGTGGCAGGAAAGCTTCCCCTTCTTCCTTCCATGCTCTCCTCTCTCTCTTCACTTTAGAAAGAGAATGGACAACATAAGATTGAGATATTCATCTCCATTCTCAGCCTTATAATAGCAGAGAGGAACTTGGACCACATGATCCAAATATAAGGGAACGAATGGCCTCAATCTGCTTTGAAAAGCATCTATACAGAGCTGATACGGCTAGTGACACGCCCGTGTCACAGGCCGTGTTCCTTGAGCGATTACAGAACCGACTCAATCTGGATCAAAACACGGGCTACGACACGCCCGTGTCACTTCCTGACATGCCCGTGTCAACCAGTATGAAAGTGAGGGATAAGATCAATCCTAACTCTAGAGGGGGGGGGGGGTGAATAGAGTGATTTAAAATAGTTTTGCAAATTAAAACTTGTATGGAGAGAAGGCTTAGATTTACTTAGTGTATGGTGCTATAACAATTAATCAAAGTAAGAAGAGAATCACAGCACAAAGCAAAACACAAAGAAACAAGCAACCAGAATACACAAGGAGCTATAGTGGTTCCCCAAAATCTTGGGTAGTCCACTCTTCTATCACCCTTGATAGGAATCCACTTCAAGATGAGTTGATCAGGTGTCTTGAGCACCAGAGAGTTTTTGACCAGGTTCTCATAAACCAAAGGGCTGATTTTTGACCAGGTTTCAGCAAAACCAAAGGTAACTTTTGAAGGGAGTTAAAACCCTGTACAGAAAGAAAAAGAAAAAGCTGATGTTGTCTTCTCTATTAATAAGTAGAGAGAAGCAAAGTGGATCTGTTGGTGTTGTCAAAGCTCCCCCTGAGATCAAGAAGTAGTTCAGGAAGGAGAGCTTTGCATAAGGGTGACAGGTCTTCAATGATCTGATCTGCTCCAGCAAAAGATGATCCAAACAAGTTGGATGGTTGTGTCTGAAGCAATCAGAATTCCTGTGTGTAAGCTTGAATGAATATCACAGAGAGCAAGAAGAAGAAGTCTTGTTGTTCTCTGTTGACTGATAGAATAATATCTCTGTGTTCTTCTTCTGAGTCTTTGATAGCCATTGGCAGCAAGCATTAAATGCTTTCCTTAAATGTCCATGTCTCAAAGGAAGTGTCAGGCAAACATTCCTTAGAAAATTCCTTGAGCCATGCACCAGATTTGCTGTAACGGCCAATAAATCTTCAGCATTAATTGTTCTGACAGAAGGAATTTGAATTCCTATTCAAAACTGACGGGAGCCTGGAAAACGTCGAGCTCACAATAAAACGTCGATCTGAGCACGACACACGTCGGCCAGAGAGTGGTTTCAGAAAGCAGAACTGGGCTTGACGGAACGTCGAGCTGAGGTCGACTCCACGTCGAGCTGAGGTCGACTCTGCGTCGAGCTGAAGTCGACTCTGCGTCGAGCTGAAGTCGACTCTGCGTCGAGCTGAAGTCGACTATATGTCGAGCTGAAGTCGACTCTAACTAACCTATGTGACCTTTATAACAACAAGGAGGTCACAACACAAAATCCCTATAGAAATATAGTCATCCTGACCCAAATAGTAATAGGGTGTTCCAACAATCTCCCCCTATTTGGATTAGGATTACTATTTACATGAATTTAGGGATTCAAAAAGAAGTAAAGCAAGACAAAGCTGAATAAAATACAACCAGACATATGACAGAATAAAGCAGCATATATATAACACTATATAGCAACAATAATGTTTAATGTCCTGTATCCAGTAGAGAAAAAGAAATAAAACACCTTACATTACTTTTCCTTTGGAGCTTTGTCTTGATCACTTCCCTTGAAGATAATTTCCCTGTTAGGATTTGTAGCATCCTTCTTGGATCTGTAATCTTCAGCTGCACCTAAGGATTTCTGACCTTTTCCACTAGCTGGTACAGCTGCAGGATGAAGCTGCATATACTTATCAGAATCAAAGAATTTCTTTGAGTTGTATTTCTCCAATTCTTCTCTCCTTTGATCTGACATGGTGCTGATGTGAGAGGTGTCCAGACCTCTTGCTCTAGCTCTGTCAATCTCATTCAGAGCAGCCATCTCAGTCATCCTGGCCTTCCAGTAAGCTGGAGTTTTAGTAGGATCTTCAAAAGGAATAGCTGGTTCATATCTGTTGGCAGAGTGTTCTTGATGAGTTCTTGGAGTGAAGTCAACTCTGGGTCTGTAAGGATAGGGACTAGAGGTTGGATCAATGGGTCCTCCTCTTTGGTAAGGTTGAGATCCTGATCTTCCTCTGGACTGCCTGCCTCTATTGTATCCTCTTTGCTGGTTATACCCTTGGGATCTTCTTGACTGATAGGTCTTGCCATGCAGAGATGATGGGGCAGGATTGGAAGAGAGGCTTGCACTTGCACCTGCATCTGGAGGAGGTGGAGGTGGAGGCTGATGGACAGGCTTGGAGGGGCCTTCATTAAACTTTATTTTCTTCTTCATTGCCTTTCTTTGGTTTAGAGAATATTGCATCCAGGGCTCAGTGATTTCACAGTTGTACTTGATGTGGTAAGGGATGTCATGATCTGTGGCTCTAGCCAATGGAACTCTTTTCATTGCTTTGGATCTTGCTTTTCTCTTCCTTGCAATGGTTGCAGAGGAGTCATCAGAATCAGTTGCAAATTCATCCTCTGAGCTTTGAGATTCATCATAAGGATCTATGTAAGTTCTCTTTGAGATAGGAAAATTGATGGGAGCTGGAGCAGCTGAAGAAGTAACTGGAGGAAGGTCTACTGATAGTGTAGAAGAGGAGTCTAACACTGCAGGAAAGGAAATAGCCTCAGGAGCCATAGAGGCTGAGGTGGCTAGTTCCTGAAGAACTTGGGAGACAATGGTCTCAACTTCATCTGGTGTCTCAATCAATTCACCTGAAGTTTCTGAGGGAACAGTCTTAGCAGCTACTACTGCTTCAACAACAACATCATCACAAGCAGGAGCCACAGCTACCACTGCTTCATCAAGGATCATGGCATCAACAACCAAGGAGGATGGAATGATTTTCTGAAAAGGGACAATGGCCCTAGACAGGTCTTCTTGAGGAGGTAGGAGGCTGTAGTTTCTGAAGTGAAGATGTGCTGGAAGGTAGAAGCTCTGGACAGAAGATGCCAAGGACTGAAAGTCTAAGGCACTGCTGATCATCTGAACTGAACCTTGAGGAGGAGCCTCAGAGGTCATCTGAACTTCTACTGCTGAAACTGTCTCTGAACAACCCTGTACTACCTGTACTGCTGAAGGCTGCAGCTCTTCTTCTGCTGACATCTCCCCCTGCCTAGAATTAGTGGCAGCTGACTCTAGGCCCCCAGAAGAAGGGCATGCCAGATAGGATGAGAGGGATGAGACTGAGGCAGAGAGAGAGCTCAGGGAAAGGACTAGAGGAGCCAGCTTGGCATCCAATAGAGAGGAGAGCCTAGGGGCCAAAATATCAAAAAGCTTATTGGCCAAAGGCAAAAGATCTACTTGCTCAAGTGGGACTTGAGTAGAGGTAGAGGGAGCAGCAGAGAAGGTGAAGGTAGAAGATGTTGTTGGTGGTGCAGACATGGGAGGGATAGCTGGTTCATGGATGGAGGATAGGAGAAGTTCTGAAAATGTTGATGAAGGGTGGAAGTCATGAGGAGAGGAGGGAGAGGCATCCATGAAGGATTCATCATGAATGTCAAGGGAAAGGATGTCCTCATGAGATGAAGAGTCCAAGCTCATGGGAGGAAAATAGTGGAGGGGATGGAAAGTGATGAGTGGTGGAATGGAGGATGCAATAGTAGAAATGGATGAAGGGATGGGTTGAGTGGATGAGATGATTGTTGTTGTTGGAATGAAAGAGGATGGGAGGATTATGGAGGAAGATGGCAAAACCCCTGCTTCTGGGCCAGTAGACTGAGGAAGAGTGACCTCTACAGTCCTGGTGTCTGCAGAAGTCCTCATTGCTGTAGCTGCCCTGGAGTTCACAATCTTCCTGTCCCACTTGCCAATCAGTGCACAAGTGAGCCTCTTAGAAGCATTGATGTGCTTCTTTGAGGACACAAGCAACTGAGGGCAATAGTGGTTCAGAATCAAACCAAGAACCCTTCCAAAGTGGACAAAGTTCTTATCCATTTTCTTCTTAATCATATCAAAAACAATCAAACCCCAATTGGGATGCTTCTTATCCAAAATTGCAGCCATAATGCAAAACTGATGCCTAGTAATGGCATCATGTGCAGTCCTCTTTGCACAAATTACCTTGCCTGTGATATCTGCTAACAACCTAAACTGAATAGCTAGGTTAACTTTTAAAAGTTTAGAGGGGTTACCAGAATTATGCCCCATTCTGTCTAGCATCACAGCAAACTCTTCCACAGAGAGTTCTATCTCATCATCTCCAACAGCAAAACCGAAAACCTCTGAAATGATTTGAGGAGAAATGGCTACCTCATTCCCTGAAATTGTTCCAGTCATCGTACTGTTATCTGAATTCACTGCAGTAAAAATCCACTCTTTGATTTCAGATTCTGGAAGAGGAATCCTGGTTGTCATGAAGTTAACCAGGTGCTGCTCTTTGAATAGCTCCAAAATATCCAGAAAATTCTGCGATGATCCATCAAAGGAGTCGATGTCGATGTCAAAACCTGAATCAAACTTCATTGCCGCCAATGCACCTGCAGCAATTGCCATTATCCTGCAAATAGATACCTTCCAAGATCAAGAGTAAAGGATTTGGAGGGAGAAAGCTTGAGCAGAAAATATGAGAGCGCAACTGCGAACGACGGAGAAGAATGATTTTATACTAGGGTTCGACGCAGAAATGGAAAGAACGTCGAGCTCAGGTCGACGCTCTAAGGCTCTAGGAGAACTGAAACGGCTCAACAACGTGCAGCTTAGGTCGACGTTCGACGCTTGGGCTGATGCTATACGTCGAGCTCAGGTCGACGTTGAACGAAGGCGTCGACCGAAGGGAGAAAAACTCAAGAAGCCAGGGAGATGTGAACTTAGTTCAACGCTAGAAGTTGAGGTCGACGTTCGACGCTTTTGAGGGCGACGGACCGTCGATCTTAGTTCGACGCAGCGTCGAGCTTAGTTCAGAGCTCAAAGAAACCACAGAGGAATTTTAAAATGAAATTTTTCCTATTCTTGTTAATTATGGGTTTCAAAATCTTGGAGTTTTAATTTATACTGTCTCCATCTAGCATTCCCAACTGATTGAGGAAGAAGAAGTGCTTCTTTTCATCCAAGGGCTTGGTGAAAATATCTCCTCTTTGTAGTTCAGTGGAAATGTATTCTAGTGCAATTTTCTTCTTTTCTATATTATCCCTTAAGAAGTGATGTCTGATCTCTATGTGCTTAGTCCTACTATGGAGAACTGGATTTTGTGCAATGCAAATTGCACTAGTATTATCACAAAAAATTTTAGACATCTCTAAGTTGTAGCCATAGTCTAGGAGCTGGTTTTGAATCCACAAAATCTGTGAGCAACAACTGCCTGCAGCTATGTATTCAGCTTCAGCAGTTGATGTGGACACAGAAGTTTGTTTCTTACAAAACCAGGAGACAAGTCTATCACCAAGGAATTGACAAGTTCCACTGGTGCTTTTCCTGTCTACTCTACATCCAGCATAATCAGAATCTGAAAATCCAGTTAGATCAAATCCTGAGTCATGTGGATACCAGAGACCTAGATTAGGACAACTTTTTACATACCTAAGAATCCTCTTAACTAATGTGAGGTGGGACTCTCTAGGGCTTACTTGGAATCTAGCACAAATGCACGTAACAAACATTATGTCTGGTCTACTAGCTGTTAGATAAAGTAATGAGCCAATGATTGCTCTATAGTTTATCTGATCAACTGGTTTTCCAGATTCATCAGCATCTAAAACAACATTTGTAGGCATAGGTGTTTTCATAGAAGATGCTTCAGACATTCCAAATTTCTTAACCAGTTCTCTTGCATACTTGGTTTGAGAAATAAAAATGCCATCCACATGTTATTTAACTTGCAATCCTAGAAAGAAAGCAAGCTCACACATACTACTCATTTCAAACTTTGAATGCATAAGTTGTGAGAACTTTTTGCATAAGTTTGAATCAGTAGACCCAAATATGATATCATCTACATAAATTTGTACTAGTAGGATATGGGACCTATGGGTTCTAATAAAGAGAGTTTGGTCTACTCTACCCCTTTTAAAATCATTTTCCAATAAAAACAAGCTAAGGTCTCATACCATGCTCTAGGAGCTTGCTTGAGACCATATAAAGCTTTATGCAGTTTAAAAACATGATCAGGAGAGGTTGGAGAGATAAAACCTGGAGGTTGCTTTACATAAACCTCTTCCTTGATGTCTCCATTGAGAAATGCACTCTTGACATCCATCTGATATACCTTGAATCTCTTGTGAGCTGCATATGCAAGAAAGATTCTTATGGCCTCCAACCTTGCAACTGGTGCAAAGGTTTGGTCATAATCAATCCCTTCTTCTTGGCAATATCCTTGTGCAACAAGTCTTGCCTTGTTTCTCACAATTATTCCTTGATCATCCAACTTGTTCCTGAATACCCATTTGGTTCCAACAATTTGCTGGTTCCTTGGTCTTGGTACTAATTCCCAAACTTTATTCCTTTCAAATTGATTCAACTCCTCTTGCATTGCAATGATCCAGTTTGGATCTTGCTCTGCATCTTGTATTGTTTGAGGCTCAATTTGAGAAAGAAAGCAAGTGTGCATAATATTGTGATTAACTTGATTCCTTGTTTGCACACCTACTGAGATATCTCCAATTACTTGTGAAATTGGGTGATCTCTTGTTGTTACTAAATCAACAAGGGGTGTTGATGGTGCACCAACCTGTGTTGTTGTTTCCTCTTATGGAACAACAACTTGTTCTTCAATTTGTTGACCATTTGAGCTTTCCAAGACCTGAGATTCCTCTTCATTGTCACTAAGTTCAGCGTCTTGTTGAATTGTTGAAGGTAATGAATCTTTGTCTGTGATGGTAAGCTGCTTCAGATTTTCTGAAATTGAATGTTCCTGCAAATTGCTTATGGTAAAAGTCTCCTTCTCCTTATAAGACATATTAGTTTCATCAAATGTAACATGCATGGATTCTTCAATTTTATTAGAGCACTTGTTAAAAACCCTATAAGCCTTGCTAATCATGGAGTATCCCAGAAACACTCCTTCATCAGCTTTGGCTTCAAATTTAGCTAGGTATTTCTTGTCATTATTGTGAATGAAGCAAATGCAACCAAAAATTTTGAAATAATTTACTTTAGGTTTCTTCCCTTTGAGTAACTCATAGGGAGTCTTACCCTTCAGTTTATGTATCAGGCTTCTATTCAAAACATAGTTGGAGGTGTTCACAGCCTCTGCCCAAAAGGTTAGAGGAAGGTGAGCATCTGTCAACAATGTTGTGGCAGATTCAATAAGGGTTCTATTTTTCCTTTCAACTACCCCATTTTGTTGAGGAGTTCTCGGAGCTGAGAAAGTGTGCCTGATACCTTCCTTCTGACAGAACTCTAGCATAAGAAGAGAATCAAACTCTGTCCCATGATCACTTCTGATCAGGGCAATATGAGTATTGAACTCAATCTGTATGCCTTTGAGAAAATCTGTCAAAATCTTGAAGTTATCAGACTTCTTTCTCAGAAAGAACACCCAAGTGAATCTTGAGAAGTCATCTACAACTACTAAAGCATAAGATTTCCCTCCTAGGCTTTGTACATTAATTGGTCCAAAAAGGTCCATGTGCAATAAGTACAAAATTCTAGGTGAATCACTCTTATTAAGTGACTTGAAACTATTTTTAGTTTGCTTGCCTAATTGACAAGCCTTGCAAAGTCCTTCCTTCTTGTAGGGACCAGAAGGTAGTCCTCTAACAAGGTTGTCTTTGGATAACTTAGCAATGGTTCTAAGGTTCACATGTCCTAATCTTTTATGCCATAGTTCATTAGGTTTGCTAAGGGAGTTAAATAAACAAATATCTACTTTAGATGAATTGAAATCAACTAGATATATGTTATCTTGTCTATTACCAATTAAAACAATGTTGTTATTTAATGCAATATTACATGCTGAGTTGGTAAACCAAACCTGATAACCAGCATCACATAGCTGGCTGATGCTGATTAAGTTGTGCTTTAGTCCTTCCACATAGGCCACTTTCTTGAATGTAATTGACCCTATTTTGACTTGGCCATATCCTTTTGTTTGTCCAAAGTTTGAATCTCCAAAGATTACTTTGGGTCCATGTTTGGCTTTGAAGGACACAAGGTTCTCCTTGTTGCCAGTCATGTGCTTTGAGCACCCACTGTCCAAGTACCACTGCTGGTTCTCAATTGGATAGGTCTTTACCTGCACATACAACAAATCAATTGTTTTTGACCCAGTTTACCTTGGGCCTTTCTTGATATCCTTTAAACTCTGAAATAAAAGACATCTCAGGTTGACTCTTATAGCCTACAGGATGATATCTCCTAGGAGGTATTATCCATTCAGCATAAGGGTTAAAGTGATGAGATGTGGAGCTGGAATTAAATCTTGAATTAACCCCTGAGAACTGACTTTAGCTCTGAACTTAGCTCGACGCACGTCGAGCTTCGGTCGACGGACTCTGGTGAGTGCGTCGAGCTCCATTCGACGGCGAAGTCTTGCTTTGTTCAGAAGGTAGAAGGCGTCGACCTGAGTTCGATGTTTTCTTGCGATTACGTCGAGCTCTGTTCGACCTCCGTCGAGCTTCGTTCGATGCTTTTTGTCCAATTTCCTGGGTTAAGTCAGCATTCTTCCTAGCCACTATTAAGACTCCTTTACCTTTGTCACTGGTAAATTTGATTGGAGTTGTCAACACTATGGGTTGGCTGGATGAAGCACCCAAGCCCAGTGAACCATTCAATCTTGAGTTCACTGTACTTGTGATGTCCATTAATTTGATACTTCTCCCATTAAGGGTTTCTTCAAATTATTTGGCCTTAGATAGTTCACCTTTCAGTGAAGCTATCTCCTCCCCACACTGCTTCAACTCTTCTAAGAGTCTAAGATTATCTGAGTTAATGGATTTGCATTCAATCAATTGTTCTCTAAGAGTTATAATTAACTTTTGAGATTCAATCAAGTCAACGCACATAGATTTGAACTCAGATTTAAATTCATCAGAATTAAAATCAAATGAATCTATTACCTGATCCTCAGTAAGTTCCTGATCAGATAGGTAGTCAGCATCAAGCTCTGAATCAGTATTCTTTTGAGATGCATTGATGGCCATCATGCAGAATCCTTTTTCTTCTGCATCATCCTCATCATCACTAGAGCTGGATGATGAATCAGACTCATCAGAGTCACTCCAGGATTCAGCCACAAATCCTTTTCTGGTGTGCTTGCTGTTGCTGGAGGAAGGCTTGTCATGGTACTTCCTTGACTCCTTACCCTTCCTTTTATCTTTTCTTTCCTTCTTGTCCCTTCTGTCCTTATCTTGATTTTCTGGACAGTTGGGGACAATGTGTCCTGGTTTCCTGCAGCCAAAACAGATAATATCTTTATTAGTAGATTTGTCATACCTTGGCTTGTCTTTGTCTTTGGATGACCATCTTCTGAAGTTCTTTTTATTCAGCTTATTGAACCTTTTGACAAGTAGGCTCATAAGCTCTTCATTTCCCAACACCTTTTCTTTAGGTTGTTCTTCCTGTGCCTTGAAGGCAATGGTTTTCTCAACCTTTTCAGTTGGTGTGGATATCTTCTGCTCTTCTTCTCTCTTCTTAATGAATTGCTCATAACTCTTGAGCTTTCCTAGAAGAGCTTCTGTGGATAACTCACAGACATTCCTTCCATCTTTAATTGACCAGATTCTTGAGTCCCAAGAGCTAGGGAAACAAGTCAGTATCTTGTCATTTATCTCAGTGAGAGATATGTCCTTATCTAGTGATCTAAGCCCACTGATGATTAGACTCAGTCTGTTGTACATGTCAGCAACTGACTCAGACTCTGCCTTTTTGAAGTTCTCATACTGGGTGATGAGGTAGGATCTCCTATCCTTTCTTTCATCTGCAGAACCTGATACAATTTCTGAAAGTTTTTCCCAGATCTCATTGGCAGTATTGCATTCAGCTACTTTCTGGAAAATGTCATCTGACATGGTTTGAGCCAAGATGTTCATGGCTTTAGCATCTGCTGCCTTCCACTTTCTTATGTCAGCATCAGTTCCTGAAGGAGGAGGAACAGCTGATGTACTTGTTCCTGTGGGAGGCCTTGGACAATCTGTCAACACAGAATTAAAGATGTCCTCATCAAATGAATTCATGTAAAGTCTAATCCTTGCCTTCCATAGTGCAAACTTAGAGAGATTGCACATAGGAGGTCTGGTGCTAGCAAAGTCCTTGTTTTGTGCCATGAGTTTTAAGGATAAGTAAAACTAAAAGAAATAACCCTTTTGAGAGAAATGATCTTATCAGAGATCTTTTGATCCAGGTGTTAGCCTGTATGAATGATCAACCTCCCTCTGATACCAATTGTAAGTGAGGGATAAGATCAATCCTAACTCTAGAGGGGGGGGGGGGGGGTGAATAGAGTGATTTAAAATAGTTTTGCAAATTAAAAATTGTATGGAGAGAAGGCTTAGATTTACTTAGTGTATGGTGCTATAGCAATTAATCAAAGTAAGAAGAGAATCACAGCACAAAGCAAAACACAAAGAAACAAGCAACCAGAATACACAAAGAGCTATAGTGGTTCCCCAAAATCTTGGGTAGTCCACTCTTCTATCACCCTTGATAGGAATCCACTTCAAGATGAGTTGATCAGGTGTCTTGAGCACCAGAGAGTTTTTGACCAGGTTCTCATAAACCAAAGGGCTGATTTTTGACCAGGTTTCAGCAAAACCAAAGGTAACTTTTGAAGGGAGTTAAAACCCTGTACAGAAAGAAAAAGAAAAAGCTGATGTTGTCTTCTCTATCAATAAGTAGAGAGAAGCAAAGTGGATCTGTTGGTGTTGTCAAAGCTCCCCCTGAGATCAAGAAGTAGTTCAGGAAGGAGAGCTTTGCACAAGGGTGACAGGTCTTCAATGATCTGATCTGCTCCAACAAAAGATGATCCAAACAAGTTGGATGGTTGTGTCTGAAGCAATCAGAATTCCTGTGTGTAAGCTTGAATGAATATCACAGAGAGCAAGAAGAAGAAGTCTTGTTGTTCTCTGTTGACTGATAGAATAATATCTCTGTGTTCTTCTTCTGAGTCTTTGATAGCCGTTGGCAGCAAGCATTAAATGCTTTCCTTAAATGTCCATGTCTCAAAGGAAGTGTCAGGCAAACATTCCTTAGAAAATTCCTTGAGCCATGCACCAGATTTGCTGTAACGGCCAATAAATCTTCAACATTAATTGTTCTGACAGAAGGAATTTGAATTCCTATTCAAAACTGATGGGAGCCTGGAAAACGTCGAGCTCACAATAAAACGTCGATCTGAGCACGACACACGTCGGCCAGAGAGTGGTTTCAGAAAGCAGAACTGGGCTTGACGGAACGTCGAGCTGAGGTCGACTCCACGTCGAGCTGAGGTCGACTCTGCGTCGAGCTGAAGTCGACTCTGCGTCGAGCTGAAGTCGACTATATGTCGAGCTGAAGTCGACTCTAACTAACCTATGTGACCTTTATAACAACAAGGAGGTCACAACACAAAATCCCTATAGAAATATAGTCATCCTGACCCAAATAGTAATAGGGTGTTCCAACACAGTACACGACCGTATGACTGGCCGTGTCACCCCATCAACACAAGGCCGAAACACCCGAGAAGAACACGACTAAGTACATGCCCGTATCCTTGGCCATGTGCCAAAGATGCCCCTGTGACACACCCGTGTCATAGGCCGTGTACCACACTCAACGCTACTCCACTCAACACCACTCAATGCCGCCTGGTTGCCATCCCGAGCAGGACACGCCCTGGGACACGCCCGTATCCCAGGCCGTGTCGTCTCTTGACGATCGTCGACCGTGCTATCTCGAGAACTCGACTCGATGCACACCACAAAGGACACGCCCTTGTACATGCCCGTGTCCCAGGCCGTGTGCACTGGACACGCCCTGGGACATGCCCGTGTCCTAGGCCATGTCACCCAGCCTGACCCTATTTTGGGACTTAGGGTTTTTGGGGTGTTACACATTCATCTTGCCTTAGAGCTATAGAAGGGCTTTCTCCAATCTCGCCTGAAAGCTGCAAAAAGTCTTTTGTCCATCTCACCTGTGAGGTGCAAAAGGTCTTTCACCTATCTTACCTGAGAGGTGCATAAGTACTTTTGTCGATCTCATCTGAGAGATGTAGAAGGGATTTTGTCAATCTTGCCTAAGAGGTACAGAAGGACTTTCCTCCATCTCGCCTTAGTGGTGGAAGGCCTCGAGGCCCTTCCGACCGATCAGAGTCTCCTTATAGGATATCTAAATATTTTGTTGGAAAAATCAGAGTCTCCACATAAGATGTCTGAACACTCTGTTTGAGAGAGGTCAGAGTCTCCACTTGAGATATTTGGATACTCTGTTTGAGAGAGGTTGGAGTCTTCGATTGGGATATCAGGACACTTTGTTTGGGAGAGGTCGGAGTCTCCACTTGGGATATCCGGACACCTTATTTGGGAGAGGCTGGAATCTCCACTTAGGATATCTGGACACTCTGTTTGAGAAAGGCTGGAGTTTACACTTGGGATATACAGATACTATTTCGGAGAGGACGAAGTCTCCACTTGGGATATCCCAACACTATGTTTGGGAGAGAGAGGAGTCTCCGCTTGGGATATCCGGACACTCTATTAAGGAGAGGTTGGAGGCTCCCTTTGGGATATCCAAACACTCTATTTTAGAGAGGCTAGAGTCTCCACTTGGGATATCCGAACACTCTATTTCAGATAGGTCGGAGTCTCTACATGAGATACCCGGATACTCTATTATTTCGGCACAAAATGCGAAACTCTGGTCTTATTGCATTGATGCATAAAATATAAGTACATATGTCGGGTGCATATGTTCTATGGGTGGAGAATAAGTTCTCCATTGGTATGGTTGCACTGGGGTTTGTCCCCAAGAAAGCTCACTTTAGATTGGTTAATTCAGGGTTCTTATCTTGCTGAAATTCGTCATGCAGTCCCAGATAATATAATCATTCAATTTCTGCCTTCATTCGCTTGCAGCTCTCTGTATTGTGCCTGCATCCTTGGTGGTAGATGTAGTACTTAGACTAGTCTCCAAAGTTTGGAGTGAGAGCTCTTTGCCTTTGAAGGGAGGGAATATAATGAATGGAGAACAGTACTTTCGTCCACAAAGCATTGAGGGGAGAGAGGGTTTGATTGTGGTGGTTCCCCACACCCCCTGACTTGGCAAGGGTGGTCGTGGTGCTCGTTGCTCCCCCTCGGATTTGACAGCGGCTCCTGGTGCCTCTTCCTTTTTGATTTTCCTCTAAACTGCAGTCGATGCACTTCAATTACTTATTCTTCTATGATTTAAGGCTTGAATCGGCAAACGAGTTCTATGGTAGTTAGACACATTTTCACTCATTAGCATGGAGTTGAATTTTCCTGGTCGGGGTACTTGGAGGAAAATTTTGTGTAGGAACTTGGGGTTAACCCCAAGATTTGTCTTTCCTCCGTGGTGATGTGACAAAATAAATACTTAAGCGACACTCCCTTTGTCTGTCAGATCCCTAAGAGGTGCGATGGGTCTTTAGTGATTCACTGGTTGGCAATAAATTAATTCACAAAAAATTGGGTTAGCTCGATGAAGTTATTGATTTCTCCCTCCTTCATAAAGTGGTACTAGGTGCGAGCTTCTTATTTTAGAGTTGTCGGAAACACTCAACACAAGAGGGGGTCAGGGCATTATATATGCTCATAATAATTGCAAAACACCTGATATGCTCCAGAGGATCGCTTATCCCATCAAACATCTCAAAGACGCGGAGCTCGATCTCGGGCAGAATGGTGTGGGAATATTTCCCTCAATATTCTAAGATTTTAAGAAGCATCACTTTCAATGATAAGAGCATATTGTATTTGATGGCATAAATGTTTTATGACTATACGAGAATTATCTATTATCTAAAAAATAGGTTAGAGAAGAGTTAGTGCAAATGGATCTGTATAGTTGAGATACATGGAGGATTCTCGATGGTATCGTCATGAACGAAGAATGCTTCAAGACAGTATCATCCCAAAGCATCAGCTGAAGTAACTTCAAGCCTAAGGAGAATGTCATTGAGATCGGTATATAATTCTCCACAATATCGGCGTGATCATGGAAAGCTTCGAGTCGGTATCGTGGAGAAGTAACAAATAAAGGCAGAATTCAGCGCTAAGGTATATACTATTGAGAAGAAAGAATCTTCTAGACCAATATCGTGTTGTCAGGGTTTTATTATCTTTGAGCACGCACGCTCGTGGGATTTCAAAATTGGTGGTGGCATCGAAAGTCCTGTCAGATCATTCCACTCTTGCTCATCCTTTGACGTGACATTTTCTAATCAAAGGACCATTAGAAATGTCAAAGGTATTTAAAGATAAGTTAGGGCAATGGAAAAACTTCTGACCTTGCTCAATCCTGCCTAATCGTTAGATATAAGTAGCGGCGCACTTTTACCGAGTAAGCTCTCCATGAAGAAGTTCAAAAAGAACAAGGAGTAGTCAAGCTTAGGGACTCCAGTTAGATCTTCTTACTACTGCTGAAGAAGATCAAGTAAAAGAGCCATGAATCTGTTCTACCTGAAGATATCAACTTTTCAAGGGCTTCTTCAAGATATTGCTTCCAAAGAAAAAACCACCGATGACTCTGAAATATAAAGGTCAAATCTGTAGATTCTTTATTTGTATTCTTTATTCACTCTCTTTTGTAGGGATTTTGCTTGAGTTGTAGGGCTTTTTGCCTGAGGTAGGGCCTGTGTGTCTGAGGTAGGATCTTTGTGAAGATCTAAGGTAGGAAACCAGTTGGGTCTCTGATCTGTAGGAGTTGAGTGTCACAACCTGCATTTTCTCAACGTTTAATATATTATCAAAGTAAGAGAAAATATGCATTGTGACGCCACGCCGTGCGCGGGACAACTGTAAACGCTCAGGTACAAACTGTCTTCTATTTATTTTCATAAAAGACATGTATTTTATGATTAAAACATAATTTAAGTTTAAAGTTTTAGTGATCATGTCCCTCGGTTTAGTGGATCAGCTAGTCCATAAATAGAAAAATATATTCACAGCAGAAAATACATGGTTTACTTCATTCTTTATTCTATATGAGCATGAATAAACAACAAATATGTTAATGATATGCAAGTTTCTAAATTTAACATAAGTAAAAAGGAATTTTATAATCTTTATGAGTCTAAGCTAAAATGTAGTTTTGTTTACATATAAAATAACTAATATGCATTCTAACATAAAACATTCCTAAAGAGCAAGTATAGGAATAATCAGCAAGTAATATAGGAGAAAAAAACCACCAAGTAATCTAACATCAACTAACAAAACTATGGGCCTAAACAAATTGACACAAACCCACCGAATCATAGTATAAGTCTGAACTAAAAAGAAAATAGAAACTACCTCACGATGGTGAGGAGAAAACCACAACTAGCACCACCCAAGGCTGGGATCAAACTCTAATCACTCAAACCACTACTATTTCGGGCCTGAGGCATTCAAAAGAAGAGAACACCACAACAAAAAAACGCAAGAGGCAGCTAAAAAATAGAGTTCAAAAGGTTAATAAGCATAAGGAGGTTACCAACCTGTTGGGTATTGTATCCACAATAACCTATATTTGTATGAAGTCGCCCTTAAACTAAGATGAATTAAGTTGTATTTGATGTCTTGTTTGAGTTATGTGTTTGGAGGACTTAATTGCCAAAGTGTAGACCAATGTCAGTCTACAATGAGTCACCAAACACATGACCAAACAATATAATCCCTCATTGTGTGATCCATGGTGTTGACTCATGTGTAGCCCATCTATTGGGATACATTTTACTTAAAAGCACTAAACCTGTAGGAGAAAGACTAGTTGTAGATTTCCTTGAAGAAAGAAAAATTTCAGAAAGCAAAATTTTTCTAAGTGATTTACTCGAGAAACAACTTTAGTACTCGAGTAGATTTATAGTCAGTTCTCGAGTAAGCTAAGTCTAGCACTCAAGTAACTAAAGTAGTTCTCGAGATGATTTAAAGTTAGTTCTCGAGAAGCTGTGTAGTACTTGACTACATCTTTGCTTGTTCTCGAGTTATCAGAAAAGTCTAGTTCAGAATTTTTCTAAGTGTAGTACTCGAGTAGCTAAGGCCATTACTCGAGTAGTACAAGACTTTGTCTCGAGTAACAGAAGTCGAGTACTTGAGAAATTTATCTTTGTCTCGAGTAACAGAAGTCAAGTACTCGAGAAATTTATCCTTGTCTCGGGTAACATCAGTAGAGTACTCGAGAAGTATATCTAGTTCTCGAGTAGTGAAGCATTAGTACTCGAGAAGTCCAGCTACTTCTCGAGAAGTCAATTCTTTTACTTGAGTAGCCAGAAGTTATTTCTGGATTTTTCTCTAAGGATTGTTCTCGAGAACTTTACATCCTTTTCTCGAGAAGTCAAAGTGATTACTCGAGTAGTATATTCCACTCGAGTAATGCAGACAATTTTTCTCTGAAAATTCGTTAAGTCTGATGGGACCAGATTTCAAAATTATTCTCCATGATTATTGGTCCATGTGTTATGTCTTTATGATTATGGCTGTTAGACTATTCTTATAAATGGTCTAATCATTTCGACTAACCCTAAGAAGAGTATCAGAATAAAAATTTGAGAAATACAAAGTTTTCCGAATTGTCTAATATTCTATATTGGGAAGCCGCCGCCGCTCTTCATCGACGATCTCACTGCCGCACTTCTCTGATTTCTGTGATTCAGAGCAAGATTAGATCAACAGATCAAGGAATTATTATTCTCACAGATTCTCATCTTGATCTTGCTGATCTAGGTCTTCAGATCCAAAACTATTTTCGGATTGCCTTCTTCGGCCTATTTCTGAGACAGCTTCAAAGATTCAAGAAAGAAGAAAGGTTGAAGATTCAGATCTGAGATATTCTGTTTGTATAATTTTATTTACAAAATCTTTATCTTGTAGGAGATTTTGTCTTCTAGTGTTGTAGGAAGTATTTCTTCCGAGTGTAGATCTGTGTTGTGGATCGAGTTGTAGGGGCGTTTCTCTGAGTTGTAGCATTGGTTTTCAATCCGAGGTAATAGTGAAGTAGCTGAGTCTAACTTGTTGCTAGATTGGTGAGGTGGAGAGTGGACGTAGCCAATATCGGGGAACCACTATAGATCTGGTGTTCTCTGTGTTATGTGTGCTTATTTTCAGCACTTCGTTAGTTCAATTTTTATTCCGCAAAAAGACACAGACCTCACCTATTCACCCCCCTCTAGGTGATTTAGGTAGACAACTAAAAACATCAATTGGTATCAGAGTGAGGTTGTTCATCAAAATGATAACACCTTGAACAAATCTCCTCCTAGTTGTCTTTAGAGGATTCAAGCTTGGACAGAGTTAAGGATTTTGCTAAGCTTCCATTATGCACAAAGAATAATTTTGATATATGGAAAGAGAGGTTAAAGTTCTTCATAGAAGCTGTAGATCCAAGGATCTTTATGATTGTGGAAGAAGGTCCTCATGTTCCAATGATAGCCTCCACCATTGATCCAACTAAGCAAGTTCCAAAGAAGCTCATGGATCTTGATAAAGATGAGATTGCACTTGTCTCCTTAGACAAGAAAGCCAAAAATATCATCGCAAGTGCAGTTGATGATTCTATGTTGCAGAACCTTATTCACTACAAATCCGCCAAGGAAATGCGGCAGTATCTTATCGTATTGATGGAAGGCACTGAAGAAGTTAGGGATGACAGAAGATCCCTTCTAAATCAGAAATATGAAGCATTCCGACAAAGTCCCAATGACTCTATTACAGATACCTTTGAAAGTTTCTTCAAGATTGTTAATGGCCTAAGAGTCTATGGCCGGGTCTTCATAGATGGGGAACTGAATGATAAGTTCCTGAGATCCCTGACTAAGGAATGGGATAACAAGGTTTGTGCTATCCGGGAATTTGGAAAGCTAGCAGAGACAGACCCTCAAAATCTCTTCGGAAAGCTTATGTCATATGAGCTACAAATAAATTCAAGAAAAGCTGAAGAAGAGAAGAACAGGTCTTCATCCAAGGAGAAGCATGTCGCTCTAAAGGCAGACACCTCAAGGAAGTCTAAGGCTGCTTCTCCTGCCCCAGCATAAGAAGAAAGTGAAGAAGAATCTTCAGAGCCAAGCACCTCAGACTCAGAATTATCTGAAGGAGAGTTTTCTCTTCTCTCAAGGCAGTACAAGAAATTCTTGAACAACAAGAAGCAATGGAAAAGCAAGGATGCCTCATTTAGAAGATCACGTCACGATGGTGATCGTCATAAGAAGGGCTCAAGTAGACAAGACAGGTATTACTCCAAACAAAACAAACACATTTCTACTGACATTTTTTGTTATTACTGCAATAAGCCAGGACACATCATCGCTGATTGCCCTAAAAAGAAGGAGGGTGGAAGAAGAGAGGAAAATAAAACTTCTTACAATAAGAAGAAGATCGAAAGAATCCTGGTAGCCAAGAAGGGAAAGACACTCAGTGACACTGATTCATCTGAGTCTAGTGATGAGGAGGAAGCCTACTTTGGGCTCATGACATAGATAGATGATGAAGAAGAACCCTAGTTCACTGGGAAGGTAAATTCTCATACCCCTCTATCTGAATCTGATGCTTCTAACCATGATAATGAGGGTTGTTCATTTGATAATGAATCTGAACTCAAGACTCAATATAAAAAGTTGATCAAAGCCTACGACAAATGTCGTAGAGTCGCAAGATCTCAAGCTAAGGAGATCAAATCTCTTAAGGCTGAAGAGAGCAATCTGAGGAAAGAAATTATAATGATGGAATCACTCAAAAAGGACTTCCATAATGCAATGGAAGAATATAATAAGGCTCTCGAGCACCTAAATCTGAAGGAGAAAATCATCAAGGAATTGAAAGAACAACTTGAAGCTGAAAAGAAACTTGTTGAAAGTTTCTCCAAGCCCAAGACAGTCCTTCCGCTTGCTGCTGAATTCTCTGCCCAGGACAAAGGTTTCAGGCTTAGGCCATGTGGTTGCTCCTAGTAAATCTTCTAGGAGAAATAAAGCCTAGAGAAGAAATAAGGCTGCCAAGAAGGCTCTAGCCAAGAAAAAGGGGAAAGCTCCTCAAGAACAAACTCCTTTCAAAAAGTTTATCTTTCCAACGAACGAGTTTGATATTGACTCGTCCTACGGTCACTTTGCTAGGCCTACTCATGTAGAGCCCAAGTCTCGGTACCAAGGATGGACTCGTCCTCAGAAATTTGGTGAGAGTGTCTTCAAGGCACCTTATGAGGAGATCACTCTTCAGAGCTACGTACCTTACAATCATGTTCATAACATCAGGAAGGCACAAAAAGCTAAACTCGTTGTAGAAAAGCCTACTAAGGAGAAGAAGTTATGTGAATGTCATCACCATGAAGCTTCTACTTACAAATCTACTGCCCCTGCTAGAACACAATCTCAAAAGGTCAAGCAGGAGATCATTAAGCAAAGATACAATAGATTTGACTGTTGGTGTTATGGCAAGGTTGGTCACTTCGCCATACATTACTGGTTTAATCCCAGATATTATTAAACTCCTCAAGTTAATAATGTGAGAAAGACCTCTCACAATGTTAACATACGTAGGGGGAGTATGCTAACTAGAGACTAAGGGCCCAAACAAGTTTGGGTTCCTAAGGCAACTTGATTCTACTTTTGCAGGAATGTCCAAAGGCCACTTAAAATCCCATCTAGTATTTAGATAGTGGATGCTCTCATCATATGACCGGGACTAGAAGACTTCTCCAGAATTATTTTCCAGTCATGAACGGGCCAAAGATCATCTTTGGAGGTTCTGATAGAGGGATTACTAAAGGCTACAATATGATCACTAATGGTAGTATATCCTTTTCCGATATGGCTTATGTTGAAGGATTGGAACACAATCTTATAAGCATAAGCCAGCTCTGCGATAAAGGATACAACATAGAATTTCATGCAGACAAGTGTTTGAAAAAACCAGTTGATAATTTTAAAATGATTTTATCAGGCACTCGTAGTAGGAATATATTTTACTTAAATTTTATTTGCATAGACTCCTCTACGCCAGTGTGCTTTTTGGCAAATGATAGTGCGTCTCTTGGTGACCAATGACACAATAGATTAACATATATAAATTTCAAAACTATTAATAAATTATTTTCTCTTAATTTAGTACGTGATGCCCCAAATGTCAAGTGCACTAAAGATAGACCTTGTCACGCATGTATAAAAGGCAATCAAACAAGGGCTACTTTTAAAAGCATTACTGACAATGATTCTAATAGGTGTTTACACCTACTTCATATGGAATTGTTTGGTCCACTATAAATTAGAAGTTTGGGAGGTAAGGATTATACATTTGTTATTGTTGATGATTACTCTTGCTTTACGTGGGTGTTCTTTCTAAAACACAAGTCAGATACTTTTGATATCCTTACTAATTTTGTCAGGTAGATCCAGAATAAATACAACTGTTTCGTTGTCAAAATCAGAAGTGATAATGGAACAGAGTTCAAGTCTGGGGCCATGATAGAATTCTGTGAAAGCCTAGGTATCTTTCATGAGTTTTCCTCTCCTCGTACTCCTCAATAGAATGGAGTAGTTGAGAGATGGAATAGAACACTCATAGAGGATTACAAAACCATGTTGAGTGATGCATCACTACCAAAATATTTCTGGGCTGAAGCCGTCAACACGCATGCCACGTGTAAAATCGAGCACTCATAAACAAGAACCATAATAAGACACCTTACGAACTACTAAAGGGCAGGAAACCGACTATTTCATATTTTAAAATCTTTGGTAGTAAGTGCTTGTACTTAATAATGGTAAGTATCACACCACTAAATTTAGTGAAAGGAGCTTTGAAGGTATTTTCGTAGGTTATAGTAGCCATAGTAAGACATATATGATTTTCAACAAGAAAACCCTGGTTGTAGAAGAATCTATCAATGTTGTTTTTGATGAGATGAGCTTGCTGCAAGGCAGTTCTTCTAGTGTGTTCATTGAATATATAGGTTCAAGAATAAAGGAATTAAACTTGGATGTGCCAACTGAAGAAAAAGATCAAAAGTTCATCAATATCACCACTCTAACCCCATTTAGAGAGGTTGATGACCATGATGAATATATCATTCAAGTTGATGAAGTCACTCCTGTGATAAAAGAAGCTCCAAATCCAAGGAACCTAGAGCTCAGACACATGAAGGATCACCTAATTGATCAAATTGTCGGAGATCCCCAGGATGGTGTCAGAACTCATAGAGGTACAACTAATGAAAATTTATATTTGAGCTTTCACTCGCAGGTTGAACCAAAGAAGTTTGAGGAGGCAAACTCAGAAGCATCTTGGATAATGACAATGGAATAAGAATTGAATCAATTCAAGCATTGCTAAGTCTGGAAGCTTGTTCCAAGACCCAATGGTAAGAATGTTATCGGAACCAAGTGGGTCTACAGAAACAAGATGGACAAAGATGAAACCATCATAAAGAATAAAGCCAGACTCGTTGCCAAAGGATACCGACAAGAAGAAGGAATTGACTTCGACCAGACGTATGATCCAGTGGCAAGACTGGAGGAAATCAGGTTGTTCCTAGCTTATGCTGCACTTAAGGGCTTCACTGTCTATCAGATGGACATGAAGTCGGCCTTCCTTAATGGTGACATAAAGGAAGAAGTGTATGTGGAACAAACTCTAGGTTTCGTTGATTCTAACTTTCCTAATCATGTTTTTCTTTTATTTAAAGCATTATATGGTTTGAAACAAACTCCACGAGCTTGGTATGAGACACTGTCTAACTTTCTTCTTGAGAACAAGTTCACAAAGGGAAAGATATATAAGGCATTATTTCTTAGGGAAATAAAAGGCACGATTTTTCTAGTGCAAATCTATGTCGATGACATTATTTTTGGCTCTACTAACGACAACCTCTGCAAGAAGTTTTCAAAACTTATGCAAGGGAAGTTTGAAATGAGTAGTATGGGAGAGCTGAAGTATTTCTTAGGACTTCAGGTGAAACAATCTGAAGATGGAATTTTCATCTCTCAGACGAAGTTCACCAAGGAGTTAATTAAGAAATTCAGAATGGAGAACGCAACCTCTATAAGGATTCAAATGGGTTCAGCCATGTCTCTGGATAAAGATGAGAAAGGGAAACCTTTTGGTGTAACTAAGTATAGAAGAATAATTGGATCCTTGCTCTATCTTACTACTAGTAGACCTGACATAATGTTTTCAACATGTGTGCTAGATTTCAAGTGAACGGTAAGGAATCTCACTACGCAGCTGCAAAGCGGATTTTGAGATACCATAATGGCACACCAAATCTTGGCTTATGGTACCCAAGAATTAATGATAGCGAACTAATTGGTTTCTCAGATGCAGATTTTGTAGGAAGCAAAGATGATAGGAAGATCACTTCAGGGACTTGTCAATTCCTAGGAAGAAGGCTCATATCCTGGAGTAGCAAGAAGAAGAACTGTGTCGCAATTTCAATAGCTGAGTCAGAGTATATCTCTGCAGGCAGTTGTTGTGCACAACTGCTATGGATAAAGAATCAATTTGAAGATTACAACATGAAATTCCTAAATATTCCAATGTTTTGCGACTCTTCTAGTGCAATTGCAATCGCCAACAACTCAGCCTATCATAGTAGGACAAAGCACATAGAGATGAGGTATCACTTCATCAGGGAGCATGTAGAGCAAGGAGACATCAACCTCCAGTATTTCCCAACTGACAGGCAGGTTGCAGACATTTTCACGAAGCCGCTGGACGAGGCCAAGTTATCGTTCTTCAAAACAGAACTATACATGCTCAACAAAGAAGAATAAAGAAGAAGAACTCACAACAAAGCTCAAGGATCAGACAACACTTCAAAAATTCAGAATTCTTAAGTTTGGACTTCATTTCTCGAGTAAGACCCTTACTACTCGAGTACTAATTTGTACCACTCGAGAAACAAGTTTTCCTCTCAAGAAATGCTTCTAAACTAATTAGATACTTCTCGAGAAATGCTTCTCAAGTAATAAGATACTTTTCGAGAACTTCCAGTTATTACTCGAGAACTAGAGTCTATTCACTCGAGTAATACTTGTCCACTCGAGAAATCTGAAGAAACTTTTAGTATTCTAGTTCAAATTTTGATATTCGCACTCAGATGTTATGCCGCCATATTCTCAGGTATGTTACTTATATTATTTCTTTAATTATCATAAATTAAGACTTATATAAATAGAAAAGTCCGGAAATTCCAAATCACTCGTTCTCTAAACCCTATCTCGAGAGAAAAGAAGGAAACTTTTCACCTTCCGCCACCGTCGCAGAACTTGTCACCGATTCTCTCCATGCAGTAAATTTTCGCACTTCTCTGGATCGATGGATCCTACTTCCAAGATAGGGATTGGAAGCGAACTTGTTTCGACTGGGATTGCTGAGATTTTAGACGACTTTCTGAATCTTCTTCTCCTTCTAGAAACTCCCGAATTATCCTTCGTTTTAGAGCAACCGTGCAAAATTTAATCTCCAGAGGTTGAAGAGTTCTTTCAGAATGCAAAGGTAAGGAGAAATGGAAAGTTTCTTAAGACAAGAGTTCGTGGAATCAAAATCAAACTCTCTAAGATAGTTGTTTCTACACTTCTGCAAGAGCTTGGATTGTTGGGTATTGTATAAAACTCCCAACAATCAAAGCTCAATAGACGTAGGAGAAAATCATTAATCACCTACTGCAGACATTCAAGAGGAAGAAACAGTTTTTATTTCTGATGAGAAAGAAACCACCCCAGAACCAGCTGAGTCTCCTCTAAAGAGCTTAGAATTTTCTCTTCCCACAATTCTTGGTGAGGAAGGTGATTTTTTTATTCAAACTACAAGAGCCAAGAGCACAATTGTCATTGAAGAAATTGCTCCATAGACTGCTCCTCCTCCTCCAACTCCTCAAGTTCAAACTCCTGCTGCTGATGATATTTTGGGTAAGATTGAATTACTGCTAGCACAACAGAGAAAGTATTTTGATGAATCTCTAAAAGTTGTGACTAATAAAGTAACTGCTCTGGAAAAAGGGATGAGCAGAGGATTTGCAGAGATCCAGCATAACACTAATGAGCTGAAACATCTATTCCAAATAGGTGGGAAAGCTCTGAACCACACCATAACTAACATTGGTCAGGTGATGGACCAATCAGTAACTCTTGCTAATAATCAAAACTAGTTAGAAAAGAAAGCCCAAGAACATAACTTCAAAACTTGTGAAGAAGTTGGTACCTTAAAAGAAGCTGCTATTACCACCCTATCTGTAGAAGTTAAAAAGGGGGAGAGCTTAGTAAAAGAATACTTAGAAAAATCAGATGCCAACATGAAAACTCTCTGGGAAGAAAAGTTGAAGGAAATTCATGCTGATGTACAAAATAAAATAGATGGTGTAAAGTTTCATACTTATGGTACAACTGTGTGGATGCATAATCAAATATTCCCTGATTTCCAAGCTGATCCAAATGTGATTCCCCATCATTTGAATCCTATTGCTCAGCATCCTTTAGTTAAACAACTAACTTTTACTCCAAGACCTGAAGGCTCAGAAGCACCACTTCCAGATACTTATGCTCAGGTTTGGGAAACTGACCAGGCAGATGTGCTTCATCAAGCACCTTATGAAATTCATATTCCTAAGAGAAGAAAGTATGGTGTTGGAGCATCTACAAGCAAGTCCATCCCTAATCCAGAAGCTGAAAAGAGGAGAGCACAAGAATTTGCTGAAATTTAGAGCCCTAGTTCTAAGTCTTTAATCCTCGATACTCTCAAACTAGTTATGGATTACAATTAAAGCAGGACTAATCATTATAGCTCCTCTGAGAGGGAACTGTATGATAAATCCTTAACTAAGAGATGAATTTATGATAGAGAGTATGGAAGGAGCAATCCAAATGCTCCTCCTAGACCCCCAAAGTACTATCCTAAACCCTTCAGCTATCATAGGAGACATCAAGAGAAGAAGGAAAGAAAGCAATAACAATATCAATAACAACAGAGCAAGGAATGACAAATGATCTAGATTGTGTTTTGAGATTGTGTTGAAATGGATTTCATGGACAATTATATATAGATATAAATCTTTAATTTTGATGATCTGATTTTCTCTTCATTACTTATCATTTTATTTTCTATTATCTCTGTGGAAGCTAGTCACTTTGTTTGCTTATCTTGATATAATTCACCTTAATGTATAAGGTTCTGACTTCTATAAATAGGGGGAGATTGTTGGGTATTATATCCACAATAACCTAGATTTGTATGAAGTCACCCTTAAACTAAGATGAATTAAGTTGTATTTGATGTCTTGTTTGAGTTATGTGTTTGCAGGACTTAATTGCCAAAGAATAGACCAATGCTAGTCTACAATGAGTCACCAAACACAAGACCATACAATGTAATCCCTCATTATATGATCCATGGTGTTGACTCATGTGAAGCCTCTCTATTGAGATACACTTCACTTTCAAGCACTAAACCTGTAAGAGAAAGACTAGTTGCAGATTTCCTTGAAGAAAGAAAAAATTCAGAAAGTAAAATTTTTCTAAGTGTTTTACTCGAGAAACAACTTTAGTACTCGAGTAGATTTATAGTCAGTTCTCGAGTAAGCTAAGTCTAGCACTCGAGTAACTGAAGTTGTTCTTGATATGATTTAATGTTAGTTCTCGAGAAGATGTGTAGTACTCGAGTACATCTTTGCTTGTTCTCGAGTTATCAGAAATGTCTAGTTCAGAATTTTTCTAAGTGTAGTAGTCGAGTAGCTAAGGCCATTACTCGAGTAGTACAAGACTTTGTCTCGAGTAACAGAAGTCGAGTACTCGATAAATTTATCTTTGTCTCGAGTAACAGAAGTCGAGTACTCGAGAAATTTATACTTGTCTCGGGTAACAGAAGTAGAGTACTCGAGAAGTATATCTAGTTCTTGAGTAGTGACAGAAGTAGAGTACTCGAGAAGTATATCTAGTTCTCGAGTAGTGAAGCATTAGTACTCGAGAAGTCCAGCTATTTCTCGAGAAGTCAATTCTATTACTCGAGTAGCCAGAAGTTATTTCAAGATTTTTCTCTAAGGATTGTTCTTGAGAACTTTACATCCTTTTCTCGAGAAGTCAAAGTGATTACTCGAGTAGTCATATTCCACTCGAGTAATGTAGACAATTTTTCTCTAAAAATTTGTTAAGTCTGACGGGACCAGTTTTCAAAATTTATCTCCATGATTATTGGTCCACGTGTTATGTCTTTATGATTATGACCGTTATACTATTCCTATAAAGGTCTAATCATTTCGACTAACCCTAAGAAGAGTATCAGAAGAAAAATCCGAGAAATACAAAGTTTTCTGAATTATCTAATATTCTAAGTCGGGAAGCTGCCGCCGCTCTTCATCGACGATCTCGTTGCCGCACTTCTCCGATTCTGTGATTCAGAGCAAGATTAGATCAATAGATCATGGTATTCTTATTTGCACAGATCCTCATCTTGATCGTACTGATCTAGGTCTTCAGATCCAAAACATTTTTCGGCTTGTCTTCTTCGACCTATTTCTGAGAAAGCTTCAAAGATTCAAGAAAGAAGAAAGGCTAAAGATTCATATCTGAGATATTTTGTTTGTATAATTTTATTTAAAAAATCTTTATCTTGTAGGAGATTTTGTCTCCGAGTGTTGTAGGAAGTATTTCTTCAGAGTGTAGATCTGTGTTGTGGATCGAGTTGTAGGGGCGTTGCTCCGAGTTGTAGGATTGGTTTTCAATCTGAGGTAATAGTAAAGTAGCCGAGTCTAGCGTGTTGCTAGATCAGTGAGGTGGAGAGTGGACGTACCAAAGATTGGGGAACCACTATAGATCTGGTGTTCTCTGTGTTTTGTGTGCTTATTTTCTGCGCTTCGTTCGTTCAATTATTATTCAACAAAAAGATGCAGACCTCACTTATTCACGCCCTTTAGGTGATTTAGGTAGAAAACTAAAAACATCACAACCCAATAAGATTAGCTGAAAAACAACATCAATAATAACCACATAAACAGTAAGTGTAAATAATTTAGCAAGGATTAGCTATATAATAAAAGATTTGCACCATGTGCAATAAAGATTTATACTATAATTTTTATAAATATATTTATATAATAAATGAGATTGATCAGCTCGAAGAGCGAATCATTAACACCATTCATAAAACAGTACTGAGGCGATAACTATCTTTCCAACAAAAACCATCAGACCAAATCATCTCAAAAAGGCATTGTGGTGGTGGTCATCTGTCCAACACAACCCAACAGTCCATAACAGAGTCACTAGGTGTAACAATCCACAAACTGGCAATGTGGCGATGGTACATTCCACTAATACCCACAATCCAAAATTTTCCAGATAATAAAAAGGATTAGGGACATATTTAAGTATAGCTCATGATAAGTAGCAAAATAATATACATCTTCTAGTATTATATTTAAGTACAACATCCGTCTTGATAAAGAAATGCAAAATTTCAACCTACAGACATAATTTTGGACCTGGTGCCGAGACATCATGATGCTGCATCGAGATGACTCGACCCCGCCCTAGGAAAGCCTGACACTACAAAAGTCCTACATAAAGAAAGCCTTGGTGTCGAGATCACTCGATACCAAACAGCTCCACTCAACTCCAAACAGCTTCACTCAACGCCATACAGCTCCACTCAACGCCAAACGGCTTCACTCAACTCCAAACAGCTCCACTTAGCTCCAACCAACTTCACTCAACTCATAGCAGCTTCACTCTTTGCTAAACAGCTTCACTCAATGCCAATCAACTTCACTCAATTCCAAACAGCTTCACTCAATGCCAGACAACTTCACTCAATGAAAATATCTTCACTTAATGCCAAATAGCTACACTCAATGCAAGACAGCTTCACTCAATGCCAAACAGCTTCACTCAATGCAAAACAGCTTCACTAATCTCTGACCTGCTCTACTCAGCTCCAAACAGCTTCACTCAACTCAAAATAGCTTCACTCAACTCCAAACAGCTCCACTAAGCTCCAAACAACTCTACGCTAACAGAAAAGAGATAATTTCTTTCTAAACAATAATTTCTCTCTAAATTCAGTAATAAGGATTTAAGGAAGAAAATAATGAGAAGAAAAGATATTCATAAGAAATATACAAGAGGTTAAGCAAAGGAGCAAACCACCACTTTCCTCAACTTTTTGCCAAATTTTCGACCTTTCAAGCACCCCATGCCTAGGATCGGCCCAAACGAAGGCTCTACAAGAAAGTCTGGGAAGATTTGGCAAAAAAATGACGGTTAGGGCTACATACCCTAACGCTAAAATTCCATAAAACGGAAGAATACTTACCACGCATGCGAAGAGCTCGACGAGAGCTTTCCGAATCTAAGCTCCGTCAAAGATTTTGAGCATCAGAGCTCTCGAAACGGCAGCTGGACGGATCCTAATGACAAGCACTCTGCCTCTCTCATGGCTCTCTAGTTTGGGTAGCTTGGGGAAGAAGAATTAAGGCTTTGAAAATAGTGAAATCCAGTTGGCTGATAGATTAGCATGGGGCCAATTTTCAAGAAAAGCTTTTCTTTCTTTTTATTATCTTATGATAAAAGCTTTAAGACAAGCTCCCATGTTTTTTTATATTATAATATTAAGACTTTAAGAATTCAGGTTATATTTGTAATTAATATCTTAAAATTTTGCTTAGTGGCCGACGCCAAATCCGTTCGATTCTGACGAAAAACGCACCAACGGCGGCACACCGCTAACTTCACATTAACATAACTCCCTTACGTCATTAATACGCTAACAAGAAGATTAAATTAATTATTGAAAATCCAGGGATGTTACAGTCACTCACCTAAAAAGAAGTTTCGTCCCAAAACTTAAAACACAATTTGAACATAAGAGATAAAAGGGATAAATTGAAACTTGCTATATAAAAACACTCACCAAAAAGAGCTAAGAGAACAAATGGGGGGGGGGGGGTAAGATTCCTTCATAGCAGATTCCAACTCTGTTGGAACCCTTGTTTGGATTTGTGTTAGGTTCACTCTTAGGATGTCTTGACCCTCATGTATAGCTAGGGTCTCTGTCTAAGTCTTAGTTAGGTCCCCTCTAGGTCAGGTTTTGTGCAAACCAGCATTGCAGCGGACTCAGACTTAGATTAAAAAAAATGTTATGGACTATCTATATCAGTTCGACTATAGTCAAACTCAGCTCGACGATCGTCGATCTCCCATCGACGATCTCAGAGTCTTCTACTCTGAACTAAGCTTGACGATCTACGAGCTCAGGTCGACGATTTCATATTTATCAGCAGTGATCTCAGTTCTACTATAGCCGTTCTCTGATCGACGATCTCTTAACTCAGTTCGACGATCTCTGAATGGAGCTCTATAATTCTATACTGCTTTCAGTTATTAGTTCTTCATAATGGTCATAGTTATTTATTTTGATTATGATAAAGTATTTTAAGGCAAATATATTCTGATAATTAATGCTGATTCTCTAAAGGCTGATAGCTGTATTCATGAAGCATTAATTATAGTATTCACATAAAATTTTATCAAGACAGTTATGGAAATGCATTTATGATTGCCAGCCAATCTAGCCATTTGGGCTCCTCTATTCTTGCAGAGAATTATGTTTTGTCTTCGGAATTCAAATTGATGTCGTTTTCTTCATTCGGACTAAATATATATCTTAGAAAGACAAAAAGAGAAACAGACAGTAATTAATCAGTAGTCAGATAAGAATATTACTCTCAAGGGATCTTGCATGTTTTGCTGAAAAGCGGAAGAAGAAGAACTTTTTCAAATATGACTCTCTCCAGTCTTCATCTTTCTTCAGTCTTAAAAGATTTATAGAGAGCCAAAAATCAATAACAGTTCACAGATTCAAAAGGCTCTGCAAAATATTTTGAAGACCTACACCCTGGGCCAAGTTTCCTCTTCCTGAATATATATACAACATCTCAGGGGGAGCTTGGACATTCAAGTTTAATCCATACAGTCTTCTCATTTGCTTGAGAAAGAGAAGATTTCCAAACATTCATATTTCTTTTACCTCTATTTATACAGGGTTATCTCTCCCTTCAAAAGTGAACACTTGTGGTGATAGGGAACCTGATCAAAAACCTATTGGATTTTGAGCTCCCGATCAAAAGCTCAAAGAGTCTCTAGATCTACCTGCAACAAATCTTGTGGTGATAGGGCACCTGATCAAAAACCTAAGTGGATTCCTACCTGGGTGGTAGAAGAGTGGATGTACCCAGATTTGGGGAACAACTATTAATTTTCTTGTGTCATCTGTTTGCTTTGTGATTTCTTTGTGTGTTGTGTTATGCTGTGGTAGTCTAGCCTATCTTATTTCACTAGTTATAATTATCAGTATTTTAATTCTGCAATAAATCTAAACAATTATTTTTAAATACTATATTCACCCCCCTCTAGAGTAAAACCTATATATCCCTCTCTTTCAGGTATCAGATGGTGTGTTTTAAAGGTTGTACAGGCTAACACCTGAACCAAAGATCTCTAATAGATATTTTTTTACTCTATTTCTTTTTGTTATACCATGGCACAGTACAAGGACTTTGCAAGCACCAGACCTCTAGTTTGCAACTTGCAAAATTTTGGAATCTGGAAGGCAAGAATCAGACTTTATATGAATTCAATTGATGAAGACATTTATGCTTCTATCTTAATAGGAGTACCTCCACCACCAGCTGCCACTCCAAGTACTTCCACAAATATGACTGCAGTACCTCCTTCAGACTACAATGATGCATACAAGAAAGCAAAGATTGTCGATGTAAAAGCCATGAATATACTGGCACATAATGTCTGATGATATATTTCAGAAAGTAGCTGAATATTAATAAGCTAAGGATGTCTGGGATTCCTTAAACCAGATGGTTACATGATCAGCAGATGAAAGGAAGGATAGGAGAGCTCATATCATCTCCCAGTATAAGAATTTTAAAAAGGAAGAAACTGAGCAAGTTTCTGAGATGTACAACAGACTCAGTATCATTGTTAATGAACTAAAAACCCTTGACAAGGACATCTCAGTCATAGAAATAAATGACAAGATTCTCATGTGCTTCCCCAGCTCATGGGACTCTAGAATCTGGCCTAACAAAGAGACCAGAAGCACACATGAGATGACTACTGAATCAGTCTTAGGAAAGCTGAAATCCTATGAACAGCTGCTAAAGACAAGAGAAGCTGAGTAACAAAAGACTGCTACACCACCAAGGAAGGAACATAATATAGCTTTCAAAGCTTCAGAAAAATCCGAAACTTCTCCATCAAATGAAGAGTTGATGAGTCTCTTTGCAAAGAGATTCTTCAAGATGTGGAGAAAAGAATTCAGAAGGAAATCATCAAGGAGTGATGATAAACCAAGGTATGATAAAACCCCTTCTAAAGAGATTATCTGTTTTGGTTGCAGGAAAACTGGACACATTCTTCCAGAATGTCCAGAAAACAAGCACAAGGAAAGGAGAAAGACTCCAAGAAGCACTCCAGCAAACCATCCTCCTAAAAACAAAAAAAGAAGGAGAAAGGGTTTGTTGCAGAAACATGGAGTGACACTGAAGAATCATCTTCCTCCAGTTCCAGTGAGGATGAAGAAGAAGCAAAGGATAAAGAAATTTGCTTAATGGCCATCAATGCTTCAGGACATGTCTTAGAAGAAGAAGAATCTGAAGAATGTTCAGATTGTGATCAGGTATTGGAAGACTTTGACTTTACCTCTAAAGATTTTAAATCAAACTTTAAATCTATGTGTAGTGATCTAATTAGATCTGAGAAGGAAATCAAACTTCTCAGAGATTGACAATTTAACTATTATAGTTTAGTATCAAAAAACAACAAATTGAAAAATGAAATAGACCTGTATAGTGAACAAAGAATTTTTCTGAAAATGGAGTTAAGTAAGGCAAAATAACTAGAGGAATCACTGAATGGGAGAAGCAAACAACTAGTAGAAATTACCAGTACTCCATCAGATGTATGACTATCTGATGTACTTGTTTCAGGAACACTTTCTTCTGCTTCAGTACTCCTTCTAGGTGGAGAAGGAGATTTTCTCCTAACCTTCCTTGAGCCCTCAGCCTTGAAGGCTACTGAATTTTTTTTTATGTTCACATCTGCTGCCCTTCTCTTCCTCTTTCCTAGCAGTAAGCTGCATTTTATATGAAAGTAGTTTTCCAAAGAGTGTAGGTGATGGTGTGTCAGCCAATTTGGTCACTTCCCTGATGGCACATATCTTAGTGTCCCAATCTTTTGTTATGGACCTAAGAAACTTGTCATTCATTTCATAAGTACTGAAGACTCTTCCATATATCATCAGTTCATTCACTATTCTGAAAAACTTTTTATAGCATTCAGTTATGTTGTCAGTTTTAGTCTGCCTAAAGCTCTCATACTCCTGATTTAGCATAGACTTTTTGTCCTCTCTGACTTCTTATGTGCCTTCCATATAGACAATCAGTGTATCCCACATTTCTTTGGATGTTTTACAGTGTACGAGATTCTGGAATTTTGCATCATCTATGACACTTACAATTATATTCTGAGCTCTTTTATCTCATGTAGCCAAGATGATTTCATCCTTAGTCATCTCTGAATAACTCTTTGGAGTTTTAATGTTTGCATCAAGAACTGAAACCTTCATTGGGATGAAGGGGCCTTCCTGTACTGTGATATAAATTCTTTGATCAGATGCTTCCATAAACAACCTGACCCTTTCTTTCCAAATACCAAAAGATTCTTTCTTGCATATGGGAAATTTCATAGATCCAAATTCCTTTTGATTTTCACTTGAACCAATTTTTGTTATCTATTATTTGCCTTGGAGAAATCCTCTGACTGTTAGGTAAAATTTTGAGGATCCTCCCTCTGATATCACTTAAAAGACTTTATTTCAAGAGCCTAAACACCTAGAGGGGGGTGAATAGATTCTAATCTTTTTGTGTCTTTTTAATTTTTAGGCAAACAGTTATAAGACTTCTTTCAGCACAGATTAATCAATCTACAAAAAATAAACACATCACAGTAAACACCAGACTTATAATGGTTCCCCAAGATATGGGTACATCCACTTTCCCCCTTCGCCTATCGAGCCGATAACTGGATTCAGCCTAACTTCCTTCCACTGGCTCAGATCCTCAGATCTTACAATCTAAGAACCAAAGATGGTTCCTACACCTCAGACTTAACACAAGTCCTACCTCAGATTCTTCTCCATAATCCTACCTCAGGCCTCAGCCCTACCTCAGCCTTTATAATTAGGCTTACAACTCAGACTTTCCACAAGTCCTACCTCAGGCACACAGCCCTACCTCAGCCTTTATAATTTTAGGCTTACAACTCAGATCTAACAGTAGATCCTACAAGAATTTGTGAGTAAAGAGTAACTGAAAACTTCACCAGCCAAATTTTTCTGTTGATGTTGTCTTCTTGATCAGTTCTTGGATTGATTGATCCTTCTGATCCAACCTGACTTAGCTTTTCAAAGCTTCTTGATTAGAACAAAATAAGGTGGATCTTATCTGTTGAAGAAGATGATCTTCAATCAGCTTCTTCCTTAAATTCATATATAACTCTGAATCTTTCTTGCAGACAGCCCTTGATCTGTCTGAATTCTTCTTATTGATGCCTCAGGTTCTTTTGTTCTTATTGTTGTCATTTCCGATCTTTCTCTAATATAGAGCTTGCTTCATGGTTACCGGCTGATCCGGTTCATAATAATCTTCTGACAGTTCTTACAGTAGTGTCAGACCGGCTAGTTATGATAGTTATCAAGTCACTAGTCACATCACCAGGTTCTTCAATGTCTTTTCAACTCAGCATACAACACTCAGCAGACTGCTTCACATGTGTCGACACATATAGACTAAGTGTCGACACAAGTCTTCATGGTGTCGACACAATTACTCCAAGTGTCGACACAGTCATACTTCTGCTTCTCGACACTGCTTATGTTGTATGTGTCGACACAAGTCCTTTGTGTCGACACAGCAGCTTCTTGTCTCGACATTTCTATTGTAGACAGTTGATGTTGAGTGTTTGTCAAATGGCGTTGAGTGTGTGTCGACACAAGTCTTGTGTGTCGACACAATTACTTCTGAACTCGACACAGTCTTTTGAGAGTTGGTGTGTCGACACAAGTCCTGTGTGTCGACACAATTGCTTCAGGTGTCGACATATCTCCTGAATGTCGACATAGCTTCAGTTTTAAGTGTCGACACAAGTCCTGCTTCAGATGTCGACACATTTCGGGATGTAAACACAACTGCTTCTTTAGGTGTCGACAAAGCTTTGAGTGTCGACACAGCTTCTTTATAAGTGTCGAAACAAATTCTGGGTGTCGACACAACTTCCCCGAGTGTCGACATAATTTGCCTGTGTGTCGACACAGCTTGCCTGAGTGTCGACACAAGTTTTCTGAGTGTCGACATAGTTTCTTCACAAGTGTTGACACTCGTACTTAGAAAATTTTCCTTCAAATACTTAAACCTGCACAATGAAACTCAAACTCCCCTCAAATACAAATTGATGCATATCATTGACTAAGATGTGGCTTCTCCAAATCTAGTACACATTTTACAATGTACCCAACACAATCAATGGCATTCTTATTTACCAAAACAGACATGATGGTAAATTGCTGCCTATTGATGTTGTCATGGGCCGAATGCTTGCCCAGCAGAACCTTTCCCATGATATCC
Organism: Platanthera zijinensis; assembly: GCA_039513925.1. Classification (NCBI taxonomy): domain Eukaryota; kingdom Viridiplantae; phylum Streptophyta; class Magnoliopsida; order Asparagales; family Orchidaceae; genus Platanthera; species Platanthera zijinensis. The sequence goes on along the minus strand of CM077083.1, from coordinate 163,864,393 downwards.
GCAAGGAACTTAAAACCTACGGATAAATTTTTCTTTAATAACTTAAATGAGATGCCCTCGGCATGACCCATCTCAAATAACATCCTGCTATACTCTGAACTATCCTGTTCTAGGTCATCTGATCCATTCTTTAACTCAAAAATCTATGTAAGAGTTGCAGGGTTTAGAGTCACCTGCTGTCCTGAGACGAAACCGATCATAGAAGAGTCATTTGTGGAGGAAGTGTAAACCCATTCTTTAATTTCAGCAATAGAGAGTTTTTTCCTTATATTCATGAAATTCTTAAATCCCTGATCATTGCACAACTGTAACATTTCCTGAAAAAAGGGATCGCAATGACTTATCGAGTCGAAGTCGACGTCGAATCCTGTGTCGAACTTCATCGCTACGAAAACTGCTGCAGAAATTGCCATGGAAAACCTGTAGACTCAAGAGAGAAAGAGAGATCAAGAGCAAAGAGAAAATTAAAGCGTGGGACAGAGATCGAAGAGAAACCTACATATATGGTTTCTTTTTGGAATATGAAGAGACGATCTCTGTCCGACGATAAACAAAAAAATGTCAATCTTAGGTCAAAGATTCTTTAGGGTTGACTTGAAATCTAGCACAAAGACATGTTGCAAATATTATATCAGGTCTACTTGCAGTAAGATATAGTAGGGACCCAACAATGGCCCTAAAATTTTTCTTATCAACAGGTTTACCCTTTTCATCAGAATCAATTACTGCATTAGAAGCCATGGGTATCTTCATTGCTGAGGCATCAGCCATCCCAAATCTTTTTACTAATTCCTTAGCATATTTGGACTGGGATATGAAGATGCCATCAGAAGCTTGCTTTACTTGAATACCAAGAAAGTAAGAAAGTTCACCCATGCTACTCATTTCAAACTTGGAGTGCATAAGGTCAGAAAACCTTTTGCAAAATTTAGAATCAGTAGATCCAAATATAATATCATCAACATATACTTGAACTAACAGAATCTTATCATGATGATGTCTAACAAATAAAGTCATATCTACAGTGCCTCTAGAAAATTTATGCTTTAAAAGAAAGCTAGCTAGGGTTTCATACCAAGCTCTTGGAGCTTGCTTTAAACCATAGAGAGCATTATGCAATTTGAAAACATAAGAGGGGTGAGTTGAAGAGATAAAACCTGGTGGCTGTTCCACATATACTTCTTCCTTAAGTTCCCCATTGAGAAAGGCACTTTTGACATCCATTTGATATACCTTGAATTTCTTGTGAGCAGCATAAGCCAAGAAAATTCTGATAGCTTCAAGCCTTATAACAGGTGCAAAGGTCTAATCATAGTCAATACCTTCTTCTTGCTTGTAGCCTTGTGCCACTAGTCTTGCTTTGTTTCTGACAACTATGCCTTGAGCATCCAATTTGTTTCTGAAGACCCATTTAGTTCCAATAACTAGCTGTCCTTTGGGTCTGGGAACCAAGTTCCAAACTTTGCATTTTTCTAACTGATTTATCTTCTCTTGCATTGCAATAATCCAGTGTGGATCTTGCTCAGCATCTTTAATGGATGAGGGCTCACTTTGAGATAAGAAACAGACATGCATCATATCCTCATTGAGTTGGTGCCTTGTCTGCACACCCACTGACATGTCTCCTATCACTTGAGATGTGGGATGATCTCTTAGTGTAACATAGTCAGGAGGTGGAGTTTGTTCAACAACAGCAGCATCATGAACTAATTCCTCTTGTGGAATTAAATTTGTTGTTGGAGAGGCTTCAGTAATTTCCAAAGATTCTTCTTCACTGTCTTCATCAATCTGTGAGGAGGGATGAGATGTCACTTTTTGGGTGAGATTTAAGTCATCCAATTTCTCACATAGATTGGGTACCTGCAAATAATTACTGTTAGAAGCTTCCTTCTCCTTATAAGACATATTAGCTTCATCAAAATTAACTTGAACAGATTCTTTAATTTTCAAGGATAATTTATTGAGAACCCTATATGCCTTGCTAACTTGGGAATATCCTTGAAAGATTCTCATTGTAGCTTTGGCTTCAAACTTTCTAAGATAATCTTTGTTATTATTGTGAATAGAACAGATACAACCAAAAATTCTAAAATAATCTATTTTAGGTTTCTTCCCTTTGAGTAATTCATAGGGAGTCTTTCCCTTAAGTTTGTGTATCAAACTTCTATTTATGACATAATTTGCTGTGCTTACAGATTCTGCCCAATAGAATAGAGGCATGTGAGCATCAACAAGCAATGTGCCTGTAACTTTAATGAGTGTTCTATTTTTACATTCAACTACCCCATTTTATTGAGGAGTTCTGGGAGTAGAGAAGCAGTGCATGATACCTTCTTTCTCATAGAATTCTTGTATAGGAAGAGATTCAAACTCAGTTCCATGATCACTTCTGATCAATGCAACTTGAGTAGAGTACTCAATCTTTATGCATTTTAGAAAGTCTGTAAGAACTTTGAAATTATCAGACTTGTTTCTCAAGAAGAAAACCCAAGAGAACCTAGAGAAGTCATCTACAATAACTAAAGTATAGAACTTCCCTCCCAGGCTTTGTACAACAATTGGTCCAAAAAGGTCTAACAACTCACCTATTTGTTTGGTTGCAGGAGAGAAAGCTTCTCTATGTGTCAAATGGCACAAGAGGCTAGCTTATCTAAACTATAAGTCAATTGGACTGCTGTTCAGCATGGGATTAGTGAGGAATGGTTCTCAAGTTCAGTGCATAAAAGAGGGTGTGTGCTCAGCTTGCCAAAAAGGCAAGCAGACTAAGTCCTCTTTTCAGTCACTTGACATCAAAGATTCAAAGAGATGTTTGTATCTCATGCATATGGATTTGTTTGGTCCTATGCCAGTCCATAGTCTTGGTAGGAAAGCATACACACTTGTTGTTGTGGATGACTATTCTAGATTTACATGGGTTTTTTTCTTGAGGCAGAAATCTGAAACCCCAACTATTTTCCAGACTTTTGTCAGACAAATACAGAATGAATACAACAACTCAGTTGTCAAAATCAAAAGTGATAATAGAACTGAATTTTAGTCTGAATGTATGACAAAATTCTGTGAAGAACTTGGGATTCATCAGGAATTCTCTTCACCTAGAACACCTTAGCAAAATGGTGTTGCTGAAAGAAAGAATAGGACTCTAATTGAAGCCAGTAGAACCCTACTGAATGACACTACTCTCCCTGAATACTTCTGGGCTGAGGCAGTAAATACTACATGTCATGTGCTCAATAGAGCCTCCATCAACAAGAAACACAAGATGACTCCCTACCAGATTTTTAAAGGCGGAAAACCAAACATATCTTATTTCAGAATCTTTGGTAGTAAGTGTTTTATACTAGTTAATGGTAAACACTACCAAACTAAGTTTGCTGCCAAATCCCTAGAAGGGATATTTGTTGGGTACAACAACCATAGTAGAGCATACATGATCTACTACTTGACTACTCAAGTTGTAGAAGAATCTGTGCATGTTGTATTTGATAAATCAATGTTTATTAACAGTGAATTATCTAGTTCTTCAGTTTGTTCTACAGGTCTAACAGATAAGCTGGACAAACTGACCATCAATGAAGATGTTCCTGCTAAATTGGATGAGGATAAAGATGCCAGCTATCCAGGGGGAGATAAAGTCCCTCTGGATGAAGAAGAAAATGTAGAGCATCAAGATGAGGAAACTGGAGATAGCCATAATGCTGACAGAATTCCTCCAGCAAGGAGACACCTGAAGGATCATCCAGCTCACCAGATCATTGGTGATGCAAATCAGGGTATTCTAACAAGGAGCAGGAGCATGAACACAGTTCTATGTTCTAGCTTCTTATCCTAGATAGAACCCAGGAAGGTTGAAGAGGTCATGCAAGACACCAACTGGATTGATGCAATGCAAGAAGAGCTCAGACAGTTCAAAAGGTGTAAGGTCTTGGAACTAGTGCCAAAACCTAATGATCACAATATAATAGGAACTAAGTGGATCTACAGGAACAAGCTTGATGAGAATTGCACTATAGTAAAGAATTAGGCTAGACTGGTAGCAAAATGCTACAGGCAAGAGGAAGGTATTGATTTTGATCAAACCTTTGCTCCAGTGGCAAGGCTGGAGGCAATAAGGCTATTCTTAGCCTATGCTCCCTATCAAGGGTTCAGAGTATATCAAATGGATGTGAAATTAGCATTTCTGAATGGTGATTTAAAACAATAAGTCTATATAGAACAACCCTCAGGTTTTGTAGACTCTCACTTTCCTGAATATGTATATAGGCTTAGGAAAGCTCTATATGATTTGAAACAAGCTCCAAGGGCTTGGTATGAAACCTTGTATGCCTTCCTCATTGAGAATAAATTTTTTAGAGGAAAGATAGACAAAACTCTATTCTATAGGGAATCAAAAGGCAAGATAATACTAGTCCAGATATATATGGATGACATTATCTTTGGTTCTACTGAAAACAGCCTTTGTAGGAAGTTTGCCAAACTTATGCAAGGGAAGTTTGAGATGAGCAGTATGAGTGAGCTAAAGTTCTTCTTGGGACTTCAAGTTAGACAGACTGAGAGTGGGTTGTCCATATCCCAGTCTAAGTTCACCAAGGAGTTGATTAAGAAGTATGGTTTGGACTCAGCTTCTACCATGAAAACTCCAATGGGAACAAGTATGCCTATATATAAAGATGAAGCAGGGAAACCTGTTGACGAGTCTTTGTATAGAGGGATAATTGGCTCCCTACTATACTTGACTGCTAGTAGACCTGACATCATATATGCAACATGTGTCTGTGCTAGGTATCAAGCATGCCCTAAGGAATCTCATTATACTGCAGTTAAAAGAATTTTGAGATATCTTAAGGGCACACCTAATATAGGCCTTTGATACCCTAGGAATAGAGATTTTCTACTAACAGGTTTCTAAGATACAGATTTTGCTGGATGCAAAGAAGACAGAAAAAGTAACACATGAACCTATCAATTCCTTGGTGGGAGGCTGGTGTCATGGAGGAGAAAGAAACAAACCAGTGTAGCTATATCAATAGCTGAATCAGAGTATATAGCTGCAGGTAGCTGCTGTGAACAATTGATGTGGATAAAGCATTAACTAGAAGATTATGACATCCAGGTAAGTAGAATACCACTATTTTGTGATTCTACAAGTGTTATTTCTATTGCTAAGAATCCTGTATCACACAGTAGGACCAAGCATATAGATATTAAGTTTCATTTTATCAGAGAATATGTAGAGAAGGAAGATATTAATCTAGAGTTTGTTAAAACTGATAATCAAATAGCAGATATTTTTACAAAACCACTGGATGAAACTAAATTCAATAATTTCAAAATTGAATTAGGTATGTTGAACCTAGACTAGGTTAACACAAGTTTCCATTAGGAGCCTATGTAAGCACCAAATTTCTATTGAAGTTTGGCTAAGTACAAAGTTTGTGTTGACACAAGCAAGTTGTGTCGACACACTCAGGGTGTTGTGTCGACACATAACAAGGATATGTCTACACAGAAACAGTATCTGTGTCGATAGAAGAATAGGTGTCGACACAACCTTGTCGAGACTATATGTCGAGAGGATATCTGTGTCGACACAAAAAAAAGTTGATGTTGACAAAACTCTGTCGAGACTAAAGTGGTCAGTGTCGACACAGACATTAGTATGTCGACACAGACTCAAGTATGTCGACACATAAATGTGTCGACTTAAAATTCGTTTTGTCGACTTAAATATTAGTATGTCGACACATAGTCGTATCGACTTAACTTAAGTTCTATCAATACCTAGGTCAATTTTGTCGACACAAAAACTGATTTGTCGACTTAGACCCGACTTTTGATCTGCCCTTGACTCAAGTACTATAAATAGGTGGAGCCAAAATTTGGTCGACTACGCTATCAGAATTTTTGACTCTACACCTTCTGTCAACATAGACCTTCTCTTCTCTTCTCCTCTAGCACTTACGTAAATGGCGCCAAACCAAGAAGATAAGGTTAATGAAGGTTATGAGCTGGTTCGCGAAGGATTCACGATTGCTTCTGATGAAATTCAGGGAGTTATTGCCCTAATTTCTGAAAATGGATTAGAATTTTTGGTCTCTGAACCGACCAAAATATGGAAAAAGGAAGTCATGGAGTTCTACTCAACCGCTACTGTGGACACAGAAGGAAAGAAAATCAAGGAGTCTATTCAAGATACCCGGGTGAAACTTACATTGAAATCTATCAGAAAAGTACTACATCTACCATTGATCAAGGATATAGACGGAATATATCCTTCCCAGATAACTGAAGCTTTATGCTGGTGTGGACTGAGTCCCAGTATTAAGATTGGATCGTCTATAAATAGAAAAGGGATGAATTCCCAAGGAAAATTTCTTTTAGAAGTTGTGGGCAAAGTGATTATCTGCAAGACTGGTGGACATGATAGGATTTCTGCCCACATGTTCAATCTTATGGTGATGATTCTATTCAAGATAAACACTGTCTGGGCAGCAGTAGTGTTTGATAAAATACAAGAAGGATTTAAGAAATCTAACCTGGGAAAGATCCTCAGTTTATGCTTGACATCAGTAATTCCAGATGTTCTTAAGCAAGCAAATGGCTCTAAAATAAATCACATGAGGAAAATTGATGTGAGGATACTGTCAAGATGGGACAGAGTTCTGACCAAGGAAGTCCCTACTCCTAAGAAGCAAACTAAGAAAGACAAGAAGAAAAAGAAGATGGTTGTACAGGCTGACTCCTCCAGTGATTCTGAAGAGGAAGTGGTCTTTAGTTCTGATGAAAACCAGCACCAACAGGAAGCACATGATCAAGTAAAGGACAGTGAGCCCCAGGAGCAACAAGTTGACTCCACTCAAGGGGGAGAGCACTTTGAACAAGGAACTGAGCTGTCTGCCCAAAGAAGAGGTATTGATGATGCTGTCCTAGACAGTGATTTAGCTGCAGATACAATCATGAAGGTAGTATCTGAAATCAACACTACAGCTGAAGAAACTGATAAGAAAGATGTTCAAAATGAGCCAGTAAGTATCTTCTCCACAGTCTAGTGATATATGATAGTATTCTTCTCAATAATTGTTCAGGGGGAAACTTTTGTGTAAAAATAAAGTCATTAAACCAAAACTAATCTTATTCCTTCTGTACAGATTCAACAGGAATTTATAATGGAAGAATTCTTTCCTGATCTTCCTCCAGATAGGACTGAGGGGGAGCATATTGAGAAAGGAAAAGATATTCCAAGGGCTGAGGGGGAGCTTTCAAAGGATACTGAGGAGGAAACCCCAACTGAAAAGAATACTGTTAATATTCATAGTACAACTGAATCTTCTGAAGATGAAGAAGACACATTGGCTAAGAAAAGGAAGCTAACTATTTTAAAGAAAAAGATTTCTGGATACAAGAAGGCTTTGCAAGTGGGAACAACACAATCTATATCAAGTGTGGACTTCAGTTCTTTACTAGTCCAGATGCAAATAAAACTGGATAATCAAAGACAGTCTATAGAGCAATATGTGGATGAAACTCATAAGGAGTTACAGTTTCAATTGGCCCAGGATATCAAATCTATTAGATTTGAAGTGAATCAAAATAAGAAGGAGATGACAGATTGCTTCCATAAAGGAGGTAATGCTGTGGTGTTCCTGGCCAAGCAACAACAAGATATCCAAGCTAAAGTGGATAAAATTAAAGTGAAGTAGGGATATGCACTGGAGAATCAGTTAAGGATGAATGAAAATCTCAAGGATTCACATCATGAAATATTGAAAAGCTTACTAATTCTAACACTACTCTGAAGGCTGAAATCTCCAAGCAAATACAAGAAGATATATCTGTTGTCAAAGCCACATTTCAAGAATCTCAGGAGAAAATTAAAAATTTCCTGACAAAATTTAGAGCTTATTTTAAAGAGGGAACTGAATATATAGCTGATCAAGTCAGATTACAGAAAGAAGATTTAAGAGATCATGTTGCAAGAGAAGTCATAAAGGGGGAGAGATTACTAGTCAAAGACAGCTCTGACCATGCTAAATGAACTACCAATAGCATCAGAGCTACTCTTGGATATCCTCCTCTTTATGATGATGCTAATGTAGCTGAGTCTGGGATACAACCTGAATATTTTGAAGGAGATCAGCCTGAAGTTTCTCAGGTGATCTACCCCCCAGCTGATTTTGAGATGGTTCAAGAAGAAGTGCTGAAAATGTATAATCCTCCACCAGAGGTACAAAATGTAATTCTAAAAAAGGTTGAAATGTCAGAAGCTGCATTAGAAGCTCAGAAGGAAGCTCAACTTTCCAAGAAGAGATTCAGAGAGCAGGTTGAGATGAAGCCATATTTTGGGCAGTGGAGCCCAACTTCTAGAAACATCATACTTATTGCCTGGAAAGCTTTAAAAGATAAAACCCATGACAGGGGTAAGTGGTATTCTGAACAAGAGTGGAATAAATATCAAGCAGGACAAGAAGCAATTCTTCAACATAGAAGAAGTGCTAAGGCTGTGAAGCTACCTGCTAATGCTAAAGAGCTAAGCAAGTACTTCCCCAAACCTTTCCACTATTTTGAAAGACAGAAGATCAAGGCTGAAGAATTAAAGAAGAAAGCTCTAAAAGGGAAAAAGCCAACTGAGGTTGCTCAACCTTCTGTGTAGGCTAAAATCAAGTCTAGAAAAAGAATAGTTTTTAAGGAGCCTAGTCAGTAATAGGATTGCTAGGTTTATATAATAGAACAATGTACTAATTTGTTTCTTTTGTTCTATAAGAAATTCATATAAACCAAAGTTTTTCTGATTAATGAAATCTGTTTTTGTATTAAGTGCTTGTTGTTTACAATGATTATGTGATAACCTGCTCTGAAATGTTTTACTTCTATTACAATTTTGTTTTATCTTAAGAGATGCATATATTTGACTAAGGGTTATGACTTCTCCAAATAGGGGGAGATTGTTGGGTAACATTGGAAAATGTGTACTAGATTTGGAGAAGCAACAACTTAGTCAATGATATGCATTAATTTGTATTTGAATGGAGTTTGAGTTTCATTGTGCAGGTTTAAGTATTTGAAAGAAAATTTTCTAAGTACAAGTGTCGACACTTGTGAAGAAACTGTGTCGATACTCAAGAAACTTGTGTTGACACTCAGGCAAGCTGTGTCGACACACAGTCAAATTGTGTCAACACTCAGGGAAGTTGTGTCGACACCCAGAATTTGTGTCGATACTTATAAAGAAGCTGTGTCGACCCTCAAAGCTTTGTCGATACCTAAAGAAGCAGTTGTGTCGACATCCAGAAATGTGTCGACATCTGAAGCAGGAATTGCGTCGACACTTAAAAATAAAGCTATGTCGATATTCAGGAGATATGTCGACACCTGAAGCAATTGTGTCGACACACAGGACTTGTGTCGACACACCAACTCTCAAAAGGCTATGTCGAGTTCAGAAGTAATTGTGTCGACACACAAGACTTGTGTCGACACACACTCAACGCCATTTGACAAACACTCAACATCAACTGTCTACAATAGAAATGTCGAGACAAGAAGCTGCTGTGTCGACACGCAGGACTTGTGTCGACACATACAACATAAGCAGTGTCGAGAAGCAGAAGTATGACTGTGTCGAAACTTGGAGTAATTGTGTCGACACTATGAAGACTTATGTCGACACTTAGTTTATATGTGTCGACACATGTGAAGAAGTCTGCTAAGTGTTGTATGCTGAGTTGAAAAGACATTGAAGAACCTGGTTACGTGACTGGTGACTTGACAGCTGTCATAACTAGCTAGTCTGACACCACTATCAGAACTGTCATAAGTTTGTTATGAACCAGATCAACCGGTAACCATGAAGCAAGCTCTATATAAGAGACAGATCGGAAATGACAAAAATAAGAACAAAAGAACGTGAGGCATCAATAAGAAGAATTCAGACAGATCAAGGGCTGTCTGCAAGAAAGATTCAGAGTTCTATTTGAATTTAAGGAAGAAGCTGATTGAAGATCATCTTCATCAACAGAGAAGATCCACCTTATTTTATTCTAATCAATAAGCTTTGAAAAGCTAAGTCAGGTTGGATCAGAAGGATCAGTCAATCCAAGAACTGATCAAGAAGGCAACATCAACAAAGAAATCTAGCTGGTGAAGTTTTCAGTTACTCTTTACTCACAAATTCTTGTAGGATCTACTGTTAGATCTGAGTTGTAAGCCTAAAATTATAAAGGCTGAGGTAGGGCTGTGTGCCTGAGGTAGGAATTGTGGAAAGTCTGAGTTGTAAGCCTAATTATAAAGGCTGAGGTAGGGCTGAGGGCTGAGGTAGGATTTTGGAGAAGAATCTTAGGTAGGACTTGTGTTAAGTCTGAGGTTTAGGAACCATCTTTGGTTCTGAGATTGTAAGATCTGAGGATCTGAGCTAGTGGAAGGAAGTTAGGCTAAATCAAGTTATCTGCTGGATAGGCGAAGGGGGAAAGTGGATGTACTTATATCTTGGGGAACCATTATAAGTCTGGTGTTTACTATGATGTGTTTATTTTTTATAGATTGATTAATCTGTGCTGAAAGAAGTCTTATAACTATTTGCCTAAAAATTAAAAAGACACAAAAAGATTAGAACGTATTCAACCCCCCTCTAAGTGTTTAGGCTCTTGAAATAAAGTCTTTCATATTGGGCCAGCTTGTTCTTTGATTTGATTAAGAGGAAGAACAACAAGAAGGAAGTCTGCTTAGGAAGGATTCTGGGAATCTTCCTTCAGAAAATAGCTCCAGAGCTATTGGTTTCTACAACCATAGCTATTAATGCAAGCAAGAGGTTGGATTTCCTCTCTGTCCGGGAAGTGGGAGAGGATGATTCAAAATCCCTCCAAGGCTGGAACCTCCTCCCTTATATCTGAGGACACAAGGGCTGTCACAACCACTTCTCAACCTAATGAAGAAGTTCCTTCTCTTCCTCGTCCTCATCCAATCTTTCCCAATGTTCCTTCTCTACACACCAATGTTATCCAAACAATCTCTTCTCCTATTCAGCCATCATCTCCCATTCACCCTGCTGAACCTCAAAACTCCACACCTTATCCTTTCCAAATTTTTACCTCCTCTCACCTCTCTCATCTCCTTCTCACCAACATGATTCACCCATCAACACTGAAGCCTCACCACAAATTTCCCCTATTCATTCCTCCAGAATCTCCCTATTCAGGATGAAATCATGACCGATTTCACTCCTCCTCCCTCAAAAAATTTCATCTCAACTAAGACTCCAACTGAGTTTATTCAAATTGATCAAACCCTCATCTCTCATCTTCTGGAACTCCTCACTCCTACTCTAAAATCCTTGATAGCATAGGCTATTTCACCTCTTGCTCTCTCTATTTCCTCTCTTTCTACATCTATTTCTGCTTCCACTGTCCCTTCTTCATCTGGGGGCCTTGTTCTAGTTCTCACTGAAACCAGGCAGGGGAGATGTTCTAATAAAGATGCTGCAGGTTCAGTCTCAACAGAAATTCGGGCTTAGTGTCCTCCAGTAGTACATGAAGATGCTGCAAATTCAGTCACAACAGAGCTTCAGGCTCAGTCTCCTCCAGCAGTGTAGGAAGAAGAAGTGTTTAAGAAATTTTGTGCAGACATAATTCTTTATTCAGATTTGCTGATGTCAGATGAAGACACTGATGTATCAATTCCTGGGATTTCCAGTGGTTACTGTTTTATTAATCCCTCCATTAATTTACAAATTCTTTTACATTCATTCTCTCTATTTAGATCAGTTTTGTTTTCAGTTGAGATCAATTCTTCCAGGGCCATGGTCTGTTATACCAGACCCATGAGTCCTTTTGTTGTGAAACAACTTCTGCAGATTCAATCAACTCCAGTTCTTACAGATATTCCATCAGTTACAGTGTGTACGAATATGTCATCCCCTTTGGATGTTGAGCCTATGCTTATGTCAGAAGAAAAGAATGAGTTTGATGTTATCTTAATTGCTGATTAACTACTTGATCTAGTGGCCTCAAAAACCTGGCCTTAGCCCTAGAAACAAGTTTAGTTAATCTCTGTGAGTCTTATAGTACTCTTCCCTCTATGGATGATTTTATTGCTATTGATATTCAGGAAGAAGCCAAAGAAAAAGCTACCAAAAAGATTGCTGACAAACAGATGAAGGAAATAGATGATTTGTATGACAATCCTCAGGGTTCGTCTTCTGATGATGATGATGATTCAGAGGATGGTAATTCTAAGAAAAAGAAAGTTTCAAGGAAAAGAAAAGCTGCTCCCCAGGCTGCTCCCAAGATAGGAAATACAAATGATATCCCTTATTACATCTTGAAAGGGATTACTCCATACCCTGACATAGAGAGCTGGATGTGGTTATCCAAAAATGAACAGAAAGCTAGGAAGAAGAGCAGGAGATATTCTCCTCCTCCTAAGAAATTCATAAGAGGCCCTCCTGCTGCTGCTGGTGCTGGTGCTTCAGGTGCTGTTTCTCAAGCATCTGGTGCATCTTCCCAGCCTTCCTCTTTCTCAGATCATATCAAAGGCAGGATAGATCTTCCAGGACTCATTCCCAAGGAGACAGCCAGCAGCATAGAAGTCAAAGTTCCTCAGAACAAGTAGAAGAAGTGATTTATCAGAACCCTTCCTTCTCTCCTCCTCAACAACAAGTTCATCCAAAGGATCATAAGACAGCTGCTTATCAGTCAAGAAGACCTATTGTATCTCATAAAAGAAAGTACAGTGAGGCTCCTCCTCCAAGATCTCTCTATTCTCAAAGTGATAAACAACACAACTAAACAAAGTTTCAAGCTCAATCCACTAAGTTCAAAGCAATTACAATATTGCCTCCTCAAGAAGATCAGCCACCTGTTGAACGGGAACTTGATCCAAACTTTAGGATGGCCAGGCTTCAGGAACTGATTGGTCTCTCTCATATTAGAAAAGATGTAAAAGAAGGAGAAGATCCATCTAAATTCTCTACTGTGTCTTCCTACAGAGAAAAAGAGCTGAATAAACTTCAAGTCAGCAAGAAAGTCTTTAATCCAGCTTAATATTTGGCATTGCATCCTGAAGCAATTGTGCCCAGGACCAGCACTCAGACATCTCTTTGTGGACAAGACTTGATGACATCTAAGAAGGGTGTACCAGACCCAAGTAGGAAGATAATCTTCTCTAAACCCTAATCTGGTTCTCCATCTGATAGATGATAGTTTGTACTCTTTGTCTTTTTCTTAACTGATTATGTACAATGCACTGTTATAACATATATGCTGATGTTATTTCATCCCTTCAGATATTTATGGTCTTTGTATTTTATTTCTTTTCAGTTTTGTTTTTGAGTGACCTCACACAAATAGGGGGAGATTGTTGGAACCCTTGTTTTGATTTGTGTTAGGTTCACTCTTAGGATGTCTTGACCCCCATGTATAGCCAGGGTCTCTGTCTAAGTCTTAGTTAGGTCCCCTCTAGGTCAGGTTTTGTGCAGACCAACATTGCAGTGGACTCAGACTTAGATTCAGAAAAATGTTGTGGACTATCTATATCAGTTCGACTATAGTCAAACTCAGCTCGATGATCATTGATCTACCATCGATGATCTCAGAGTCTTCTACTCTAAACTGAGCTCGACGATCTACGAGCTCAGGTCGACGATTTCATTTTTATCAGCAGTGATCTCAGTTCTACGATAGCCGTTCTCTGGTCGATGATCTCTTAACTCAGTTCGACGATCTCTGAATGGAGCTCTACGATTCTGTACTGCTTTCAGTTATCGGTTCTTCAGAATGGTCAGAGTTATTTATTTTGATTATGATAAAGTATTTTAAGGCAAATATATTCTGATAATTAATGTTGATTCTCTCAAGGCTGATAGCCGTATTCATGAAGCATTAATTATGGTATTCACAGAATATTTTATCAAGACAGTTATGGAAATGCATTTATGATTGCCAGCCAATCTAGCTGTTTGGGCTCCTCAATTCTTGCAGAGAATTATGTTTTGTCTTGGGAATTCAAATTGATGTCGTTTTCTTTATTCTGACAAAATATATATCTTAGAAAGACAAAAAGAGAAACAGACAGTAATTAATCAGTAGTAAGAGAAGAATATTGCTCTCAAGAGATCTTGCATGTTTTGCTGAAAAGAGGAAGAAGAAGAACTTTTTAAAAAATGACTCTCCAGTCTTCTTCTTTCTTCAGTCATTGAAGATTTATAGAGAGCCAAAAATCAATAACAGTTCACAGATTCAAAAGGCTCTGCAACATATTTTGAAGACCTACACCCAGGGCCAAGTTTCCTCTTCCTGAATATATATACAACATTTTAGGGGGAGCTTAGACATTCAAGTTTAATCCACACAGTCATCTCATTTGCCTGAGAAAGAGATGATTTCCAAACATTCTTATTTCTTTTTCCTCCATCTGTATAGGGTTATCTCTCCCTTCAAAAGTGAACACTTGTGGTGATAGGGCACCTGATCAAAAACCTATTGGATTTTGAGCTCCTGATCAAAAGCTCAAAGGGTCTCTAGATCTACCTGCAACAGATCTTGTGGTGATAGGGCAGCTGATCAAAAACCTAAGTGGATTCCTACCTGGGTGGTAGAAGAGTGGATGTACCCAGATTTGGGGAACCACTATAAATTTTCTTGTGTCGTCTGTTTGCTTTTTGATTTCTTTGTGTGATGTGTTATGTTGTGGTAGTCTAGCCTATCTTATTTCACTAGTTATAATTATCAGTATTTTAATTCCGCAATAAATCTAAACAATTTTTTTTGAATACTCTATTCACCCCCCCCTCTAGAGTAAAACCTATCTATCCCTCTCTTTCAAACTCCCAAGTTGCGCTCCTTACATCCTGATTTGTCCAGAGGACTTTAACCATAGGAATTATCTTTTCCACAACACTCGATCATGCGTATCCAAAATACAGACATGCTCTTTGACATACAAAATATTAGGCTACAATTGGGGCATTGAGTCAAGAATATGACGATCACTAAGCAAAAACCTTCGTAACTGGCTCACATGAAACACATCATGAATATCAACGAAAGTAGCAGGTAATTCCTGCCTATATATAGATACTCTGATGCACTCAACAATCTAAAAAGGTCCCACATAATTGGGATCCAACTTGTGATTCCTTCCAAATCTCTTAACACCTGGAATCAGAGAAATTTTTAAGAAAACTATATCCCCAACTGCAAACTCCAGATCAACCCTCCGCCGATTTGCATACTTCTCATAACACTGCTGACCTAGTCGAAGCTTCTCACGGATATGCATCACAACAACGCTCATCTTTTCCAAGGCCTCATGGCCTAACAACGGTTTCTTACCAACCTCAGCCCAAAATAAGGGAGTTCAACGACGCCTCCCATACAAAGCTTCAAAGGGTGCCATCTACAAATTCTCCTGATAAATATTGTTGTAAGCAAACTCCATAAGTCCAAATGCTTAACCTTGTATTGAATGACAAAATCATAATTGGATAGCCAATCCATACCCAAGATCACATCGAAGTCCTCCAAGTCTAGCACCTTTAGATCGGCATACGCTAGGAATCTACCGAAAAGAATAGGGCAATTCAGGATACTCTAATTTGACACCACCAAATCACCAGAGGGAAACTTAACACCAAGAGGATCATCAACTCGATCGATAGACAAAGGTGCCGGTCTACAAAAATCCTAGCCACGAAAGAGTGAGTGGCACCCAAGTCGAAAAGAATGCGTGCCCAACGATTCTTCACCTTAAACACTCCTATAAAATCATACACATAACTTATACAAGAGAAATTGAATCCATAATTGAAAGTTATCAACCAGATTAGAAACAAAC
Organism: Platanthera zijinensis; assembly: GCA_039513925.1. Classification (NCBI taxonomy): domain Eukaryota; kingdom Viridiplantae; phylum Streptophyta; class Magnoliopsida; order Asparagales; family Orchidaceae; genus Platanthera; species Platanthera zijinensis. The sequence continues at coordinate 163,848,568 of CM077083.1, read as the reverse complement.
ATGATATCACCTGGGTGGAAGGATGGGCTTATTCCTTGGTCACCAGATTTTGTTTACCTTTTCCCCTGTCTAGTTCTTGTAGCTGCGGCAGTGGAATACCATGAAGTGGAACCGGCTGCAATGTGGGCTAGGACTGCGAGCATCTAGTCTTCACATGCCCCTTCTGCCCATACTGGATGCAAACCTTATTCTTTAACAGATAATGGGCAACCTCATGCCTCTTTCGCTTACACGAAGAACATGTTAGATCTCCCTTGGGTGCACTCTGAATCACAAGCAACTGATGCTACCTCCGGGCACCCAACCTCTTAAAACATTTTTCTAAAGGGTGGCTCGGGCAACCACAAAAGCTATATGCATCCTTGCTCCCTTTCTTTAGAGCGAGTCCAGATGCCCGAGGGCTTCCACTATCTTCAACTTTTCTCTTTTCCTTCCTCAGCAACATGCCACGATTCTTGGCATTTTTGATAGCCTCGACCTTCAAGACAGCTTCTACTACTTCCGCATAACTCTCAGATCTGTATGCGCTAGCCAACTATCATATGCCACTTCGAAGATCACCCAGAAAATGGTTTACTCTGTCTTCCTCAGAGGATACCAAATTCGGAGCAAACCTGCTCAACTTGCTGAATTCTACCTCGTACTCACTAACTATGAGCTATTTCTGCTTCAAATGCAGAAAATTGTTCATTAGCATGTCTTGCTCAACTGACGATAGAAACTTCTTCAGCAGCATCCCCTTCAACTTTTCCCACAAGCACTACCTGCGAGTCCCTCCTTTTCCCTGATCCACTAGCCTTTAACAAGCCCTTCAACTAATATGCAATAACCAGAACCTTTTGGTCTACTGAAATTCTAGAATAGGAAAATATCTCCTTAATAGCAATGATCCAGTCATCTAAAGCCATGAAATCAGCCCTCATCATAGGTAGGGGGTCTTAAGCACTTGAAATGCAAAATAAAGTTCATCTCTAATGGCAATAGAATAGGAGGCACTAGAGGAGCGGGAGGAACAAGTACAGTCTGGCCCATTGCAGGGTTCTGCACCCCATGCCACTGCCCTAATGTGGTAGTCAACAAAGTCCGAATCTTGTCTGGCATCACAACCATCTTCCTTGATAGAGTTTCATTGCTTTGACGCAACTCCTCGATCACTGCCTCACTATGTGCACCAGAGGACTCATCCTCAGACTGGGGAGCCGACATTAATGTATCGCATCAGAGCCATTTCCTATAAATACGAGAGAGCTACTCATCAAAACTTAACTTAATTCTAGAATTTATTAAATTAGTCCAGACCAGAAATGTAGATACTTGCTCTTGCTGCTATCTTGCTCTGGGATTTTCATGTATGATATTATGCTTTAACTCGGGATCAAATACCATCATCTCATTGACTCTTGTGCATAAAATATGAATGCTTTAATCTTAATTTTAAATCATGTGTGTAAAAGTGTCATCATGTAGATCTTAACTTGGCATGTGTGTCAATGCAATGATATGTTATGCATGGTGTGTTGTGCATTCTAAAATTCCTTAGTGCATGTCATGAGCAGTTGTGAACATGAAATATTATGCATCTCATAACATATAAAATCATATATAAGGTATAAACAAAATTTAGTGAGCACTCATGTGGAGTTAAGTCACCATTTCAACTTAACTATCACATGTTGTTGTCCCTATGAGGATCCATATACAAAACACATATTATGCATCCCATACTACATAATATGCCCCGTATATTTCTTTCATGCTTATGGGTATAGTGTTCATACTTCAACCAAGACGTAGTGATAACACATTGGTGTGTGTATGTAATAAAAAAAGATAGTTAAAACTTTAGCTTAAAAATGGTGCATGTATGCAATAAAAAAAGATAGTTAAAACTTTAGCTTAAAAAACAAATGGTCTCTTGACTAACCTGTCAAACAAATCTCCCTCTTATATCAACCATCGTAAACCACATTTTCTCAAAGTTTAACATATTATCAGAGTAAGAGAAAATACGCGTTGTGATGTCAGGTTGTGTAGGGGATAACTGTAGATGCTCAGGCAAAAACATTATTTTATTATTTTTCATAAAAGACATATATTTTTATGATTAAAACATAATTTTAGTTTAAAGTTTCAGTGACCGTGTCCCTTGGTTTAGTGGATCATCTAGTCCATAAATAGGAAAATATTTTCAAAGAAGAAAATACATGGTTTAATTCATTCTTTATTCTATATGAGCATGAAGATCCAACGAACATGCTAATAATATGCAAGTTTCTAAATTTAGCATAAGTAAAAAGGAGTTTATAATCTTTAAAGTTGGGTTGCATTAAGTTGAAAGAGTTTGTACGAGTCTAAGATAAAATGCAGTTTTGTATACATATAAAATAACTAACATGTAATCTAACATAAAACATACCCAGAGAGCAAGGATATGAATAATCAACAAGTAATATCAGAGAAAAAAACTAGCAAGTAATCTAACATCAACTAACAAAACTATGGGCGTCAACAATCTGACACAATCCCACAGAATCATAGTATAAGTCTGAACTGAAAAGGAAATAGCAACAACCTTACGATGGTGAGGAGAAAAACATAACTAACACCAACTAAGGTTGGGATCCAACTCTAATTACCCAGACCACTACTACTCTAGTCCTAAGGCATTCAAAAGAAGAGAATGCCTCGGTAAAGAAAATGTTGGAGGAAGCAAAAAAATATAATTCAAAAGGGTAATAAGCTTAAGGAGGTTACCAACCCAACATGATTAGCTAAAAACAACAGCAATGATGACCATATAAAAAGTAATTGTAAATAATTCAGCAAGAATAGTTATGTAAGAAAATACTTGCACCAAGTGCAATAAGGATTTATACTATAATTTTTATACATATATTTATATAATAAATGTAACTGATCAGCTCAAAGAGCGAATCGTTAACACCAGGCATAAAATAGTGCTGAGGTGGTTGCTCTCTTTCCAGTACAAACCATCAAACCAAAAAAATCTCAAAAAGGCACTGTGGTGGTGGCCATCTATCCAACACAACCCAACAGTCCATAATGGAGTCACCAGGTGTAATGATCCAAAAATAGGCACTGTGGCGATGGTACATTCCACTGACACCCACAGTCCAAAATATTCTAGATAATAAAGAGGAATATGGACAGATTTAAGTATAGCTTATGATAAGTAGCAAAATAATATACATATTCTAGTATTAGATTTAAGTATAGCATCCTTCATGATAAAGAAATGCAAAATTTTAACTTACTAACACAATTTCGGACCTGGCATCGAGGAATCATGATGCTGCATCAACATGACTCGATGCCACCCTAGGAAAACCCGACGCTATAAGCGTCCGCCATAAAGAAAGCCTTGACATTGAGATCACTAGATGCCAAATAGCTCCACTCAACTCCAAATAGCTTCACTCAATGCCAAACAGCTCCACTCAATGCCAAATAGCTTCACTAAACTCCGAACAACTCCACTAAACTCCAAACAACTTCACTCAACTCCAAGCAACTTAACTCAATTCCAAATAGCTTCACTCAATCCCAATCAGCTTCAATCAATGCTAAACATCTTCATTCAACACCAAACAGCTTCACTCAATGCCAAACAGCTTCACTCAATGCCAAATAGCTTCACTCAATGCCAGACAGCTTCACCCAATGCCAGACAGCTTCACTCAATGCCAATCAGCTTCACTCAATGCCAAACAGCTTCACTCAATGCCACACAGCTTCACTCAATGCCAGACAGCTTCTTTTAATGCCAAATACTATCACTCAGCTCCAAACAACTCCAATCAGCTCTAAAGAACTTCACTCAACTCCAAATAGCTTCACTCAGCTCCAAATAGCTTCACTCAACTCCAAAAAGCTCCACTGAACTCCAAACAACTCTACGCTAACACAAAAGGGATAATTTGTTTCTAAACAATAATTTCTTCCTAAACTCAGCATTAAGGATTGAAGGAAGAAAATAATGAGAAGAATAAAAATTCATAAGAAATATACAAGAGGTTAAGTAAAGGAGCAAACCACCACTTGCCTCCAGTTTTCAACAAATTTTGACCTTTCAAGCACCTCGTGCTGAGGATCGGCCCAAACAAAGGCCAGTCAAGAAAGTCTGGGAAGATTTGGCAAAAAAAACAATAGTTTGGGCAACAAACCCTAATGCTAAAATTCCACGAAATGGAAGAATACTTACCACACACGTGAAGAGCTCGGCGAGACCTTTTCAGATCTATACTACATCGAATATTTCGAGCAATAGAGCTCTCGAAATGGAGGTTGAAAGGCTCCCACTAACAAGCACTCTGCCTCTCTCACGGCTCTCTTATTTGGGTAGCTTGGAGAAGAAGAATTAAGGCTTTGAAAATAGTGAAATCTAGTTGGCTGATAGATTAACATGGGGCCAATTTCCAAGAAAAGCATTTCTTTCTTTTTTTATCTTATGATTAAAGTTCCAAGACAAGTCCCCGCTGTTTTTTTATATTCTAATATTAAGACTTTAAGAATTCAGGTTATATTTATAATTAAATCTTAAAATTTTGGTTAGAGGCCGATGCCGAACCCGTTCGATTCCGATAAAAAACACACCAATGATGGCGCACCACTAACTCAACATGAACGTAACACCCTTACGTTAGTAATATGCCACCAAGAAGATTAAATTAATTATCAAAAATTCATGGGTGTTATATTGAAGTACTCTAAGGTACAGCTGGTGAGCCTGAGGTAGGGCTATAGAGCCTGAGATAGGGTCTAAAAATTGTCCTGAGGGATTCTGAGGAATCTGAGTTGTAAACTCTTGGAGCTAAGTTTTGGTGGAGATTGCTGAGTCTAGCACACTGCTAGATGATGCAGAGGGACAGGGGATGTACCCATACTCTTGTGAACCACTATAAAGTAGTATGTATTGTGTGTTGTGGCTAATTTGATTGTAGTTCTTATAGTTATTTATATATGCTAAATCTAAAAAGAGACCATCACATAACAGTCCACCTATTCACCCCCTTATTTATTTAGACTATCAACATCAACAATCTTTCAAGTGGTATCAGAGCTAGGTTTGTCAAAATTAGACTTAACAGTGTGACCCCGATCATACAAGGCTAGTCTATCATATAACCATGTCTTCAGCTGATAGCCATAAGGAGCTAAGCTCTATGAAGCTCCCCATATGTAGAAAGGGTAACTTTGGCATATGGAAGCAAAGGGTAAAGATGTTCATGGAAACATCAGACCCTATGATTTTTATCATAGTTGAGGAGGGGTCATTTATCCCCATGTGGGCCTCCACTCTTGATCCTAATCTATAGGTTCCAAAGAAGTGTGCTAACATGACAAAGGATGAGATTATACTGGCTACTATGGATTAGAGAGCCAAAAAAATAAAATAATCAGTGCAATTAATGATTCCACCTTCTAGAACTTGGTCCACTGTCAGGCAGCCAAATAGATGTGGGATACACTTATTGTGTATATAGAAGAGACTGGGGAAGTCAGGGCTGACAGGAAATCCATGCTCAACCAAGAATATGAAGCTTTTAGGCAGAGCAGTAAGGATATCATAGTTGAATGCTATGAAAAGTTCTTCAAAATAGTAAATGAGTTGAAGATCTATGAGAGGGTCTTCACTAATTATGAGCTGAATGACATGTTCCTCAGATCTCTAACTATAAATTAGGATAATAAGATTTGTGTTATCAGGGAGATGAGCAACCTGGACAACATTCCCCTCACACACGCTATTTTGGAAGCTTCTCCCTTATGAGATATAACTAAATGCAAGGAAAGAGGAGGAGATTGCTGTCAGGTCACACCAGAGGGAAAAGTAAATGGCTCTCAAGGTTGTGGGCTCAAAGAAGAATACGGAGAGAAATCCTCTCCTCCCAGAAAAGTGACTGAGTCAGAATATTCTAAACCCAACATTATCGATGTTGATATGTCTGATCGGGAGTTTGTTGCCTTCTCTAGACAATTCAAGAAGATGATGAAGAGAAAGTAGTGGAAGAGCAAACCTTCTCCTTCCTCCAACTACAAGAAGGACTAAAACAAATCTAGTAGAATCAAGAAGGACCCCAAAGGGAAAGGTGTGATTCTAAGCCTAGTAAACATGTTTCTTCTAATATTATTTTCTATTACTATAGTAGAATAAGGCATATTATAGCTGACTGTCCTATGAAAAGAAAGAGAAAGTTGTTTCTAGTAAAAAGAAGCATTACATGGGCAAGAAGTCTTAAAAGACTTTACTTGCCAAGAAGGAGAAGAGTTGGAGTCAAAGTAACTCATCCTCTTCTGAGCTAGAAGAACAGAAAGACTATATTGGGTTGTATACTGAAGAAGATTTTGAAGAGAAGGCACCTGCTACAAAGTTTGGCATCAGGGCCCCATTGTCACATTCAGATATTGACAATGAGGGAGAAGAGTAAGAGAGTTATGGCTTGATGGCCATGAGAGATGAAGAAGATCAAGAAGAATCCATTCCTGATGAGGTAATAATACTGAACTTGTCTTCTTTTGATTCAGATTATGAGATTTGCCCATAATCTGAAGCATCCTCTTCATCTAATGTTGAGGATGGATCAGAATCCGACGATGATGTCAATCAATTGTTTGAAAAATATGATGCCCTATTGGAAGCTCTAAAAAAGAGTAAGAAGCTTGTCAAGAGGCAAGGTGAGGAAATTTCCTCCCTTCAACAAACAAAATCTAAAATTTTTGGAGTTTGCTACCCAGCTAACTCAAATGAGTAGGGAGATTAGCCAGTTGAAAGGAATATCAATTATTCAAGTCAGCACCATCAGTCAGAAGAACAGATCATCAAGGATCTTGAAGAAAAGCTCCTCAAAGAGAGGATGTTAGTGGCCAAATTCTCTAAGCCACAGTCTGTGCTTCCAATTATTGACTCTTTCACTTCCAAAAATAATAAGAGGCCAGTGGGCTTCAATAGAAAAGCAGCAGCAGCCAGGGCTAAGGGAAAGCCAGTTGTTTTTAAGCCTCAAACCACCTATCAAAAGGTTCTACTTCCTTTTAACAAGTATGACCATGATACTATGTATGGTTATTGGAAGAATGGAAATTCCTACAGTAAGGGCAATAGTGCACCTAACTATAGAGGTAGAAAAGGCATGGGGTTGAGTGCTTTGAATGCTCCCCATGAGAAAATTCAAATGGGTCATTATGAACCTTTTGTTTTGTACATCACACCCTACACTCAAGGGTAAAAAAGTTGCATCTTCCCAACCCTTTCTAGTGAAAAAGCAAGTTATTGCAAAAACAATAACTCACTCTCACATGGCAATAATGGATGTCATCAACACAATATCAGATACCAAGCTGACATATGTTGTTGTCAAGCGGATATCGTTGAGTAAGAACAATTATCGTTGAGCACATAACTAGGTGATTGCTGAAAGAGATAGGAAGAATGCATGTGCTTTATCTACTGAACATGGACATTCTCATGCTCCATCATCTTCCAAGAATGTTCAAAAAAGAAGGCACAATATTTTTGAGTGCTGATGCTGTGGTAAAGTGAGACACTTTGTCATAGATTGTTGGCACAATCTATCTATGTCACAAACAAAGAAGAGATTTCGTGCTAGAGTTGCTCCCAACAGAAATGCTGTTTTTACTGCTAACAAGAATCTAAGACCAAAATTCAGTTGAGCTCCTAAGGTAAAATGAATTCTATCTTGTAGGTTGGTTTAAGTACCAACCTAAAGCAAATATGGTATTTGGACAGGTGGTGTTCTAGGAACATAACTGGGACAAGGAGCCTTCTCAAGGATTACACTCCTGTGAAGCATTGACCTAAGGTCATTTTTGGAAGCTCTGATAGGGGAGTCACCAAAGGCTATGGTATGATTTCCAATTCCATAGTCTCAATTACAAGGGTAGCTTATGTGGATGGGTTGCAACATAACCTTATAAGCATATGCCAACTATGTGACTTAGGCTATGTCATTGAGTTCCACAATAATAAGTGTCTGATCAAAAAGTCAGTTGACTTAGAGATTATTCTCTTAGGCACTAGAAGTGACAATGTCTATTGTTTGGATTTTATTTGTCATAATTCTTCCACGCCAGTATGTCTGATAACTAATGAGAAATTGTCTCTTTGTATTCAATGTCATAAGAGACTTCCTCACATTAACTACAAAACATTGAAAAAACTCTTTTCTGAAAACTTAGAGATAGTACTAATCTCAAATGTGTTAAAGAAGGCCCCAGTCATGCATGTCAAAATGGCAAGCAAAATAGGGTCACATTTAAGAGAATTGGCTCCAAAGACTCTGTAAGATTTCTTTATTGGTTGCATATGGATCTATTTGGTCCTATGTTGATTCAAAGTTTATGAGGGAAGTTGTAATCCTTTGTGATTGTAGATGACTACTCTTGGTTTACAAAGGTCTTCTTCCTTAAGAAGAAATCAGATACCCTGAATGTCTTTATGACTTGTGTCAAGTCCATTTAGAATGAACTGAAATATACTGTGATCAAATTTAGAAGTGACCATGACACATAATTTCAATCTAGGGATATGACAAAATTCTATCAAGAGCAAGGTATATCCCAAGAGTTCTCCTCTCCCAGAACTTCACAACAAAATGGAGTGGCTGAGAGAAAGAATAGGACATAAATAGAGGTTGGATGAACATTGCTTAGTGATTCCTCATTGTCAGAGTATTCTGGGCTGAGGCAATAAATATAGCATGTTATGTTCTGAAAGGGCCTCTATCAACAAGTCCAATGGGAAAACTCCATATGAACTTCTGAAGGGAAAAACCAATTATTTCATACTTCGAAATCTTTGGTTGCAAATGTTACATTTTGTAAGAAACGAACAAAAAACAAACCAGAAGAGGTATAAAAGAAATTTTATTATCTGAAAAAGTATCTATTACAAAGGTATGACCTCCCTTTTATAGAATGGAGGAGAGAAGAGAGAATACAAATAAGAGATGTGGGGCTAAAAAATTACAGGACCAAGCAGTCTATACAAAAACAACCCGCACAAGCCGCGCGGTTAGACCGAAGGGCTAACCACTCGGCTACCACCAGAGAGGAAGGACAGATCGCCACGGGAGACCGCTAGACCGCCCAGTCTCCAAGTCACCAGAGACAAATCGCTAGACTGATCGGACTCCAGACAGCAACAACACAACAACAAAACCGCTGAAGGGAAACCGCCAGACCGCGCGGTCTTCAATCCGCCAAGACAGGCCGCCAGACCGCCCGGTCACCAACTCCAACACTCCCCCTCAAGCTGGAGCATATATATCAATCATCCCCACCTTGTCGCAAATATGAAGAAATGAGGCGGATACATGCTTGGTGAAGATGTCAGCCAACTATTTATCAGAAGTGACGAAGGGAGTGCAAATTTGTTCCATCAAAATCTCTTCACAAATGAAATGAAAGTCGACCTCAATGTGCTTGGTTCTTTCATGAAAGACCGGATTTTTGGAGATGTATATGGCCGCCTTGTTATCACAGAACATAGGTAGAAGATGGTTATAGACCTCTCCTAAATCCATCATGAGTGTTCATAACCCGTTTAACTCACAAGTGGTCGATGCCATACTACGATACTCTGCTTCTACACTGGATCTGAAAACAACAGACTGCTTCTTGCTCTTCTAGCTCACCAGATTTCCCCCAACAAAGGTGCAAAAACCCGAGGTTGACTTGCGATCCCCTTTGTCATCAGCATAACTCACATCTGAGTATGCTTCAACCCTTAGGTGACCATTCTTCTGAAAGAGTAATCCTTTCCCAGGTGCAGCTTTGACATACTCCAAGATCCGCAAGGAGGAATGTAGATGGCACTCCCTAGGCGCTTGCATGAATTGACTCACCTTTCCCAAAACATAGGAAATGTCGGGCCTGGTCACTGTGAGATAAATAAGCTTACCAACCAAACACCTGTATCGCGTAATATTTAAAAGAGGAGGCGAATCATCTGTCCAGGTTTTGTCTTCTCCAGTTGTCATGGGACATCAGGCAGGTTTTTCTCTAGTCAATCCTGCCTCTTTTAATAGATCAAGAGCATACTTACGTTGGGAGAGGACTAAGGAGTTGGGCTTCCGAGAGATTTCCATCCCCAGAAAGTACTTCGGAGAGCCCATATCTTTTGTGACCAGATGTTGACGAAGATGCCGCTTTGTCAAGGCAACCCCTTCCTGGTCATCGTCAGTGAGAAGAATATCATCGACGTACACAGCAATAACCACCAGTCCCGAGGAGGTTTTGCGAATGAATAACGAGTGATCGGCAGAGCTTTGCGTAAAACCAACGGCCTCCACGATGCCGCTGAACTTTTTCAAACCAAGCTCGATGGTTCTTCTTGAGGCCATAGATGGCCTTCTTTAGCCGGTATACCCATGTCTCCCCCTGAGCAACTTTCCCAGGAGGTGGCTCCATGTAGATAGCCTCCTGAATATCACCATAAAGGAAGGCATTCTTGATATACAACTGAGAAATCGGCCAATCTCTATTAACAGCCACAAAGAGTAGGACCTGGATAGTGCTGAGACAAGCCACGGGAGAGAAGGTGTCAAAGTAATAAACCCCATAGGTCTGAGTAAAGCCCTTAGTAACAAGGCGAGCCTTATAACGATCCACAGTGCCGTCCGAGCCAAATTTTACCACAAAGACCACGCAACAACCACCAAAATCAGTACCAAAGGGAGGAGGAACAAGAGTCCAGGTACCCCGCTCAGTTAGGGTCTCCATTTCCTCATCCATGGTCATCTTCCAATGAGGAATAGCAAGGGCCTCCTGGTAGGAACGGGGTGTGGCAGTGGCAGAGATAGCCAGAGCAAAGGCCCTGCGCGAAGAGGTAAGGCGATCATATGAAACAAAAGTAATAAGGGGGTGTAGAGTACACGTCCGCACCCCTTCACGAAGATCTACAAGAAGATCGAGGTCGGCGGGTCCCTCAGCATCCGAAGCATCCGTGGCAGAGAGAGCTGGCCCGAGAGTAGAGAGCGATGACGGCGGAGATGAGGGAGACGGTGGCATAGAAGAGGGAGAGAGAGGCGGAGGGAGAGGAGTGGACAGAGAAGTAGTAGGGGTTGAGATCACAGTAGGAGACGGGGGAACAAAGAGAACAGTAGGAGTATTAGAAGCTGGGGGGAGAGGATAGGATTCATCCGAGAAGTAGGAGGCATTCTCGAAGAAGGTGACGTTAGCAGAGACGAACTTCTTACGAAGAATGGGGTCAAAGTAACAATAGACTTTCTGAGTGGGGTAGTACCCCAGAAAGACACATTTGGTGGAGCGAGGGGAGAGCTTATCTCGGGTTGTAGATGGGGCATGCACAAAGGTAGTGCACCCAAAGATTCGGAGAGGGAGAGGGAAAGACGCCTTTCCCCGATACAGAATGGAGAATGGGGTTTTCCCGGGGAGAATCGTGGAGGGAAAACGATTGATGAGGTAGCACACAAGGAGAATAACATAGCCCCAATAGGAGCGAGAAACATGCATCAGGGTCATCAAGGTACGAGCGACATCGAGGAGATGACGGTTTTTGCGTTCTGCCACCCCATTTTGCTGGGAGATATAAACACAGCTAGTCTGATGAATAATGCCATGTTGCGCACAGAAAGATGTAAACGCATGACTCAGATATTCTTTATCATTGTCTGAGAGAAATGTTTTAATACAAACACCAAACTGAGTTTTAATTGATTGATAAAAAGAGATCCATACATCCAAAAGTTCAGAGCGATCTCGTAAGAGATACACCAAAGTACATCTAGAAAAATCATCAATAAAAGTTACAAAATAAGAACTACCCCGACCAATGGTGAGGGTAGGAGCAGGGCCCCAGACATCGGAGTGGACTAGATCAAATGGATGGGTAGAGCCCCGACCTTGCTTCAACGGGAAGGAGGAACGGTGATGCTTGCCAAGCTGACAAGCGTCATAGTTAAGAGGAGTACTGGAAGGAGGGAGGTGGGGTAGAAGCTGATGTAGAAGTCGTGGAGGAGGATGACCGAGGTGGAGATGCCACTGGAGAAGATCCGTAGAAGAAGAGGAGAAAGCGGACAAGGCAAAAACATTGTCAAGGAAGTAGAGGACGCCGCTCTTAATCCTAGTAGCAATCATCCGTTGAGAGCTCGGATCCTGAAAAGAACAAGAAGTCGGAGTAAACGTCACAGAGCACTGAAGCTGCTTGTATAAAGAGGTAACTGACAATAAATTGCACGGAAATTTGGGCACATAGAGAGTGTCCGCTAGACGAAGAGATGGAGTAATATGAACCACTCCCGACCCATGAACCAGGGAGGGAGAACCGTCTACAATGAGGAAAGGAGGCAACCGATAATGGTTTTCTAGTAGAGAAAAGCACTGAGGATTGCCCGTCATGTGATTAGTCGCACCAGAGTCGATAAGCCATTTACCTTGGGTCACCACATGGGCATTACCTGATGATGTGACCACGGAGGCAGACGGCTTGGAAGAGGAGGTGGAAGAGTCATCCGAGGGGCGAAGATGGGGATGCTTCGTCCAGTAGTGTTCTATAGTATGGCCAGTGCGGCCACAATGAGAGTAGAAGTAGCGGGAAGGAGCACGTCCGCCAAACTGGTGACTGCGGCTACTAGAGCCACTCCGCTGAGTTTGGTTAGCATAATTGTCTGGTGGAGAAGGAGCGGGCAGAAGCGGGCGCTAAAGGAGGGAGGTGACAACAGCGATGCGGGCAGTAGTGGCATCTAAGGTAGGAGATTCTGGCTCACCCAGAATTTGCTGGCGGATCATATCATAAGTATTAGGAAGCCGGAGTAGATAACACACAACGAGAAGCTCCTGGAAATGCTTGTGTTGTTGAGCCAAATTTGCAGAAAAGGGGCGATTCTGAAGAATCTTAGCCCCAAGATCCTGAACCTGTTGGTAGACAGCAGCAAGAGACAATGTAGGCCAGGCAAAGAGGTCCACATACAATGTATAGATACGGGACGTCTGAGCCCCCTTTGAGTACAGAGTGGCAAGATGAAGCCAAGCGGCCTTGACCGTCTCATAATGACGGATGATGGGGAGGCATTCATCGAAGAGGCTGTTAGCGAGCCAAGTACGCACAAGTGCGTCACTCGCATCCCAGTCATCAAAGAGAGGTGAAGTGGTGGGAGGAGGGTCATCAACGAGATAGTGGCGTTCATGTTACGAGCGAAGGAGAAAGATGAAGGATATGCTCCAATCTGGGTAGTTAGAGCCGACAAGTTTCGAAACGGTGCCAAGGTTGTTGGGTACATTGGAAAATGTGTACCTAATTTAGAGAAGTCTCACTTAGCTCAATGTTATACATCAAGGTGTATTTGATGTTATTTTGAGTTTATATGTGCAGGTTAAGAATGTGCTAGAATGCAGGAAAACTATTCTAAGTCCATGTGTCGACACCTGAGGAAGCTGTGTCGACACTTCAGTAAGATTGTGTCGACACTTGGAAATAGCTGTGTTGACACTTTAGAGAATTTGTGTCGACACTGGGAGGCAGTGTCGACACACAGAAGATTATAGTCGACATCGACTGTGTCGACACCGGGAGGCAGTGTCGACACACAAAGGCAGAGTCGATAACAACTGTGTCGACACCTGGAGGCAGTGTCGACACATGCTATGTTCTGAGTCTACATCAACTGTGTCGACACACAGGACTTTTGTCGACACACAGCTGAGTCTAGACCAAGTTGATTGCTGATGAATGGTGAAGTTTTTGTGTCGACACAAATAATCAGTGTCGACAAATTCTCAAGATGCAGTATCAAGGAGCTGTGTCGACATCAAGGAAGCTTTATCGACATCACCAAAGGCTATGTCGACACTTAAGTCACTTGTGTCGACACATATTGACAGATGGTCTCGACACTTTATGACAGAAAGACTCTACGCCTTGCTGACAGAGTCAAAGGCTCAAGAACTGTTTGAAGACTTGACAGCTGTGAGTTACAACAGGTTTACTGAAGCTGCAAGACATGTCAGAAGTTAGTTATAAACCGGATCAGCCGGTTACCATGGATGAAGTCTATAAATAGATGGATTTAGAAGAAGAAAAACACACATAGAGAAAACAAGTATTGTCACAACTAACACAATTAGAGATTGATCTAATATCAAGAAAGTATAATTAACAAAGAAGAAGATCTTCGTGAGAATATCTAAGAAGACGTTCTGAAGTAGTTTACTATTCAGATTCTGTCTAAGTGGAATTCAATCAAGAATTCAGAAGTATCTTCAAGAGGTTTGGATAGAGAGAGATCCAGCTATTTGAAGACAAGGAGGAGACATTCACAGATCTCTCAAGAAGCAGATACTGAACTAATCTGTCAAGAAGATTCAGATCTATTTCTGAAGTCTAAGAAGAAAGCTACCAGTCAGTTTTATTCAAAGGAAATCAAGCAAACTTAGTTCAGATTCAAGAAGCTTTGAAGAAAGCTAAGATCAAGTTGATTTCAGCCATAAGCCTCTTCAAGAAGCTGATCAAGAAAGTTCTTATCCCTTCTCTCCCAACAGGGGTAAGAGATTACAAAATTCCTTATCAAATTCTGTAGGATCTATTCATAGATCTGAGTTGTAAGCCTATTTTATAAAGGCTGAGTGTAGGAGATTTATTCTCTGAGTGGTAGGGCTGTTTATGCCTGAGTTGTATGAGAAGGTATTCTCTGAGTTGTAGGCCTTGTGGCAAGGCTGAGGTAGGGCTGTTTATGCCTGAGTTGTAGGAAAAGGTATTCTCTGAGTTGTAGGCCTTGTGGCAAGGCTGAGGTAGGTCTTGTTAGCCTGAGTTGTAAGAATCCTTCTGGATTCTGAGCTGTAGGATCTGAGGATCTGAGTTAAAGGAAGAAGTTAGGCCGACTCCAGCATACTGCTAGATAGGTGAAGGGGGAAAGTGGATGTACCCAGACCTTGGGGAACACCTATAAATCTGTGTGCAATCTGTGATGTGTGTATGTTTGTGATTGCTGTGCTGTGTCAGCTTAGAAATATCTGATTTATTCAAAGGACTGTAGTTATATTCTGCCTTAAGTTAAATTAAGGAAAAGTACCTATTCACCCCCCTCTAGGTGTTTAAGTTGTCTTGAAAGTAAAACTATCAAGTGGTATCAGAGGGAGGTTGCTCAAAGAAAGACTTAACAGTCTGAGTTAGATCCCTAAGGCAGAATCAAGAATCAAGAAAATGGGTTCTGGAGAGAATCACAAAGAATTAGGGTCAATGAAATTACCCATCTGCAGGAAAGAGATTTTTAGAATCTGGAAAGAAAGGGTTAGATTGTTTATCGAAGCCTCTGACCCAAGGATATATATCACAGTAAAAGAAGGTCCATATATCCCAATGAATGTGTCTGTTCTAGATGCAAATCAAAGAACTCCTAAAGATTTTTCTGAAATGACCAAGGATGAGATTATATTGGCAACTATGGATAAGAGAGCTCAGAATATCATAGTTAGTGCTATAGATGATTCTACTTTCAAAAATTTGATTCACTATAAAACCTCCAAGGAAATGTGGGACACTTTGATTGTCTATATGGAGGGTTCTGAAGAAGTTAGACAAGACAGAAAGTCTATGCTCAATCAAGAATATGAGAGTTTCAGACAGGGGAAGTCTGATAGCATATCTGAATGCTACAAGAAATTCTACAGGATAATGAATGAACTGATGTCCTATGGAAGAGTCTTCAGTACTTATGAGCTGAATGACAAATTCCTAAGATCCTTGACAAAAGATTGGGATACCAAGATTTGTGCCATTAGAGAAGTGGCCAAACTAGCTGACATTTCTCCTCCAACCTTATTTTGAAAGGTTCTATCATATGAAATGCAACTAATGGCTAGGAAGGAGGAAGAAAGAAATACAAAAGGAGAGCATAGAGACAAGTCAGTGGCCTTCAAGGTTGAAGCCACTAGAAAGAGCAAGAGGATGTCTCCATCACCTCCTAAGGAAGTTGCTGAAGTTATCTCAGAAAATTCAGACAATCAGAACTCAGATAGCAGTGATTCAGATGCAGATTTTGCTGTCTTTATAAGGCAGTTTCAGAGGTTCTTGAAGAAGAAGCAGTGGAAGTCAAGGCCCTCCACATCACAGCCAGTTGATGAGTATTATCAAAAGAGAAAATCATCAAGAAAGGAAAGGAGCAGGTCTAAGCCCAGCAAAGCTACAACATCAAAAATTGTTTGCTATTACTGTAATAGGCCAGGACATGTGGTGGCTGAGTGTCCAGAAAAGAGGAAGGAGTTAGCAGACAGAAAGAAGACTCAACAAAAAGGCAAGAAGGAGAAATCCTTTGTTGCTAAGAAGGAGAAGAGTCTTACAGATCAATCCTCCTCATAGTAAGAATCTGAAGCTGAAGCATACATTGGACTGTATGAGCTAGTGAAGAAGAGGAGTTTATGCAATTGCTGGACTCCATCAATGAACAAGAAGACCATCAGTGCATGGGACTAATGGCTGAATCAGAAGACAACAAGTGCCAGGATCAGCCAGGTCCTAGTAAGGTACAAAGTAATTCTAGAATTTCTGATTACAGTACTGGTTCAGAGTCAGATTCATCTTCATCAAGTGATGAGGATGGATCAAAATCTGAAGGAGATATTCACCAGTTGATAGATGAATATGGGGACTTATTGCAGGCACTTAAGAAAAACAAAAACCTAGCCAAAAATCAGGCTAAGGAAATTGCAGATCTTAAGATGACTGCATCTGGTTTAGAGAAAGAATTGGATCAACAAGTGAATGAGGTTGCCAAGATGAAAACTATTACTGTTATTCAGATGGGTACAGTCACATATAAAATTGATCTAATTAAAAGTCTGGAAGTCAGACTTCAAGTAGAGAAAGATTTGGTGGCTAGTTACTCTAAGACAAAATCAGTCTTACCTTTTATAGATGAGTTTGTGGCTCAAAAGGGTAAGGCAGGAATATGCTTTAAAGGTAACACCAGGGCTGCCCATTTCAAGAGAAAAGGTAAAGCACCAATTCAGCCATTGAATTTTAAAGTCCCTGTAGTTTTTAGAAAGGTGCATGAGCCTTCTAATAAGTATGATATTGAAAACATTCATGGTCATAATAAGACTGATGTTCTGAATAACAAGAGTGTTAATGCCAATAAGTCAGCCCATGTTCATAAACCCCATGGTTATAAGAAATCAGTGGGTGTAGCTGCAGCAGCACTAGCACAAAACAGAAATTTTTATGCCAAAAATGTATTTAGACCTAGATACAACAAGTATGAATGTTGGTGCTGTTGCAAGACAGGCCATTTTGCTTTAGACTGCTGACATAACATAAATGTCAGGAAGAACAACAGTCTACCAGTTAGAAGAGGTTCTGGTAGTTTTGATATGAATGGTGCTAACTTGAACCAAGGACCCAAGACTTGGGTTCTAAGGGAAAGTAATTCTGTATTACAGGAAAGTCCAAGTTGCCATGCCCCTATATGGTACTTGGACAGTGGATGTTCCAGGAACATGACTGGAAAAAAGGGGCTTTGAAGGAGTATACACCTATCAAGGATGGGCCTAAAGTAATCTTTGGTGGATCTGAAAGAGGAATCATCAAAGGATTTGGTAACATCTCTTCCAACCAAATTACCATCACTCAAGTGGCTTATGTAAAAGGTTTGAAATATAACATGATAAGCATAAGTCAGTTGAGTGATCTAGGATATGACATTTCATTTGTTAAGAATGGATGTCATATCAAAAGGTCAAGTGATCAAAGATCATTTTGACAGGATATAGAAAGAGAAATGTTTATTGTCTTGATTTTGGGTGTGAGAACAAAGGTTCTCCTATTTCTCTTGTAGCTGATGAGAAAGCATCTCATTGTGTCAAATAGCACAAGAGGCTGGCTCATCTTAACTACAAGACAATTTGCCAACTCTTTAGTGAAGAGTTAGTGAGGAATGGTCCTCAAGTTAAATGTATAAAGGAAGGGATATGTTCAGCTTGTCAAAAGGGCAAGCAGACAAAATCCTCCTTTCATAGCCTTGAAAACAAAGATTCAGTGAGGTGTCTATACCTCTTACATATGAATCTTTTTGGTCCTATGCCAGTTCATAGTCTAGGTAGGAAGGTCTACACTTTTGTGGTTGTAGATGACTATTCTAAATATTCTTGGGTGTTCTTTCTAAGACAAAAATCTGAAACCCTAAGTGTTTTACACAGTTTTGTCAAACAAATTAAGAATGAACTGGACAGTACAGTGGTAAAAATCAGAAGTGACCATGACACTGAATTTCAATCTGAAAGTATGACAAGATTGTGTGAAGAGTTTGGGATTTTTCAAGAATTCTCCTAACCTAGAACACCTCAGCAAAATGGTATTGCTGAAATAAAGAATAGGACATTGATTGAAGTTGGTAGAACTCTATTGAGTGACACTTCTCTCCCAAAATATTTTTGGGCTGAGGCAGTAAACACTGCATGTCATGTACTCAACAGGGCTTCTATTACTAAGTGCCACGAAAAGACTCCCTATGAGATTATGAAAGGTAGAAAACCAAATTTATCCTATTTTAGAATCTTTGGCTGCAAGTGTTATATCCTTAACAATGGCAAATCTTATCTAACTAAGTTTGCTGCCAAATCCCAAGATGGGATATTTGTTGGGTACAATAACAATAGTAAGGCTTATAGAGTCTACAACTTGATTACTTAGGTTGTAGAAGAATCTATACATGTTGTATTTGATGAAACAAGATTAATCAACAGTGAGTTGCCTTGTAGTTCATGCAGTCCAACAGGTATAAGCAATAGGATAGACAAGCTTTCCATTGCAGAAGGTTCAACTGTAGATGAAGTATTGGAAAATGATGGCTAGTGTCCAAGGGGAGTACAAGACTCTCTAAAAGCTGATGACAATCAAGAGGTGCAATATAATGAAGAAACTGGAGGTGTTCAGCCAGAAGGAAGTCTTCCTCAAGCTGTAAGACATCTAAAGGATCATCCAACAGATCAGATAATTGGTGATCCAAGACATGGAGTGCAAACCAGAAGTAGAAATCTGAATGCAGTCCTGCACTCAAGTTTTCTATCTCAACTGGAGCCAAAGAAATTTGAATAAGCTATCCAAGAACAACACTGGATTAATGCAATGCAAGAGGAGCTGAATCAGTTTAGAAGATGCAAGGTCTAGGAGTTGGTTCCTAAACCAAAAGACCACAACATCATTGGTACAAAGTGGCTTTTTAGGAACAAGTTGGATGAGAATGGAGTTATTGTGAAGAATAAAGCAAGATTGGTTGCAAAAGGATACAGGCAGGAAGAGGGAATAGACTTTGATCAAACATTTTCCCCAGTAGCAAGACTGGAAGCAATCAGAATGTTCCTTGCCTATGCAGCATATCAAGGCTTCAGGGTATATCAAATGGATGTGAAATCAACATTTCTGAATGGTGATCTAAAAGAAGAAGTCTATGTAGAGCAGCCATCAGGTTTTGTAGATTCTCTTAAACCTTATTATGTATAGACTTAGGAAAGCATTGCATGGGTTAAAGCAAGCCCCAAGGGCTTGGTATGAAACCCTGTCTACTTTCCTTATTGAGAACAAATTCTCAAAAGGTAAAATAGACTAAACTCTATTCCTAAGGGAATCTAAAGGTAAGATAATCTTAGTTCAGATCTATGTAGATGACATAATCTTTGGGTCTACAGAGAACAACCTTTGCAAGAAGTTTGCCAAACTTATGCAAGGGAAGTTTGAAATGAGCAGTATGGGGGAACTTAAGTTCTTCTTAGGACTCCAAGTAAGACAGACTGATGATGGATTGTCCATATCCCAGTCTAAGTTCACCAAGGAGTTAATTAAGAAGTATGGTATGGAATTATCCTCCACCATGAGAACTCCTATGGGAACAAGAATGCCTATATGCAAAGATGATGCAGGTAAACCTGTAGATGAGTCTTTGTATAGAGGAATAATTGGCTCTCTATTATATCTAACTGCTAGTAGACCAGACATTATGTATGCAACATGTGTCTGTGCTAGGTACCAAGCATGCCCTAAAGAATCACATTATACTGCAGTCAAGAGGATTTTGAGATATCAAAAGGGCACACCTAATCTAGGCCTTTGGTACCCTAGGAATGGAGATTTTCTACTAACAGGTTATTCAGATGCAGATTTTGCATGCTGTAGAGAAGATAGAAAAAGTACTACAGGTACATGCCAATTCTTTGGAGGAAGATTGATATCTTGGATCAGTAAGAAGCAGACTAGTGTGACAATATCCACAGCTGAGTCTGAATATATGGCAGCAGGAAGTTGCTGTGCACAGCTGTTGTGGATTCAACATCAGCTAAGGGACTATGGTATTCAAGTAAGTAGAACACCTTTATTGTTTGATTCTAAAAGTTCCATCTCTATTGCAAACAATCCTATTTCACATAGTAGGACTAAACATATAGAGAAAAAAATACCATTTTCTTAGAGAACATGTAGAAAAAGAAGACATCTCATTAGAATATGTTAAAACTGATTTTCAAATTACAGATGTATTTACTAAGCCTCTGGATGAAACTAAGTTCAATAAATTTAAAATTGAATTAGGAATGCTGACCATAGGTTAGTTTACAAAAAATTGGCTAAGTGAAATGGTGTCGGCACATTCAGTGATAAGGTGTCGACACAGTGAATTCATGTCGACAATTTAGGGAAATTGTGTCGACACAGAGAAAATGTGTCGACACCTAAGGGACAAAGAGTCGACACATCGAGAAATGTAGTGTCGACACAACCAGAGTAATGGTGTCGACACTTACAGATTTTGTGTCGACACTTATAATAAGAGTCGACACAGAATTTCTGATGAACTACTAAGTATCTCCTGTGTCGACATATCATAAATTAGTGTCAACACATAGTAGTCAGCGCCGTGGTCGAGACAATAGAAGTTTGTGTCGACACATTCCAACAGTGTCGACACTTTTAGACAGTTTTTGCCCGCCTTTTTATCTTCTTTGATTAGAAGGGTATAAATAGGTCAAGAACTTATTCTGTCGACACGCTCACCAGGGTTTCGAGACAAAAACCTTGTGTCGATAATCTCTCTCCTCTCCAATCAAGCTTTCTCTTCTTTCCAATGGCGCCCAAGGTTGAAGACAACGTCAATGAAGGATATGAGTTGGTTAGGCATGCATTAAACGTTGCCGAATCAGAGATCAAACATGTCATTTCTCTTCTTGCAGACAATGGATTAGAATATCTTGTCTCAGAACCTAGTAAGATATGGAAGAAGGAAGTATTCGAGTTTTATACTGCTGCATCGGTGGACTCAACAGGCTTGAAGATCAAATCCACTGTTCATGGAGAAAAAGTCAAGCTATCTCAGAAAAGGTTGAGCAAGATTCTACATCTTCTTAGAATACAAGATGAGGAAGAGGTCCCAGCCTCAAGGACCAGGGAGGCACTTCAATGGTGTGGATTGGATCCAACCATAAAGATAGGATCTGCAATCAACAGGAAGGGTATGAATCCTCAAGGGAAATTCCTGTCTGAAATTATAGGAAAAGTGATCTTATACAAACCAGGTGTCCATGATAGGAGATCAACCTATATGTTCAGCCTGATGACTAGGGTGATCTTTAAGATTCACAAAAATTGGTCCGCAGTACTGTTTGATAAGATTAAAGAAGGAATCAATAAGCCAAACTTGGCTAGGATCATGAGTCTTTTCCTGGCTGGAATAATTCAAGAGGTGATGCAACAGATTTATGGATCAAAGATAAATCATATGAGGAGAATGGACATGAGGTTATTCTCAAGATGGGATAGAGTTCTTTCTAAGTAAATGCCTGATGTGGACAGGAAAGAGCATGGTCCTGAAGATCCACAAGTCCAGGAAGATAATATATCTGCACAGGTGCAAGGGGAGCCAGTTATTGCACAAGTGCAGGGGGAGCTAGAAAGTACACAAGTCCAGGAAAATGCTGAGAATGCACATTTGCAGGGGGAGCCAGAGTCTGAACAGGTACAAGAGGAAGAAAGAATCAATTTATCAGAGGACATTGTTTCTCAAGCTGATCTAGATATTTTTGGAGTTGCTGCTGCTGCTGCTGAGAAAGTACTATCTCCTGCTCTCACACAACAATAATTCACTCTTGAAGAGCTATTTCCTGATATTAGAGGAGAAACAGATAAAATAGAGACCCTAAGATTTGAGGGGGAGCAAGTAAGGGTTGAGGGGGAGCAGGTTGATATAGAGGAAGAGCAACATGTAGATGAAAAAAGAAATTTCTTCCACTCCTCATGAGAGGGTTAATATTGATAGTTCTTCAGAATCTGAGCAAGAAGAAGTTAAGGAGGCAAAGAAAAGAAAACTTATGGTTTTCAAAAGGAGAAGTCAAAGCTATAAGCAGGCTTTACAAACTACTTCTTCCCAACCAACACCTGTAATTGATTACAACAAACTTCTGGTGGATTTACAAATCAAAATGGATGAGCAGAGATTGCTTCTAGAAAAATATATGGAAGAAAGCTAAAAGGCTCTTCAATTTGATCTGGCACAAGAGATAAAATCTATAAGATTTGAAGTTAATCAGAATAAAAGAGAGATGACAGATTGCTTCCACAAGGGAGGCAATGCTGTGGTATTTCTTGCAAAGCAACAAGAAAACATAAAGAAGAAAGTTGATGAGATGGCTGTTAAACAAGACTATGTCCTTGAGAATCAAATAAGAATGAATGAAAATCTTACTGAATCACATAATGTGATAGTCACTTAGTTCACAAACACTGCTGTTGCAATGACTGCTGCAAGGGCTAAAGAAAAAAAAGAATATGATCAGAAGCTATAAGCTGCCCTAGATGCAGTTAAAACTGCCATCACTTCATCTGAGAAGTTGATTAGTGACAAGCTTCAAAAATTAAAGCCATTCTTTAAAGATGGAATCAACTATCTGGATGGACAAATCAGATTTCAGAAAGATGACTTGAGAGAGCATGTGGCTAGAGAAGTCATAAAGGGAGAGAGGGTGTTAGTCTATGCTGGGTCTGATCATGCCAAATGGGTAACTAACAGCATAAGAGCCACTCTTGGATATCCACCCTTGTGTGATGATGATAATATGGCTGAGTCAGGGGTGCAACTAATTCTACTTGAAGGTAATCAACCTATGGTTGCCCAAGTTATTTACCCTCCTGCAAATCTTGAGATGATACATGAACAGGTTCAGTCAATGTACAGCGCTCCACAACCAATTACAAATGTGATTATTGAAAAGGTTGATATGCCAGATACTGTTATCAAAGCTCAGCAAGATGCTCTATTATCAAAGAAAAGATTTAGAGAGCAAGCAGAATTAAAGCCAGACTTTGAGCAGTGGAGCCCCACTTCAAGGAATATCATTTTAACTGTATGGAAGGCTGTAAAAGATCAAGTACATGAAAGAGGAAAATGGTACAATGAGCAAGAATGGCAAAAGTATGAAGCTAGACAAGAAGCCATAGTTCAACACAGGAGAAAGGCTAAGATGGGGAAGCTACCTCCTGATACTCAGGAACCTAACAAGTATTTCCCCAAGCCCTTTCATTATTTTGAAAGACAAAGGATCAAGGCTGAAGCACAGAAGAAAGTTGATTTGAAAGGCAAGAAGCCCATGGAAGATACAGAACCTCCTGCTCAAGCTCAGATAATATCTGGAAAAGGGATAGTCATCAAGGAGCCTGCCCAGCCTTAGTCTTAGCTTTACTAGTTTTTGTTCAAGAACTATGTAATTGTTAGTTTGTTAAAAGAAATCAATGTAAACATTTTGTAACAAACTTTTTGAGTTGATATACAAAACATTGTTCTGTGATCATTTACTTTTACATCTTTATTCTGTGATGTAATTATGATATGTGTTTTGTTTATATAGTACCCTGTCATATAATGCTTATGTACATCATCTTGTTTATTTTCTAAGTGGTGTATATCATTGGCTAAAGGGTTATGACTTCTCCAAATAAGGGGAGATTGTTGGGTACATTGGAAAATGTGTACCTGATTTGGAGAAGCCTCACTTAGCTCAATGATATACATCAAGGTGTATTTGATATTATTTTGAGTTTATATGTACAGGTTAAGAATGTGCTAGAATGCAGGAAAAATATTCTAAGTCCATGTGTCGACACCTGAGGAAGCTGGGTCGACACTTCAGTAAGATTGTGTCGACACTTGGAAATAGCTGTGTCGACACTTCAGAGAATTTGTGTCGACACCGGGAGACAGTGTCGACACACAGAAGATTATAGTCGACATCGACTGTGTCGACACTGGGAGGCAGTGTCGACACACAAAGGCAGAGTCGACAACAACTATGTCAACACTTGGAGGCAGTGTCGACACACGCTATGTTCTGAGTCTACATCAACTGTGTCGACACACTGGACTTGTGTCGACACACAACTGAGTCTACCAAGTTGATCGCTGATGAATGGTGAAGTGTTTATGTCGACACAAATAATCAGTGTCGACACATTCTCAAGATGTAGTATCAAGGTGCTGTGTCGACATCAAGGCAGCTTTGTCGAAATCACCAAAGGCTGTGTCGACACTTAAGTCACTTGTGTCGACACATATTGACAGATGGTCTCGACACTTTATGACAGACAGACTCGACGCTTTGCTGACGGAGTCAAAGGCTCAAGAACTATTTGAAGACTTGACAGCTGTGAGTTACAACAGGTTTACTGAAGCTGTCATACTTGTCAGAAGTTAGTTATAAACCGGATCAGCCGATTACCATGGATGAAGTCTATAAATAGATGGATTTAGAAGAAGAAAAACACACATAGAGAAGACAAGTATTGTCACAATTAACACAATTAGAGATTGATCTCTGATTAAGAAAGTAAAAGTAACAAAGAAGAAGATCTTCGTGAGAAGATCTAAGAAGACGTTCTGAAGTAGTTTACTATTCAGATTCTATCTAAGTGGAATTCAATCAAGAATTCAGAAGTATCTTCAAGAGGTTTGGATAGAGAGAGATCCAGCTATTTGAAGACAAGGAGGAGACATTCACAGATCTCTCAAGAAGCAGATACTGAACTAATCTGTCAAGAAGATTCAGATCTATTTCTAAAGTCTAAGAAAGAAGCTGCCAGTTAGTTTTATTCAAAGGAAATCAACCCAACTAAGTTCAGATTCAAGAAGCTTTGAAGAAAGCTAAGATCAAGTTGATTTCAGCCATCAGCCTCTTCAAGAAGTTGATCAAGAAAGTTATTATCCCTTCTCTCTCAATAGGGGTAAGAGATTACAAAATTCCTTATCAAATTCTGTAGGATCTATTCATAGATCTGAGTTGTAAGCCTATTTTATAAAGGCTGAGTGTAAGAGATTTATTCTCTGAGTGGTAGGGTTGTTTATGCCTGAGTTATAGGAAAAGGTATTATCTGAGCTGTAGGCCTTGTGGCATGGCTGAGGTAGGGCTGTTTATGCCTTAGTTGTAGGAGAAGGTATTCTCTGAGTTGTAGGCCTTGTGACAAGGCTGAGGTAGGGCTTGTTAGCTTGAGTTGTAGGAATCCTTCTGGATTCTGAGCTATAGGATCTGAGGATCTGAGTAAAAGAAAGAAGTTAGGCCGACTCTAGCATACTGCTAGATAGGTGAAGGGGGAAAGTGGATGTACCCAGACCTTGGAGGACCACTATAAATCTGTGTGCAATCTATGATGTGTGTATGTTTGTGATTGTTGTGCTGTGTTAGCTTAGAAATATCTGATTTATTCAAAGAACTGTAGTTATATTCTGCCTTAAGTTAAATCAAGGAAAAGTACCTATTCACCCCCCTCTAGGTGTTTAGGTAGTCTTGAAAGTAAAACTATCAAAGGTTCTCGGAAGGAGTAGGAGGAAGAGGCGGAGCCGGATTGGCGACAGGAGTGGTAGTAGTATAAGCATCAGAAAGAGCCATAGGAGAAAACAATAGGAAGCGGCGCGGTTAAGAAACAAACCGTGCGGTTAGGAAACAAGCCGCACGGGCAGGGAGAAATCGTAGCGGTAGGAAGAAAGAGATCCGCGGCAGTCACGATGATATACTATAGCGGCCAGAAAAGCCACGAACAAGCCACAGAAACAAGCAGAGGGGAAGAAGTCGAGCGGCTAGAAAGCAGCCTACACGAACAGAAGAAAGAGAAGACCGCGCGATTAGAGAAAAGTCTGCGGGAAGACAAACAAGACGAACAAGGCGAACAGGTCGCGGCATCAGGTCTCGGCGACTAAAGAAGAGGTCGCGGTGAATAAGCACAGGTCGTGGCGAGAAGAAAAGGTCACACACACAAAGGGCAACGGAAAGGAGAGAAAGAAGCCACACGAACAGGGCACAAGAAGGCGGAAGAAATAAGTCACGTTGCCAGGTCGCGAGAAGAAGAAGCAAGCCGCGTGGACAGGTTGTGCGGACAGAGTAGGCACACAGAATCAGGAGGAGTAGATCGAGTCCTCTAATACCATGTAAGAAACAAACAAAAACCAAACCAGAAGAGGTATAAAATAAATTTTATTATCTGAAAAAGGTATCTATTACAAAGGTATGGAATCCCTTTTATAGAATGGAGGAGAGAAGAGAGAATACAAATAAGAGATGTGGGACTCAAAAATTATAGGACCAAGCGGTCTATACAGAAACAACCCGCACAAGCCGCGCGGTTAGACGGAAGGGCTAACCGCTCGGCTACCACTAGAGAGGAAGGAGAGATCGCCATAGGAGACCGCTAGACCGCCCGGTCTCCAAGTCCCCAGAGACAAACCGCTAGATCGCTCGGACTCCAGACAACAACAACACAAGAACCAAACCGCTGAAGGGAAACCGCCAGACCGCGCGGTCTTCAATCCGCCAAGACAGGCTGCCAGACCGCCCGGTCACAACCTCCAACACATTTTAAATGATGGAAGATCTTAGCTGACCAAGTTTGCTGAGAAGTATAGTGAGGGTATTCTTATTGTCTACAGCTTACATAACAGAGCCTAGAGAGTATTCAACAATAAAATCTATGTGGTAGAAGAATCTATGCATGTTATTTTTTATGAGACAAGACTTATATACAAGGGCGGGCATAGTACTACTAATACTGCAGGTATAAAACAAAATTTGCAAGAGCTATCTATCCAAGACAAGACCAGCTCAAGCAAAGTCTCTCTTCCTGGTGAAGATTTCAGTAAAGATATATTGCCAACTAAAGAAGATTAGGCTTCTAAAGATGTAGTAGCTGCTATAAGAACACAGCCAAAAGCTAACTGGCTGCCTATAACAACTAGACACCTGAGAGATCACCCCAGTAATATCATTATTAAGGATTCCAGCCAATGAGTCACCACAAGGAGTAGGATCCACAATGAAGCTCTATTCCTGAGCTTCCTATCTCAGGTGGAACCCAAGAAGTTTGAAGAAGCTAACAAGAATTCTTTTTGGATCAATGTCATGCATGAAGAGCTGCATCAATTTAATAGATGCAAGGTTTAGAAGTTGGTGCCAAAATCACAAGGACATAACATTATTGGCACCAAATGGATCTTCAGAAATAATTTGGATGAGAATGGTGTGATAGTGAAGAACAAAGCAAGCTAGTAGCTAAAGGGTATAAATAAGAGGAGGGCATATACTTTGACAGGCATTTTCCCCAGTTGCAAGACTAGATGCAATAAGGATGTTCCTTGCTTATGTTGTATTTAATGGATTCAAGGTCTACCTAATGGATGAAAAATCAGCATTCATGAATGGTAATCCCAAGAAAGAGGTATATGTGGAACAACCCTCAGGTTTTGTACATCCAACCCTTTCTAATCATGTTTATTTACTTAGAAATGCTTTGTATGGGTTAAAGCAAGCCCCTAGGGCTTGGTATGAAATCATGTCTACTTTTCTCATTAAGAATAAGTTTTTAAGGGGAAAGATAGATATCACATTATTCTTAAGGGAATCTAAGGGCAAGTGTCTCTTAGTCCAGATATATGTTGATGACAATATATTTGGGTCTATTGATGACAACCTTTGCAAGTGATTTGCCAATCTTATGCACGGGGAGTTTGAGATGATCAGAATGAGAAAGCTAAAGTACTTTTTAGATCTCCAAGTAAACAGTATGATGAGGAAATTATAATCTCTCAAACTAAGTACACCAGTGAGCTAATTAGGAAATTTGGGAAGGAGTCAGTCTCCATCATGAAAACTCCCATAGGATAAAATATATATCTGGATAAGGATAAGAAAGAAAAACCTTTTGATGAATCCATATATAGGTGAAAGTCTTGATTTCAAGAACAACTAAACACCTAGAGGGGGGGGGGGGTGAATAGGTCTAATTTAAAAATTCTCGACAGCTTATAAATTATCTGAACATAGCAATCACAGTACACACAACAATCACATCAATCACAACAGACATAACACTGTAGACAGTGATTTATAGTTGTTCCCCAATTAATTGGTACATCCACTTTCCCCCTTCGCCTATCCAACAATAAGCTAGATTCGGCCAAACTTCCTTCCACTTTCTCGGATCCTCAGATCTTACAGCTCAGAGCCCAATTGGCTCCTACAACTCTAAAGGAAGCCCTACCACTCAGATGTCCAAGATCCTACAACTTATGTTCTTCCCAAGAACTCTACCTCAGAGTGAATCCACACTCCTACAGCTCAGGCAATCTACCCTACCTCAGCCTTTATAACCAGGCTTACAACTCAGGCAATCCCTTCCCTACCTCAGCCTTTATAACAACATGAAAGAGAGGGGATAGATCTGACTAACTCTAGAGGGGGGGGGGGGGGGGTGAATAGAGTATTTTAAAAACTTGATTAGTTTTTATAGCGGAATTAAAATAAATGATAGTAGTATATATATATAAAGAAACAAGAGAAAGAAACTATCACATCACAACAGAAATAAAGAAAGAGCAACCAGAAGACACAAGAAAATTATAGTGGTTCCCCAAAACTGGGTACATCCACTCTTCTACCACCCTGGTAGGAATCTACTAACAGGTTTTTGATCAGGTGCCCTGCCACCATATGTTTTTACCTAGGTGCCCTGTCACCACAAGATCTATTTCAAGGGAGATCTCACAAACCTTTAGGCTTTTGATCAGGTGCCAACAAACCAAATCAAGTCTTTTGATAAGGAGACTTGTCAACCAGGTGATAACTTTTGAAGGGAGTTAGAAACCCTTTTTACAGTGGGAAATAAAAAGTGTGTTGTCTTCTCTTTCTCAAATAGCTGAGAAGACTTTAGTGGATGCTGTTATCAAAGCTCCCCCTAAAATGTTGAATGGTTCATGAATAAGAGATCTTTGCACAGGGTGTAGGTCTTGATGAAAATCTTCAGAAACTTCTTGGACTGGTGTTGAAGGGTTATCCTTGTGAAGCCTGAAGCAGAAACTGAAGAAGACTAGAGATTTGTGTGAGTTGTTCTTCTTCAATTTCCCGTAGATGGCAATACTATTCTCTATATTAGTTGACTGTAAAAATTCTTTTTTTTGTGTGTAAAGATCTCTTGTCCTTCTTTTTTTGAAAAAGATCTTTTTATATTCTGAGAGGATTTTTATTATTTGAATTTTGAAAGATATCCTGAATTTACTGCTCAGAATCTGGGAGTTGAAACGACTGAAATTTGTCTTGAATGCATTTCCTCAACTGTCCCAGTAAATAAGACAAGTAATTAAATCTGTGATATCCATAATTAATCCTGCCAAGCAACGGTTATATTCTTGAGAATATAAGTATTAATTATAAGAGAATTGCTTCCTTAGAATAAAACCAATTGAAATCAAAATGACAGAGAAATCGCCAAAACTGTTACTGACAGAAATCGTCGACCTCAGGACAGATTTCGTCGACTTGAACTCCAAGTTTGTCGAGCGGAGAAATCGTCTTCGTCGAGCTGATCTTAGAGAAAAAATATTCAAGAAAGAAGCTGCCAAAGCTGAGCTCCAAGTTCGTCGAACTGAGATGGACTTTCGTCGACTATAGAAACTGAGAGAATAAGGAAGATCGTCGACCTGAGCTTGTATTTCATCGATCTCAGCTCAGAGTAGAAACTCTGAGTTCGTCAATCTGCGATCGACGATCGTCGAGCTGAGTTTGAAGAACTTCGAACTGATTTTCTGAACTCTTCAAAACTGCAATTTCTAAGTCTAGATCTCTGAAGTCTTCTGAAGGCTGGATCATAAGATGTCTCACCTTGTCAGACTGTCCTAACCTTAGAACTATAAATTGACCCTAGGCTATACATGATAGGTCAATAACCTAATAGTGAACCTAACCTAAATCCAAACTAGGGATCCAAAAATCTCCCCCTATTTGAGTGAGGTCACTAAAAAAACATAACAACTCAAAACAATATAAATAACTGACAGAATTTTAAACTAATCAGCAGATATTATATATCTAAGTGCAATACACATAAATCACTGAGAAATAAGAGTTCAAGAATTGTCAGAGGGAGGAGTAGAAGATGATTTAGCAAACACGATTATTCTGAGAGGATTTTCCTCTCGCTTCTTAGATATTTTTATGTTTTGAACTCCAAGGACTATCACTGATGAAGCTCTGGGAACGACAGCTTTTGGATGTACCTGCATATATACATTTGGATCAAATAAATGTTTGTCTTCCTAAAATTTGTCAAATTCTTTCTGCCTGTAGGTAGACATAGTAGTGAACTTAGATGGATTTGATCCTTCTTCGCTGGCCTTGTTCATCTGAGATAAACAGATTAATTATTGAAATCTAGCCATTCTGAAGTTTGGATCTAACTTAGGTTCATAAACTGGAGAGGGTGGTCTCTTTAGATCAGATTTAGAAACATCCTGAGCAGATTTTTGAGAATTTCTGAAAATTGATTGCTGTTGAAAGTTTGTTGGAGGAAAAGATTGTTGAGATTTGCCTGAATAATAGGACCCTGGAGGTCTGTATTGACTGTACTTTCCAGCAGGTCTAGAAGACTTGTAGGAAGCTGGCCTTTGAGATTGAGAGCTACTAGAATCTGGCTTCTGAGCTTTTGCAACATTTCCTGAAGCACTTATAGTAGGAGGAGGTCCTCTCCTGGTCTTCTTAGGTTGAGAACTGTATCTTCTTCTTTTCTTCCTTTCCTTTTGCTCATTCTTGGATAACCACATCCATTGAGGCATATCTGGATAAGGAGTAATATTATGCATGATATAGTAAGGAGTGTTAGCAGTGGGATTAGGCTTAGGAACAGCCTTAGCATGAACTTTTCTCTCCTTAGATATAGTCTTTTTAGGGCCAGAGTCATCAGAATCCTCCTCCTCCTCATCATCAGATGATCCAGGAGGATTGTCATTTAAATCATCAATTTCCTTTAAAGTTTCTTTGGAGATCTTCTTCTCAGCCTGAGGCTGCACTTGACATTCTAGCTCTGCAAAATTTTCAGTAACAGACTGATTGCTCTCTTCTTCTTCCATATCAGCAAACATGATATCATCAAGATCTGGCATTGGGATCTCAGCCCACATACAAGGAGGAGGACTGCAAACTGATATTTCTGAAATAACAGGAGCTGCAAGGCTTGACCTTAGTTGATCTACAACTTCAGGACTTATTGGAGTAGAATAACATATAATGTCCTTGGAGTAATCAACATCAAAACTAGGCAAAACATTTCTGTAAACTGGATTGAAAGAATTTAGTAAAGAATTCAAATCAACTGTGAGATTTATGATAAAATCACCAGCAGTGCTTATATCTTCATATATATGATAAGCTATATCCATATCAGAATCATCTATAATATCTATAATATCTGTTGAAATATCTGCATCAGGGGAATCTGCTGCTGCTGGAAGAGGAACTGGAACTGCTGCTGCTGCTCCTAGAGGAGAGACTGGAACTTCTTCACAAGACATCTCCCCCTGCCTGGTTTCAGAGGGTCCTGAAGACAGGCCCCCAAAAGAATGGATAGAATGGAGAGTAACAATTCTAGAAGAGAGAGTTGATGGAGGCAGAGAGATGATCAATAACAGTAGCTATTAACTGCTCTAGAGAAGGAGAGATGAATTTAATAAGATCCTTGGCAATGTCAGAGAAATTTAAGTATAAGGGTTCAGGAGGAGATGGACTATAGGAAGTTTGATGTCCATAATTTGAACATACAGAGAAAGCATTAGGGAAGTCTGTATGAAGAAATTCAGGGAAGGTGGAGGTAGTAAATGTGGTTGGAATTGAGGTAGAATGAGTTATTATGGTAGGAACTAATGCAATGTGGATGTCCTGGATGGGTGATTGAGTTGGGGATTGATGTAGAGATGGTGGAGGAGGAGATATTAGATTGAAGTTGGGCTGTGAGGATTTGGATGGAATGTCAGGAAGATGAGGTGGAAGAGGAGACTGAGGAGGTGTAGATTGAGAATCCTCTGGTATATGGATTGGAGATGAAATTGATGGTTGCTGGAGGGGAGTTGATTATGGTTGTTATTGAGAAGGAGGTGAAGGACTTCTAATGGAGGGAGTAATTTCTTCTGGTGGTGGGGGAGTAGCTGTAACTGCCCTTGTGTACTCAGAAGTCCTGGAAGAGGAGGGAGCCATGGATGTCTTGGTGATAGTCCTCTCCCATCTGCCAAACAAGGCAGATGTAAGCCTCTTGGATGCATTAATGAAGATGGTCTGTGAGACCAGTAGTTCAGATGCCTTTGCCTGAAGGAAAATGCCTAAGATTCTCCCAAAAAATACCTCTTTCTTAGAGTTCTTCTTTTTAATCAACTCAAAAAGTAACTTTCCCCAGTTTACTGCCTTCTTGTTCACTAGAGCACACATCACTAAGAACTGGTGCCTGGTGATGTAGTCATGGGAAGTGTACTTTCCCAGCAACACTTTACCAACAAAATCAGCAAGGAACTTATAATCAGCAGATAAGTTCTTTTTCAATAGTTTGTTAGGGTTTCCATCAGAATGACCCATTTTTATAAACATGTTTTCATACTTAGAACGATCTATCTCAATATCCTCATCTCCATTTATTAAACCAAAAATCTTTGCTAAAACGTCAGGGGTTAGACAAACCTGATTTCCTGCAATAGTGACAGTAATCCTATATGCATCTGGAGAAGATGATGTATAAACCCAGTCCCTTATCTCTGTTGTTGCTAACTTGATCCTTATGGTCATGAGTCACTTCAGTTGTTGATCCTCAAATAACTGCAGAATGTCCATGAAGATTTGATCGGAGTGACGGAAGGAATCAAAATCGATGTCGAACCCCGTGTCAAACTTCATGCCGGAAAGGGAAATCGCCGGAATCGCCATTGGTTTTCCTGCAAAAAGAAAGAGATCAAGTGCAAGAGAACAAAAAGCACAGGATGGAGCTCGAAGAAAACTAAGCTATAAGGTTTTCAGAATATGAAGCGCCATACTCCGTCCTGCAAAAATAAAAGAAAGGCTTCGTTCTCAAGTCGATGAACAATTTTGTGAAGAAATAATATCGTTGATCTCAGTTGAAGAGAGGAAAACTTTTCATCATTCACAGGTCGACAGAAAATTTCCTGAAGTAAGATCGTCGATGTCCGCTTGACAAAAATGACTTTACACAGAGAGTTCGTCGATCTCAGGTTGACAAATTTCCTCAAGAACTGTTCTCAGATCGTCAATCTCCGTTCGATCAACTGTGACAAATTCTTCGACCTCAGGCAAAAAATTAAATTAATGCTTCTCCATTGATCATACCTAGCTGATTTAGAAAGAACAGATGTTTCTTCTCATCCAAAGGTTTGGTGAAGATGTCTGCTCTTTGTAAATCAGTAGAGATAAAGACAAGATTAATTTTCTTTTTATCCACACAATCTCTAATGAAATTATGTCTTACTTCTATATGTTTTGTCCTATTATGATGTACTAGATTTTGTGCAATGGAAATTGCACTGGTACTATCACAAAATACAGTTGAATTATTTAGATTGTATCCATAATCCAGGAGTTAATTTTGAATCCACAATATTTGTGAACAATAACTACCCACTACAATATATTCAGCTTCTGCAGTTGAAGTGGACACAAATGTTTGTTTCTTACAAAACCAAGACACAAGCCTATCACCAAGGAACTTGCATGTTCCTGATGTGCTTTTTTTGTCAACTCTACATCCAGCAAAGTCAGCATCTGAGAATCCAATTAATTCAAATTCCGACTTAGTTGGATAAAATAGTCCTAGATTTGGGCAACCCTTTATATATCTCAAAATTCTTTTTAAGAAAATAAGGTGAGATTCTTTAGGGTTCACATGGAACCTAGCACAAAAAATGTAGAAAATATTATGTCTGGCCTACTAGTTATGAGATATAATAAGGACCCAATAATAGCCATATATGTTTGCTGTGCTTATAGCCTCTGCACAAAAGGATAGGGGCATGTGAGCATCTGCACGCAATGTTCCTGCAGCTTCAATCAAGGTTCTATTTTTTCCTTTCTGCTACCCCATTTTGTTGAGGAGTTCTAGGAGCAGAGAAGCAATGCCTGATACCTACCATCTCACAGAATTCTTGCATAGGAAGAGATTCAAACTCAGTACCATGATCACTTCTGATCAATACAACTGGAGTAGAATACTCAATCCTTATACTCTTAAGAAAGTCTGTAAGAATTTTAAAGTTATCTGACTTGTTTCTCAAGAAGAACACCCAAGTGAACCTGAAGAAGTCATCTACAATGACTAAGGTATAAGATTTCCCTCCCAAGCTTTGTACAGCAATGAGTCCAAATAGATCCATATGTAACAAATATAGAATCCTGGATGAATCACTCTTATTAATGGATTTAAAGCTATTTTTGGTTTGCTTGTCTAATTGACAAGCCCTGCAAAGGCTTTCCTTCTTATAGGGGCAAGAAGGTAATCCTCTAACAAGGTTATCCCTAGAGAGTTTAGCAATATTTTTATGATTTACATGTCCTAATCTTTTATGTCAAAGTTCATTATTATTATTAATTTGATTAAATAAACAGATTTCTGACCTAGCAGATTTGAAATTTACTACATAGATGGTTCCTTGCCTAAGTCCAGTTAAGACAGTTTTATTATCTATAGAAGATATAATGCAAGAAGAATGTTTAAATGATACCTGATAACCTTCATCATATAATTGGATTATGGATATCAGGTTATGTTTGAGACCACTCATATATGCTACTTTCTTGAAAGTGACAGCTCCAATCTTGAAAATTCCATAACCTTCAGTTTGGCCACAGTTGGAGTCACCAAATATCACTTTTGGACCAAGCTTGGACTTGTAGTTTGTTAAGTTGTCCTTGCTACCTGTCATATGCTTTGAGCATCCACTATCTAGATACCACTGTTTCTCTGTGGTAGGATAGTCTTTGACCTGCAAAATGAAAAATTAGGTGTTTTTGACCTAGGTAACCTTGGGTCCTTGATTCTTTTCAAATATAAAGCTGGAGATATAAGAGTATTCAGGTTGGTTCTTATATCCTAAGGGGTGAAATTTCCTAGGTGGAATTTTCCATTGGGTAAATGGGTTAACATAATCTTTTGGTTGATTCGATGTTTTGGAATAATTAAAGTTTCTGTTAGGCTGAACTGGGATCGAAGAATTCTGATAAGTTCGTCGACCTGAGTTCGACGAATAGGGATGGGTTCATCGAACTACGTTCATAGAATGGAAATATTCATTCTTTGGGCCCCAAAATCATCGATCTCGGCTGGACAAACCATATTGGTTTCGCCGATCATAGTTCAAAGAATAATTATAATAAAAGTCTGCTTTCGGAGTTCGTTGACTTGAGTTCAACGAACTGTACACATTTCGTCGATTTGAGTTCGACAAAATCTGTTGAACATTATTATGATTAAGGTTTTTCATTTTCTTTCTCCTTTTCTTATGTTTCTCTTTAATTCAGTTGGTTCATTGTTTTCATCTACTTTTTCTTTACCTTTTTCTGATATAAATTTAATGGGGGGGAAAAAGTATATTTTTTTGAATTAAATGAGGTTGGCTTGATGAAGCACCTAAGTCCAGCTTGCCATTTGATGGCGGCAACCCCCAGCGTGATAAAGTTGAAGATGATGACGGCGACGGCGACGTCGTTCTCCTACAAGTTAAAGATGATGATGACGATGGCGGCGGCGACGACATTCTCCTACATGTTGAAGATAATGATGGAAGAAGACGACGGTGACCCCAACATGATGGCGACGGCGACGATGAAGACTTATGAAGGCTTTAAATATTATTTTAATTATTTGCATTTTAATTTTCATCATGTTATTTTTAAATTTTGGTAATGTTTAATTTTTATTTGGGCTGCAAATAGCCAAGTCTTGTTGTAAGCCTATATATAGACATGGACTCTATTATTTTAATTAGAAAAAGAATGAAAGAATTTTGAAAACCTAAAATTGGTTTCCCCCCTTTTTCCCTCTCTCCCTCTTACAAATTTCGGATCTCCCTCTTGCTCCCCTCTCTTGGCCGCCGGCCTCCTTACCCTCTCCTTCCCTCCTTGTGGAATTCGGCCACAAGCCTCCTCCCCTCTTCCTCCTCTCTTTTCTCCTCCACCTAGCAAACCACCCTCAACTCCACCTCCAATAGTTCGGCCACCACCACCCTCTTAGCCAACCCACCATCTCCTTCATATTGAGATCGGCCAAGGCAAAAAAAAAGAGGCTCCTCTCTTTGTGATTTTCATCCATCCCGGCGTGAAGCAAAGGAAGCGGACGAGTATCTCTCCATTTGGCGAAACTCTGGCGGAACTGTGGGAGAGCGATCCTCAAGCGAATCAGAATCATCCATTCCGGTTGGGTAACGAGATTTTCTACCTCTTGTGTGAATCTATTTTCTAGAATTTTATTTGGTGGAATACCGTTGTGTTATTTTGGAATTATTTTTCGATCATAGTTTCATCTTTCTGATAGCATAAGTTATTTTTTCCAAGTTGCTTAATTTTCCGAGAGGTTTGGTGAGCCTCGCTTTCGTTTTGTTGGGGGAGATCTACCATTTCCGAATCGAACTTTTCGGTAGATCTCTTTTGGTACAACCATCGCTCGGTCGGACCCAATATTAATCCTTATAGCTTGAGAGAACATCGGCCTATAGCCGTTTGTTCGATCTTTATTCGGTGTGGCTACCGTACGTTAGCAATAGTTGATAACGTTGTTCGTGAGTGTGCTGTGTTAGATTTTTGTGTGAGCGTAATATCAGGAATAGAGAGGCGTACGTGTAATTCCCTTAGCCGTTATAGTGGCAAACGTAGTGGCCTACATCAATTTGGTATCAGAGGGAGGTTGTGTTGATTTCTTAATTGAAACCATCCTAATTAGTTTTAGTAGGCCGACACGCATGTGCACAAAATTTTTCAAACAAAGAAAAGCAAAAAAATATTTTTTTGTGTGGTCTGCCAATAGCAGCCTAAATTTTTATTTTTCAGCAAAAATTCAGAAAAAAAAATAATTAATAATCTCCATATTTTTGCCAGCAAGAATATCTAAAAATATATATATATTATTTTGAAATATTAGCGGAAACAAATCTATCTTTGAAAATTAATCAGGATCAGATTATATTTCTTTGTATTTGTGCACTTACTCCGCGTAGTCTATCCCCATTTTCCCGCTGAAAATTAAAACAAAAAAATATCCTACGTTATTCATGTTTCCTGAATGAAATCTTTAGGTTCTGTCATGAACGTTAGAATGTCTTTCCATTGTCCGGTAGTGGAAGAGATTAAGGGGTTGATTGACCAACTAAAGGCTAATCAAGTTGCACAACACTCATATAAGCATGTTAGAGTTCCAGCTCCGACCTATAATGGGTTAGGTGGAACGCAAGAGTTTTTATGCTGGGTGAAGGCTATGGAGCGTTATTTTGAGAGATATCAGATTGTGGACCCCCACAGGATCCCCGTCGCGAGACTTCAATTATTTAGTCAAGCCCAGACCTTCTGGCTCAATGAGGAGAGACGTTTTAGGACATCCCTCGAAGAGTCACCTGTAGGTTGGAATATTATGAAGAATCTATTAACGGATGACTATTACCCTCCTCACTGTCGTTCTCAGTCATCTGAAAATCTGAGTGAAATGTCACCTATGATTATGCCTACACCGTACCAGTACGACACCCCGTACTCCCGTGCTAGGACGTCACATAAGTTTACTTCTCCCCACCAGGGCACTAGACCCCAACTTGATTATGACAGTGTTCCTATCCTCGTGGATAGTCAGGCGATCAAGACACGTGAGACTAGTGAAACGACTGGGTTTGGCACTATCGATCATTGTATTCTGACTACGCCCGTAGTCTCCTTAGAGTCACCCCCTGAGCTGTCAGATCTAGTTATTGACTCCCCTGATGAGTCTGAGGCTAATTCTACGATTGCGCCGTCACCGAGGATGAGGCAATTATCACTGACGAGTGTAGCGACGTTGAGGAGACTGGTTACCCTAGTGACCTGGATGAGGATTTCTCTTCTGAGGAATCATCTCCACTCCCCTTTGACTATATTTCAGAGTCATCCATCTTGATCGTAGTGGAGTATTTGGATGACCCTAAGTCGATTGATAATCTGGCTGAATCGGAAGAGTTACCTTACGCTGAGAGCTTACTCAGTCGTGAGTTAGATGATGTTTGGGATGATGATAGTTTGACCTGTGAGAGTATTACTTTGCCCATTACTAGCCACATAAGCATTATGATTGATCACCCTAGTGTTGAGAGCCCTCTCCAAACTACCAGCCTCGACGTGTTAGAGGCTACGATTACACCTAATGAGAATATCTCTGATTTTCCTGAGGATCTTGTAAGTGAGGATGTTCCAGTCGATTTCTCTAATCACGAATTAATGGATGCCCCAACTGATTTGGAAGACTTACTGTATGATCAACATTTATTGTTGGAAGAACTTTCGGATGAGTTGGTAGAGTCCTCCTGTGAGGAGTGTTATTCGAAGAGTGAGTTGTGTGATGATGAGCCAGATGAGTTTATCGTGAGGGAAAATCTTCTGTTTGATTTTTCGGTTGAGTTTGATGGCTTGCACCCGGAGGATTTTACTTGTACGATAAATCCATATTTTGACACTGGGTATGACGTAGCCCCTCCTCCGGAACCTATCGATGCGCCCATTACTGAGATTTTTACTGCTACTGATGTCATGATTTATGAGTTGGAAGAATTTCCAAGTGAGAGAGTTATACTTTTGGAGGTCGTTATTGAGGTAGACCCGGATAAGCGTTCCCTTATGCTAACTAAGTGGCGTGAATTTAAATACGATCTTAACTCTTTCTCGTTGTTAGTGTTACCGATAATCCCTCCTGATATGTTTACCCGACCAGCGGATCCTTTGGGTTGTGCGTTTAATTTGCCTGATTTTAGTCAATTAGTTTTACCATCCATGCTGGACCCTCCTTGGGACATTTCGCGTCGTGTGTTATTAGATGTTGTGTTGGGTCATGATGACAGTCTCGTTAATTCTGTACCCTCTTGATTTTTTAAGATTCACCAAATCTTTGGGAGCACGTTAATGACGTGGCCATCTTTTGTGCCATCGGATTGCATTCAGTTTGTACCACCTGATTCCATTCTACTAGTGCCTCCTGATGTAGTTCCGCTAGTGCCACCCTATTACTTTCTGTTGGCGCCACCATATTTATTTCCGTTTGTGCCATCTTATGCAGTTCTGTTACCGCCATTTTCTATGACAAGTCAACATGCACTAGTATTTGCCTCTCTTTTTCTTAATTTACATAAGCACGGTAAGAAAGCGTTAGTCACACACATGTCTTCTTATTAATATATCGCTAACTTACATAAGAGAGTGTCTCCCTATAAGGTTTTCGGTTTACTCTTGGTGTGTCTCATCCCTGAACGGATGCCTTCGGGCACTAAAGAAACGTTGGTGAGTTGGCGAGTTAGAACTTTTCGGATTTTTAATCAATTAGGAGAAACAACATGTCTGTTGAAGTTAACCACTGAATGAGGTAATTCCCCTAGTTTAAATGATTCCAATTTCACGCATTGTGTTTTTCCACCATTTGAAATATCTAACTCTAAGTTTGGTGCCATTATATTGTCATTTGGGTTGGGGGTGAGCTTGTTCTTGGATCGTTCTCTCCATTGGTCTCCAACGGAGGTACGCTGACTGTTGATGCATAAATTTTTCCTCTTTATTTGCCTAATGCATTTCCCAAGTTCCGCAGGACAATCTTTTTGCTGGACAGGTTCATATTTGGTGTTTTGCTCTCCTCTCCAAGCGGTGGTACTCAGCGTTATGTGATACGATGGTGTGCTCGCCCGGTCTCCGGCGACCCGACGATGGTTCATTTGGATGATGTTCTTCGGCGCCAGCACCTCCATGTGCACTCATCGGTGATGAGTTATTTTGAGCTAGGGAGGATTGAAGATAATGATGGAAGAAGATGACGGCGATGG
The DNA here is from genome assembly GCA_039513925.1 of Platanthera zijinensis. NCBI lineage: Eukaryota > Viridiplantae > Streptophyta > Magnoliopsida > Asparagales > Orchidaceae > Platanthera > Platanthera zijinensis. Next base: position 163,808,204 of record CM077083.1, on the reverse strand, counting down.
CGGCGACGACGACGTTCTCCTACATGTTGAAGATAATGATGGAAGAAGACGATGGTGACCCCAACATGATGGCGACGGCGACGATGAAGGCTTATGAAGGCTTTAAATATTATTTTAATTATTTGCATTTTAATTTTCATCATGTTATTTTTAAATTTTGGTAATGTTTAATTTTTATTTGGGCTGCAAATAGCCAAGTCTTGTTGTAAGCCTATATATAGGCATGGACTCTATTATTTTCATTAGAAAAAGAATGAAAGAATTTCTAAAACCTAAAATTAGTTTCCCCCCTTTTTCCCTCTCTCCCTCTTCAAAATTTCGGATCTCCCTCTTGCTCCCCTCTCTTGGCCACCGGCCTCCTTACCCTCTCCTTCCCTCCTTGTGGAATTCGGCCACAAGCCTCCTCCCCTCTTCCTCCTCTCTTTTCTCCTCCACCTAGCAAACCACCCTCAACTCCACCTCTAATAGTTCGTCCACCACCACCCTCTTAGCCAACCCACCATCTCCTTCATATTGAGATCGGCCAAGGCAAAAAAAAGAGGCTCCTCTCTTTATGATTTTCATCCATCCTAGCGTGAAGCGAAGGAAGCGGACGAGTATCTCTCCATTTGGCGAAACTCCGGCGGAACTGTGGAAGAGCGATCCTCAAGCGAATCGGAATCATCCATTCCGGTTGGGTAACGAGATTTTCTACCTCTTGTGTGAATCTATTTTCTAGAATTTTATTTGGTGGAATACCGTTGTGTTATTTTGGAATTGTTTTTCGATCATGGTTTCATCTTTCCGATAGTATAAGTTATTTTTTTAAAGTTGCTTAATTTTCCGAGAGGTTTGGCGAGCCTCGCTTTCGTTTTGTTGGGGGAGATCTACCATTTCCGAATCGAACTTTTCGGTAGATCTCTTTTGGTACAACCATCGCTCGGTCGGACCCAATATTGGTCCTTATAGCTTGAGAGAACATCGGCCTATAGCCGTTTGTTCGATCTTTATTCGGCGTGGTTACCGTACGTTAGCAATAGTTGATAACGTTGTTCATGAGTGTGCTGCGTTTAATTATTGTGTGAGCGTAATATCGGGAATAGAGAGGCGTACGTGTAATTCCCTTAGTCGTTATAGTGGCAAACATAGTGGCCTACATCACTATTGAGCCTGACATTTACTGTGCTTGTGATGTTCATCAATTTGATGCTTCTCACAATAAGGGATTCTTCAAATTGCTTAGACTCATTTTGTTTAGTTTTTAAAGAAATAATTTCTTCTGAAGCTATAACTACTAGTTTATCTTTTTGTTCAATGTTTTCAGATAATAGATTTTCATGTTCAGTTAGCCTATCTCTGAGAAGTTTGATTTACTTCTCAGATTTGTTTAGATCATTGCATAATAATTTAAATTCAGTTTTAAATGATCAGAATTAAAATCAAATGAGGATATTACCTGATCCTCTTCAGATTCAAAGTCTTCATTCCCTAAATTTTCAGCTTCTGAAAAGCTGCCTGATGCATTGATAGCCATCAAGCAAACTTCTTTAGCTTTAGCTTCTTCCTCATCTTCACTGGAGCTGGAAGATGAAGATTCTTCTTCTGTTTCACTCCAGGTTTCTGCAACTAAACCTTTCTCCTTCCTCTTATGCTTGCTTGAGGAGGGCTTGCTATACCTCTTTCTGGAGTCTTTTTCTCTTCTTTTTTTTCCTTAATCTGATTCTCTGGACACTCAGGAAGAATGTGTCTAGGTTTTCTGCAACCAAAGCAGACAATCTCCTTGGTAGGAGTTTTGTCATATCTTCGTCTGTCATCATGTCTGGATGACTTCCTTCTGAAATATTTTATGGCCATCTTGTAGAATCTCTTAGACAATAAGCTTATGAGCTCATCATTTGCTAGTGGAGCTTCTGGTCCTTCAGATGCTTTGAAAGCAATGTTTTGTACCTTTATTCCTAAAGAGGAAGTCTTCTGCTTAGCTACTTCTCTTGTCTTTATCAGCTGCTCATAAGATTTGAGCTTTCCCAGTAATGACTCAGTGGAGATTTTAGTCAAGCTTCTGGTCTCCTTGATTGGCCAGATCCTGGAATCGCATGTGTTGGGGAAGCACATAAGGATCTTGTCATTAATCTTTGTCAGTGAGATATTCTTGTCCAAATTCTTCATCTTATTGACAATTAAGCTGAGCCTATTGTACATGTTAGCCACTGACTCAGACTCATCCTTCTGGAAATTTTCATACTGAGAGATGAGATGGGATCTTCTGTCCTTTCTCTCATCAGCTGATCCTGAAACCATTTGGTTTAGAGAGTCCCAAATGGCCTTGGCTGATGTGCACTAAGCCACCTTCTAAAAAATGTCATCTGATATGGTTTGTGCTAGAATGTTCATGGCCCTTGCATCAGTAACCTTGGGCTTCTTTTGAGCATCAATTCACTCAAGTGGTGGAACTGTATTTGTTCTTGTTGAAGTAGTAGCTTCTTGACTTGGAGGACCTATCAAAATGGTGTTGCAGATATCTTCATCAATAGAGTTCATATACAATCTGATTCTTACCTTCCAGATTGCAAATTTATTTAGATTGTAGACTAGAGGTCTGGTGCTTGAATATTCTTTATTCCGTGTCATGATATAAAAGAGACACTAGAGATATTAAGATCTATCAAGGAACTTTTGATTCAGGTATTATCCTATGAAATCAAACAAACACACCCTCTGATACCAATTGAAAGAGAGGGGATAGATCTGACTATCTCTAGAGGGGGGTGAATAGAGTATTTTAAAAACTTGATTAGTTTTTATAGCGGAATTAAAATAAGTGATAGTAGTATATATATATAAAGAGAAAAAAGAGAAAGAAACTATCACAACACATTAGAAATAAAGAAACGGCAACCAAATGACACAAGAAAATTATAGTGGTTCCCCAAAACTGGGTACATCCACTCTTCTACCACTCTGGTAGGAATCTACTAATAGGTTTTTGATCAGGTGCCCTGTCACAACAGGTTTTTGCTCAGGTGCCCTATCACCACAAGATCTATTTCAAAGGAGATCTCACAACCCTTTAGGCTTTTGATCAGGTGCCAACAAACCAAATCAAGTCTTTTGATAAGGAGACTTGTCAACCAGGTGATAACTTTTGAAGGGAGTTAGAAACCCTTTTTACAGTGGGAAATAAAGAGTGATGTTGTCTTCTCTTTCTCAAACAACTGAGACGACTTTAGTGGATGTTGTTGTCAAAGCTCCCCCTGAGATGTTGAATGTTTCATGAAGAAGAGGGCTTTGCATAGGGTGTAGGTCTTGATGAATATCTTCAGAAACTTCTTGGACTGGTGTTGAAGAGTTGTCCTTGTGAAGCCTGAAGAAGACTAAAGATCTGTGTGAGTTTTTCTTCTTCAATTTCCTGTAGATGGCAATACTATTCTCTGTATCAGTTGTTTGTAAAAAAAAAAAATTGTGTGTAAAGATCACTTGTCCTTCTTTTTTTGAAAAAGATCTTTTTATATTCTGAGAGGATTTTTAGCATTTGAATTTTGAAAGATATCCTGAATTTACTGCTCAGAATCTGGCAGTTGAAACGACTGGAATATGTTTTGAATGCATTTCCTCAACTGTCCCAGTAAATAAGACAAGTAATTAACTATGTGAAATCCATAATTTATGCTGCCAAGCAACGACTATATTCTTGAGAATTTAAGCATTAATTATCAGATAATTACCGCCTTATAATAAAACCAATTGAAATAAAAATGACAGAGAAATCGCCAAAACTGATACTGGCAGAAATCATCAACCTCAGGACAGATTTCGTCGACTTGAACTCCAAGTTCGTCGAGCTGAGAAATCGTCTTCGTCGAGCTGAACTCAGAGAAAAATATTCTGGAAAGAAACTACCAAAGCTAAGCTCCAAGTTAGTCGAACTGAGATGGACTTTCATCGACCAAAGAAACTGAGAGAAGAAGGAAGATCGTCGACCTGAGCTCGTATTTTGTCGAGCTAAGCTCAGAGTAGAAACTCTGAGTTCGTCGATCTCCGATCGACGATCGTCGAGCTGAGTTCGAAGAACTTCGAAATGATTTTCTGAACTCTTCAAAACTGCAATTCTTCTAAGTCTAGATCTCTGAAGTCTTCTGAAGGCTGGATCATAAGATGTCTAACCTAGTCAGACTGTCCTAACCTTAGAACTAACAAAATTACCCTAGGCTATACATGATGGGTCAATAACCTAATAGTGAACCTAGCCCAAATCCAAACTAGGGATCCAACACAGCAGGCTTACACCTCAGGCCTTATCCTTACCACTCAGATTCAAAATGAATCTTACACAGAATTAATAAATAAAATTGAATTACAGATAATAAAGGAAAGTCTCTGTGTTTGTCTACCTAGACTGAGCAGATTTCAGCCCTAACTTTGTCTTCCCAGCAATAAGATGATACAACAATCTTGAATTTGTAGCCCGTCTTGTTCTAGAATCGACTAACAGATCAATCTGCTTCAACTTCAAGAATTTCTCCTGATCTGGACTGAGCAATTATCAGCCCTTCCTTCTTCTTCTTTGATCCAGCGAATTGATCTTCATATTTTGGCTCGTCTTGGATCGAAAAAATAAATTCAGCTAGGGCATACCTAGGATCATTTGTCTTCCTCAAAGAATTACTCTGAACTTGCTGTAGAAGATGATGATTGCAACAGCTTACTCAGAAGCCCTTCTATTTTGAACTTAAAGTTCTTGGCTTCTGCAATAATGGCGGATGAAGACGACAACTCCGCTTCTCATTTTCTCAGAAAATTAATCAGAAAACATAATTCAAAAAACTTAATCAGATCTCGATCACTTCTTCTATTTATAATCCCGTCAAAATAACGAGATGATCGACACGTATCTAAGTTTTAACGGTGGTTAGAACCTCAGCTTTATTAACTTGAGATCCACTGTAGGCTGACGACGATGTTAATGTCGATTTTCATCGAATCTTAACTTTGTTGAGTGAACATCCTTCTTGACTTAGCAAAAATCAACTAACATTTCTGAAATTCAGCGTTCGACGAAATCTGAACTCAGTTCGACAAAACCTGAGCTAAGCTCGACGAAATAGTGAAGCTGAGATCGATGAATTCTCACAGTTGAGTTCTTCCATTAGGTGAAAGCTGGGTTCGACGAAATCTTAACTCCGCTCGATGAAATTCTTATAGCTGATTTCTTCTTACATGAGAAAGTTGTGTTCGACGAAATTTGAAAGCTGAGTTCGACGAAATCTTATCCTTACAGCTAAAAAGCTGTGTTCGACGAAATCTTCTTCTTACAGCTAAAAAACTTGGTTTGATGATTCTAAACTTCGTTCCATGAAATCTAAATTGCATTCAACGAATGGTAGTCTCAGCGGTTATGGACTTAGAAATTTCTTTAGCTCTTGCTAGATGGCATTGAGTGTGTTGACCTCACTCAATTTTATTTTCCCTTTAGCCCATTCTTCAGCTATCTGTCTGATGGCGTTGAGTGAGTTGACCTCACTCAATGATTCTGTATTTAGCCGATTTTCTGGATTCTTCACAGTAAGGCTAGACTCAGAGCCATTTCACTTGGCATTGAGTGAGTGAGCTTCACTCAACGCTACTTCACTTAGTTGAACTTTATGTCTCCTTAAGCTTTGGCGTTGACATGCTTAGCATTGCGTTGAGTGATGAAGCTTCACTCAATGCTTCTGGACTTAGTCAAAATTCTGGCTTCCACTTCTTATGCTTTGACAAGATAACCTTGTCTAAACGGTTCTGGCCATCTGGCGTTAAGTGAGTTGAGCTCACTCAACGCTTTTGGACTTAGCTAGATTTCTGCCTTTGCAATTCTGTCAGCTTTGACTGCCTGCCTTCTCTCAGCGCTATTAGCTTAATGGCGTTGAGTGAGCTTTCTTCACTCAACGCTTTTGGACTTAGGCATTTTTCTGACTTTCCAGCCTATCACCTTGAGTCCACCTGTCATTGTCTCTTGAACAAGCTGTACAATCATTATGACAAAGAATAACCTGTATGCATAAACTTAAATATACATCAAATACAACTATGTCTATCTCATTGACATGTTTGACATCATCAAATCAAGGCCATTGGGATCAATGGACCCAACAATCTCCCCCTATTTGAAGAAGTCAAAACCATTGATAAATTTCCTTAGTCAATGAGATACACATTACATAGGCAATAAAACTTATATAAAATTTAGTGAGCATGAATTTTACCTGCTCCCTTTACCTACTCCCCCTGGATTGCTGCAGGGTGAGTTACCTTAGAGGATTACCTCTCAGCTTGACCTTTTCTTGCTTGATCAACCTTTTCTCCCCATGACTTTCTCCCCTTGTGTTTCTGCCATGAAGGAGCTTGATCTTTTCAGAGAGTCATCTTCTATCTCTCCCCCATTTTGACCTCTTAAGATAGTCAGGAAAGAGCAACAGGTCTGTCTCTCCCCTTATGTTCTCACACTAGCTGATGTAGAGGAATTAAGGAGTCCAGCTGCCAACTTGCCCCTTATAAAGGGCTGTATTGATACCACTTGATACCACTTGACAACACTTGAAATTCAGTATTACTGAAAGTCTCTACACCACTTGAAAAGACCATTTGAAAGTCTCTAGTCCTACAACTGCTGATACCTCTTGATAAGAAGCATCTGCTCTCATCTTGAAAGCCTTTAGTTCTGCAGCTGCTGGACTTGCTCCCCCTTAATAGGAGCACCTGCTCTCATCTTGTTCTCCACAAAGTCTACAACACCTGCAAAAAGAACAAACCTGTACCAAACATAATACCTTAGGGAGTACCTGAAGCTATTCTAAGTTAACCATACCCAAATCAATTTTGAAGGTGTTGAACTTGGCTAAGTCTAGTGGCATAGTGAAGATATCAGCCACTTGCTTGTCAGTGGATTCAAACTCTAGGCAAATGTCTTCTTTCTCAAAATGCTCTGTAATAAAATGATACTTTATTTTTATGTGCTTAATCCTGTTGTGTGAGACAGGATTCCTAGCAATAGAAATTGCACTTATAGAATCACAACAAAGAGGAGTTCTACTTATCTTTATATTGTAGTCTTCAAGCTGATGTTGTATCCACAATAATTGAGTACAAGAGCTACCTGCTGCAATGTACTCTGATTCTGCAGTTGAGAGAGCCACACTGGTTTGCTTCTTGCTGCTCCAAGATACCAGTCTTCCACCTAGGAATTGACAAGTACCTGTGGTAATTTTCCTATCTTTCTTGCAGCCTGCCAAATCTGCATCTGAAAATCCAGTTAGCTCAAAATCTCTATTCCTAGGGTACCATAGACAAAGATCTGGTGTCCCCTTAATATACCTTAAAATTCTCTTTGAAGTAGAATAATGAGATTCTTTATGGCATGCCTGATACCTAGAAAGACACATGTAGCATACATGATGGCAGGCCTACTAACAGTCAAGTATAGAAGGGAGCCAATTATCCCTCTATACAAAGACTCATCAATCGGTTTCCCTGCCTCATCTTTGCCTACAGGCATACTTGACCCCATTGGAGTTCTCATGGTGGAGGCATTCTTCATACCATATTTCTTAATTAACTCCCTTATGAACTTAGACTGGGATATGGACAAGCCATCATCAGTTTGTCTTACTTGGAGTCCAAAGAAGAATTTTAGCTTACCTATGCTGCTCATCTCAAACTTCCCTTGCATAAGTTTGGCAAACTTCCTACAAAGGTTGTTTTCAGTAGATCCAAAGATAATGTCATCGACATATATCTAGACTAGGATGATCTTGCCATTAGATTCCCTTAGGAATAGGGTCTTATCTATTTCCCCCTTGATAATTTGTTCTAAATGAGGAAAGTAGACAATATTTCATACCATGCTCTAGGGGCTTGCTTCAACCCCTATAGAGCTTTCTTAAGCTTGTAAATAAAATTAGGAAAGTGAGGATCTACAAAACTTGGTGGTTGATCCACATATACTTCCTCTTTTAAGTCTCCATTCAGGAATGTTGACTTCACGTCCATCTGGAAGACTTTGAATCCTTGATAGGCAGCAAAAGCAAGGAATAACCTTATTGCTTCCAGCCTTACTACTGGGGCAAAGATCTGGTCAAAATCTATTCCTTCTTCTTGCATGTATCCTTTTGCCACCAATCTGGCCTTGTTTTTGACAATAATGCCATTCTCATCTAGCTTGTTCCTATAGATCCACCTTGTTCCTATTAAATTATGTCCCTTTGGTTTAGGAACCAGCTTCCATACTTTATACCTTTTGAACTGATTTAGCTCTTCCTGCATAGCTCCAATCTAATAAGAGTATTTGATAGCCTCTTCAAGCTTCTTGGGCTCTATTTGTGGTAAGAAGCTTGAACATAGAGCTATGTTGATGCTCTTGCTCCATGTCTAGACAACATGTCTTGTATCACCAATGATTTGGTGTGCTGGATGGTCCCTCAGATGTCTCTCAGCTAGAGGCATCCTTGTTTCAACATACTATTCTGCATTGTTTTCAACTGGCTGAACTTAATTGTATTCAGTTGGTTGTACTGCATTAATTTCAGCTGACTATTCTTCAACCTCAGCTTGTGAGTCTTGAGCTCCTCCTGTACAACACCCATCTTCTTCCTTATCTTGTCCTTTTGGATCCATTTTCCTGATGGTAAGCTTGTCCATCACATCCTTTAAACCTGCAGAACAAGAAGAGGTGCTTCGCAGCTCATAGTTAATTAGGTTTGAATAATCAAAGACAACATGTACTTATTCTTCTACAATTTGAGTAGTCAAGTTATAGATCCTATATACCATACTATTGTTGTTGTGCCCAACAAATATCCCTTCTTGGGACTTGGCAGCAAACTTAGTCACATAGGACTTACCATTGTTTAGAACATAGCACTTGCTACCAAAAATCCTGAAGTAGGATAAGTTTGGTTTTTTTCCTTTCAGAATCTCATAGGGAGTCTTCTTGTGGATTTTTGTGATGGAAGCCCTTTTAAGAAAATGACATGTAGTGTTTACTGCCTCAACCCCGAAATATTCTGGAAGAAATATGCCACTTAACAAGGTTCTACCAGCCTCTATGAGAGTTCTATTTTTCCTCTCAGCAATCCCATTTTGCTGGGGTGTTCTAGGAGAGGAGAACTCTTGATGAATCCCAAGCTCTTCACAGAATCATATCCTGTATTCAGACTGAAACTTAGTCCCATGGTCACTTCTGATTTTGAACATAGTACTGTTAAGTTTATTCTGAATTTGCCAAACAAATATTTGGAAGACATCAGGGGTTTCAGATTTTTTCCTTAGAAAGAACACCCAGGCAAATCTGGAAAAGTCATCAACAACCACAAGAATGTAGACTTTCCTACCTAGACTAGGAACTGAAAAAAGACCAAATAGATCCATATGCAGGAGGTATAAACACCTCACTGAGTCTTTGGTATCAAGGCTCTGGAAGGAGGTCCTGGTCTGCTTGCCATTTTGGCATGCTGAGCAGATACCCTCCTTGATGCACTTCACCTTAGGACCATTTCTCAATAACTCTTCACTAAAGAGTTTGCCTATGGTCTTGTAATTTAGATGAGCTAGCCTCTTGTGGCATTGGACACAATGTGAAGCTTTCTCATCTGCAACTAGGAATATAGGAGAGTCCTTACTCTCATAAAAAAATTGAGACAATAGACATTTCCTCTTATAGTGCCTATCAAGATAACCCCTTGGTCACTTGACCTCATAATTTGGCACTCATCCTTGAGGAAAGAAATGTCATAGCCAAGATCACAAAATTGGCTTATGCTTATCATGTTATGTTGCAAATCTTTCACATAAGCTACTTGTGTGATAGTTATTATGCCATTAGATATCTTACTAAACCCTTTGGTTACTCCTTTTTCTGAACCACCAAAGATGACATTGGGTCCGTTTTCAATTGGAGTGTACTACTTCAGCATGCTCCTTATTCCAATCATGTGCCTAGAACATCCACTGTCCAAGTACCATATAGTGGTATGGCCACTTGGACTTACCTGCAACAAATAAATCATATTTCCTTAGGACCCCAATTTTTATTTTTTCCTAGGTGCAGGTTAGACTGAAATTGAACATGCCTACCTGCAATACTTCTGACAGGTAAGCTGGCATTATCTCTCTGGACACTCTTATTGTGCTAAAAATCAATAACATAGTGGCTCACTTTGCCACAACACCAGCACTCATAAATATTGTACCTTCTTTTAAGGGTTGGCTTTACAGTATAACAGTCAGCAGCTCTCATTCCATCAGGTACAACAGCCTTTTTCTTAAGTCTTCCAGCCACAACCTGATTTGGGATTTGTTTGGTAGCAGAGGTATTAGGGATATATTGTACCCTATCAGGAGCTACCTTCTTTTCAGAGTGCAAGATCCTAATAGCTTCAGATATAACCAAGTCTGGTGTGCTGACAGACTTTCCTTTAGTCTGATTGTGGACTGGTAGACTTTGAGATTGGGCTGCAGCCTTATTTTTGAGTGTTAGGGCTGGTAAACAAAACACAATTGGTCCAGGATGGGCCATTTGGATTTCTTCATGGGCTACCTTGTAGGCATTAACACCCTTGCGATTCATAACACCATACTCCCAGTGACCTTGAATGCTCTCAAGGTCATACTTGTTAGATGGTAGTACCACTTTCCTGAAAGGAATTGGAGCTTGGAGGCTAGTGGCTGCACTTGAGCTTTGCCCTTACTTTTGGAATAAGTAGCTCTAGTTCTCCCTTTGAATCCTAACCCCGTCTTACCCTTTTTGGAGGAGAAGGAATCAATTAAAGGCAATATTGAACATGGTTTTGAGAACTTATCCACTAACTCCTTCTCCTTTTGGAGTTTACCTTCATGATTCCTAATGTGGTTATTTTTGAAGGTGATTGTTTCCATCTGAATAAAAGTTAGTTTTTTAGCTTGCTGACTTCATTTATCTTCAGATTCAACATGTTTGTTGAGTCTTAAATAGCCATCTTCAGAGAGGCAATCCCCTCAGCCTATTTTTTTGGCTAGCAACCTGCTCTCTTCAGTGCTTGCAGGAGTTAACCATAATCATAAATCAATTTATTGCCATCTTCTTTTGATTCAGAATCATCCTCATCTCTTGATGTAGATGCTTCTAACTCTAGACTAGTTACATAATTTGACATAGAAGGTGTAGAATTTACCTTACTAGGGCCAGACTGCTCCTAGCTGGGTCCTTCCTCAGTCAAATCCATCTGCTTAAGGAAATGGATGACTTCTTCTCCTTCTTCAGATCTAACAGCATCATTAACTTCTCCAGTGATTGCAGCCAGCATCTCTAAGAAGTCTACTTCTACAGACTCTTCTTCAACAATAAATAGCCAAATATAGTCTTTGGCTTCATCTACCTCTTCTGACTCTGATGATGAGGAGTAGGTTCAACTCTTTTGCTTCTTGGCAATAAAGGACTTCACCTTCTTCCCCTTCTATTGATGTTCCTTCTTTCCACCAGCATCCTTTCTTTTGACTAGGCAGTCGGCTATAACATGCCCTGGCTTGCTGCAACAATAACACACCACTTAAGATAAAGTTTGTTTACTTGGTTTAGAGCCATACCTGTCCTCTTTAAGGAATTTCTTCTTGCCACTGTAGTAATCTTCCTTGGGATAAGAAGAAGAGGATGGCCTGCTTCTCCAGTGCTTCTTCTTCATAAATTTCTGAAATTGCCAAGAGAAGGCAGCAAGGTCTTCATCAGGAATGTGGCAGTCTGATGTGCTGGTTTCTGAACTTTCTGACTCAGAATAAGCAACTATCCTTGGTGGAGAAGGAATCTTTCTCGTGCTCTTCCTTGTGGCTTCAGCTTTGAAGGACACTGACTTGTCTTTGGCTGTAGGCTTGATGATTTTCTCGTCCTCCTTTCTAGCAGTCAGCTGCATTTCATAAGACAACATCTTTCCAAACAGGGTTGGTGGAGGAGTGTCTGCAAGTCTGGCCACTTATCTGATGGTACAGATTTTTGTTTCCTAGTCTTTATTTAAAGACCTGAGGAACTTGTCATTCAATTCATAAGTGTTGAAGACTCTTCCATATGTCATCAGCTCATTCACAATTCTAAAATACTTCTCATAGCACACAACAATGCCATCTGACTTGTCCTGCCTGAAGCTTTCATACTCTTGATTGAGCATGGACTTCCTATCCTCCCTCACTTTTTCAGTCCCCTCCATGTAGACAACTAGTGTTTCCCACATCTCCTTAGATGTCTTGTAGTGGACTAGGTTTTGGAATGTTGAGTCATCTATGACACTAACAATAATGTTTTGTGCCCTCTTTTCCAATGCAGCTAAGATGATTTCATATTTAGTCATCTCAAAATACTGCTTTGGAGTCTTCAGATTTACATCAAGGATTGATGTCTTCATTGGGATGAAGGGTCCTTCATGTACTGTGATGTATATCCTATGATCATATGCTTCCATGAAAAGTCCGACCCTTTCCTTCCAGATTCCAAATGTCTCCTTCCCGCAAAAAGGAAGTTTCATGGATCCAAGTTCTTTATGATTCTCACTTGAACCCATTTTGGCCCACTGATAGCTACCCTGGAGATCAACTCAGACTGTTAAGTCTATCTTGAGCAACCTCCCTCTGATACCACTTGAATGTCTTGATTTCAAGAACAACTAAACACCTAGAGGGGGGGGGGGGATAGGTCCAATTTAAAAATTCGTGATAGATTATAGATTATTTGAACATAGCAATCACAATACACACAACAATCACAGCACACACACCACAGTACACAGTGATTTATAGTGGTTCCTTAATTGATGGGTACATCCACATTCCCCCTTCGCCTATCCAACAATAAGCTAGATTCGGCCAAACTTCCTTCCACTTTCTCAGATCCTAAGATCTTACAGCTCGGAGCCTAAATTGCTCCTACAAATCAGGCGCAAGCCCTACCACTCAGATCTCCAAGATCCTATAGCTCAAGTTCTTCCCAAGAACTCTACCTCAGAGTGAATCCACACTCCTACAGCTCAGGAAATCCTTCCCTTCCTTAGCCTTTATAACCAGGCTAACAACTCAGGCACTCCCTGCCCTACCTCAGCCTTTATAATAATAGGCTTACACCTCAGGACTTAGACTTACCACTCAGATTCAAAATGAATCTTACACAGAATTAATCAATAAAATTGAATTACAGAGAATAGAGGAAAGTCTCTATATCTGTCTACCTGGACTGAGAAGATTTCAGCCCTAACTTTGTCTTCCCAGCAACAAGATGATACATCGATCTTGAATTTATAGCCCGACTTGTTTTGGAATTGACTAACAGATCAATCGCTTCTCCTTCAGGAATGTCTCCCGATCTGCACTGAGCAGTTATCAGCCCTTCCTTCTTCTTCTTTGATCCAGCGAATTGATCTTCAGATTCTGGCTCAGCTTGGAATGAAAAGATAACTTCAGCTAAAGCACGCCTAGGCTAATTCGTCTTCCTCAGAGAATTACTCAGAACTTGTTGTAGAAGATGATGATCAAAACAACTTACTAAGAAGCCCTTCTGATTTGAACCTGAAGTTCTAGGTTTTTTCAACAATGGCAGATGAAGATGATGAAAGTGAGGGGATAGATCTAATTTACTCTAGAGGGGGGGGGGTGAATAGAGTATTAAAATCATTTAAGTAATTTTTATAGCGGAATTAAGATAAGTGTTACTTATAAGTAATAGAAAAATAAAATCACAAGCAATCACAACACAGTAGAAAATAAAGAAAGATGAGAAACCAGACGACACAAGAAAATTATAGTGGTTCCCTAAATCTGGGTACATCCACTCTTCTGCCACTCTGGTAGGAATCCACTTAGGTTTTTGATCAGGTGTCCTATCACCACAAGATCTTCTTCAGGTAGATCTAGAGACCCTTCAGGCTTTTGATCAGGTGCCTAAAAACTAATAGGTTTTTGATCAGGTGCCTTATCACCAAGGAATTCACTTTTGAAGGGAGTAATAACCCTGTATAGAAAAGATAAAAGGAAAAAGTTGATGGCAGTCTTCTCTTTCTCAAAGCAAGTGAGAAGACTTAGTGGATTCTTGTATTGCCAAAGCTTCCTCTGAGATATTGAGTAGGTTCAGGAAGATGGAAGCTTTGTCAAGGGAGTAGGTATTCAATGGACTAGTGTTATGATCTTCAAAATCTGTAGATTGATATTGATTGTTGTCTCTACAGGTTCTTGAAGATATAAACTAAAGAAGACTCAAGATGAGGTTTTTTTGTGTTCTTCTTTTGTTTCCTGAGAGCAGTAAGAGTTTTGAAGATTGAAAGAAATCTGAGAGAGAAATTTAGAACTATAGAATGAGAAACTCTCTCTGTAGGTATTTATCTAACTGAAAATAAGTCTGTGTCTATCCTATACCCTTGAAGAATCGAATAATACTGTTGCTTTGAATTTCAAAAACAATACTTAATTTACTACAGAGATCGAGGAGAGAACGACTAGAATTGCTAGCAATTAATTATCTCCTCAACTGTATTGATAAATAAGACAAAACAATAACTCTGTGAATACCATAATTAATGCTGTAATGAAACGACTATAAGCCTTGAGAATATTAGCATTAACTACCAGAGATTATTTCTCATAAATAGAATCAAGAAAATAAGATTTAAATCTTCAACACTGATGTTATAGACAAGTAGTCGAACACAAGATAAAATCTTTGATCTGAGCAAGGAGATCGTCGAGTTGAGTTCAGTTATCTTCGAACTGAGAAAACTATGAAGAGATAAGAAATTGTCGACCTGATCTCTTAGATCGTCGAGCTCAGTTCAGAGAATGAACTCTGAGATCGTTAATGGGAGATCAACGATCATCGAGCTAAGTTCAACGAAAGTCGAACAGATATGTTTATCAAAGAATTCTTATAAGTATGAGTTCTTGAATGAAATCCAAAGCTGGTCTTGTGAAGTCTGACCTAATGAGACTAACTTAGACCTAGACCTTAACCCTGGCTATACAGGTGGGTCAACATCCTAATAGTAGACCTAGCCCAAATCCAAATAAGGGTTCCAACAATCTCCCTTATTTGGGTGAAGTCACTCAACAAAGCATAAAACTGAAAATACAATGTCATAAATATCTGATAGAATGTAAATTATCAGCAGATATAATATAGCAATATAATGCACATATAGTTCAGGTAAAGTAATAAAAGAGTAAAGTGCAGAGAATAAATTAAGGATTAACAGGAGGAGGAGCAAAAGAACATTTAGCAAAAGCAATCTTCCTAGATGTGTCTTCTGCTTCCCTTTTTGACATCTTCAGATCTTGCTCACCAAGATTTGTCTGAGAAGCAGCTCTTGGTATAACTACTTCAGGATGAAGAGTCATATACTCTGTTTAATTGAAAACTTTCTTACTGACCTACAGTTTTTCAAGTTCTTTTTCTTTATAAGAAGACATGGTAGAAAACTGAGAGGGGTCTTGACCTTCTTTTCTTCCTTTATTTATCTGAGATAGTCCAATCAATTCATTAAGTCTTGCCATCCTGAATTTTGGATCAAGCTCTAGATCAACAAGAGTAGAGGGAGGTCTCTCTGGATTTAGTCCTTGAGCATCCTGAGGTAACTGCTGAGAGAGATTTCTGAATTGAATAGACTAGACTTGGAAATTTATGGCAATAGGATTCTCCTGCTTCTGTCTAGAGTAAAGTGATTTAGGAGGTGGAGCTTCACTAAATTTGCCTTTAGGCTTATGAGAGTAGGCAGGCCTCTGAGACTGAGAGGAGGCTGGCTTCTGGGCTTGAGAGGGTGTTGGATTTTGAGGCTGAGAGGCTACTAATCTTGAGGACTGAGTGATATTTGATCTTTGAGATACATTCCCTGAGGCTCCTGTAGAAGGAGGAGGAGGAGGAGGTGGATCTTTCCTGAATTTCTTCACAAGATAGGATCTAGACTTCTTCTTCTTCTGTGCTTTATCTTGATTTCTAGACAGCTTCATCCATTGAGGAGTTTTTGGAGTGAGATGAATGTTGTTCAGAATGTAATATGGAACATCATTATCAGGATTAGGCATGGGAGCAGCCTTTGCTGGAGCTTTCCTCTTCTTTGATTTGGATCTCTTGTCATAGTAAGATTCAGAATGATCAGAATCATCAACTGGTTCATCTTCAAAAGAACCTAGAGGATTGTCATATAAAGAATCTAATGCTTTTATTATTTTCTGTGAAAGTTGCTTGTCTGCTTGAGGAGGTACAACAATTTCTGAAATCATCTATGAATCATCTGTGTCTTTATCAGTCAGAAGAAAAACATTTATCTCAGGATCTTTTTGTATTTGGTCAATCTCTAGTTCAATATCCTATGATATTAAACCATCTAGATTTAGTATAGGACTATCATCCATAACATAAGTTGGGCCAACAGGTTCCACAACCATGTTAGTAACAAAACTGTCCTGAAAAGCTTGAATTATTTTTGAACTTGCTGGAGTTGTATAACAAATAATATCTGTGCAAAACATGAGAGAAATAAATAAAAGAATGTTTCTATATAAGAGATAAAAAGAATCTAGAATTGACTTCAGTTCAATTGCTGGAGAAATAGAACAGTCTTCAAAAAGAATATCCAAGGAAGGAACTGAATCAACTGTCTCAGAATCAGTGTCCAAAAATTCTATGAGATCTGCATCTAGTATCTCAGTATCAACAAACTCTATCTCTACTACTGTTGCTGGAAGGGTCACTGAAACTGAAACTGTTGTTGCTGTATGTTGGTACCCTAGTTTGGATTTGAGTTAAGTCTTCTCAATTAGTTTCTTGACCCAAGATTTATCTATGGTCAAAGGTTAGATTTAGGTTAGATTCAATCAGATGTGTAGAGTTGTTGTTTATCCAGTTGAAAATCTAGTTAAGTGTTTTTTAGTTTGACTATGGTCGAACGCCGCTCGACTATCGTCTATCGGTTGATCGACTATCGTCTATCAGTTGATCTACTATCGTCAGACAGCAGATCGACTATCTCTGAGTTAGATCATCTCTATTAGCTCGACGATCTGTGGTCTCAGTATCGTTGATCGTCGAGTCCTGCTCGACTCCTTTTGCCCAGACAGATTTCTTGTAGTTCGACGATCTTCTCTGAAAGTTCGACGATCGTTGTGATTCGTTCGACTATCTTTTTGTCTGCATTGAGAGATATTGTATTCCTTCTCTTCTGTGAATTATTTCTTATTTATCTGGCTTATTTTATTAAAGATTATTTCATTGATTTTATGCTTACATATCAAGGCAATCTTTGCCTAATTCTTTATGCATAAGTCAAGTTCTATCTGACAAAGTCTTTTGTCCTATTAGTTGAAAAATCTTTGTGCTTTATCTGCCATGCTATCCTTTATATCCGTTAGACACAGATGTCTTTCTCTGGCCGTAAAGAGTTTGTTTTTGATGTGACTTTCTATAATATCTTTTGGACTTGCAGAATGGATAAGAAGCTTCTAAGAAAGATTTATCTCTTTATAAGATGTCCTTCTACAGGCTATTTGTACTATGCGTTATTTGCAGGCCAGATCTCAGATCTCAGAAGAAGACAAGATTCAAATCAAGAGAAAGATAGAAGCTGTTACAAAGGCTGATATATAAAGAGCTAACGAGTGAAGTTAATATAGAGATATATATAGATATTCATATACACAGATACACAGATTCAACAATAAGAACAAGTGTAGAACAACTCTCTTCAGAGATCTCTTCTTCAATCCTGAGTTCATTTTGCTTACAGGATCATTCGTACTCAGAGCTTCAAGTAGTAGAAGAAGAAGAAAGAAAAGTTGTTGAAGAAGAACAACCATTCTGTATCAAGAGTCTTCTTCAAGCTGCTCCTTCAAGAACCTCAAGACAAACAGATCTTCTCTGTCAAGAGTTCTGAAGAGATCCTGCACCCTGAAGTAAGGCTTCTTCCTAGATATTCTCTAAGCCAGGGGGAGCTTTGATTCCTTCAGAGCTTTCTATAGCTCAGTGCAATCCACTAGCTTCTCTAATTTTGTTTAACAATAGAGAAGACATTCTAACTCTCTCAACCTCCTGTACAAAGGGTTATTACTCCCTTCAAAAGTGAACCATGGTGGCAGGGCACCTTAACAAAAACCTGTGTTGGATTTTGAGCTCCTGATCAAAAGCTCAAAGGGTTTACTTGATCTACCTGAATCAGATCAGTTGGTGGCAGGGCACCTGAACAAAAACCTGTAGTGGATTCCTACCAGGGTGGTAGAAGAGTGGATGTACCTATTGAGAGGGAACCACTATAAATCTTCTTGTGTTGTTTGTGTTGCTTATTTTAATTACTGCACTGTGGCTGTGAGTAGAATTAACTAGGATTGCTAGTTGCTGTGTTAGGACTAAAGCTTAAACTGTAATTACACTTAGCTTTTCCTTGTGTACCTCACCTTGTGTTAGGCTCTAGGGTTTCATATATCAATTTACTTTTTCCACAAATAAACTCTAAGGGAGTTGAGTAGATTGTCATATTTTTGAATACTCTATTCACCCCCCCCTCTAGAGTTATATCTATCCTCACTTTCCATTAGTATCAGAGGGAGGTTGGCTTACTGTACAGGCAAACACCTGAGTCACAAGATCTAAATAGATACCAAGTTTATAGATATTCACTTCATGGCCCAGTACAAGGATTACTCTAGCACCAGACCTCCAGTATGCAACTTAGCTAAGTTCAGCATCTAGAAGGCAAGAATCAGACTGTATATGAATTCTATTGATGAAGATATCTTTTCTTCTATTTTGACAGGACCACCAACACCACCTGCTGCAACTACTGCTACAACTTAACCAAATCCGAGTGCAGTGCCATCTCCTGACTATAATGATGTTTATAAGAAAGCAAAGATAGCTGATGCAAAAGCTATGAATATTCTGGCTCAGACCATGTCTGATGAAACATTCCAGAAAGTGGCTGATTGCACCTCAGCAAAATCCATGTGGGACTCACTGAACCACATTGTAGCTGGTTCAGCTGATGAGAGGAAGGACAGAAGGTCCATCCTCACATCCCAATATGAGAATTTCAAGAAGACTGAAGCAGAATCAGTTGATACAATGTACACTAGGCTCAGCTCCATCATCAATGAGCTGAGAACCCTTGATAAAGAGATCACATTGACAGAAGTCAATGACAAAATATTGATGTGCTTCCCCAGCACATGGGATCTCAGGATCTGGCCCATCAAAGAGTCCAGAAGTAAAACTAAGATTTAAACTGAAGCTCTTCTTGGCAAGCTCAAATCATTTGAGTAAGTACTGAAGACCAGGGAAGTTAAAGCCAAGACTCCCACTCCTACCAGGAAAGAGCAAACTCTTGCTCTAAAGGCTGCTGATGCATCTGAAGGAAGCCAATCAAATGAGGAGCTAATGGCACTCTTTGCCAAAAGATTTCTCAAAATGGGCAGAAAGGACTTCAGAAAGAAGTCTTACAGATATGAAGACAAGCCAAGGTATGACAGAACACCAGCTAAAGAACTTATATGTTATGGCTGCAGGAAACCTGGACACATTCTACCTGAGTGTCCAGAGGAAAAGAACAAGGAGAAGAGAAAAGACAAAGAATATCAGAAGAACCATTCCAAGTCCTCCTCCTATAAAAACAAGAAGAAGGAGAAAGGATTTGTGGCTGAAACCTGGAGTGATACTGATGAGGAATCTTCCTACTCAAGCTCCAATGAAGATGAGGAAGAGAAGAAGGCAAAAGAAATTTGCCTAATGGCAATTGATGCCTGCAACAATCATTCAGCTGCAGAAAATTCTGATGAAGAAGAAATGCCTACTGAAAATCAGGTATTATCTTCTTATGATTTTACTTCTGTTGAATTTAGATTTGAATTTAAATCTCTCTGTTTAGACTTAATTAGCTCAGAGAAGGAAATTAAGGAGCTTAGAAATAGGATAGCTGAATCAGAATCCCTATCTAGTGAAAGTGCTAGGCTAGAAGCTGAACTCACTAGATCTACTGAAGAAATCAAATTTCTTAAAACTGAACTAGCCAAATCTAAAATATTAGAAGAATCTCTTAATGGTAGAAGTCTTAAGCTGCTAGAGATTACTAGCATGTCAAACACTAGGAAAGGTAACAATAAGCAAGGCTTAGGAGCTTCACCAAGTGAACCCCCCATGGTTCTGAAAAAACCATCTTTCCACCCCAGTAAACTTTATTTCAGCTGAAGGAATAAAGAATACTGAGCAAGTAAATCATGTTAACAAAGCTTTGAATAAGGCTAAGAGAGAAAAGAGAAAACAAAAATTTAAAGAAATGCAAAAATCGTCGAACTATGCTCGACGATCGCAGACCCAATGGTCGACCGATACTCGACGATCTGGGCATCGATCATCGAACGTTGATCGACGATCTGAACAGGATTTTCAAATTAATAACCAGAACCTTAGAAACACTAAAGTAAATAAAAACCTTAGGTTCATTGACCCATCAACTGCATGGAGTATTCCACCTAGGAGATCCCATCCCTTAGGATATAAACCTCAGCCTGCTTAATCTTTCATTTCAAGTTTTAATTATGTGAAAAATAATGGACCCAAGGTTGTCTGGGTCCACAATGTCTAACTGTTTATTTTGCAGGTGAAGACCTATCCAATTACTAAAGACAAATGGTATTTGGATAGTGGCTGTTCCAAACATATGACATGAAACAAAGACAATCTGTCAAGCTTCATGTCCAAGCTTGGACCAAAGGTAATCTTTGGGGATTCCAGCTGTGGTCAAACAGAAGGATATGGTAAGTTTACCATTGGAGCAATTACATTTAAAAGGGTTGCATATGTAACTGGGCTGAAGCACAACTTAATCTCAGTAAGCCAGTTATGTGATGCAGGTTATCAGGTATCATTCACTGACACTCTTTGAAATATTACTTTAAATAGTAATGTAGTGTTAGCAGGCATTAGACAGGGTAACATTTACTTAGTAGATTTTAATTCAACTCAATCTTAAATCTGTCTGTTTAATGAAGTAACCAATAATAACACCTTATGACATAAAAGGCTTAGCCATGTTAACCTCAAGAATATATCTAGGTTACCTAAATAAAACCTTGTTAGAGGTTTACCTTCTTGCCCCTACAAGAAGGAAAGTCTATGCAGGGCTTGTCAATTAGGCAAGCAAACCAAAAATTCTTTCAAATCTGTAAATAAGAGTGATTCACCTAGAATCCTGTATTTATTGCACTTGGACCTTTTTGGCCCAATAAAAGTACAAAGTCTAGGAGGGAAATTTTACACTTTAGTGATTGTAAATGATTTATCTAGGTTCACTTGGGTGTTCTTTTTTAGAACTAAGGCTGATAACTTCAAAGTTCTTACAGACTTTCTGCTATGTGTGCAGACTGAGTATTCTACTCATGTTGCCTTGATCAGAAGTGATCATGATACTGAGTTTGAGTCTTTTCTCATGCAAGAATTCTGTGAGAAAGAAGGTATCAAACATAGCTTCTTTGCTCCTAGAACTCCTCAGCAAAATGGGGTAGTGGAAAGGAAAAATATAACACTAATTGAAGCTGCAGGAATATTATTGGTAGATGCTAACATGCCTCTCTCTTATTGGGCAGAAGCTGTTAGCACAGCTAATTATGTTCTGAACAGAAGTCTAATACATAAGCTTAAGGGTAAAACTCCTTATGAATTACTTAAAGGAAAGAAACCTAAAATTAACTATTTAAGAGTCTTTGGTTGTGTAGTGTACATTCACAATAACAATAAAGAATACCTTATAAAGTTTGAAGCAAAAGCTTCAATGGGAATTTTTCTTGGATATTCCCAAGTAAGCAAAGCTTATAGGGTGTTTAACAAATCAACTTTAAAAATAGAAGAATCTGTGCATGTTTCCTTTGATGAGTCAAAAATGTATTACAAGGAGAAGGAAACTTCTCCTTCCTCAAACTCATTGCAGGTACCTGAATTATACAAGGATCTCACCCAAGAGATTCACCCTCTATCAACTCTTCATATCACTGATTGAAATAGTGATGAAGACACCGTGGAGTTGCTGTACCACCAACAGTTAATCCTATTCCACAAGAGGAATTAATCCAAACTAATGTTGAAGATCACATCCCACCTACTGATCTTGTCACACTTAGAGATCATCCTAAATCTCAAGTGATTTGTGATATATCAGCTGGTGTGCAAACAAGACATAAATTAAGACATGATGTGATGCATGCTTGTTTCCTTTCACAAATTGAGCCCCTCACCATAAAAGATGTTGAGCTAGATCCCCACTGGATCATTGTTATGCAAGAGGAGCTTAATCAATTTGAAAGATGTAAAGTATGGACTTTGGTTCCAAGACCAAAAGGCCAACTGATCATAGGCACCAAGTGGGTGTTCAGAAACAAGTTGGATGCCCAAGGAACTATTATAAGGAACAAAGCTAGGCTTGTAGCTCAGGGCTATAGATAGGAGGAAGGTATAGACTATGAACAAAACTTTGCCCCTGTTGAGAGGCTAGAGGCAATAAGGATCTTTCTAGCCTATGCAACCTATATGAAGTTTAAGGTTTTTCAAATGGATGTTAAAAGTGCATTCCTTAATGGTGAGCTAAAGGAAGAGGTGTTTGTTGAACAACCTCCTGGTTTTGTTTCTTCAACTCAACCCTCATTTGTTTATAAGTTGCAAAAAGCTCTTTATGGACTTAAGCAAGCACTCAGAGCCTGGTATGAAACTCTAGCTAGTTTCCTGTTAGAGCACAACTTTGTTAGGGGAGTAATTGATAGAACCCTGTTTGTTAAGCATCACAAGGACACAATCCTGTTGGTTCAAGTCTATGTGGATTATATTATCTTTGGTTCCACTGATCCCAAACTATGCAAAAGGTTCTCAGACCTGATGTACTCTAAGTTTGAGATGAGTAGTATGGGTGAGCTGTCTTACTTTCTTAGTCTCCAAGTAAAGCAAGATGCTGATGGCATCTTCATCTCCCAATCCAAATATGCCAAGGAATTCGTAAAGAAATTTGGGATGGCTGATGCTTCAGCAATGCATACACCCATGGTTACAAATGTAGTTATAGATTCTGATGATAAGGGTAAGCCAGTTGATCAGAAAAACTATAGGGCCATTATTGGTTCCCTATTGTATTTAACTGCAAGTAGACCTGATATAATTTTTGCCACATGCCTATGTGCTAGATTCCAGGTCAACCCCAAGGAATCTCATTTGATTCTTCTCAAGAGAATTTTGAGATACCTGAAGGGATGTCCAAATTTAGGACTGTGGTACCCAGCTGAATCAGAATTTGAGTTAATTGGATACTCTGATTCTGACTATGCTGGTTGTAGAGTTGATAAGAAAAGTACCTCAGGGACATGTTAGTTCCTAGGAGAGAGATTTGTCTCTTGGTTCTGCAAGAAACATGCTTCTGTCTCAACTTCAACTGCAAAGGCTGAATATATAGCAGCTGCTAGTTGTTGTTCTCAGATCCTGTGGATTCAAAACCAGCTTTTGGATTATGGGTACACACACAAGAACACAAAAATCATGTGTGACAGTACCAGTGCTATTTCCATAGCACAAAATCCTGTGCACCACTCTAGCACCAAGCACATTGAGATCAGACACCATTTTCTAAGAGATTGTGTGGAAAAGAATAAAATTAGTCTTGAGTTCATATCCAATGACCTTAAGAGAGGTGATATTTTCACCAAGCCCTTAGATGAACAGAAGCATCTATTCTTTTTGAATCAACTAGGTATGATAAATGGAATAGACCAAGTGTAATTTCTGCCTATGTAGAAATCTGCTCGAATATCGTCGAATGTCGTTCGACCATAGTCAAACAGGTTGAGCCTATCGTCGACCTATGGTTGATGACAGCTCGATTGTTTGTGAAGACAGAAATAGTCGATCGATAGCTCGACAACTTTGCTTCAGGAAACGATCGTCGAACGATCGATTGACCATCATTTCTAGTATCTGTTGAAATAGGTCGACGATTACTGTTTAAATATAAACCGATGGTCGACCTAGGTTAATAGATCGTGCTTTTTGTAGTCGACAGAGCTCGTTGTTTCATATTCCTCATTCCTGCTTGAAAGGTTTGACTTGAGCTCTGCCCCGCGCTTTTTGCTTTCGTTTCTCTCGTCTTCCCTAACCAAATCCATGGCAATTGCTCCAGCTTTGCTGACCATGATGAAGTTTGATGCCGACTTTAACGTCTATTTTGATTCTTTCAGTGCATGCGATGCCGATATTCTCGAGATGATATAACTATGCAAAGATCAAGGACTGAAGAAGCTTATGTCTACAAGGATTAAGATAAATGTTCTAGAAATCAAAGAATGGGTCTATACATCATCTTCCAGCGACGAATCGATGACAGGGACTATCGGCGGCGAGGAGGTAATTTTTACTCCTGCCGTCTTAACTAAGATTTTTGGTTTGATCAATGGTCAAGAAGAGTATGATCAAGATACTCAGGAGTAAAGCAGGATGCTCTTAGAGCTAGGACATGCTGAAGGCATTCCTTCAAAGTTGCTGAAGATAAACTTCCCGATGAAGATCAAGTTCTTAGCAGAACTAGTAAGGAAAGTGCTGTTGGGAAAGCACTCTGCGCACGATAACATTACCAGGCAGCAGTTTGCCTTAATGTGTGCTATTGCTAACAGGAAAGCAATCAATTGGGCTGGAATAGTTTTTGAATTAATCAGGAGAAAGAACTCAAAAAAAGAGGTAAACCTTGGAAGGGTGATTGGGATATTTATAAGAGAGAAATATCCTCAGCTGTTGGGAACAATCTCAACATCAATTAATGCAAGCAAGAAGATGGATCCCACTCTGTTTATCAAGTGGAGAAGGAATATCCAGAAGCCTTCACCTGCTGGGGTTTCTCCTGTTCCATCTGAGAACACAAGGACAGTAACAGTCACCCCTTAACTAATTGAAGAAGGCTCTTCCATTTCCCCCATTCCATCTACATCTGCATTTCCATCCACTTCTATTGCAGTACCATCTACATCCACTACTATTCTCCATGCATCACCACCAACATCTCCAACTCCTTCACACCTTGCAGGGATTTCAAATCTTAGCATTGATCTATTGGTTTCTGAGACACTTCCAACTCCACCTCAATCACCAATTTCACCTCAAGATCATATTGATCTTCATGCATCTGCATCTCCATCACCAGTTCACACTCCATCTCATCAGGAGAACATCATCCATGGTGCTCATCCATCTGTTGTGATTCCCCCATCTACATCTTTTGAAATCATACCAGCTCTCATTGCAAGCATCATGGAGCTAATTACTCCTTCAATCAAATCAATGATTGAAGCAGCAATTGCCCCTCTTGTTTCCTCCATTTCATCTCTTATATCCTCCATTGCATCCCTCTCAAATTCTGCTGAGCCCTCTTCTCTTAGGGGCCTGAGTTCAGTACCCACTGAAGTCAGGCAGGGGGAGATGTTCCAGGAAGATGTCTCAGGACTTCCACTGGTCATTCTTTCAGCTGAAGTTCCAGAAGATACACCATCAGATGAAATTCTAACAGCTGCAGATTCCGAAATTACAACATCAGTCTCAGTTGCAGTTCCAGTTACAGCTGAAGTTATAACTGAAATTCAAGACACAGCTGTTGCTCCAGAAGCTCAAGTTTTAGAACAAAGGATAGCTGAAGTTATAACTGAGGTTGAATTTGCTTTCAGAGTTTGTATTGAAGAATCATCTACTCCTATTATTGTCATGTACCTAGAAGGAGTCATTACCTCCTACCTAGATGATTTATGGGAATTAGGGAATTCTGTAGGTAATGCAATTACTCAATTCTCTGACCTATTGACTGACATGTTAACTTGTGAATACCATGAAGGGATGTTTCTATTCCATTTAGAAAACTTTTGTGTCCCTTTGGCTACAGATCAAGCTCAAGATGTTCAAGAACCTGCTCCAGAACCTGCTGTAGAAAATAAAGAACCTGAGTCAGTTATACCAGATCATGAATTTGTGCAAGCCTCAGAAGAACTGGTCCCCAAGACAGTTACAGATGAGTTAGTAAAAAGATCAACTGTCTGGGATGATACTCCAGGACCAGATCTTGATTCTCTATTGGCTCAGGATATCATAAAAGAAGAAAAAGAAAAGGCTATTTTAAAAGCCAAAGAAAAAGCTGTTCAAGATATCATTGATCCATATGACCAACCTCAGTCATAACATTCTGATGATGAGGAAGATTCAGAGGATTCTGAAGGAACCAAGAAAAGGAAAATTGCTCAAAGGAAAAGGAAAGCTCAAGCTCCTCCTCCTCCTAATCCAGAGAATGACATCCCTTATTACATATTGAAAGGGATTGATCCCAAGTCTAAGGACTTTCAACATTGGATTGGATTGTCTAAGAATCAGCAGAAGAAGAGGAAGAAGAGCAAGAGATATGATACTCCAGCTCCCAAGTGGACTCCCAAAGGTCCTCCTCCTCCTCCTCCTAGTGCAGGAGCTTCAGGGAATGTATCTTCTAATCCCTCAGCTCCTCTAGCCAGATTTACTCCTTCTCAGGCCTATCAGAGAAGTGGAAACCCATGTTACCAGGGCAAACCCCATTCAGGCCAGCAAAGATAAGTAGCTGGACCTAAAGAGCAGGTTAAGGAGATGACTTACCAGAAACCAACATTTTCTCCTCCTCCTTCACCTACAAGAAAAGTTTCACCTCCTAAGGAGAGCAAAATTCTTCCCTCCAGAAAGCCAGCTCAGATTAAGCAAGTAGATTCAAAAGGAAAAAGAGTAATTTACTCTGACAAGTCAAGCAAGAAATTTGCAGAGGTTGCTCCACCATCATCTCTTGTTATTCAAGAAGACATAGAACCAGCTGCAGGACTGTTAGACCTTTCTACAAAGTTCAAGACTATAAAGCCTCTAGATCCAGCTGATGAAAATTCTTATGAAAGCCAAGAGCATAATCCTGAGTTCAGGATGGCCAGATTTCTTGAGTTAGTTGGATCAGCCCAAATTAGAAAAGCTAAAGCTGAAGGCAAAGACATAACAGGCTTAACAACTATGTTAAAGTTCAGAGAAAAGGAACTAGACAGATTTCAAGTCAGACCAGTAGTTTTTGATGCCTCAAAATATATGGAAAAGCATCCATAGGCTGTTTTGCCCAGAGCAGGAGAATCTAAGATTATTGGAGAACAGGACTTGAAGACTTCAAAGAAGGATGCTCTTGATCCCAAAAGGAAAATTTCCTTCCATCCTGTTTCTTTCACTTCTAAACCAGACTCTGATAATGTATAAATTTATTTGTATTGACAGTCTATTTTTCTTGATTGTTTGATTTTATGTTTGATATGAAATGCTGCTTATTGATATGATATGATACACGTTGATCCTAACAGGTTAGTGTTGTTTTTATATCTATTTATAGCATTCTTTTTGTTTTGAGAGACTTGACCCAAATATGGGGAGATTGTTGGTACCCTAGTTTGGATTTGAGTTAAGTCTTCTCAATTAGTTTCTTGACCGAAGATTTATCTATGGTCAAAGGTTAGATTTAGGTTAGATTCCATCAGTTTTGTAGAGTTGTTGTTTATCCAGTTGAAAATCTGGTAAAGTGTTTTTTAGTTCGACTATGGTCGAACGCCGCTCGACTATCGTCTATCAGTTGATAGACTATCGTCTATCAGTTGATCGACTATCGTTAGACAGTAGATCGACTATCTCTGAGTTAGTTCATCTCTTTTAGCTCGACGATCTGTGGTCTCAGTATCGTTGATCGTCGAGTCCTGCTCGACTCCTTTTGCCCAGACAGATTTCTTGTAGGTCGACGATCTTCTCTGATAGTTCGACGATCGTTGTGATTCGTTCGACTATCTTTTCGTCTGTATTTAGAGATATTGTATTCCTTCTCTTCTGTGAATTATTTCTCATTTATGTGGCTTTTTTTATTAAAGATTATTTCATTGATTTTATGCTTACATATCAAGGCAATCTTTGCCTCATTCTTTATGCATAAGTCAAGTTCTATCTGACAAAGTCTTTTGTCCTATTAGTTGAAAAATCTTTGTGCTTTATCTGCCATGCTGTCCTTTATAGCCGTTAGAAACAAATGTCATTCTCTGGCCGTAAAGAGTTTGTTTTTGATGTGGCTTTCTCTAATATCTTATGGACTTGCAGAATGGATAAGCAGCTTCTAAGAAAGCTTTATCTCTTTATCGAATGTCCTTCTGTAAGCTATTTGTACTATGCGTTATTTGAAGGCCAGATCTCAGATCTCAGAAGAAGACAAGATTCAAATCAAGAGAAAGATAGAAGCCATTACAAAGGCTGATATATAAAGAGCTAGTGAGAGAAGTTAATATAAGGAGATATACAGATATTCATATACACAGATACACAGATTCAACAACAAGAACAAGTGTAGAATAACTCTCTTCAGAGCTCTCTTCTTCAATCCTGAGTTCATCCTGCTTATAGGATCATTCATACTCAGAGCTTCAAGTAGTAGAAGAAGAAGAAAAAAAAGCTGTTGAAGAAGAACAACCATTCCGTATCAAGAGTCTTCTTCAAGCTGCTCCTTTAAAAACCTCAAGACAAACCGATCTTCTCTGTCAAGAGTTCTGAAGAGATCCTGCACCCTAAAGCAAGGCTTCTTCCTGGATATTCTCTAAGCCAGGGGGAGCTATGATTCCTTCAAAGCTTTCTATAGCTCAGTGCAATCCACTAACTTCTCTAATTTTGTTTAACAATAGAGAAGACATTCTAACTCTCTCAACCTCCTATACAAAGGGTTATTACTCGCTTCAAAAGCGAACCTTGGTGGCAGGGCACCTTAGCAAAAACCTGTGTTGGATTTTAAGCTCCTGATCAAAAGCTTAAAGGGTTTACTTGATCTACCTGAATCAGATCAGTTGGTGGCAGGGCACCTGAACAAAAACCTATAGTGGATTCCTACCAGGGTGGTAGAAGAGTGGATGTACCTATTGAGAGCGAACCACTATAAATCTTCTTGTGTTATCTGTGTTGCTTATTTTAATTACTGCAATGTGGCTATGAGTAGAATTAACTAGGATTGCTAGTTGCTGTGTTAGGACTAAAGCTTAAACTGTAATTACAGTTAGCTTTTCCTTGTGTACCTCACTTTGTGTTAGGCTCTAGGGTTTCATATATCTATTTACTTTTTCCACAAATTAACTCTAAGGGAGTTGAGTAGATTGTCATATTTTTAATACTCTATTCACCCCCTCCCCCCATCTAGAGTTGTATATATCCTCACTTTCACTGTACCTAGAATAGCTTCATAGGACATCTCCCCCTGCCTGGTTTCAGTAAATACTGGAACCAGGCCCCTTGATGAAGAAGGGCTAGAAGAGGCAACAAGAAGGGAGGCAATAGATGAAATTGAAGTAGCCAGAGGTGAGATTGCCTCTGCTATCAAGGATTTGTGGGATGGAATGATAAGCTCCAAGAGAGTGGTGATGGAAGGAGAGTTAATTTGTATGAACTCAGGAGGGTTTGAGTTGATACAGATGAGTGAGAGATGAGAGGAGTGAAATCTGTCATGATTTCATCCTGTAATAGAGAATTTGGTGGAGTAGGAATTGGTGTTGAATCAAGGTGAATAGGGGAATTCTGATTGGAATGATGTTCAGGAGATATATGAAATGTGATTGGGGATTGAGGAGGAGTGAGAAGATTGAAGTTTGGTTGGATTATGATGTTGAAAGATGGAGTTGTAACAAGATTTGGTGGAGTAGGAGAATGTGGAGGGGTAGTGTGAAGTGTTGGGGATGATGTTGTGTTGGAATTGAGGTTGATGGTTGATGGACAACAGGAGGGTTGGCTAGAGGAGGAGGAGCAAGGAATGCTTAATCAGGGTGAGGAGAGGTTGTGACTGCCCTAGTGTCCTCAGCTGGTCTAGAAGAGGTGGAGGCCTGGGATGGCTTAGGCATAGTTATTTCCCATTTACTAAACAAGTAGGAGTCCAACCTCTTACTGAAATTAATAAATATGGTTTGAGAGACCATTAATTAAGAAGCCTTATACTGGAAGAAAATTCCCAGAATCCTCCCAAAGCAAACCTTTTTCTTGGAGTTATTCCTTTTTATCAAATTAAAGAACAACTCAGCCCAGTTGATTGACTTCTTATTGACCAATACAAATATGATTGAGAACTGCTGCCTATTAATATTATCATGGGCAGAGTGCTTGCCCATCAGAACCTTGCCCACTACATCTGCTAAGAACATGTATTCTATAGACAAATTTTTCTTAAGCAACTTGGATGGTATTCCCTCTGGATGACCCATCCTAACCAACATGCTACTGTACTCAGAACTATCTTGTTCTAGAGTGTTTTCTCCATTAACTAATTCAAACAGTTCAGAAATAATAACTGGGGAAAGAATAACCTGTTGACCTGATATGGTCCCGACCATAGACGAGTCATCAGGATTTGTTGATGAATAAACCCATTCTTTTATTTTTATTGCTGGCAATTTGATCCTTGTAGTCATGATCTTCCACAGGCATTTATCTTCACAGAGCTTCAGCATGTCCATGAAGATCTGATCGCAATGACTGAAAGAGTCAAAGACTATTTCAAAGACAGCATCTAACTTCATCACTGACAGGATTGTCGCTGGAATTACCATAGATTTCTTCAAAAGTGAGAGAGATCAAGTGCAAGGGAATTTGGAAAGCGCGGGATAGAGCTCGAAGAGAAACCTCAATATAGGTTTTTGGAATGCAAAAGGACGAGCTCTGTCCTACGATAAAAAAAATTAAACTTCGATCTTAGGTCGACGACAAATTTATAGACAAATATTATTGTTGGCCTCTGAATGAAGAGGGGAAAACAGATCGTCGATCTCAGGTCGACGATGTATTTTCTGAAGTAAAGTCGTTGATCTCTGGTCGACGATTTAAACTTCACACAGAGTTGTCGTCGATCTCAGGTCGACGATAGAGCTCAAGAGGAGTTCGCAGATCGTCAATCTCCATTCGACGATTTGTGAACAAATGTTCTACCTTAGACAGAAATTAAATTAATCCATTCCATTTATCATTCCAAGCTGATTTAGGAAGAATAGATGTTTCTTTTCATCCAAAGGTTTGGTGAAGATATCTGCTCTTTGAAAATCAGTGAAGATAAAGTTAAGATTAATTTTCTTTTTATCTACACACTCTCTAATGAAATGATGCCTTATTTCTATATGATTGGTCCTACTATGATGCACTTGATTTTGTGCTATGGATATAGCACTGGCACTATCGCAAAATATTGTTGAATTATTTAAGTTGTATCCATAATCTAGTAGTTGGTTTTGTATCCACAAAATTTGTGAACAACAACTGCCAACTGCAATATATTCAGCCTCTGTAGTTGAAGTGGATACTGATGTTTGCTTCTTATAAAACCAAGACACAAGCCTATCACCAAGGAACTGGCATGTTCCTGATGTGCGTTTCCTATCTACTCTGCATCCAGCATAGTCAGCATTTGAGTATCCAGTTAATTCAAACTCTGACTCTGTTGGATACAAAAGTCCTAAATCAGGGCAACCCTTTATATATATCTTAAAATTCTTTTTAGCAAAATATAGTGAGATTCTTTAGGGTTCACCTGGAACCTAGCACAAAGACATGTAAAGAACATGATGTCTAGTCTAATTGCTGTAAGATATAATAGAGACCCAACAATGGCCCTATAAATTTTCTAATCAACAGATTTTCCATGCTCATCGGAATCTATCACAGCATTTTCTGCCATAGGTATCTTCATTGCTGAGGTATCACACATCCCAAATCTTTTAACAAGCTCCTTAGCATATTTAGATTGGGAGATGAAGATACCATTAGATGATTGTTTCACTTGGAGACCAAGGAAATATGAAAGTTCACCCATGCTGCTCATCTCAAACTTTGAATGCATAAGGTCAGAAAACCTTTTGCATAGTTTGGGATCAATAGAGCCAAAAATAATATCATATACATAAATTTGCACTAACAAGATTTTATCATGATGATGTCTAATAAATAAAGTCCTATCTACTATGCCTCTAAAAAATTTATGCTCTAAAAGAAAACTAGCTAAGGTTTCATACCAAGCTCTTGGAGCTTGCTTTAGACCATAGAGAGCTTTATGCAATCTAAAGACCTAAGAGGGATGAGTTGAAGAGATAAACCCTGGTGGTTGTTCAACATACACTTCTTCTTTAAGTTCTCAATTTAGAAAGACACTTTTGACATCTATCTGGTATACTTTAAACTTTTTATAAGCAGCATAAGCAAGAAAGATTCTAATTGCTTCCAGCCTTGCAACAGGAGAAAAAGTTTGATCATAGTCAATTCCTTCCTCTTGCCTATAGCCTTGAGCAACTAGTCTTGCCTTATTTCTTATAATAGTTCCTTGTGCATCAAACTTGTTCCTGAAGACCCATTTGGTTCCAATGACTGGATTATTTTTGGGTCTTGGAACTAAATCCCAAACTTTGCATCTATCAAATTGGTTGAGCTCCTCTTGCATTGCAATAATTTAGTGTGGATCTTGCTCAGCATCTTTAATGGATTGGGGCTCAATTTGAGATATGAAGCAGACATGCATCAAGTCTTGGTTGAGTTGATGCCTTGTCTGCACACCAGCTGATATGTCTCCAATCACTTGAGATGTAGGGTGATCTCTAATTATGACAAATTCAGTTGGTGTTGTTGGTTTAACAACAGCTTGGGGAAACAATTCCTCTTATGGAATTGTATTAGCTGTTGGAGGAAGTTCAGCAACTTCCAAATTTTCTTTTTCACTTTCTTCATCAACTTGTGAGGAGGAATGCGATGTAACCTTTTGAGTAAGGTTGAGATCATCCAATTTTTCACAAAGTTGAGGTACCTGCAAAAAGTTACTAGTAGAAGCTTCCTTCTCCTTGTAAAACATGTTAGCTTCATCAAAAGAAATGTGAACTAACTCTTCATTTTCAAAGTTGATTTGTTAAAAACCCCTATATGCCTTGCTGACTTGGGAATATCCTAGAAAAATTCCCATTGTAGTTTTGGCTTCAAACTTTCTAAGATGTTTCTTGTTGTTGTTGTGAATATAACAAATACAACCAAATATTATAAAATAATCAATTTTAGGTTTCTTAACTTTGAGTAGTTCATAGGGAGTCTTTTCCTTAAGTTTGTGTATCAAACTTCTATTCAGGACATAGTTTGTTGTGCTCACAGCCTCTGCCTAATAGGATAGTGGCATGAAAGCATCAGCAAGTAATGTGCCTACAGCTTCAATGAGTGTTCTATTTTTCCTTTCTACCCCATTTTGTTAAGGAGTTCTAGGAGCAGAGAAACAATACCTAGTGCCTTCCATCTCACAGAATCTTTGCATAGGAAGAGATTCAAACTCAGTACCATGATCACTTCTTATCAAAACAACTAGAGTAGAATACTCAATCCTTATGCTTTTAAGAAAATCTGTAAGAACATTGAAGTTATCAGACTTATGTCTCAAGAAGAAAACCCAAGTGAACCTTGAGAAGTCATCTATAATAACCCAAGTATAGTACTTCCCTCAAAAGCTCTGTACAGTAATGGGTCCAAAAAGATCCAAATGAAGCAAGTATAGAATCCTAGGTGAATCACTCTTATTAACTGATTTAAAACTATTTTTAGTTTGCTTTCCTACTTGACAAGCCCTGCAAAAGCTCTCCTTCTTGTAGAGGCAAGAAGGTAATTCTCTAACAAGGTTGTCTTTGGATAACTTAACAATATTTCTAAGGTTTACATGACCTAGTCTTTTATGCAAAGGGTGTTATTATTACTGACCTGATTGAAAAAGCAAATTTATGAGCTAGCAGAATTAAAGTTAACTAGGTAAATGTTACCTTGTCTAAATCCTATTAAAATAATTTTGTTGTTTAAAGAAATAGTGCATTGAGATTCAATAAAGTATACCTAATAACCTGCATCACATATTTGACTAATAGATATCAGGTTATGTTTTAAACCATTCACATAAGCTACAATGTTGAATGTAACAACTCCAATACTAAAATCTCCATATCCTTTTGTCTGTCCAAAGCTGGAATCACCAAAGATTACCTTTGGACCTAGCTTGGACTTATAGTTAATTAGCTTGTCCTTGCTTCCTGTCATGTGCTTTGAGCACCCACTATCCAGATACCACTTATCCTTTGTGGTAGATAGTTCTTCACCTGCAAGTAAACAGCTTATATGTTCTGGACCCAGATAACCTTAGGTCCTTGTCTCTTTTCATGAATGAAACTAGAAATAAAAGAGCATTCAAGTTGGCTTTTATAACCTAAGGGATGAAATTTTCTATGTGGAATTACGCAATGTGAAAATGGATTAACAGATTTTGGTTTCTGGTTATTATTAAGATTTTTGTTACAGTTATAGTTTTGGTAAAATTGATCTGGGTTCGATGATTTATATTGAGATCGTCGATCTGCGTTCGACGACCAGTATTGATCTCGTCGATCTCGGTTCACAGAATAATAATGGCTACTATCTGTGTTCCATGATCATCGATCTCTGCTCGACGAAGTTTGATGGTATCGTCGATCTCCCTTTGCTAAGTAATTAAACCAAAACTCTGGGTTCAGAGATCGTCGATCGACGTTCGACGAAAAATACTGCGATCGTCGATCTTTGTTTGACGACTTCTGTTTAGACTTATTATTCTGAGCTTATCTCTTCTTCTTTAGTTCAATTTGTTTTAATAATTTATCAACCTTCTCAACCTATTCTGTATTCTTCTTACCCTTATCTGAAATAAACTTTACAGGTTGAGATAAGATGTTTTTCTGGATAATTGGTGGTTCACTAGTTGATGCACCTAAACCTAGTTTACTATTATTTAACCTAGCATTTAGTGTACTAGTGATTTTAACCATCTGTAGGCTTCTTCCATTCAAGGTTTCTTCAAGTTGTTTAGCTTTGCCTAGTTCAGTTTTCAGGAAGATGATTTGTTTGCTATACTCAGTTAATTCATCTTTCATTCTTAAGTTTTTAGAGAGTATGTTTTCATAGTCAGGTTTTCTATCTCTGTGAAGTTTGATTTTCTTCTAAGATTTTATAAGATCATTGCATAGTGATTTAAATTCTATTTTAAAATCTTTAGAATGAAAATCAAAGGATGATATTACCTGATCGCAGTCTGAGTCTTCTCCTGAATCTTCGGCTTCTAATTTAGGGCTTGAAGCATTGATGGCCATTAGACATAATTCTCTGGCCTTGGTTTCTTCTTCATCCTCACTAGAGCGAGAGGAAGAAGATTCTTCTTCTGCCTAACTCCAAGTGTCAGCTACAAATCCCTTTTCTTTCCTCTTGTGCTTGCTAGAGGATGGCTTGCTGAAGTGTTTCCTGGGTTCCTTTTCCTTTCTCCTTTCTTTTTGTTGTTTCTCTGGAAACTCTGGTAGAATGTGTCCAGGCTTCCTACAACCAAAGCATATAATCTCTTTAGTTGGAGTTTTATCATACCTTGGCTTGTCTTCATTCCTGGATGACTTCCTCCTGAAGTCTTTTCTACCCATTTTGAAGAATCTTTTGGCAAACAGACTCATCAGTTCTTCATTTGAGGGTGTTTCTTCTGATTCATCAGAGGCTTTGAAGGCTATGCTTTGTTCCTTCCTAGCTGGTGTAGGAGTCTTCTATTCATCTGACTCTCTTGTCTTTTGGAGCTACTCATAGGACTTGAGCTTTCTGAATAGAGATTCAGTGGAAATCTCATTTAGACTCCTGCCTTCTTTGATTAGCCAGATTTTGGAATCCCATGAGCTGGGGAAGCACATGAGAATCTTCATATTAATCTCAGTTAGTGAGATGTCATTGTCAAGGGTTTTTAGCTCATTTATAATTATGTTGAGTCTATTTTACATCTCAGCTACTGGCTTAGTTTCAGCTTTCTTGAAGTTTTCATACTGAGAGATAAGATGAGCTCTCCTATATATTCTTTCATCTGCAGATCCAATAACCATCTGGTTTAAGTAATCCCAGATGGCCTTGGCTGAAGCGCATTCAACAACCTTTTAGAAGATTTCATCTGACATGGTTTGGGCCAGAATGTTCATGGCCCTTGCATCAGCAATCTTTGCCTTTTTTGTGCATCAATATTGTCTGGAGGAGGAACAACATTCAAGATTATTGATGTTGTTGAGGTAATTGCCACTGGAGCTGGTGGAGCTATCAAAATAGAGTTGAAAATATCCTCATTAATAGAATTCATATATAGTTTGTTTCTTGCCTTCCAGATAGCAAACTTATTCAAGTTACAGACTGGAGGTCTGGTGCTTGCATAGTCTTTATTTTGTGTCATGGAGAAAGAAAGAGAGAAGGAGATTTATCAAAGATCTTTAGTTCGGGTGTTAGCATGTACAACAAAGAGAAATGACCCTCTAATGCCAATTGAAAGTGAGGGGATAGATCTGATTTACTCTAGGGGGGTGAATAGAGTATTAAAATCTTTTAAGTAATTTTTATAGCGGAATTAAGATAAGTGTTACTTATAAGTAAGAGAAAAATAAAATCACAAGAAATCACAGCACAGTAGAAAATAAAGAAAGATGAGCAACCAGACGACACAAGAAAATTATAGTGGTTCCCCAAATCTGGGTACATCTGCTCTTCTACCACCCTGGTAAGAATCCACTTAGGTTTTTTATCAGGTGACCTATCACCACAAGATCTTCTTCAAATAGATCTAGAGACCCTTCATGCTTTTGATCAGGTGCCTAAAAACTAATAGGTTTTTTATCAGGTGCCCTATCACCAAGGAATTCACTTTTGAAGGGAGTAATAACCCTGTACATAAAAGGTAAAAGGAAAAAGTTGATGGCAGTCTTCTCTTTCTCAAAGCAAATGAGAAGACTTAGTGGATTCTTGTATTGCCAAAGCTCCCTTGAGATATTGAGTAGGTTCAGGAAGATGGAAGCTTTGTCTAGGGAGTAGGTCTTCAATGGACTGGTGTTATGATCTTCAAAATCTGTAGATTGATATAGATTGATGTCTCTATAGGTTTCTGAAGATGAAAACTAAAGAAGACTCAAGATGAGGTTTTTGGTGTTCTTCTTCTGTTTCCTGAGAGCAGTAAGAGTTCTAAAAATTGAAAGAAATCTGAGAGAGAAATTTAGAACTGTAGAATGAGAAGCTCTCTCTGTAGATATTTCTCTAATTGAAAATCAGTCTGTGTCTGTCTCTATGTCCTTGAAGAATCGAATAATACTGCTGCTTTGAATTTAAAAAACAAACTTAATTTACTGCAGAGATCGAGGAGAGAACGGCTAGAATTGCTGGTAATTAATTATCTCCTCAATTGTCTTGGTAAATAAGACAAAAAAAATAACTCTGTGAATACCATAGTTAATGCTGCAATGAAATGGCTATAAGCCTTGAGAATATTAACATTAACTACCAGAGATTATTTGTCATAAATAGAATCAAGAAAATAAGATTTAAATCTTGAAGACTGATGTTGTAGACAAGTAGTCGAACACGGGATAAAATCGTTGATCTGAGCTAGTAGATCGTCAAGTTGAGTTCAGCTATCTTCAAACTGAGAAAACTGTGAAGAGATAAGAAATCATCGACCTGAGCTCTTAGATCGTCGAGCTCTGTTCAGAGAATAAACTCTGAGATCGTTGATGGGAGATCAACGATCGTCGAGCTGTGTTCGACAAAAGTCAAATAGATATGTTTATCACAGAATTCTTCTATGTCTGATTTCTTGAATGAAATACAAAGCTGGTCTTGTGAAGTCTGACCTAATAAGACTAACTTAGACCTAGACCTTGACCCTGGCTATACAGGTGGGTCAACAACCTAATAGTAGACCTAGACCAAATCCAAACAAGGGTTCCAACAGACGACAACTCCGCTTCTCATTTTCTCAGAAAAATAATCAGAAAACTTAACTCGAAAAACTTAATTAGATCTCGATAACTTCTTTTATTTAAAATCCCATAAAAATAACAAGATGATCGACACGTGTCTCAGTTTTAACGGTGGTTAAAACCTCAGATTTATTAAATTGAGATCCACTATAGACTGAAGGCGACTTAAATGTCGATTTGCATTGAATCTTAACTTTGTTAACTTGTTGACTTTGCTGAGTAAGCATCCTTCTGGACTTAGCAAAAATTAACTAACATTTCTAAAATTCTGCGTTCGACAAAATATGAACTCAGTTCGATAAAACCTGAGCTCAGCTCGACGAAATAGTGAAGCTGAGATCGATGAATTCTAACAACTGAGTTCTTTCTTCAGGTGAAAGTTGAGTTCGACGAAACCTAAATTCCGCTCGACGAAATTCTGATAGCTGATTTTTTCTTACAGGAGAAAGTTGTGTTCGACAAAATTTGAAAGCTGAGTTCGACGAAATCTTCTCCTTATAACTAAAAAGCTGTGTTCGATGAAATATTCTTCTTACAACAAAAAAATTGGGTTCGACGATTCTGAACTCTATTCCACGAAATCTGAATTGCGTTTGACGAAAGCTAAGCTCAGCTTAACGAATAGTAGTCTCAGCGGTTCTAGACTTAGAAATTTCTTCAGCTCTTGCTAGATGGCGTTGAGAGCGTTGAGCGTGTTGACCTCACTCAACGCTATTTTCCCTTTAGCCCATTCTTCAACTATCTGTCTGATGGCGTTGAGTGAGCTGATCTCACTCAATGATTCTGGACTTAGTCGATTTTCAGGATTCTTCACAATAAGGCTAGACTCAGAGCCATTTCACATGGCGTTGAGTGAGTGAGCTTCACTCAACACTACTTCACTTAGTTGAACTTTTTGTCTCCTTAAGCTTTGACATTGACAGGCTTAGCATGGCATTGTGTGACGAAGCTTCACTCAATGCTTCTGGACTTAGTCTAAATTCTGGCTTCCATTGCTTATGCTTTGACAAGATAACCTTGTCTCAATTGTTTTGGCCATATGGGGTTGAGTGAGTTGAGCTCACTCAACGTTTTTGGACTTAGCTAGATTTCTGCTTTTGTAATTTTATCAGCTTTGACTGCCTACCTTCTCTCAGCGCTATTAGCTGAATGGCGTTGAGTGAGCTTGCTTCACTCAATGCTTTTGGATTAGACATTTTTCTGACTTTCCAGCCTATCACCTTGAGTCCACCTGTCATTGTCTCTTGAACAAGCTGTCCAATCATTATTGCAAAGACAAACCTGAATGCAGGATCTTAAACATACATCAAATACAACTATATCTATCTCATTGACATGTTTGACGTTATCAAATCAGGGCCATTGGGATCAATGGACCCAACAACAGGTATATCATTGGGTCCCTACTATACTTGACTATTAATAGACCTAATAATATGTATGCTACACGTGTTTGTACTAGGTACTAGGCATGCCCTAAGGAATCTCATTACTTAGTTGCAAAAAGGATTTTTAGATACCTTAAGGGAAGCTAATAGCTTGGCCTGTGGTACCCTCAGAACAATGATTTTGCACTAATTGACTATTCAGATGCAAATTTTGCCGGTTGCAAAGAGGATAGAAAGAGCACCTCTAGAACATGTCAGTTCCTTGGGAGAAGGTTGATCTCTTTGAGTAGAAAGAAGCAGACTAGTGTGGGAATTTCCATAGTTGAGTCAGAATACATTTCAGCAGGCAGTTAATGTATACAGCTTCTGTGAATTTAGCATCAATTACAGGATTACAACCTCCAGGTAAGTAATACTCCCATGTTTTGTGATTCATCCAGTGCAATATCTATAGCTAAAAATCTAGTGTCACAAGCCGGACTAAGCATATAGAGATTAGATATCATTTTATTAGAGAGCATGTTGAGAAGAAGGATATCTGTCTTGAGTTTGTCCCCACAGATAAATAAGTGACTGATATCTTCACCAAGGCACTGGATAAGGCTAATTTTAATTCTTTTAAGATTGAATTAGGTATGCTTAATTAAGAATAATTTTATCTGCTTACTATTAAATTTCTCTAGATAGTATCTAGTCTTTAATTTATTATATGCAATTTATTATTAACTCTATATGTATTATCAGATAATTGCTAGATAGTATACTCTGGTAGTATGTTAGATTGTACTAACCATGATGCAGGTAAATTGAGTATGATCCAATTGAATCAATTTCAAGAGTTATTCTATTGTTTTGATCGACAAAAGGACTAGAAGGGTAGAGGAGTTGAGCTGAGTCATTCTCAGCTATATAGTTGAGATCGTTGAGAGGTTGCTCAATGATACCTCTCTGTGTCAACGATACTGTCCTGATCGGCTTAATTCTTTAATCTCAAATCATTTTCAGCTATTAGATCATTTATACATGATCACCCTAGGTGCGCGACACTTCATTTTTATTTGAATTATATATATAAGCCAAAGGTTTAGTTAAGAACATAAAACCTCAAAGGATTGTACAAACCAGATTAGAATTTCTTCTATCTGAACCAAGCCCGCTTTTGAAGGAAGAGGTATTAGAATCTCATTTCAAGGTTTCATCATCAGGAAAGTCCATTAAAAGTAAGATAGGGGATGAAAGGGTTAAGATTAGTCCTCAAAGGATTGCACAGACATTACACCTTTCGTCTATTGATATAGAAGAGGACTAAGAGATTTCACCACAAGAAATAGTAGATGCATTGGACTGGTGTGAGTTTACTGGTGAGAAATATGGATCTCTAGAGAGAAAACATTTAAACTAAAGTGGTAAACTCCTTGCAGATATCATTGGGAAGGTCATTCTCTGTAAGACTGGATCCCATAATAGAATCTCCAATCCCATGTTTGAATTGGTTGCAAGGGTCATTCTTCATAAGAAAATTAATTGGGCTTGGTGATATTTCAAAAACTCCTAAGCAGTCTTCAAGTACCTAACCTGGGTAGAATTCTTTCCTTATACCTGATTAATGCTTGTCTAGAGCACTTTAAAAAGAAACAAGGAGTGAAGATTCATTATATGAAAAGAATGGATATAAATACATTAGAAAGATATACCAGGGTACTGCAATAAAGTCAAATTAAGAAGAAGGGGTAAAGCAAAAGGAAAGGAAAGAAAGTTGTTATGGAAAATGGTTCTGATTCTGAATTAAGTAGATAAGTTGTTGGTGACCAAGAGAGTAGTGAACCCATTCATAACCCTAATCTGTCAACTTCTAGTGGAGATGAAGAAAATCTTCAGGACATTTGCTGTTAAAACCAAGAGCCGGCTTCTGTGGAGTTCAGACCCTTGGGAAAGGGGAGACTGCACACTTACTTCTCCTAACAAGCTTGGTTGACTGAAGACTTAGAGCTCAAAAACTGACCCAAGGCTCCAACACAGAGGTCCCACCACACACCCGAAAGATCTTAAAGTGCTTCTCCTCCTTAGTCTGTGCTGATAAGGGTACCTCAAAAAGCACTGTAAGACAAGAGAATGAGAAAACTGGAGAGCTTCCCTTATAAGGAACCCCCTTGGGTCTATTTATAGATTTCTAAAAATGGTCTGCAAACAAGGCCACTATATTGTTCTGAATGGATATATGCAGCTCAAATCTATCTGCCAATAGCAAAACTCCACAGTTTTGGGGGATACTTGCAGACCAAAGGGGTGGAATGGTAAAAACATCTCTGGGCGAGTGGTCAATGAAATTCCCACTCGCCTAGGGCGGCGAGTGCTCAATGGTGCTAGCACTTGCCCCCTCCCTATGGCCCAGGGCGAGTGCATGCCTGGCCTGCCCCACTTGTATACTACTACCGAGAGTCAGGGGAGAATGCGAGCCCACTTACTCCAATCGCCCTGCACCTGCTTTACCCCCAATTTGGGTGAGCTGAGCAACCCTACTGCACTCGCCACCCCCCTAGCTGACTTGCCTGAGATTCGAACTGCGCCCAATGGCTGGGTCGGCTCATGTTAATCCTGCTCGTCGGATATGGGGTTGTACATTAGCATTCAAGTGAATCTTGATGAATATGGTACAAGTTCATCACTAATTGTGGTTTTTGCTGTTGAGGGGGAGTCATATATTTTAGAGAAGTTCAGTGCCCCAGCTGGGGGGGGGGGAGTTTCCTGGAGAAGAGAACATTGATTTTTTTTGAAGATTTCTTAAGTGGGAATGATGATCTTAGTGAGGTAGAGCCTCAATCAGAGGTCCCTGCTCTGGGAAAAAGATTCCCAATATCCCTAGAGGCTGAGACAGTAACTCATACTAAGTTAGCTGATCAAGTGGACCAGTGGATAAGTTTTGAACAAGTTGTCATTACAGTGCCACCTCAAGTAATACAAACTCAACCATCTACAAGCACTACTAATAGCTCCATCCTCCACTCCATAAAAGATTTACTAGAAGTGAAAGCTTCAACTTTGAAAACCTACATTGATGAGTACGTAAAAGGAGTGAAAGATGATATTTTGGCTAAGGACCAAAAATTTAAAGCAGATATCATGGATGACTTAGATTTTTTGAATGGTGATATTGCGCATACAAATGCTCAAATCAAAAAGTGGTTTGATAAAGCAGCTAGCAAAGTGCACCAAAATGTTAAGATTTTAACTTCAATTGATGAAAACTTGAGGCTGACTACGCAAGATATTATTAGTGTGAAAAATTATGTTAGCCAAACTGATAAAGTTATCAGGCAAGCTGTGGATCATATTGAGGTGTATATTCCACTCAAGTTCAAGCTATGCAACTAGGTTAAGAATCTAGAAATGTCATTCTGGGAGATAATGAAAACATTTTCTCAAACTTTGTATAACAAATTTGAGGCGAACACTTCTCATCTAGATAAAAAAATTATTGAAGAAGCCAGAAAGCGGGAGAATATCATTACAGAGCAAGCTCTATGGGTTCTACAAGGAATCAAGATTGCTCCACATTTGCCTTTGCTGGATGCCAATAGTCCTTCTGAATTTGATTTAAGAGTTTAGGAGAGGGTAGCTCGAGATGCTCAATTATCAAAGAGAAGGAAGAGAGAAGGACTCATGTTGCATGAGGAGTTCATGGCCATGAAGAGAGTTGAATAGGAAAGAGATCCAGATTATGAATATTGGAGTGATGATTCTCAGTCAATCATAATCAATGCTTAGACTAATCATAGACATATCCTAATGAACATTTATAGCATATATCCTTTAGAGGAATAGATAAAGAATCTGGAGAGGAACTCTCTTTGGGAAAGGATTTTTAAGGAGAACTTGGTAAGGAAAGACAATCCAAAGAGGATATCATCCAAATATATACCCAAACATGTTGAAACAAAAAATCGGCTTCTCTGGAGTTCGAATCCTTAGAGAACGAGTGATCTCAAACTTTTTTCTCCCTAACAAACTCAGACAGCTAAGGACTTAGAACAAGAAACGGACCTAAGGCTCCAGCACGGAGGTCCCACCACACACCCAAAAGATCTTAGAGCACTTCCTCTCCTTAGCCAAGTGCTGAGCTAAGGATACCTCAGAAAGCACAAGAAGACCAGGGCATTAGTAAGCATGTCTTCTGAGGTACCCCCCTTGGGTCTATTTATAGTTTTCTGAAAACAGTCTCCCAACAACCAACCTCTGCTGTTTTATACAGCTATATGCAGTCTAGATTGGCCTGCCAAAAGCGTAACTCTGCTGTTCTGAAAGGCTATGGGCAGGCCAATGGGAGTAGAATGGTAAAACATACATCATGTAGCACTTAGGCGAGCGGCCCCTGAAAGCCTCCACTCACATGGGGTGGTGAGGGCTCGATGGTGTTGGCACTCAAAGCCTCCCTATGGACCTGTGCGAGTGTTGGCCAGAAACACTCCACTAGCCAACTACCTGCCGAGAGCCACATGCAAGTGCGAGCATGCTGCTCCACTCTCCCCCGCTCCGCTCCACCCCACCTGGGCGAGCTGACGGATGTCGAGATGTCACTTAATGCTGAGAGGCGTCGAGTGAACAAGCCTAACTCGACGTTGAGGCAGAAGGTGTCGAGTGGACTCAATGCAAGTGGAAGGCATCGAGTGGACTCAGTGCCAGGTAAGAAAGCGTCGAGTGGACTCGGTGCCAGGGTGGAAGGCATCGAGTGGACTCAGTGCCAGGGTCCTGGCTCGCTTGGTTTGGCTAGTCTTGCTCCTGTCGATCCCCACTCACTAGATATGGGGTTGTACATAATCCTCGCTCTTTTCAAGGTTTCCCCAAGCTCGAAAAGAAACATCCAACCCCGTAAAATACGACGAATGTGGTAGGAGCTAGAGAGAATCTTCTGGTAGGATCCACCAATGGCTATATATATGTGCCCGCATACCTGGGCGACCTTTGCAATTCACTTTACCTTGACCTTGCCGAGATGCCTCTTTCCAAAGAGCTCCAAGAGAGGCTGTACCGTGCTCGCGGGCTCAACGCCGCTCGTATTGCCAGCCTGGTCAATGTATCTCCCAGTGTCTTGCTGCACAAGTCACCAAATCCTCAGCCTGCTAAGAAGGCCAAGTCAGCTCCAAAAGCTGCTGAGTCAGTCTACCGTGATCTCGCCTCCACCCCCGATCATGGACTCGCCTCTTCCTCCAGGCCAGCTCCTGAACAAAAGGGAAAGGGGGTCATCGAGATTCCTTCTGACCAGGACAGTCATCAGACTGACAGCAAAGCCTTCATGCCGCGAGTCGACTCCCCCCGCGATGACTCGCTGCTGCAAACCCCTCCTTCTACCCGCCTGCGAGAAACATCTGCCGCCTTTGGTACTACATGCTGGACTAGCTGAGGCCAAAGTCGCCAACTCACGCGCCTTCTCGATAACCCACACCTACTCATGCACTCGTGGGGAGAGTTGGAGGGGACATCCCTATCC
Organism: Platanthera zijinensis; assembly: GCA_039513925.1. NCBI lineage: Eukaryota > Viridiplantae > Streptophyta > Magnoliopsida > Asparagales > Orchidaceae > Platanthera > Platanthera zijinensis. The sequence continues at coordinate 163,763,474 of CM077083.1, read as the reverse complement.
CGAGCTTCGAGCTCATCTCCCCCGGTTCTCAGCTTTCGGGTTACGGTAAGAGCATTACCTTGCCACCCACATATATCTTCCGGGGGCAGCCGAGCTCATCCCGTAAGTTCCAAATGCATAGGGTTATCTCGTGTAGTTTCCTTGAAGCACTCACATATTATATTCACCAGGATTAATTGTCTATGCAAGTCTCCCCGGGCAAACTGAGGCAGAAGAGTCTTCTAAGTCGACTCGCCATTTGCTACCTCCTTCCCCTAGCGCGATAAAAAACTTCCTGGACATTTCGCTAGACTACGCTGAGCTTAGGAGGTGAGTCGTCGAGGTCTTGCAGAAGTAGGGGCTTGCGCTACGCAGGATCCAGGAGGAGAACAATCTCAGCGAGCAGAGGCTGCAGGGACTGGAGCGAGACTATGTTGATAGTTTAACTTTCAAGGCAGCCTAAACACCTAGAGGGGGGGGTGAATAGGTTCTGCTTCTCTTTCTAAAACTTCTAGGCAAAATTCAATTCAATAACTAATATAATAAACACAGCAATCACAGAAAGCAAAACATCACAGATTGCACTATGTTTTATAGTGGTTCCCCAAGGTCTGGGTACATCCACTTTCCCCCTTCACCTATCTAGCAGTATGCTAGATTCGGCCAAACTTCCACTTATCTCAGATCAATAGATCTTACAACTCAGAACCCAACTGGTTCCTACAACTCAGGCACAACTGCCCTACCTCAGCCTTGCCCCAAGGCCTACAACTCAGAGAATATCCTTCTCCTACACTCAGGCAATCAGCCCTACCAGTCAGAGTTCAACACTCCTACACTCAGCCTTTATAACATAGGCTTACAACTCAGATCTGTATAAACAGATCCTACAGAAATATAGAAAAGATTGTTTTAATTGTCTTGCCAAAGTTGAGAGAGAAAAGGCAATGACAATTCTTGATCAGCTGATGCAATCAACTGTTTCTTAGCCTTCTTCAAAGCTTCTTGAAAATGTACTTAGCTGAGTTGATTCCAAACAGCTTCTTGAGAATCCACTGGTGGATTCTTTCTTCTTCTTCAAATTCTGACTTGATCTCTCTCTATCCAGAACTTTGAATGATTCTTCTGAATTCTGATTAGAACTCTTCTTAGATCTATCCTTAGATAGTCTTCTTAGATCTCCCGGAGAAGATCTTCTTAAGTGCCTAGCACTTTCTTGAAATGAGTAGAATTGTAATCCTTCTCTACTTTCTGATCCAATGTATTTCAAAAGGTCAGTTCTATATATTGTTGATTATTTTCTCCTTCTGAATCTGTCTATTTATAGACATTCTTCATGGTAACCGGCTGATCCGGTTTCTAACCGTTTTCTGACAAGTCTGACAGCTTCAGTTAACCGGTGGTAACCCACAGCTGTCAAGTCTTCAATCAAGTCCTGTGCCTTAGTCTTGAATCACAAGTTGTTGAAACAGTCTGTCAGAAAGTGTCGAGACCATCTGTCTATTTGTGTCGACATAATTGACTTTGGTGTCGACACAGTCTTCAGTGATGTCGACTAAGTTGCCTTTGAGTCGACACAGCTTCTTCTGCAAATAACTTGATCTTGACTCTTCAGTGTGTCGACACAAGTCCTGTGTGTCGACACAGTTGTTGTAGAATCATAACTTTAGTAAGTGTCGACTTAGCCTTCAGGTGTCGACACATTCATTTTTTAACTCTGCTATAATGTGTCGACTTAATCACAATGTGTCGACACATTCTGCTGGTGTCGACTAACTTGAGGTCGACTATTTTCTTCTGTGTCGACACATTCAGATGATGTCGACAATCTTGAGATCGACTATACTCTTCTGTGTCGACACATTCTCCCAATGTTGAGGTCGACGCTTTTCTTCTGTGTCGACACAATTTCCCAGTATTGTGTCGACTCTTTTCTTCTGTGTCGACACAATTTCCCAGTGTTGTGTCGACTCTTTTTCTGTGTCGACACAAATTCCCAGTGTTGTGTCGACTTACTTCTTCTGTGTCGACACTTTTTCCCAGTGTAGTTGTAGACTAACTGCTATGTGTCGACACTGCTTCCCAGTGTTGTGTCGACTATTTTCTTCTGTGTGTCGACACTGCTTCCTTTGTGTCGACACTTGGACTTAGAATTTTTCTGCATACTTTATCAATTCTCCACCTGCACATGTCAACTTAAAACAACATCAAATACACCTTGATGTATATCATTGAGCTAAGTTGGGCTTCTTCAAATCAGGTACACATTTTCCAATGTACCCAACATATGTGCTGCTTGCGGACGAGGTGAAGCACAGCTCAATAAGAGGGATGATGTCCCCCACCCTGTTCATGGATAGGATCGGCGTGAACATACGATTCATCCACCAGGATCTGAAGCTATTCCACGAGTTCAACAACCTATGCCGATCTCCGGAGATGTTGACATGAGGCCTGGGTAGGTGGAAATGGCTCCCTAGCTGAGCGTATCGACACTCACCCCCCCAGCCCCCAGCTCATGCGTGTTGAAATAACTAATCTTCTGCTTGTTGCTGTACTTTCTTTCACTGGATTGCGAGAACTGCTATCTGTAATAAATTGAACAATTTTTAGATTGTACTACTAATTGATTATGCATAATATGCTGCTCTTTAGATTCAGCTCCTCATAGGATAGAATAGTTCGCAGGGGTTGGTGAGCTGGACTGGACGGTTGGCTCAGCCATTAATTCTTTTTTCTATAAAAGTCTCTCTCACCTACTTCCAGACCACCGCCTTTACTATAGACATACACCCTCTCCTTATTACCCTTCTCGCCACTTCCACTCGCTCCAGAACCTTTAGAATAATGGGCAAGAGGCGACTCGATGTCAATGGGAGGTCCAAATGTGCTTGGCAATTCGCCGAGTATAGCTTCTATGAGGGAAACACCAGCGAGCAAGCGCTCGCTGACTTCATTGCCAACTATGTCCCCGTGGGGTTCTCTACGCGCAGACCTGCGGCAGGCAAGGCCATCAAATCATTCTTTGTAGATGAGCTCGCCTTCCCCATCTCACACTTCGAGGTGGGGTTGCGCCTCCCCCTATGGCCAGAGATCCGCCAAATCCTGAAGTACTACGGGGAGGTCCCAGACACTTTGAACCCGAATGCCATCGCCATGATGGTGGCATTCGCCTACTACCTTCGCTGAGAGTGGATAGATTTCAACCTGACGATCTTTAGGAAGATCTTCATCTACCGTGCGACCAATGATGGTGTCGCCTTCCTGGCCGGCTCGTATTTCAAGGTCCGCGAGATGGCTAAAAAGAACCACAATTGGTTCTCGAAGCTCGTCTTCATCAAGGGTGAGCTCGGTAATATAACCTTCTCGCCTCGACAGAGGAGCGAGGAGGTTTATAGACCCCCAAAGGTGACGAGGAATGATGTTGAGCTCCACCAATTATTCCTTAGCAAGGACTTAGAGGTCACCTTCCTTCGAAGGGGCCTCAACTCGCTCCCCCAGTTCTGCTCGGCGAAGGTATAGCTCCATCCCTTCTTTCCTTATTGGGCTCGCCAAAAATCAGAAATTTTTCTAACTCTTAAGTTATTCTCTACAGGGGAGTGGCTAATCCCCGAGCACCCGCCATTTATGGACTCAGGACTTTACCCCGACTTACTCGCATACGAGAGGTCTGCCGCCGAGGCTTGCTGGAGCAAGTTGGGTCTCGCCAGGCCCTCATCCATCAAGAAACGACCTGAGCCCGCGAGCTCTAGCTCGCCTCACCATCCTCCGCCGCCAAAAAAGATGAAGAAGTCGATGGCGGACTCCAAGGGGAGACAACAACAACAAATATACTTGAGCTCCCCAGAGACGACCCCGGAGAAGTCGCCAGAGAAAGACCAGGGTGGAGGCGACCCTCCTGCCTCCAACATCGCCAAGGAGCTCGCGGCCCGCGGGCCGGGCCTATCGAAGGACCACCGAAACTATCATCTCGGCGGGAAGGCCAAGAACCATCTTGGCGCGCCGATGGCCCAATGGGACGAGCAGGCTCACCAAGTATCCATCTCCTCTCTCTCATTCCCTCCTGGTCAGAGTGCTACCCTCCTAGTGGGCACGCCGATGACCTAGGGTTTGGGATGTATGGCTGTGAGGATGCCATGACCTATAATGACATGAGACTCCAGTGGATCGCCCATGAGATCTCGTAAGCTCAAATGCGTGTGCTTGAGCACGCATATATGTCGCCTCGCCGCAGCTTCCACCTCAGACACAACTTGGCGAAGGCAAAGCAGGAGCGAGATGTCGCGAAAGACGATGCCGCCAACCTAGCGAGGCCGCTGATGATTGTCGAGAGCCTCCTCGCCAAAGCTGCCAGCGGGGTGGTAAGTATCAGCTGACCCCCTTCTCCTTTTGACTTAGGATTTCCATAATTTCTTACCTTTTCTTGCCTGATAGGATGCCGAGACCGCGGACCGCATGTGTGCTCGTGCCATCGAGTTGGAGGAGAAAAACAAAGGCCTCCAGGGCGAGGTCGCTTGCCTAATGGACATCATCCTCCTCCCCTCTGGCGGCGAGCCGGGCGCCCTAGTACAGAAGCTAAAGATCTTTAGCGAGGCGTAGGTCGCCAAGAAGCTGCATGTCATCTTTATCAACACCGCCGACTATACCCTGCAAGTCATACAAGACATGCAGGTGCTGACGGAAGTTTGTGAGGAGATGACTGCGAGGGACTTGGTGCCGGAGCTGTTCTCCCCTCCCGCTTCCCACTTGGCGAGAAGGAAGACAACTTCAGCTCGCTCTTCAAGGACATCTCCAGCTACAAGGATGACAATTCTTGAGGGGAGGGTGAGAGCTAGCTAATGTTGTTTCATCTTCGTAATGATCTCTCCCCCCTAATTTTATAACCTCACCGAGGCGAGCTCCCCTTTTGTAATGAAATGTACATTAATGAAAAATCACTTTGCCAAATCTTCCTTCTATTTTGTGTTTGCTTTTTGTACTATACTCATGCGCATGCCCCCACCCTTTACTGCGCGACCTCGCTAGGATAGAATTCGGCATTAGAATTTACTTGAGTTAGGATACGTACCCACACAGAGACCCCAAGATCTCGCCACCCCTTGATAGTAGGGCCAAGTTACTCGCCGAACTGGACATGCGACCATCCAGCTCGCCTCGGGATCCCTTCCCTTTAGAGAGTTGTTATAACCAAAAATTTTTTAAGTAAAATCTCGATGGGGAGGAATATAACTGTCGAGAACCACCTCGGCTCGTCCTTCTTTAGTAGATGCCGAGATCTAGGCTCGTCATTTTTGACCCTGCCTTGCTTAGATAGTGCCACCCCATGGTCATTGTCGAGATCCCAGCTCGTCACTACCTGCTTGCCTAGGGATTGTTGGGTCTGACTCCCCCCAACTCTTGCCACAAGTGCAACTTCAGATGCCTTATGTTGATTGGCAATCGCGGCCCAGGACTTTTGGTTCTGGAGCAACAACTTCATCCACCAAAGACGCCTTCCTTGTCAACTAGGTGAAAGCCTAACAACAGGTGTAGCTCGGGGCTTAGCTCCAGAGCAAGAACAATGACCACCGAGGATCCCTATCCTGCCAGCTGGGTGAAAGCCAGACAGTCGGTGCAGCTCAGGACTTAGATTTAGAGCAAGAGTAACATCCATAGAGGATCCCTGCCCTGCTAGCTAGGTGAAATCCTGACAGCGGGTGTAGCTCGGGACTTAGCTCTAGAGCAAGAACAATGTCCATCGAGGATCCCTGTCCTGCAAGCTAGGTGAAAGCCTTATAGTAGTAGAAAGCTCGAGACTTAGCTCCAGAGCAAGAATAACATCCACCGAGGATCCCTGCCCTGCCAGCTAGGTGAAACCTGATAGCGAGTGTAGCTCGGGACTTAGCTATAGAGCAAGAACAACATCCACTAAGGATCCCTGCCCTGCCAGCTAGGTGAAAGCCTGACAGTGAGAGAAAGCTTAGGACATAGCTCCAGATCAACCACCGGGCGCTACCACTGACCCAATCAGCTAGGTGAGAGCCTGGCGGCGGGTATTGAACATCAACCGGACCTTCCTTTGGCCAACCATCGGGTGCTAACACTGACCTAATCATCTAGGTGAGAGCCTGATGGCGGGTATTGAGCATCAACCAGACTTTCCTTTGGCTAACCGTCGGGCTCTACCACCAGCCCAATCAGTTAGGTAAGAGCCTGACGCCAGGTGTTGAGCATCAATCGGACTTTTCTTTAGAAAACCATCGAGCGCTACCACCGGCCCTATCAGCTAGGTGAGAGCCTGATGGCGGGTGTTGAGCATCAACCGAACTTTCCTTGGCCATCCACTGGGTGCTACCACCAGCCCAATCAGCTAGGTGAGAGCCTGACAGTGGATGTTGAGCATCAACTGGACTTTCCTTGGACAACCACTGGGCGCTACCATTGGCCCAATCAGCTAGGTGAGAGTTTGATGGCGGGTGTTGAGCATCAACCTAACTATTCTATCCAACCAAGTCTCATGTGTTTCCTACCAAGCAAATGAATCATTAGCAAATAATAATAATGTGAAAAAAGCTATCTCATTACTTTCATGGGTAGAATCGTTTTAAGTCATCGCCGCTCAAGCCACGACTAAGGGGTTCCCCCTTTACATCTTGGAGGTGATATCCTCCAGACTTCAAGGCCTCTCGGATTACATAGGGACCTTCCTAGTCGGGGTTCAGCTTGCCGACGGATGGGTACCTCCAAGCTGCGTCGACCTTCTTCAGGACCAATTCTCCCTTTGCAAATTGCTTGATTCTGACATGCTTGTCAAAATACTTGGCCATTCGCTGCTTGACCTCCTCTTGTCGGATAGCCGACAAGTCGTCCAACTCCTCCACCATATCAAGGGAGAGCTCAAGCTTGTCCTCATTCTGGTCCCTCCATTCCTCCCTGCATTCCTCTACTGCCACCACACATGGTGTCTAGACCTCGAATTCTACTGGGAGCACGACCTCGCAGCTGTGGGAGAGCTTAAAGGGGGTCTCTCCTGTGGCCGTGTATGGGGTGGTCCTTATAGCCCAGAGGACTGAAGGAAGTTGGTCTACCCAGCTCCCCTTCAAGTTCTCCACCTTCCTCTTTAGGAGATTCATAATGATCTTGTTCGCCGCCTCCACCTACCCGTTGCTCCTGGGATGATGGGTCGACGCAAACCTGAGATCAATCCCCAGTTGCCTGCAGAAACTGATGAACTCAGCGCTAGCAAACTGTGGCCCATTGTCCGTGACAATGGCCTGGGGAAGTTCATGTTGGCAGATGATCTGTCCCCATAAGAAGTTCCTGATTACCTGGGAGGTCACCTTGTCCAGCGCCTTCACCTCCAACCACTTAGAAAAATAATCGATCATGACCAGCAAGAACCACCTTTGCCCACTGATATGAGGAAAGGGTCCTACCAAATCCATTCCCAAAATGGTGAAGGGACAGGGTGTCGTGATGCTTCTGAGCGACTGAACCAGCAGTAACTGGAGAGGGGAGAAGAACTGGCACTTGTGGCACTTCTTTGTGAATTTTGTGGCATCCCGGCCCAGGGTCGACCAGAAGTACCCTTGCCTGACTATCCTTCCTTCCAAGGTCATGCTCCCTGAGTGACTCCAGCACTCTTCGGAAGGGACTTCTTCCGAGATCTTCTGAACTTCCCTCTCGGCCACGCAATATGCCAACAACCCCAAAAGGATCTTCCGATATAACTGCCCATCGCACATGAGATAGTATGCCGACTTGTGCTTGAACCGCTTCTTATCCATACCCTCCGGGAACTCCCCTGTGGATAGGAAAGTTGCAAAAGGATCCATCCATGAGGGGTGCTGGTCCACCTCCATCAGCTCCCCCTCCTCGATGGATGGGTGGAATAAGTGAGTGATGGTGTAACACCCCTATCCGTCGCATAGCATATAGCAGTAGGTCCGGCCGGGGCCCGACGCCATATACTATGGACAGACCGGTTGGTTATGCGTTGAAACCATACAACCAATCAAAAATGTCCTACACAAAGTCATTCTAGCGGAAGCAATTTCTTAAGTTGCACAAATAAAAGAACCCTGCCAAGCACGAATGTCCACTACTTAGATAAAATAGGAGTGATTAACACAAAAGTACCGGCCTTATGGCCTTACAATAGTTCCCTCATACAAGAGTGTCTTTCATACTTCGGCTCGCAGGCCGGCCATACATGAGATAAACGGAAAACATAAAAAGGGTAGGCCTTCGAGGGCCAGCACCGCAATATGGGCTTTAGCCCGCTATTTCCTGCTCGGCTCCGCAGCACCTGCAAGCCACAATCCACCGCCCGGTGGTAAACAAAAGCAACGGTCAGCTATGCTGACCAAATTATAACGATCCCGCCTCCGTAATCGGGGCGGCGATGCTCTTTCCCTGCACTTTATTAGTATAGCATCAATATAGTGTAAACACACTTCACCACAGGCGTAGGTTCGCAGGGCCACACACCTCGTGCACACAGGGCACATTCACGGCGAACCGGCCAACGTCACGTCATTTCAAGCAATAGACGTTCTCGTTCCACCACCACCCCTTGGACGACCAACCATATGAGTATTTTGTCTTCTTGGTCTTGGTCACGACAATTTAAGCCATAGACCGCCTAAGACCCTCATCCATGTCAACGGTTCCACCGAACGACATAGATCGGGTATGGTTCCACCTGACCCGTGCTCATATCGCAACGGCAATTTAAGCCATATGCGCAGATCAAGACTCACCGAGTCCCGTTTCCACCACAATAATCACATAACCCGGTTATGTTCACGTTGGCTCCCCGGCCACCATGTTGGCAAAACCCGCTTTTGCCTAGTTTTCCGGGTGCACCTTGGAGTTAATCTCCAAGGCTCCCTGCTGCAATCTACCACGTAGAAAACCCGAAAAACGCCCAAACACCCGGAGTTTTCCCCGGTTCATATGCAATGCAACATCACCGATCCGGCTCTACTTGTCTGGATAGGCTTCACACACAATGCCTAGGCCCGTTTTCGCATACGGGCTCTATACAAGGGGGACTTTACATATCTACCCCAAGGAACGCTCCAACTCTTCGCTCACTCGCGAGAGAGGGCTTCCTATGCAAAGGGAAAAAGTGTTTCACATGCCCAAGGATGAGAAATTGTTACCCTTGCATTCTTCTGCGGCGCCATGAAAATCTACGCGGATGAAAAGCACCGCAATCTCCTTGCCTCTGTGGATCTGAAGACGGCTCGCAATTTGGAGCTCCGAAGCCCCGCCGGTGACCGGATCTAGCTTCTCCTTCTACCTCCAAGCTCTCTCCTCTCTCTAACTTTAAAAAGAGAGTCAACAAAGGGAAATGAGGGATTCTAAACCCTATTCCCAGACTTAAGCCCCTCAGGACCAATCCAAGCCATCGGATCCCAAGACAAGAAAACGGACGGCCACGATTAGGCCTAAAATACAAAATCTGGGGCCGAACACGGGTTGCAACACGGCCGTGTGCATGGCCGTGTCACCCATTCACCGTCTCGACCGACTCGATAACCAGCACACAGCCTTAGACACGGCCTTGGACACGCCCGTGTCGCATGCGACACGCCTATGTCGCGACCTGTGTCAAGCCCGTGTGCAACGATCAACATTCTTTTCCCGAGAAGGACACGGCCTGTGACATGGCACTCGACACGCCCGTGTCACAAGTGACATGCCCGTGTCTGTGCCCGTGTCATGGCCCGTACACAACTGCCAACACTTGTTTCCCGAGGAGGACACGGCCTGCGACACGGCACACGACACGCCCGTGTCACATGTGACACGCCCGTTTTTGTGCCTGTGTCATGACCCGTGTACATGACTCAAAAAACTCCCAAGTGTGGCACGCCCGTGTCACGCTCGTGACACACCCGTGACACCTGCTCCATGTCCCAGACTTGGCTTAAAACGTCACTCGTCCCTCCTTTGAGTTTCGGGGTGTTACAACTCTCTCCCCCTTAAAAGAATTTCGCCCACGAAATTTACTAAAGGAAAACCATAGGAACTGAAAACTTTTAACGGTACCTGAGCGGAATAACTCCGGGTACTCCTCCAGCATAGTTTGCTCCCGCTCCCAAGAGAGTTCCTCCCGACCGCAATTGTCCCACCGGACCTTGACCATCTGGATCTCTTTATTACGGAGCCTCTTGACCTCAGAGTCTTCGATACGAACGGGCTTGACCCTAGTCGTCAACCCTTCGTCCACCGGTACTTTATCCACTGCGATCACTAGCGAAGGCTCTTGCACCGCCTTCCGCAACACAGAGATGTGGAACACATCGTGTAGCCCACTCAACTCCTCCGATAGCCTCAAACGGTATGCTGCTTTGCAGACTCGCTCCAGAACCTCAAAAGGTCCAAGGTATCTCGGGCTCAGCTTCTTCAAGCGTCTCACCCGCGAAACCCCCTTGAACGGCTTCACTTTCAAGTATACCCAATCGCCTATCGCGAACTCCACGTTCCGGTGCTTGTATTGTAATACTTCGCCTGCCTGTCCAGAGCGATCAATAAGCGCTCCCGAAATATCCGCACCAACGAGGTAGCACTCTCCACCTCCTGCTTCTTTTACAACCTTGCCTCACCCGTTTCTAACCAAGACAACGGCGTGCGACATTTTCTACCATATAGGGCCTCAAAGGGCGCCATTTGGATACTCGCCTGGTAGCTATTGTTGTACGCGAACTCCACCAAATACAGGTGGTCCTCCCAATGCTTCCCGAAGTCTAGAACACATATGCGGAGCATATCCTCCATCGTCCTATTGACTCTCTTGGTCTGCCAATCCGTCTGCGGATGGAAGGCTGTACTGAACTTCAACTTTGTCCCCAGCATCTGTTGCACCAACCTCCAATCATTGGACATGAAATGCCCATCGTGATCACTCACAATGCTGCGAGGTACACCATGCAGTCTAACTATATTGTCCACATATAGCTTCGCCAACTTCTCCACCGAGTCGTCCTTCCTATGCGGAATGAAATGCAACACCTTAGTTAACCGATCTACGATCACCCAGATGGCGTTGTTCCCCTTCTGCGACCTTGGTAACCCATGCACAAAGTCCATAGATATGTCGTCGAACTTCCACTCCGGTATAGGCAAGGACTTCAGAAATCCTCCCGGCTTTTGGCACTCCGCCTTCACCAAGGCGCACGTTAGGCACTTAGCCACAAACAACGCTATGTCTTTCTTAAGCCCCGGCCACCAAAACAGCTTCTTGAGGTCACGGTACATCTTTGTGCTCCCTGGGTGGATCGAGTACTTGGTATGATGAGCCTCGTACATCAACTCCGCCCGTAGGTTGCTCCCGCTTGGGACGCACAACCGATGATCCTTCCTTAACAACCCATCTTCCACTGAAAATTGGGAATTTGACCCATCCAATGCTGCCTCCATAAGCTCCTTCATGGAGTAATCTAACTCCAATGCCTGCCGAACCCGGTCAGCCAGGTCATACTAAACCTCTGTCCAGTTCAAAATTGCTTTGGCGCTCGTCTGCTTGTCAACGCAACAGATCTCAAGCTCCTCCAACTCCCGTATCAGCCGCTCATCATGCACCGACAACCAGTTGGCTTAGGCGGGAGCCCTGCGACTCAACGCATCAGCAACTGCATTGCCCTTCCCGAGTACATAATGAATCTTGAAGGTGTAGTCCCCCAGGAACTCCATCCACCTCCTCTGCCTCATGTTAAGATCCTTCTGATCCAATAGGTACTTCAGGCTCTTGTGATCGGTATATATATCGACCCTTACGCCGTATAGGTAGTGCCTCCACAGCTTAAGTGCAAATATCACGGCTGCCAACTCCAAGTCATGGACTGGATAGTTCCTTTCATGCACTTTTAGCTGACGCGATCCATAAGCTATCACGCTTCTATGCTGCAACAGCACACAACCCAACCCACTACTCAAGGCGTCACTATAAACCTCGAAGCCCTCGGTCCCACTCGGCGAACTAAGCACTGGCGCCGTGGTCAACCGTCTCTTCAGCTCCTCAAAAGCTTGCACGCACTCCTGCGTCCACAAGAATCTCTGATCTTTCCTTGTCAACTTTGTGAGAGGTAGCGCTATCCGCGAGAAGTTCTCTACGAAGCTCCTGTAATATCCGACAAGCCCGAGAAAACTACGGACTTCCGCGACAGAAGACAACGCATGCCACTCCCGTATCGCAACGATCTTCGCCGGATCCACCGCTATACCTTCCCCACTAACAATGTGACCAAGGAATGCTACTGAGGGTAGCCAGAACTCGCACTTGGAGAATTTTGCATATAGCTCATTCCTCCTCAAAGTCTCCAACACCAGATGCAAGTGCTTGAAGTGATCTTCTTCGCACTGCGAGTACACCAATATATCGTCAATAAAGACGATCACAAAGCGGTCCAGGAAATCTTGGAACGTCTTGTTCATCAAGTCCATAAACACTGATGGCGCATTCGTCAGTCCAAACGCCATGACCGTGAACTCGAAATGCCCATACCTTGTGCTGAACGCCATCTTCGGGATATCACATCCCCTTATCCTCAACTGATAGTACCCCGACTTCAAGTCCAACTTAGAATATACCGACGATCCGACTAACTGATCGAACAGATCATCAATCCTCGGGATCGGGTACTTGTTCTTCTCCGTCAGCTTGTTCAACTCTCTGTAGTCGATACACAACCGCATACTCCCGTCCTTCTTCTTAATGAAGAGGACCGTTGCGCTCCAAGGAGACGAGCTTGGACGCACATAACCTTACTCCATCAGCTCCTCTAGCTGAACTTTCAACTCTGTCATCTCCTTAGGCGCCAACCTATACGGAGCACGTGACACCGATTTGGCCCCCGGTACGAGCTCGATGGTGAAATCAATCTCCCGCTGCGGTGGGGCTCCGGGAAGACTATCCGGGAACACATCGGGGTATTCACAAACCACAGGGATGCTATCCAACGTGGACTTTGGCTCTATAGCCCCCACTATTGCGAAGAACAGCTCTGCACCAGCACGAACTGCCTTTACCACCTGAAGAGCAGACATCAACGTCTTGCTCGACCCCTTGAGTCCCTCGAATGTTGTCCCCCTCCCAATACCCAGCTTGACCTCCTTCCGGTCGCAGTCAATCCAAGCATTCTGCTCCGAAAGCCAATCCATCCCAAAGATAACGTCGAACTCTACTAGCGACAGCAATGACGCTAGCAAGTCGAACTCTTGGCTCCCAATGTGAACCTTTACGGCGCACACTCTGTCCGCACGCATCGAGCACCCATTCGGTAGCAGCACATCCAACTTGTCCTTCGCCATCGAAGAAGGGACTCCGATGCGCATTATAAAATTTTCGGACAAGAAGGAGTGTGAAGCTCCCGTATCGAACAGTGCCCGTGCCAGACTATCGCTAATCAAAACAAAGCCTATGCAAACCATATTAGGCTAACAAGCAATAAACAACAGTATCTAAGTTGACTTGCTATAAATTAACTCGTACCTTTCACCACATTCGCTTGTTTAATGGCCTCCTGCTGCCCCAAGTTGTAGACTCTAGGCTGAGTCGGAGCATAGTGGGACGCGGTTGACTCCACCGCCTTGCCCTTCTCTTCGTAAGTAGCTCCTTGTTTTCTCTCGGACTTTGGGCGTCCGCTCCAGCAATCGCGGGCAAAGTGCCCCGTCTTTCCACACGTGAAACAAGCACCCGGGGTTCGATTGGTAGTTGCCCCCGAGGCACCTATAGAAGAAGCTGGACCTGACGTCCTAGCCTTCTTGTAGAATCTTCGATAGCCCGACTTCGACGTAGTCGGCGCCTTGAACTCTGATTTCTTCCCACCAGATTCCTTCTTAGCTTGCACCTTTCTCATGTCCTTCTCCAAGGACCGGGCCGAGTTGACCAAGGTTAGGAAACCCTGCGCCATGGGCCCTGACAGTAGCAACCTCAGCTCATCTCTTAACCCTTCATAGAAGCGGTTAGTCTTTCGCTCCTCATCGGCAAAGGTAGCGCTAGTATATCTCCCTAATCGAGAAAACTCGTGGAGGTACTCTTCTACAGTGTTATCTCCTTGCACCAAATTTTGGAACTCGTTCTCTAGTGCGATCCTCTGCGCTGAGGGGAGATATCGAGCCATGAACAGTCTCGAAAATTCCTCCATAGATACTTCGGCCAACGACGTTCCCCTCAACTGGTGTAGCTCTAGATCTTCCCACCATAACCTTGCGTCCCCATCCAATAGGAACGTCGTTATTGTGGTTTTCTTCCACTCTTCCGTTTTAGTTGCTGTCATCACCCTATTGACTCTTGAGAGCCAATCTTCAGCCTGGGTCGGGGTTCCCATTCCCGAGAACACCGGTGGGTGGAAGCCCATCATATGCTTAAGCTGTCTCTCAGTTGCTCTTCGAGGCAACTCCGGCTCCACCGCCACCTGCTCAACCCATCTAGGCTCCGCCGCTTGGAGCGGCGCTTGCTCCTCCGCAGGAGCAGGCTGCTGCACCTGTCTTGCAGGTTGCGCATTAATCATCGCCATGACAGCTTCTGCCACCAACCTAATGGTCTCGGCAGACGGAGGTGTTGCAGGTGCTTCACTTGGCACACTGCTTGCCTCAGAACCTGGCCGTTCTGACGGCCCAGCACCACTTATGGTCACCTATAATCGTGCAAAACACCGATAAGCGACCAAATACTATTGCAAACAGCAATTATAGGAACACGCAGGTTCCTCAAACATGTGTATTTACATTCCCAAGTGGACATTCATTGGTTCTTTTCATGTTATAACGATGACTCACACACATGTGCTCACCACCCCTTAAAGTGAATTTGCCCACGAATTCATTTAAGGTTGACCGAAACCAGTAGTCTGATACCAATTTGTAACACCCCTATCCATCGCATAGCATATAACAGTAGGTCCGGCCGGGGCCCGACGCCATATACTACGGACAGACCGGTTGGTTACGCGTTGAAACCATACAACCAATCACAAACGTCCTACACAGAGTCATTCTAGCGGAAGCAATTTTTTAAGTTGCACAAATAAAAGAACCCTGCCATGCACGAATGTCCACTACTTAGATAAAATAGGAATGATTAATACAAAAGTACCGGCCTTATGGCCTTACAATAGTTCCCTCATACAAGAGTGTCATTCATACTTCGGCTCGCAGGCCGGCCATACATGAGATAAACGAAAAACATAAAAAGGGTAGGCCTTCGAGGGCCAGCACCGCAACATGGGCTTTAGCCCGCTATTTCCCGCTCGGCTCCGCAACACCTGCAAGCCACAATCCACCGCCCGGTGGTAAACAAAAGCAACGGTCAGCTATGCTGACCAAATTATAATGATCCCGCCCCCGTAATCGGGGCGGCGATGCTCTTTCCCTGCACTTTATTAGTATAGCATCAATATAGTGTAAACACACTTCACCACAGGCGTAGGCTCGCACGGCCACACACCTCGTGCACAGAGGGCACATTCACGGCGAACCGGCCAACGTCACGTCATTTCAAGCCATAGACAATCCCGTTCCACCACCGCCCCTTGGACGACCAACCATATGAGCATTTTGTCTTCTTGTTCTTGGTCACGACAATTTAAGCCATAGACCGCCGAAGACCCTCATCCATGCCAATGGTTCCACCGAACGACATAGATCGGGTACGGTTCTGCCTGACCCGTGCTCATATCGCAACAACAATTTAAGCCATATGCGCAGATCAAGACTCACCGAGTCCCGTTTCCACCACAATAATCATATAACCCGGTTATGTTCACGTTAGCTCCCCGGCCACCATGTTGGCAAAACCCGCTTTTGCCCAGTTTTCCAGGTGCACCTTGGAGTTAATCTCCAAGGCTCCCTGTTGCAATCTACCACGTAGAAAACCCGAAAAATGCCCAAACACTCGGAGTTTTCCCCGGTTCATATGCAATGCAACATCACCGATCCGGCTCTACTTGTCCGGATAGGCTTCACACACAATGCCTAGGCCCGTTTTCGCATACGGGCTCTATACAAGGGAGACTTTACATATCTACCCCAAGGAATGCTCCAACTCTTCGCTCACTCACGAGAGAGGGCTTCCTATGCAAAGGGAAAAAGGGCATCACATGCCCAAGGATGAGAAATCGTTACCCTTGCATTCTTTCGCGGCGCCATGAAAATCTACGCGGATGAAAAGTACCGCAATCTCCTTGCCTCCGCGGATCCGAAGACGGCTCGCGATTTGGAGCTCCGAAGCCCCGCCGGTGACCGGATCTAGCTTCTCCTTCTACCTCCAAGCTCTCTCCTCTCTCTAACTTTAGAAAGAGAGTCAACCAAGGGAAATAAGGGATTCTAAACCCTATTCCCGGACTTAAGCCCCTCATGACCAATCCCAGTCATCAGATCCCAAGACAAGAAAACGGACGGCCACGATTAGGCCTAAAATACAAAATCTGGGGCCGAACACGGGTTGCAACACGGCCGTGTGCATGGCCGTGTCACCCATTCGCCGTCTCGACTGACTCGATAACCAGCACACGGCCTTAGACAGGGCCTCCGACATGCCTGTGTCGCATGCGACACGGCCGTGTCGCGACCCGTATCACGCCCGTGTGCAATGACCAATATTCTTTTCCCGAGAAGGACACGGCCTGCGACACGGCACTCGACACGCCCGTGTCACAAGTGACACGCCCGTGTCTGTGCCCGTGTTATGGCCCGTACACAACTGCCAACACTTGTTTCCCGAGGAGGACACGGCCTGCGACACGGCACCTAACACGCCCGTGTCACATGTGACACGCCCGTGTCTGTGCCCGTGTCATGACTCGTTTACATGACTCAGAAAACTCCCAAGTGTGGCATGCCTGTGTCACGCCCGTATCACGCCCGTGACACACCCGTGACACCTGCTCCAAGTCCCGTACTTGGCTTAAAACATCACCCGTCCCTCCTTTGAGTTTCGGGGTGTTACAGATGGTTCCCCCCACCTGGGTTCCAAGCTTGGACAATTGGTCGACCTGCTCGTTTTCCACTTATGGCACATGCCTAATGGAGAAGGTCTAGGATATATTGATGACCCCTTTCACCTTTGTCAAATATAGTTGGAGGGTATTCTCCCTTGCCTCAAACTCCCCATTGATCTGGGAAGCCACCATCATGGAGTCCGTGAGGACCTCCACATAATGTACCCCCATCTCCCTAGCCAAGCGCAACCCTACTATTACTACTTTGTACTCGGCATGATTGTTAGTGATGGGAAAGTGCACGACCACCTTCTGCTTTATCCTTATTCCCCGGGGGCTCTCCAAGATCACCCCTACCCTCAAGGAATGCCTCCCCGAGGCGCCATCAACCATCACCTTCCAAGGAACTGGGCGAGTGAGTTCTGTCTCTGCCACCTCAACCATATAATCAGCGAGAAAGTCAGTCATCGTCTGGGCCTTGATCGAGAGGCGGGGAACAAAGGATATGTCGAACTCACTCAGTTCCACCGACCACTTTGTCAATCTCATAGAATGCTCTACTTCCTCAAAGATGTTGCAGAGGGGATGGTCGGTCACCATTCGGATGGAGTGTGCCTGGAAATAGGGTCGGAGCCTCTGAGCGGAGATGATTAAAGCAAAGGCTAGCTTCTCTAGAATCGGATGTCGGAGCTCCCCTTACTCAAGACCCTGCTCACATAGTAGATCGACAGCTGCTTCTTCCATTCTTCCTAGACCAGGGCAGAGCTTATCGCCTCGATCCCAACCTCAAAGTACTGGGACAGATCTTCCCCTTCCTTAGGCCCCATGAGGAGTGGAGCCTGGGACAAATTCATCTTCAATGCTTTGAACGCCTCCTCGCATTCTCGGGACCACTTAAACTTTTGGCTGCCTCTTAGCGCCTTGAAGAAGGGAGAGCACTTATCTCTTGCATGAGAGAGGAACCTGCTAAGTCCTGCCAACTTTCTCGTCAGTTGTTGAACCTCCTTGGCATTCCGCAGCGATCCCAACTCCATGATTGCCTTGACTTTATCAGGATTAGGCTCCACCGCCGCGGGAGTACGAAGATGACCCAGGAACTTCCCCCTGCTCGCCCTGAAGACACACTTAAAGGGGTTCAACCTCATCTTATACTTCCGCAAGGTGCAAAGGTCTCCTCCAAATCCCGGAGATGAGAATCCACCTCCCGGCTCTTGATCATAAGATCATCTACGTACACCCCAAGATTCCTCCCCCTTTGCTCTCGGAAGAATCAGTCCATCATTTTTTGATACCTCACCCCCACGTACTTTATCCCAAAGGGCATCATCTTGTAGCCGTAGCACCCATCTCCGATGATGAAGGAGAAATCTTTGATGTCGGGTGGGTCTATCCTAATTCTATGATAACCTAAAAATGCATCCAAAAAACTCATCACAGAAAAACTGACGACTGAGTCAACAACGCATTGATCCGAGATAATGGGTAATAATCCTTAGGACATGATTTATTTAACAAGGAAAAATCAATACACATTCTCCACCGGTCGTCTCCTTTTTACCATTATGACATTGGAGAACCAACCGGGGTATTGGATTTCGTATACAAACTCGGCCTTGAGAGCTTGGCCACCTCCACTCTGATGGGCTCAGCTAACTTGTCCGCGGTGGACCTCTTCTTTTTCTTAACGGGGCAGGCCTCTGGATCCAGGTTGATACGGTGGAAGACAACCTCTGCATCGATCCCCAAAATGTTTGCCGCACTCCATGCAAAGATGTCTACGTTCTTCTGGATGCACACCAACATCATCCCTTAGTCCTCCGGGCTCAACCCCCCGCTGATGCGCACCTTCTCCACCCGGCCCTCACGGGTAAGAACCTCCATCTCCACCACCTCTTCCGCAACCTCCAGCAAAGACTGTTCCTCCCACTCATTAGCAGCCCCCTCACCTCTTGGTTTTTGTTTCACTTGTGATGGGGCTGGTGGTTCCTGAACATCCTCCTCAGCTTCCTACATGACCATCACCCAGGCTACTATCACAACCTGCACTTGCTCCGCATTTAACGATATATCATAGTAAGGGAAATTGCACATCATGATGTCACGTCAGCAGGGGATAACTGCAGATACTCAGTTAAAACTCCAACTTAACCCTTGTATAAAAGATATATAAGTTATTTAGAGAAAATCTAGGTTAAGTTAAGCGATTAGCCGTATCCCTCAGCTTAGTAGCTCATCTAGTCCACGAGAAAAAGATAGTTATACGCTGCGGAAAATACTTTATTTACAAGATTAGACGTTCTACATCAGTATAAACATCAACAGAGGATAACTCATGGTATGCAAGACTCTAGATTTATAATAGTTATGAAAGTAGCTTTTACGATCGTTAAATATAGTCATTTGGATTTCAAATATGGCATGTATGAAATAATAATAGTAATTTTATACTTTAAAATACCTAACATGCAACCTAGCATAAAACCTTCCTAGAGATCAAGTAAAGACAACCACAAAGAGGTAAACTAGCAGCTAGCAAAGTATTTAATATTCCAGAGAAAGCTACCAGTGGGCGTCAATAACCTAACACGAACCCGCTGAAAGTATGCAAGTCTGAACTAAAAACCAAACTACAAACTACCTCATGGCGATGAGGAAACCACTGCAACAACTGCAATCCAAAAGATACCACCCAACACAACCGCTCCACCGGCTATAGCCCTGAACCTGAGGCATTCAAAAGAAGTACACATCAACAAGAAAATACAAGTGGCAATGAAAGTAAGCAGGTAATAAGTTAAAAGGCAAGAAAGGGTTTACCAAACTCGATTATAAGGAATGTTGAAACCGCAACTGATTAGCAAAATATAAATAGGTAAAAAATAAAACTCTGTAATAAAGGAGTTAAAAGAACATTGCACCAAGTGCGGAACGAAGTCATGATTTGACAAAACTTGCAAAGATTAGCATGAAATAGCATAAATTGATCTAAGAAGCAAACTGAGCACAAAATAGCTTAGAAACGTGAGTCATTAACACTAGGTAAAAAAACCGGGCCGGAGTCGGTGACCAAAACGTCCAAACCCGAACTACCAGACCCAAACGTCTCACAAAGGCACTACGGAGGTGGCAACCTAGCCCAACACAACCCAACAGGCCACAAACAGATACCAACCAAACCACCAAGTGTAATGACTCAAAAACCGGCATCCGGTCGATGGTCCTTTATCCACTGCCAACCTTCATAGCCGAAAAAACAACATACCCAAACACCCCAAACCCTAAAACACAGCCTAAACCCAAGGAAATACCAAAACAAGCCCTAAAATCACTCTAAGGACCATACACAACGAATCCTACACGAAACGACAAAATATTCTAAGTCCTAGCTAAATTCGGTGAGTATACCCGACAAACCAAAAGGATACTCGATGAATTGCATAACGATACTCGACGAATGTTATACAATACTCGGTGAATACTACACGATACTCGGAGAATGATACACGATACTCGGCGAATACGATACGATACTCGGCGAATCCTACTAAGTATAAATCCTGATATTCAACGAATTTGCCTTTACGAATTTCCTACACCTAATTCATACTCGCCGATTTCTACCCAATATATACGCCGAATTTTCCTTAGGCTAAACTATGATATTCAACGGATACTACCTTACGATACACGCTGAATCTATTACTTATACTCGATGAATTCCTATTGTCGATACTCGACGAACTTACCTATGATATACAATGAATTCAGCTATGACACTTGTCGAAACTTACTTACCCGAAACCCGACGATTTCTGCTCACTGATACACACCGAAAATTCCTTAAACCCTAACTCTAGTCTCCTTGGCTTTGTCGAAATCTTGCCCTAACCAAGGGATTCTTTCATGATTTAACTTACACTACTCCTACCATCTAAAGAAGGAGGAAGAGCAAAGAAA
Source organism: Platanthera zijinensis (assembly GCA_039513925.1). NCBI lineage: Eukaryota > Viridiplantae > Streptophyta > Magnoliopsida > Asparagales > Orchidaceae > Platanthera > Platanthera zijinensis. The sequence continues at coordinate 163,742,610 of CM077083.1, read as the reverse complement.
AGAAGGAAAAACCACGGCTGGAAATAGACATGTAAGGGAGGAAATCCACTTGCCTTGAAACTTCAGAAAAATCGCCGACTGCTCGCACCGCGACAAGGATCAGCAGTGAAAAGGCCCTAGCAACGCTTCCTGAAACTTTTGGAGGAGAAAAGAGGTCAAAATTTCTAACCTGAATGCCTAAAAATTGGGAAACGTGGAAAACTTACCACGATCGGGTAGATCCCGATGAGAGCTTTCCGAATCTCTACTCTATCGAGAAATTCGACGACCAAATCGCTGGAAATCACCAACAAAAAGCACGTGGGATGTCGCTCCTCTTCCGCTCGCGAAAATGGCCTTCGCTCGGGTAGGAAGACGATTAATAGGGTTTTGACGCGACCTTTTCCTATTTATATTTATTTTTATGTATAAAATAAAATATTAACTATTTAAATAACGCCAAAACAACACGAAATCCAAACCAACTCGGAATCTTACGAAAATCGCACCATAGCTAAATACCGACGCTATTAATCTAACGGCGAAGCCGAAATCCAAATCCAAAAAACCAAACTCGGTTAAAACACCACCCGAAGATAATACTCCACTAAATCCCTATAAAAGCTCCACCGAGTCACCAAAATAGACCCGGCTCGCGAGAGAAGGTGCACAACCAAGCCAAAACCAACAACAAAGGAAAACCCACTAAGCAAACTCATGCTCTAACAAATGACACATGTTGACTATGCGTCAACGTAATTCCCTGATGTCAAAAATACGCCACTATGGGAATTAAAATAAACACCAAAAAATCAAGGGCGTTACAGCCACCCCACCCCTCCAAAAAAGAAGTTTCGTCTCGAAACTTTACATAAATAGGATAATATCCAAAACAAAAGCAAAGCAATCATAGGCTAACAAAGAAAACACTTACCAAAAGCATCAGGAGAACAAATAAGGATGATCATCCCTCATAGTTGACTCCAACTCCCAAGTCGCGCTCTCCACATCTTGGTTCCTCCACAAAACTTTAACCATGGGTATTGTCTTCCTTCTCAATACCCGATCTTGAGTATCCAAAACACGAACACACACCTCCACATATAAAAGATTATGTGTTGGGACTATTGATCCCAATGGCCCTGATTTGATGATGTCAAATGTGTCAATGAGATAGACATAGTTGTATTTGATGTATGATTAAGTTCATGGATACAGGTTAGTCTTTGTACAATGATTGGATAGCAAGTTCAAAAGACAATGACATGTGGACTCAATGTGGAGATGAAACTCAGAAAAATACCTAAGTCCAAAAGAATTTAGTGAGGCAAGCTCACTCAACGCCATTCAGAAAATAGTGCTGAGGGAAGGCAGGAAGTCAAAACTGATAGTATTGCAAAGGCAGAAATCAGGCTAAGTCCAGAATGATGCTGACTCAGCAAAGTCAATAAGTCAACAAAGTTCAGATTTGATGCAAATCAATATTAACGTCCCCGTCAGTTTATAGTGGATCTCAAGTTAATAAAGCTGAGGTTTTAACCACCGTTAAAGTTGAGACACGTGTCGATCATCTCGCCAATATGATGGGATTATAAATAGCAGAAGAGATCGAGATCTAATGATTATTATTGGATTAATTTATGATTAACTTTCTAAAAAATGAGAAGTGGAGTTCATCGTCTTCATCCGCCATTGTTCCAGAAGCCAAGATCCTCAAGTTCAAATATGAAAGGCTTCTAAGTTTGTTGGTGCAATCAACATCCACTCTAGCAGGTTTAGAGTAATCCTCTGAGAGAGACGAATCAGCCTAGGCGTGCCCTAGCTGAAGTTATCTTCTCGATCCAAGCCGAGCCAGAATCTGAAGATCAATTTGCTGGATCAAAGAAGAAGGAAGAGCTGAAATCTGATCAGTCCAGATCGGGAGATATTCCTGAAGAAGAAGAAGAAGCAGATTCATCTGCTAGTTGATTCTAGAACAAGCCGGGCATCATTTCAAGGTCGTTGTATCATCTTGTTGTTGTGAAGACAAAGTTAGGGCTGACATCTGCTCGGTCCAGGTAGACATGCATAGAGAATTTTCTCTGGTGTCTGTAATTCATTATCTTGAATATTTTGGTGTAAGATTCATTTTGAATCTGAGTGGTAAGGCTAAGGCCTTAGTTGTAAGCCTGTGTTATAAAGGCTGAGGTAGGGCAGGAGTTGCCTGAGTTATAGGTGTGTTGATTCACACTGAGGTAGGGCAGGATTTCCTAAGCTGTAGGAGTGTGGAGTCACTCTGAGGTAGAGTTCTTGGGAAGAACTTGAGTTGTACGATCTTGTTGATCTGAGTGGTAGGGCTTGTGCCTAAGTTGTAGGAGACAGTTGGGCTTTGAGCTGTAAGATCTGAGGATCTGGGAAAGATAGAAGGAAGTTTGGCTTAATCTAGTATACTGCTAGATAGGCAAAGGGGGAAAGTGGATGTACCCATCAATTGGGGAACCACTATAAATCTCTATGTACTGTGTTGTGTACTGTGCTGGTATTGATTGTGATAAGATTATTGTGCTGTGATTTTAATCAATAAGTTGCCTAAGTTTTTTAAATTAGACCTATTCACACCCCCCCCCCCTCTAGGTGATTAGTTGTTCTTGAAATTAAGAATTTCAAGTTATATCAGAGGGAGTTTCCTCAAGATAGACTTAATAGTCTGAGTTGATCTCCAGGGACAGCTATCAGAAGGCCAAAATGGGTTCAGGTGAGAATCATAAAGAACTTGGATCCATGAAACTTCCTCTTAGCAGGAAGGAGACCTTTGGCATCTGGAAGGAAAGGATCAGACTTTTAATGGAAGAATCTGATCCTAAAATATATATCATAGTACAGGAAGGACCCTTCATCCCAATGAAGACATCAGTCCTTGATGAAAATCTGAAGACTCCAAAGCAGTATTCCGAGATGACTAAAGATGAAATCATCTTAGCTACATTGGATAAGAGGGCATAAAACATTATTGTTAGTGTCATAGATGACTCAACCTTCCAAAACCTAGTCCACTACAAGACATCTAAGGAGATGAGGGACACACTAGTTATCTACATGGAGGGGACTGAAGAAGTGAAGGAGGACAGGAAGTCCATGCTCAATCAAGAGTATGAAAGCTTCAGGCAGGACAAGTCAGATAGCATTGTTGAGTGCTATGAGAAGTTATTCGAAATTATGAATGAGCTAATGAAATATGGCAGAGTCTTCAGCACTTATGAATTGAATGACAAGTTCCTCGTGTCTTTAACTAAATAATGGGACACAAAAATCTGTGCCATTAGAGAAGTGGTCAGACTTGCAGACACTCCACCACCAACCCTATTTAGAAAGCTGTTGTCTTATGAAATGCAGCTGAATGCTAGAAAGGAGGAGAAAATCAGCAAGCCTACAGTGGAAGACATGTTTATGGCCTTCAAATCTGAAGCCATAAGGAAGAACTGGAGAAAGATTCCTTCTCCACCAAGGAGAGGTTTTAATTCTGAGTCAGAAAGCTCAGAAACCAGCACATCAGACTGCTATATTTCTGATAAAGACTTTGTTGCCTTCTCTAGGAAATTTCAGAAATTTATGAAGAAGAAGAACTGGAGAAGTACGTCATCCTCTTCTTCTTATCCCAAGGAAGATTACTACAAGGGCAAGAAAAATCCTCTAAAGAGGACAAGTATGGCTCTAAACCAAGTAAACATACTTCTTCTAAAGTGGTGTGTTATTATTGCAGCAAATGAGGGCATGTCATAGCCGACTGCCCTTTCAAAAGAAAGGATGTTGGTAGAAAGAAGAAACATTAGTAGAAGGAAAAGAAGGAGAAGTCCTTTATTGCCAAGAAGCAAAAGAGCAGGACTGACTCCTCATCATCAGAGTCAGAAGAGGTAGATGAAGCTGAAGTCTACATTGGGCTATTTACTGCTGAAGAAGAATCTGTAGAAGCAGACTTCTTAGAGATGCTGGCTGCAATCACTGGAGAAGCTGATGATGATGCTAGATCTAAAGAAGGAGAAGAAGTCAGCCATTGCCTTGGGCTGATGGCTTTGACTGAGGAAGGACCCAGCTAGGAGCAGCCTGGCCCTAGTAAGGTACATTCTACACCTTCTATGTCAGATTATGCAACTAGTCCAGAATTAAAAGCATCTGCATCAAGAGATGAAGATGGTTTTGAATCAGAAGGAGATGTCAATCAATTGATTGATTATTATGGTGAACTCCTGCAAGAACTAATGAGAAGCAGGCTCCTAGCCAAAAAATAGGCTGAGGAGATTACCTCTCTGAATCTGGCTGTATCAAACTCATCAAACATGTTGAACCTGAAGATAAAAGAGGTCAACAAGCTGAAAAACATCATTGTTATTCAGATGGGCACAATCACCTTCAAAAATGACCAGATTAGGAATCTTGAAGGTAAACTTCAATAGGAGAAGGAGCTAGTGACTAAGTTCTCAAAGCCAACTTTAGTATTGCCTTTGATTGATTCCTTCTCCTCCCAAAAGGGTAAGAAGGGGTTTGGCTTCAAAGGGAGAACTAGATCTACCTATTCCAACAGGAAGGGCAAAGCTCTAGTGTAGCCACTAGCCTCCAAGCCTCCAATTCCTTTCAGGAAAGTGGTGCTACCTTCTAACAGGTATGACCATGAGAGCATTTATGGTCACTGGGAGTATGGTGTTAGGAATGGCAAGGGTACTAGTGCCTACAAGGTAGCCCATGAAGAAATTCAAATGGCCCATCCTGGACCATTTGTGTTTGGTGTACCAGCCCCAACACTCAAAAATAAGACTGCAACCCATTCTAAAAGTCTGCCAGTCCACAATCAGACTAAAGGAAAGTCTGTCACCACACAAGACTTGGGTATATTTGAAGCTATAAGGAGCTTGCACTCTGAAAAAAAGACAGCTGCTAATAGGGTCCAAGATATCCCTAGTACCTCTTCTGCCAGAAAAATCCCAAATCAGGCTGTGGCTGGAAGACTTAAGAAAAAGGCTGTTGTACTTGCTGGAATGAGAGCAGCTAACTGTTATGCTGTAAGCAAGCCCTTAAAAGAAAGTGCAACATTTATGAGTGTTGGTATTGTGGCAAAGTGGGCCACTATGCTATTGATTGCTGGCACAATAAGAGTGTCTAGAGAGATAATGCCAGCTTACCTGTCAGAAGAGTTGTAGGTAGGCATGTTCAATTTCAGTCTAACCTGCACCTAAGACCCAATAATAATTGGGGTCCTAAGGAAAGATGTTTATTTGTTGCAGGTAAGTCTAAGTGGCCATACCCCTATATGGTACTTGGATAGTGGATGTTCCAGGCACATAACTGGAATAAGGAGCATGCTAATGGAGTACACTCCAGTTGAAAATGGACCCAATGTCATCTTTGGTGGTTCAGAAAGAGGAGTAAACAAAGGGTTTGGTAAGATATCTAATGGCATAATCACTATCACACAAGTAGCTTATGTGAAAGGTTTGCAACATAACCTGATAAGCATAAGCCAACTATGTGATCTTGGCTATGATATTTCTTTTCTCAAGGATGAGTGTCAAATTAGGAGGTCAAGTGATCAAGGGGTCATCTTGACAGGCACTAGGAGAGGAAATGTCTATTGTCTCAATTTTTTTGTGAGAGTAAGTACTCTCCTATATGCCTAGTTGCAGATGAGAAAGCTTCACATTATATCCAATGGCACAAGTGGCTAGCTCATCAAAATTACAAGACCATAGGAAACTTTTTAGTGAAGAGTTAGTGAGAAATGGTCCTAAGGTGAAGTGCATAAAGGAGGGTATCTACTTAGCATGCCAAAAGAGAAAGCAGACCAGGACCTCCTTCCAGAGCCTTGATACCAAAGACTCAGTGAGGTGTTTATACCTCCTGCATATGGTTATATTTTGTCCTATTCCAGTTCATAGTCTAGGTAGGAATGTCTATACCCTTGTGGTTGTTGATGACTTTTCCAGATTTGCCTGGGTGTTTTTTCTAAGGAAGAAATCTGAAACCCCTGATGTCTTCGAGACATTTGTTAGGCAAATTCAGAATGAACTTAACAGTACTATGGAAAAAATTAGAAGTGACCATGGGACTGAGTTTCAGTCTGAATGCATGACAAGATTCTGTGAAGGGCTTGGGATTCATCAAGAGTTCTCCTTTCCTAGAACACCCCAGCAAAATGGGATTACTGAGAGGAAAAACAGAACTCTCATATAGGCTGGTAGAACCTTGTTAAGTGACACATTACTCCCAGAATATTTTTGGGCTGAGATAGTAAACACTGTATGTCATGTCCTTAATATGGCTTCCATCACCAAAAGCCATAAAAAGACTCCCTATGAGATTCTGAAAGGCAGAAAACAAAACTTATCCTACTTCAGAATTTTTGGTAGTAAGTGATATGTTCTAAATAAAGGTAAGTCCTATGTGACTAAGTTTGCTGCCAAGTCCCAAGAAGGGATATTTGTTGGATACAATAACAATAGTAGGGCATATACGATCTATAACTTGACTACTCAAGTTATAGAAAAATCAGTACCTGTTGTCTTTGATGATTCAAACCTAATTAACTTTGAGCTGCCAATCATCTCTTCTAGTTCTGTAGGTTTAAAGGATGTGATGGACAAGCTTACCATCAGGGAAATGGATACAGTAGGACAAGATAAGGAAGAATATGGGTGTTGTCCAGGGGAGCTCAAGACTCACAAGCTGAGGTTGAAGAATAGTCAGCTAAAGACAATGCAGTATAGCCAGCTGAAGACAATGAAGTTCAGCCAGCTGAGAACAATGTAGAATAGCAAGCTGAACCAAGAATGCCTCCAGCTAAGAGACATCCGAGGGACCATCCAGCACACCAAATCATTGGTGATACAAGACAAGGTGTCCATACCAGGAGCAAGAGAATCAACACAGCTCTATATTCAAGCTTCCTATCACAAATAAAGCCCAAGAAGCTTGAAGAGACTATCAAAGACTCTTAATGGATTGGAGCTATGCAGGAAGAGCTGAACCAGTTCAAAAGGTGTAGAGTCTAGAAGTTGGTTCCCAGAACAAAGGGAAATAATATCATAGGAACAAAGTAGATCTACAAGAACAAGCTAGATGAGAATGACATTACTATAAAAAACAAGGCCAGATTGGTAGCAAAAAGATACAAACAAGAAGAAGGAATAGATTTTGACCAGACCTTTGCCCTAGTAGCAAGGCTAGAAGCAATAAGATTATTCCTTGCTTTTGCTGCCTATCAAGGATTCAAAGTCTTCCGGATGGATGTGAAGTCAACATTCCTGAATGGAGACTTAAAAGAGGAAGTATATGTGGATCAGCCACCAGGTTTTATAGATACTCACTTTCCTAATTTTGTTTATAAGCTTAATAAAGCTCTATATGGGTTAATGCAAGCCCCTAGAGCATGGTATGAAATATTGTCTACTTTCCTCATTGAGAACAAATTCTCAAGAGGAAAATAGATAAGACCCTATTCCTAAGGAAATCTAAGGGCAAGGTCATCCTAGTCAAGATATATGTTGATGACATTATCTTTTGATCTACTAAAAATAACCTTTCTAGGAAGTTTGTCAAACTTATGCAAGAGAAGTTTGAGATGAGCAGCATGGATGAGATAAAATTCTTCTTGGGATTCCAAGTAAGATAGACTGATGATGGCTTCTCCATATCCCATTCTAAGTTCATAAGAGAGTTAATTAAAAAATATGGTATGGAGAATGCCTCCACCATCAGAACTCCAATGGGGTCAAGTATGCATGTAGGCAAAGATGAGGCAGGGAAACCTGTTGATAAGTCTTTGTATAGAGGGATAATTGGCTCCCTTCTATACTTGTCTGCTAGTAGGCCTTACATTATATATGCTACATGTGTCTGTGCTAGGTATCAGACATGCCCTAAAGAATCTCATTATTCTGCTGCAAAGATAATTTTAAGGTATCTTAAGAGGACACCAGATCCTTGTCTATGGTACCCTAGGAATAGAGATTTTGAGCTAACTGGATTTTCAGATGCAGATTTTGTAGGCTGCATGGAAGACAGGAAAAGTATCACTGGTACATATCAATTCCTAGGTGGAAGACGGGTGTCATGGAGCAGCAAGAAGCAGACTAGTGTTGATATCTACACTGCAGAGTCAGAGTACATTGTAGTAGGTAGCTGTTGTGCTCAATTATTGTGGATACAACATCAACTTGAAGACTATGACATTAAGATAAGTAGAACTCCTTATATTGTGATTCTACTTGTAACATCCCATTTTTCAATTAGACCCCCCCTTAGGAGTGACTTGAACATTCCTAGGTCATAACAAGTCCTAGGTTGAACCTAGGAGGTCAAGTGACCCAACTAGTTAGTTGAGACTCACTTGGGCTGCAAATAGTAAAATCTTAAAACCCTGATTTTGGTGGGCTAGTGGGTTCAATCTGACTCCAAGGCATTCCTAGACCTAATATGAGATCAATGGGTCACCAAGGACCCATTGGGTGCAAACCTAGTGGCTAAGTTGACCCAAGTCAACTTAAGCCCTAGTTAGGCCAAAGTAACCCTGCCCTGGATCAACTCACCCTCTTTATGCCAAGTCTACCCTACCTAACCATACCTAGGCCTTAGGGGAGGTCAATGGGTCCCTAGGGGTCTATTGATGTTTACTCGGAAGGTCAAATTGACCAAGTCAACCCTAAACCCAAATCAAGTCAAACCTAGCTCAATTGGGTTAACTCAAGCTCAAGCCGCCTCATGTAGACTCATAGGGTTTTATTAGGAGTTATTATGGCTGCCTATAGCCTAAACCCTAGGCTAGCCAACATGTTGACTAGGAGAGAGAAAGAAGAGAGAAATAGGCTAAATATAGGAGAGAGAAAGTGTGAATTAAGGGTATTTTCATGGTAGAATGGTGAGCCCCCCTCTCATATGACATTTAAGGTTTTAATATTAATTTTATGGGATGGCTTTAGGCTTCTAGGGGAAGAAAATTCATGAGGATGACTAGGAGAGAGAAAAAAATAAGTATTTGGTTATATAGAGGAGAGAGAAAAGGTGGTGGAGAGGTGAAGAGGTGTTTTGAAGAGGGAGGAGGCATGAGTTCGGCCAAAGAGGGGCCAACAGCCACCTAGAGGTTGACAACTCCTCCCCCCACCCTTTTCCCGGCCATCAAGAGGTGTTTCCACCCTCTCTCTCCTCTAACCACCCCCCACCATGAAGAGGTGTTATGGCCCATGAGGAAAACCGCCCCCTCTCTCCCTCTCCTCTTTATATACTCACTTAGGAGAGAGGGGCGACCCATTTCGAAACCAGATAAGGAGGAGAGAACCGTTGCCGGAGCCACCAAGGAGAGGAAATGCGTCCACCGCCGCCACCTCTGGCCGCCCTAGCCGCCGGAAAGGTTAGCCCCCACCACCGGGAACATGTAGGAGTTGATTCCCGGTGGTGGCGCCGCCCCTAATGGCCGAGAATAGCCCCATGATAACCACTTCTCATGGGTTCTGGTTCAGGCCATTTGGAGAAGATGAAGTACAGCTCCCGTCGGATCTGCTTTAAGATCCGTGCAACCCTAGATTATGATTTAATGATTATTTATATTCAAATTCTGTATTTAATTTAAACAGTTTCACTATAAATTAAATTTAGGCCCCTTATGGGCACCACATGAAAAAGAGTACAACATGAAAGTTGTAGGTCTTTTGAATACCTACAATTTTATATGTAGTGGTGAAAAATTGGATGAGGGGACTGCCCTGTAGAGCCTTTTTAGTAAGGGTATGTCCTACAACTAGTGTAGATTTCTTCTAAAAATTATTTAGGCCCTTTAGGGGCATGTTCATCAAAAATGATCAACATAAATGTTGTAGGCATTTTTATTATCTACAGTTTGATATGTAATGGAAAATTTTAGGACAAGTATACTGACCTATAGGGTCATTTTTCTAGGGTAGGTCCTACAAATAGGACAGATTTTTGAATAATTTCCTACACCTAATCCTTGGTCCAAATGCCTTGAGTTTTGGACAGGGACTTGCTATCACCTAGAAATAGCTCCTGTAAAAATTGGAAACCTTTTAAAGAAGTGTAACCTAGGGTTTTTCCCTAACCCTAGAAAAGCTAGGGCAAGATAATTAAAGGGTCAAATGACCTCCAAACCCTCCCAAATTTTGGTGAGCTGTCCATGGTATAGGTATCTAGGTTTGGTTCAAATTTCAACTCATTTGGTTGAGTTTTGAATAGGAATCCTCTAAACCCTAGTTTTGACCTAGTGTAGGGAAGCATAGGGAAAAGGTACTTTTGACACTTGTGTGAACATCTCACCTCAACAGAGGTTGAGATTCTGACCACTGGTTTTAAATGGTCCTAAGAACTCCCTTAGGGAAAATGGGATGGATTAGGGTATGTTTACCCTAGGGCCCAGGTTCAAACCCTAAATGTGGACTTTGGGGGCTTGTGAAGGACATAGGGGCAAATGCCCTTGTATGGCCTTGAGTTTTGGTGGAGAGGTAGTTAATAGGTATTTAACCCTCTGGTTGTAATATTAGAGAATTTTGAGGTAGGTAGGTGTAACATCCCATTTTCCAATTAGACCCCCCCCCCTTAGGAGTGACTTGAGCATAACTAGGTCATATGAGGTAACCTAGGTGAGCCAAGGAGACCAAGTGACCTAAAAACCAAGTTGAGACTCACTTGGTCTGCAAATAGTAATTTTCAAAACTCTGATTTTGGGTGGCCTAGTAGGTTCATTGTGACTCAAAAAAATTCCCTTAGACCTAATGTGGGCTCAATGAGTCACCAAGGACCCACTTGGGTCAACCATAGTGGTCATTTTGACCAAGTCAACCCCAAGCCCAAATCAAGTCAAACCTAGCCTATATGGGCTAACCCAACCTCAAACCATCCTCCCCCTTGGGCTAGCTCTTGCATGATTATTTTTATTATATTGGGCTGCCTATATCCTAGGGATTTGACCAAGTCAACATAGGTGACTAGGAGAGAGAAAGTGAGCTCCATTTTCATGATAATGGAGGAGAGAGAAATTTTCAAGAGAGAGGGAAGGAGGATTTCGGCCAAGGGAGGCCAAAAGCCACCCTTAATGGCTGAATTCAACTCCCCTAGGGAAGGGGAGGAATTTCCAGCCATTTCTCGGCCACCTAGACCTAGGTTCACCCCCCCTCCACCATGGCCGAACCCCCCATTTATGGCCATTAATGGCTTTCTTCATAACAGCCCTCCCCCTCCCCTCTTGGCCATATAGACCTCACCAGCAAGTTAAGACGATGAGTTTCAAAGCTTTAGAAGGAGGGAGAACCATTGCCGGAGCCACCAAAGGAGAAATCGCCGCCATGCATTCCCGTCGCTCCACCCGCATCCGAGCCCGAACTCAGGTCCTCCTCCTCTCCTTCTCTCATGCTTAGATCCTAGGAATGCTTAGAATCCATTTCCATGCTCATCAAAACCGAGTTTGGTTTTTATTTTTTTGAAAATCTCCATTTTTTTTGGGTTTTTTGGAGCTCTCGGGTAGGGCGGCGCCGCCACCTCCAGCCGCCCTAGCTCCGGCCGGTGATAGCCCCCACCACCGGGAACATTTAGGGTAAGTTTCCCGGTGGTGGCGCCGCCTCAGGCCGACGGTAGATGGCCCGCAAAAATGGCCTACGCAAGCACTATTTCGGCCTCAATCGGAGAAGATGAACAGTTGCCGTCTGATGCGCTTCAAGATTCGTGCAGGATCTTGTTGGTACCCTAGATGTGATTTGGCTTATGTAATCCCTTTCCAGCCCCTCTTGATCCATATAAAGATATATGATCATGTTTAGACTTTGCTTAGTCTCCCTAGGGCAGTATATAACTGACCTAGAGTTTAGGCTAGTAGTTTTAGAATGTGTTTTGGTTGAGGCTTTTTCCGTTCGACTATCGTCGAACGAGGCCTCGCGATCGTCGATCATTGATCGACGATAGCAGGGCTATTGAATCGTTGAAGTCAAGACAATTATCGTCGACCGTTGGTCGACGATCTCAGAGCTAGCTTACTACGCTCTGAAGGTTGGTCGACGATCTATCATCAACAGATCGACGATCGTGTTCTAGCTTCACGATATCTGTCTCGACAGATCTTTGCCTTAATCGTCGACATCATTGTTGGTCGACGATATCTGTCTCGACAGATCTCTGCCTTAGTCGTCGACATCATGAGATGTTCGACGATTTCTGTGTCATCAGACTTTCTGCTTTAGTCGACGATATCTGTTTGCTGGTCGACGATCTATTAGCTGGTCGACGATCTATTAGCTGGTCGACGATCTATTTTCTGGTCGACGATTTCTGGTCGACGATTTCTGGTCCGACAGATTCCTGCTATTGGTCGACGATTTGTTAACAGGTCGACGATCTTCGAACCCCTGTTCGACGATTTCTGTCTGATTTTATCTATTTGTATTTATGCTATTCCTTGGCTTATTTCCAAGTGTGTTAGCTTGTGGTTAGAAAGATTCTCTGAAGTTATTTGTTGCTAAAATTATGGCTTAAATTCAAAATGAATTATTTACAAATTCTGTCAAACATAAATCACGGGATTCAGTATTCTTGATAAAGCATTTTGTCCTATTATACAAATTACGTTGACTTTATCTTTCCAGCCTGTTTTCTAGCCGTTGGTACTATTTCCAAGAACGGTACGTCTTTATGCTGAGATATGTTTCCTGCTTATTTTATTCCTTATTGGGACTGACAGAAAGTTAATAGGTCATTCTATTCCTATTGCTATATTCTATTTTGAGATAATCTGTTGCAGGGCTCGAGAATTCAAATCAATAGAGCCGTTTCAAAGGAAAACGTGAAGACATATTTAAAAGAGATTCTGCTCTCAAAAAGGATGCAGTAACAGACACAGAGAAAGTTTATTCATCCGCTCAAGCATCATCAGAGCACCTCTTCACAATCTCACAACAAGAAGAAGAAAAGTTTTCCTGAAGCAAAAGCCCAGAGCAATCATCTTCCATTCTCAAGTCTCCTGAGCAATTTGCTTAGAGTTTTTCAAAGACTTCAGAAAAGGCTCAAGATCTGCTTCAAGTGCTCCAGAATCTTAAGACCTGATAAAAATCAGTCTTCAGATTTCTGAGGATTTAGTTTCAGTTTATCTGAAACTCCTTCATCCTGAAGCAAAGGCTTTCCCTGGACTTCCACTGAGCCAGGGGGAGACTTTGATTCTTTAGAGAATCCACAAATCTTCTCTAATCTGTATTTAAAATAGAGAAGATAATCAAACCCTCTCAACCCCTTTGTAAAAAGAGTTTGTTCATACCTCTTCAAAAGTGAACGTTGGTGATAGGGCACCTTATCAACAACCTGTGGTTGAGCATCCTTATCAAAAGCTCAAAGGGTCTGTTTGATCTACCTGAATCAGATCATTGGTGGCAGGGCACCTTAGCAAAAACCTGTAGTGGATTCCTACCAGGGTGGTAGAAGAGTGGATGTACCTATTTAAAGGGAACCACTATATATCCTGTGTCCATCTGGTTATCTTGTTTATTCATTTTATTCTGTGGCTGTGATAGAACTACCTAGGATTGCTAGTTGCTGTGATAGGCTTATAGTTAACTGAAATTTCAGTCAACTTCTTCACTTGTGCACTTCACTGTGTTAGGCTCTTAGGGTTCAAGTATCAGATTTTTATTCCGCAAATAAACTCCAAGGGAGCTGACTAAGTGTTCATAAAATTTTGAATACTCTATTCACCCCCCCCCCCCCCTCTAGAGTAGTTTACAACTTATCCCCTCACTTTCAATTGGTATCAGAGGGAGGTTAGCTGTTCATACAGGCTAACACCTGAGTTAAAAGATCCTGTGATAAGTTGTTTCCTGATACCATTCACAAACACTTTCACACATGGCCCAGTCTAAGGATTATTCAAGCACCAGACCTCCTGTATGCAACTTGTCCAAGTTTGGCATATGGAAGGCCAGGATAAGACTATACATGAATTCTATTGATGAAGATATTTTTTCTTCTATTTTGACAGGACCACCTGCTAGGCCTGCTGCTGCTTCCACTTCTGCTGATCTCAGTGCTGTACCACCACCTGACTACAATGAAACTTACAAGAAGGCAAAAGCAGCTGATGCTAAAGCAATGAATATCCTAGCTCAGACAATGTCTGATGAGATATTCCAGAAGCTGGCTGAATGTACCTCAGCCAAAGCTATGTGGGATTCCCTCAACCACATAGTTGCTGGCTCGGCTGATGAGAGGAAGGACAGGAGATCTAATCTCACCTCTCAGTATGAAAACTTCAAGAAGGATGATGCTGAAGACATTGACACCATGTACACAAGACTCAGTTCAATAATAAGTGAACTGAGGTCTTTAGACAAGGAGATAACCTTGTCAGAAGTCAATGACAAGATCCTGATGTGCCTTCCCATCTCTTGGGACTCAAGGATATGGCCCATCAAGGATGGAAGAAACACTGTGGAACTCTCCACAGAAGCTCTGTTGGGAAAGCTCAGGTCATATGAGCAAACCTTAAAGAGTAGAGCTGCTGTAACTGAAGTGAAGACTCCTACTCCTACAAAGAAAGAGCATTCTCTAGCTCTTAAGGCTGCTGAGACTTCTGAAGGAAGTCAATCAAATGAGGAGTTACTGGCACTCATTGCCAAGAGATTCTTCAACATGGGAAGAAGAGACCTCAGAAAGAAGTTCTCCAAGCATGAGGACAAGCCAAGGTATGACAAAACTCCATCTAAAGAAATCATTTGTTATGTATGCAGCAAGCCTGGACACATTGCCCCAGATTGTCCAGAGAAGAAGTATAAGGAGAAGAAACATGAGAAAGAATACAGGAAGCACCACTCCAAGTCCTCATCACACAAATACAAGAAGAAGGACAAGGGATTTGTGGCTGCTACCTGGAGTGAAACAGAAGAGGATACCTGCTCCTCTAGCTCCAGTGATTCAGAAGAAGAAGAAGAGAAGAAAGCCAAAGAGGTCTGCCTCATGGCCATTGATGTCTGCAGCTCTCCGTCAGCTGCAGAGAATTCTGAAGAAGAAGGAGACAATGAAGAAGATTCCTTTATGGAGGACCAGGTAATCGACTCATTTGATTTCTCATCTCCTGAGTTCAAACTAAAATTTAAAACTCTATGTTTAGACTTACTATTATCTGAAAAAGAAATTAAGTCACTTAGATTAAAAATAATGGAACTAGACATGGAAGGTGTTGAAATAATCAGATTAGAAAAGGAATTAGAGAGCTCAAAAGAAGAAGTAACATTCCTAAAGTTAGAACTAGCTAAATCTAAGAGGTTAGAAGAACAATTAAATGGCAGAAGCCTTAAATTATCTGAAATAACCTATATAGCAAACACTAGGGTTGGTAATGATAAACTAGGCTTAGGTGCTACACCTAGTGAACCCATCCTCCTCACAAAGGAGAGATTTAGCACTCCAGTAAAATTTGTCTCTGAATCAGGAATAAAGAATACTGAGGAAATTGAAAAATGCAAGAAAATTCAGAATAAGATTAAGAAAGAGAATAGGAAGAAAAAATTTCTGGCTTTACAAAAATCGTCGAACATTAATCGACGATCGTCAAACCAATCGTCGAACGACTATCGACGATCGCTGAACACCTTCACCAAGTATGATATCTTTGGTGCAGGAGATCGACGATCTCATCTTGAGTCGTCGACCAGTGATCGACGATCGTTGAATCCAGAATATAGCTATACTGGAAATGATCGACGATATGGCTTGCGATCGTCGACCATCGATCGACGATCTGGACTTAAGCTGGAAAATCATTTTCAAACTTCCAGAACTTCAAATCCTAATCACCACCCCAGGTTGTTTAATCCTTCAACTGAATGGATTATCCCACCTAGGAGATCACACCCTTTAGGATATAAATCAAAGCCTGCAAAATCTTTTATATCTAGTTTTTCTTTTGTGAAGAATACTGGACCCAAGGTAACCTGGGTCCACAATGTATAACTGTCCTTTCTGCAGGTGAAGACCTATCCAGTCATACATGACAAATGGTATCTGGATAGTGGATGCTCAAAGCATATGACAGGAAAGAAGAAGAACCTGTCAGGTTTCAAAGCCAAGCTGGGACCAAAAGTTGTATTTGGGGATTCCAGCTGTGGACAGACTGAAGGGTATGGCAGCTTCACCATAGGAGCTGTAACCTTCAAGAAGGTAGCTTATGTCTCAGGACTAAAGCACAACCTAATCTCTGTAAGTCAAATGTGTGATGCTGGATACAAGGTATGGTTTACTGACACTGCTTGCAATATTTCTTTAAATAATACTGTGGTGTTAGTAGGTATTAGAATTGGAAATGTTTATGTTGTAGATTTTAATTCCTCCAAATCTGAAATATGCTTATTTAATGAAGTAACCAGTAATAATACCCTTTGGCATAAGAGACTTAGTCATGTAAATTTGAAAAACATTTCTAGGTTGGCTAAATACAATCTTGTAAGAGGATTACCTTCTTGCCCCTACAAGAAGGAAGGCCTTTGCAAAGCTTGTCAACTAGGAAAGCAAACAAGAAATAGCTTTAAATCAGTTAATAAAAGTGATTCTCCCAGGATTCTGTACTTGCTACATTTGGACTTATTTGGTCCTATTGCTGTACAGAGTCTTGGAGGAAAGTCTTACACTTTAGTAATTGTAGATGACTTCTCTAGGTTCACTTGGGTATTCTTCTTGAGAACTAAGGCTGATAACTTCAAGGTTCTTACAGATTTTCTAATGTGTATACAGAGTGAGTATTCTACTCAGATTGCCTTGATCAGAAGTGATCATGGTACTGAGTTTGAGTCTCTTCTTATGCAAGAATTCTGTGAGAAGGAAGGTATCAAACATAGCTTCTCTGCTCCTAGAACTCCTCAACAAAATGGGGTAGTTGAAAGGAAAAACAGAACCCTAATTGAAGCTGCAAGTACATTGTTGGCTGATGCTAACATGCCTCTGTCCTTTTGGGCTGAAGCAGTTAGCACAGCTAACTATGTATTGAACAGAAGTCTGATACATAAACTCAAGGGTAAGACTCCCTATGAATTACTTAAGCAAGTGAAACCTAAAATAGATTATTTTAGAGTGTTTGGCTGTGTTGCTTTTGTTCATAACAATAACAAAGAATACCATAGAAAATTTGAGGCAAAAGCTTCAATGGGAGTTTTTCTAGGATACTCTCAAGTAAGCAAAGCCTATAGGGTCCTTAATAAATCCTCTCTTAAGATAGAAGAGTCTGCACATGTCTCTTTTGATGAGACAGTCATGTACTATAAGGAGAAGGATTCTTCTTCTAATAGTACAGTGCAAGTCCTAGGAGTAAGTAAGGATTTGGAAGGTTTGAGACTCACACAGGAGAATCATCCCCAACAAACTCCTCAGGTTGCTTCCTCAGATTCTGAATCTGATGTAGAACTTCTTGAAGTTGAAGCACCTGCTCCAACAGTTGATCAAATTCCACATGAGGAATTAAATCTTGAAACTGTTGAAGATCAGATCATTGTTGAACCTACTGATCTTGTCACACTTAGAGATCACCCTGTATCTCAAGTGATTGGAGACATTTCAGCAGGAGTCCAGACAAGACATCAACTCAACAAAAATGTGATGTTTGCTTGTTTCCTTTCTCAGGTTGAGCCCCTAACCATTAAAGATGCTGAGCTTGATCCCCACTGGATTATAGCAATGCAAGAGGAGCTTAACCAGTTTGAAAGATGTAAAGTTTGGACTTTGGTTCCAAGACCAAGAGGCCAACGGATCATAGGCACCAAGTGGGTGTTTAGAAACAAGCTTGATGCCCAAGGCATAGTAGTTAGAAATAAAGCTAGGCTAGTAGCTCAAGGCTATAGACAGGAGGAAGGCATAGATTATGATCAGACTTTTGCCCCTGTAGCTAGACTAGAAGCCATTAGGATTTTCCTAGCCTATGCTGCCTATAAAAGATTTAAGGTCTTCCAAATGGATGTGAAGAGTGCCTTCCTCAATGGAGATTTAAAGGAAGAAGTGTTTGTTGAACAACCACCAGGGTTTGTTTCATCAACCTTACCCACTCATGTGTTCAAACTCCAAAAGGCTCTCTATGGACTTAAGCAAGCTCCTAGAGCTTGGTATGAGACCTTAGCAAATTTTCTTCTAGAACACAAGTTTGTGAGAGGTGTAGTAGATAGAACCCTATTCATTAGACATCATAAGGACTCACAACTGTTAGTTCAAATTTATGTAGATGACATTATATTTGGTTCTACTGATCCCAAACTATGCAAGAGGTTCTCTGAACTAATGCACTCTAAGTTTGAGATGAGCAGCATGGGTGAGTTATCCTATTTCCTTGGTCTCCAAGTGAAACAGAGTGTTGATGGCATTTTCATTTCACAATCAAAATATGCCAGAGAGCTGGTTAAAAGATTTGGAATGTCTGATGCTTCATCAATGAGCACACCTATGGCCTCAAATGCAGTTATTGATTCTGATGTCAATGGCAAGTCTGTTGATCAAAAGAATTATAGAGCCATTGTTGGTTCCCTGCTGTATTTGACTGCAAGTAGGCCTGACATAATGTTTGCTACATGCCTATGTGCTAGGTTTCAGGTCAACCCAAAGGAATCTCACTTAACTCTCCTCAAGAGGATCTTGAGATACCTTAAGGGATGTCCTAACTTAGGACTGTGGTACCCAGCTGAGTCAGGATTTGAATTAATTGGATATTCAGATGCTGATTATGCTGGTTGTAGAGTTGACAGGAAAAGCACCTCAGGGACTTGTCAGTTCCTGGGAGAGAGACTTGTCTCTTGGTTTTGCAAGAAACAGGCATCTGTGTCTACTTCAACTGCTGAGGCTGAATATATAGCAGCAGCTAGTTGCTGTTCACAGATCCTGTGGATTCAAAATCAGCTGGTGGATTATGGGTACACACACTCAAACACAAAAATTCTGTGTGACAGTACCAGTGCAATATCAATTGCTCAAAATCCTGTGCACCATTCCAGGACCAAGCACATTGAGATTAGACATCATTTTCTGAGAGATAATGTGGAAAAGAACAAGATAGTAATGGAATTTATATCCACAGACCTGCAAAGAGGAGATATTTTCACTAAGCCCCTTGATGAACAAAAGCATTTGTTCTTCCTGAACCAGCTTGGCATGATTAATGGTTCAGAGTAGTGAAAATTTAGATAGTTTTGTTTTCTGTCTAAAATCGTCGAACGACTGCTCGACGATCTTCGACCAGGTCAGAACTATCGTCGATCAACCGTCGACGACAGCTCGTTCTGTAGTAAGGCAGAAATCGTCGACCAACTGGTCAACGATCTCTCCTTAGGTATCTATCGTCGACCAATGGTCGACGACAGATTTTCTGTGCTGTGTGGAGAATCGTCGACCATCATATATTGATCGACGATCGTGGTAATTGCGTGTAGTCGGTCGATGTTTACCGATTTAGTCAAACGTTGACTATCGTCGGTCTGTGTTCGACGACCGATTTTATTCCGGGTTCGACGATCGCAGATGTGCTTCTAATAGTCGATTTAGGTCTGAAGATCGTCGTCCTTCCGCTCCGTCTTTTCATATTCCTTCTTCTGGCTTAGAATTCGCTCTCGAACTCTAATCCCGCGCGATTCTCTTCTCCCCTGTTTTGCTTCTCGATTCGCCATCTTCTCTCAAATTCTATGGCGACTCCTTCTGCTGTTCTCTTCGGAATGAAGTTCGACACTGGCTTCTGTGTCGACTTCGATTCTTTCAGCCGATGCGATCAACCAATCCAAGATATTCTGCAGCTATGTGAAGACCAAGGCCTCAAGAAATTCATGTCATCCGCACCTAAGATTAATATACCCGAGATTCGTGAATGGGTATACACCTCGTCCTCCAGCGACGAAGCGATGTCAGGAAAGATAAATGGCGAGGAGGTCACTCTGACTCCTGAAGTATTGACTGAGCTGTTTGGACTGCAAACAGGAACTGAGGATTATGAGCAAAGCTCAGAGGAATATGGCCGCATGCTCACTGTGATGGGCCATGCCGAAGGGATTCCGGCTAAGCTGCTGAAGATAAACTTGTCTCCAGAATACAAGTTTCTGGCAGACCTGGTGGGCAAGATCATTTTGGGAAAACATTCGGCGCATGACAATATCAACAGGCAACAGTTTGCCCTTATGTCGGCTTTGGTGAATAGGACGCAGTTAGCCTGGGGGAAAGTTCTATTTGAACTAATCAGGAGAAAGAACAACAAGAAAGAGGTAAATCTTGCCAGGGTACTGGGTGTGTTTCTATATGTGAAAGCACCCCTGTTGCTCGTTTCTGCACCCTCCACAGTAAATGCTAGCAAGAGGTTGGACCCTTCTCTTTTCAAGAAATCCCAGAGGATTATCAAGAAGTCAGCCAGGGTTGATCCTAACCCTTCTTCAGACACAAGGGCTGATTCGGCCGCTCTCCCGCTTACTGGGGAAGGCTCAGCAACCCCTGCATCCTCATCTCATGCATTACTTTCTACAACACCTGCAGTGCCACCACAACATGCATCCTTCATTCCACCTGCATCTCCACACCAGTCACCAACACCACAACATCTGGCAGCTTCAGCCAGTGTTGACATGGTGACTGCTACCATCCTCACAAACCTTTCTCAACATGAATCCCACACTCATGTTGATGATCACCCATCTCCACATGATTCCTTTGATCATGTGGCAGATCATCCTGCCTCCATTCCATCCACCTCTACATCATCAGCATTTCAGATATCCCCTGAAATGCTTGCACACCTTGTACAGCTCATCACTCCCTCCATCCAAAGCATGATTGAGGCTGCCAATGCCCCTCTCATTGCCTCCATCAATTCTCTCACTGACGCCATCAAATCCATCTCATCTTCTGCTGAGCCCCCTTCTGTAAGATGCATGACTCCAGTCCCCACTGAAGTCATGCAGGGGGAGATGTCTGTTGAAGTGGTCTCAGGTGATGCCCTGACCCTTCAGGACAATTCCTCTCTTCCCCTTCAAGAATCTGTAGATGTCCCTCAAGAAACTTCAGAGAAAGAACCAGAAGGTAAACCTTAAAACTCTTTCTCCAAAGGATATAATCAGGACTTCAATTTGACATTTGTAACTAACAAAGACATTCACTCCCTAGTGAATCTAGCTTCTGAGGAAGAAGTTCCTGAAAAAGAAAATGAGGAAGTCCCCATGGACACCTGTGAGAAGGATGCTGCTCAACCTGATGGTATAGTTTTATTTAAGATTCTAATTAATTCAAACTCCATCTTTGAGTTAATTTCTTATCCCTTCCTTTTCATCACAGCTGCTGATGATCTTACATCAGTATTGCAAGTTGATGCTGCCAAGTCCATTGAGTCTGATAAAGACTTGGAATCATTTCTTTCCTCAGACTGTGAGTTCTCACTCACATCCCCTCCTTTTGTTCCTCCTCCTCAAGAGAAAATGGTCCCTTATAGATCTGAGTACCTTGATGACCCCTTGGTCAAGGATACCCTTTTCTTTTCCTGTATGGCACTCCTCTTGTGCCTTGCAGAGGTGTCTATCCCTGATGTCACTAATCATCTAGAAGGAATTATAACCTCCTTCCTAGATGCAAAGTGGTATCCTGTGTAGATCTTCAGGTAATTCTATCTATTACCTGTTGTTTGTTCACCTTGGGGGGAATATCTTATTCCCACTTGGTAGTTAACCTATCTTTCTTTGCATGCAGGCACAACCATAAATGCTGCTGCTGCTGAAATCATCAACATCCCTGCTGATGCTGCTGCTGAAGAAATTGAAGAAGTGCAAGATAGGGCAGACAATGCTCCCAAGATGACTGAAATGGACTCAAGCTCAGGTACTCTAAACCTAGAACAATTTATAGCCTTTGTGGCTGAGAACATTGCCTCTGAGTACATTGAAGGGATGGCTAATTATCATCTGGATTCCCTAGCCATCTCTCTAGAGAAAGCATCTGCCCCTGCAGATATTGTCATCTTTTCTCCTCCTATCCTTACCTATCCTATATCCACTCCTTCTATTGCAGAACTGGTCCCCAAGACAGTTCCTGAGTTGTACCCAGAATCAGAGCTATGGAAAAGTGCTCCAAATGTTGATCTGGATGCCCTTCTTAGGCAAGATGCCATTGAAGAAGCTAAAGAGAAAGAAGAAAGAGAAAAGAAAGACAAAGCTGAACTTGCTGCCAAAGATCCATCTGAACAAAACTTTGATGATTATGCTGGGAAAGACTCATCTCATTCTGATGATGATGATGATGACTCTGATGATTCTGACTCCTCTAAGAAAAGAAAAAGAGCTGCTTCCAAGAAAAGAAAAGTCCCTGCTCCTTCTACTGCAAATCCTAACAAGGATGTTCCCTATTACATTCTGAAGGGAATAGATCCTAAGAGCAAGGAATTCCAACCCTGGATGAGATTGTCAAAGAATCAGACTAAAGAGAAAAAGAGGACAAAGAGATATGACTCTCCAGTTCAGAAATTCCCCCCCAGAGGTCCTCCTCCACCTCCTGGTGCTGGAGCCTCTGGAAGTATCTCTTCTGCTCCAATTGGTAGATCAGCCAGTTCCTACCCCTCTCAATCTTATCAGAGAAGAAGTAGACAAGGCCAGGGAAGCCAAAGTGGTTCAGGACAAGGAAATAAAAGAAATGACAATGCTCCCGTAGAACAAATAAAGGAGATGACTTATCAACAACCTACATTCTCTCCTCCTCCTTCTCCTAAGAAGTTAGTCCCAGAAAGGAAACCTTCTCCTCCCAGGAGAGGTCCCTCCTCCTCTTTAAAGAAACCTGCTGCAGCTGATTCTAAAGGAAAAAGAGTAGTCTTTTCAGAAAATTCCCACAAAAAGTTCATTGAGCTTGCACCTCCTAGATCTCTCTATGCTCAAACTGATCCTAAGAAGACTGTGCAGATTCCTCTCGATTCAAGCAAACTTGCTACAGCTCTTCAAAGGAATATGGAGATTGCAGCTCATACAGATACTGATAGACCTTCCTCTCCATCAGACAAAACTGAAGCTGAAAGGATTGCCTCTATGGCAAGATTCAAAGAGTCTATTGCACTTAGCATGATGGAGAGAGCCAAATCTCAAGGACTGGATCCTACAGCTTACTCAACAATGTCAGAATTCAGAGAAAAGGAACTCAGCAGAATTCGAGTCAATCCAGAAGCCTTTGACACTGAGGAATACATGAGACTACATCCTGCTGCAGTTCTACCAAGTTATGCTGAAAAGAAAATCATTGGTGAACATGATCTAATGCTATCCAAGAGACAAGCAGCAAACCCTAACAGAGAAATTATTTTCAAACCAGCTGCAATACCCAAAAACTCATCTGATGCTAAACATGCTGATAAATCTGCTTGATACATTCCATTTCTGCTGATTTATGCTTGTTATATTTTCTGTGTATTGCCTGTGTTTTATCATTCTGGTTAATCTTTAGAATTATTGTTGTCTGCTTTAGCCTTTAAATTGGATTGGATAACATAACCCAAATAGGGGGAGATTGTTGGTACCCTAGATGTGATTTGGCTTATGTAATCCCTTTCCAGCCCCTCTTGATCCATATAAAGATATATGATCATGTTTAGACTTTGCTTAGTCTCCCTAGGGCAGTATATAACTGACCTAGAGTTTAGGCTAGTAGTTTTAGAATGTGTTTTGGTTGAGGCTTTTTCCGTTCGACTATCGTCGAACGAGGCCTCGCGATCGTCGATCATTGATCGACGATAGCAGGGCTATTGAATCGTTGAAGTCAAGACAATTATCGTCGACCGTTGGTCGACGATCTCAGAGCTAGCTTACTACGCTCTGAAGGTTGGTCGACGATCTGTCATCAACAGATCGACGATCGTGTTCTAGCTTCACGATATCTGTCTCGACAGATCTTTGCCTTAATCGTCGACATCATTGTTGGTCGACGATATCTGTCTCGACAGATCTCTGCCTTAGTCGTCGACATCATGAGATGTTCGACGATTTCTGTGTCATCAGACTTTCTGCTTTAGTCGACGATATCTGTTTGCTGGTCGACGATCTATTAGCTGGTCGACGATCTATTAGCTGGTCGACGATCTATTTTCTGGTCGACGATTTCTGGTCGACGATTTCTGGTCCGACAGATTCCTGCTATTGGTCGACGATTTGTTAACAGGTCGACGATCTTCGAACCCCTGTTCGACGATTTCTGTCTGATTTTATCTATTTGTATTTATGCTATTCCTTGGCTTATTTCCAAGTGTGTTAGCTTGTGGTTAGAAAGATTCTCTGAAGTTATTTGTTGCTAAAATTATGGCTTAAATTCAAAATGAATTATTTACAAATTCTGTCAAACATAAATCACGGGATTCAGTATTCTTGATAAAGCATTTTGTCCTATTATACAAATTACGTTGACTTTATCTTTCCAGCCTGTTTTCTAGCCGTTGGTACTATTTCCAAGAACGGTACGTCTTTATGCTGAGATATGTTTCCTGCTTATTTTATTCCTTATTGGGACTGACAGAAAGTTAATAGGTCATTCTATTCCTATTGCTATATTCTATTTTGAGATAATCTGTTGCAGGGCTCGAGAATTCAAATCAATAGAGCCGTTTCAAAGGAAAACGTGAAGACATATTTAAAAGAGATTCTGCTCTCAAAAAGGATGCAGTAACAGACACAGAGAAAGTTTATTCATCCGCTCAAGCATCATCAGAGCACCTCTTCACAATCTCACAACAAGAAGAAGAAAAGTTTTCCTGAAGCAAAAGCCCAGAGCAATCATCTTCCATTCTCAAGTCTCCTGAGCAATTTGCTTAGAGTTTTTCAAAGACTTCAGAAAAGGCTCAAGATCTGCTTCAAGTGCTCCAGAATCTTAAGACCTGATAAAAATCAGTCTTCAGATTTCTGAGGATTTAGTTTCAGTTTATCTGAAACTCCTTCATCCTGAAGCAAAGGCTTTCCCTGGACTTCCACTGAGCCAGGGGGAGACTTTGATTCTTTAGAGAATCCACAAATCTTCTCTAATCTGTATTTAAAATAGAGAAGATAATCAAACCCTCTCAACCCCTTTGTAAAAAGAGTTTGTTCATACCTCTTCAAAAGTGAACGTTGGTGACAGGGCACCTTATCAACAACCTGTGGTTGAGCATCCTTATCAAAAGCTCAAAGGGTCTGTTTGATCTACCTGAATCAGATCATTGGTGGCAGGGCACCTTAGCAAAAACCTGTAGTGGATTCCTACCAGGGTGGTAGAAGAGTGGATGTACCTATTTAAAGGGAACCACTATATATCCTGTGTCCATCTGGTTATCTTGTTTATTCATTTTATTCTGTGGCTGTGATAGAACTACCTAGGATTGCTAGTTGCTGTGATAGGCTTATAGTTAACTGAAATTTCAGTCAACTTCTTCACTTGTGCACTTCACTGTGTTAGGCTCTTAGGGTTCAAGTATCAGATTTTTATTCCGCAAATAAACTCCAAGGGAGCTGACTAAGTGTTCATAAAATTTTGAATACTCTATTCACCCCCCCCCCCCCTCTAGAGTAGTTTACAACTTATCCCCTCACTTTCAGATCTTTATTTCTATTTTTCTGTTTTTCTGTTTTGTTTAAATATGCAGTTCACTGTTTTTGGATTTTAGGCCCCTTATGGGCACCTGATGAAAACGTTGTTAGCATGAAAGTTGTAGGTCCTTTCAATACCTACAATTTGATATGCTGTGGTGAAAATTTGGTAGAGTACCTAGACCTGTAGGGCCATTTTATTATGGGTATGTCCTAGGTTTAGGGCAGTTTTACTATAAAAATTATTTAGGCCCCTTAGAGGCTTGTTCATCGATTTTGATCAACATGAATGTCGTAGGCTATTTAATTATCTACAGTTTGATATGTTATGGGAAATTTTATGACAAGTATTCTGACCTGTAGGGTCATTATTCTAGGGTAGGTCCTACAATTAGGGCAGATCTTTGAAAAATTCCTCACACCTAACCCTTGGTCCAAATGCTTTGAATTTTGTACAGAGGCTTAATATCACCTAGATCTAGCTCCTGTAAAAATTGGAATCCATTTAAAGAAGTATAACCTAGGGGTTTGCCCTAAACCTAGAAAAGCTAGGTTAAGGTAGTTGAAGGGTCAAATGACCTCCAAACCCTCCCAAATTTTGGTGAGGTGTCCCTGGTATAGGTATTTAGGTCTGGTTAAAATCTCAACTCATTTGGTTGAGTTTTGATTAGGAATACTCTAAACCCTAATTTTGACCTAGTAGAAGGAAGTTTAGTGAGAGGTTCTTTGGACTCTTGTGTGATCATCTCACCTCAACAGAGGATGAGATTTTGAACACTGGTTTATTTTGATCCTAAGATTACCCTTAGGGAGGATGGGATGATTTAGGGTAAGTTTACCCTAGTGCCCAAGTAACCCTAAATGTGGACTTTGGGGGTTTGTGAAGGACATAGGGACAAATGCCCTTGTATGGCCTTGAGTTTTGGTGGAGAGGTTTTTAAGGAGTTTGTAACTCTCTGGATTTAATTTTAGAGAGTTTTGAGGTAGGTAGCTACCTCAAAACCTAAACCCTAATTTTAGGGCAGAAGGGTTTTTAGGTCAAAACAGTTTTTTAAACTCTTTACAAAGCCATGAAATTTGGGTAGTGTGTTTCTATTGTAGTTAGGACCCTTGGATAATTTTCCTAGAATATTTGGATAGGTATTTCTAGTACTTCATTCATAATGTGGTTATAGCCCTTTTTGATGTTTTATTTATTAAAGATCTTTAATTCAAATAAGGCCCCTTGAAACTCTGGAATTAGATGTTGTTGGCCAGTAGGAAAGCCCATGAATTTTATTTCAATTTTATGTTGATTAAATAAAATAGTCTCTTCATAAGTTTTATTAAAGGGCTCTATGTTTTAAAAATATTTTATGGCTTTAATATTTTCTGGAAAATTATGAAAGTTGGTAAATAGTGTTTTTAAATCATTATGAATCAGTGGGATTTTTCTCTGGATTTTTGGAGTTATGGATTTAGTACTTGATTCACAAGCATGCTAGTTTAGGGTTTTTGGTAAATGATTTATTAAAAATTAATTTCCAGCAGGAAAATTATGAAACTTGTAGAGCACTGTTTTCATAGTATTTCTAGTACCCTGTAATTAATTTAAATTATTTGGAAGAGAATTTGTTATAGTTTATTCATTAAACATGAAGAAATTGGATTATTACAAAATTATGTTTAGGCCCCTTAGACCATAGGAAAAATTGCCAAACCTTGGATATGTTATTTTTAGATACATTAATATTTGTCTTAAGTTTATTATGATTTATACATGACTGAAAAGTATAATCCTTGTACAAATTTGGAAGACCATGGATTTAATAAAAATTAATTGATTATTAGATTAATTAGAAAAAATTGTTATTATCGGAAATTGATTCAATAATGTCATGATAGGTCCCCAGTAAATAACTCAGGTCGTTCGGAAGAAAATACAAGGACAACCTATCATGGACATCTTTTAGAATAGGGTGGTCTGCGATTAGTAATTTTTGGGAAATGGGTAACAAGATAAGGTTTGGGTTAGCATAAGGGATAGCTTGTGTTGGTTGGATTTAAAGAAGTGGATGGATCACCAGAGGAGGTTTCAAGTGTGGTGAGGAATGAGTTGGTGTGCACTAGAAGGTGCACGGGCCGACGAAGGATCGTCGTCCCCGTAAGAGTGAAGAGTCAAATTCACCCTAGGTTTAGTTTGATGAAATTTATAAGGAGGATCGGGTTAAGGGAGATCAACCAACAATAATAAGTGCCTTGCGAAAGGGAACTTCGGGCCGTAATGCACCGTCTTGGTTCCTAGTGCCCCTTGAGAGCCCTTCACGGGGTATGCCGGGGGCAGTCCTGGGCTAACGTAAATCTTAAAACAAACGAAAGAGTAATTAGCCTAATAGGGATTCACATTGCACACACTCATTAGTTAGGGTTGGTAATGGTTAAGTCGTCCCGAGGTGTTCAAGGGGGCGCTGTTCCGTGGGGTTCTAAGGGATGGAGTCTGGAGATGAGCCGGACGATTTAGTCCGGGGAATTTGGTCTCGGACGTGGTTAATACAGACGGTTTAGCCCGGGAGTTTGACACTTTAAATTGTTATATATTAAATTACTGCATGTGCACAAAAATAGGAAGGATTAAGGTGGTGGGTTCTCGATATCGGGGAGTTCGATTGCACCGACACCGATATCGTCGACTCGGCAAGGTGACTAGCACTAAGCCAAGGTTAAGTCCGGCGGACCAGTCGGCAAGAGTACGCAGGAGTCCGCCTCGTGCACCAGGCGTTGAGGGCGTACGATAGGTCAGACCAGTAGTGCTTTTACTGGTTTTGAGGTGGGCGAGGCCCAACCCACCGCTTCCGTCTGCCACTACGGGAGTATCCTGGGAGTTATCTCCAGAAAGGGGGAACTAAAGGTTTGTGTACACAAAGTTGGGTGGGTGAGTTGCACTGCATGACATAACATACCCACCATATAGCTGCATATCATAATCATTCATAACAACCTTGACACCTAAAGTATAAGTGGAATGGGACGCTTATACTTTAGGACTTGCAAAACGACCCCTTGGTCTATAAGCTTGTGTGGGCAAGTTTATAACTCAAAGGTTAATTTCAATATATATATATGCTGCTGTTTGATAACCGACACCCCAACGTATAAGTGGTATGGGACACTTTATACGATGGGAGCCTTGCAAAAGACCCCTTAGCCTATGTGTACTCACATAAGCAAAGGTTTAATTTCTTACTTACTTCCTTTCTGTTATACCTATTACAACATTTATATTGCTCCCATGTCATAACTTGCTAGTTAGGTTCACCGTCATCTGCTTTTGACTACTCTCCACTTTCATGTCCTCCCCTTTCTTCCTCTCCGCCCGGTGCCTTAGAGCGTGGGGGAAGGGGTGGGGGATGATAGGACTTAGTCTTTCAGACTAACGGTTTTTGAACCATATCATTTTAGGGGATCGCGGAGCCCAGCATGGAGGAGCAGCCCAGGAGGCCAGTACGCTTGGAGATGGGACAGTCTAGCACGGGAGTCCAGACTACGGGGACTGTGAGTCCCGGCCCTTTAGTAGAGATTTAGTTTTGCTTCCGCATTGAGTGATTTTGTAGTGAGGACTTGATGTACAGGGCATGAGCCCTTTTATTTCTAGACTATTTATACTCTGATGATTTTCTGTGGACACTCCCTTCGTGGAGTTTATTTATATGTGATATTTTCTTCTTGTGGACTGCAATTCTCTTCCTTTACTTCGTGCTACTTGATTGTGATCGAAAAGGCCGGCAGAATCGGCGCGTTGTAGTGGCGACCTTCCCGGGTGCGAAGGTGTCACCGCAAAGCGGCGGTTCTGGGCATAAGACCCCGGGTTTTCAAAAAAAAAAAGGGGTCTTACAAAGTGGTATCAGAGGCGAAACATCGATCGGATTAGTAGCAGTCCACAAATCCCTGGGTCACCCCCGCGCGAGTTTAGTTTGCGGACAAACTAAGCAGCGGAAGCAGTGGTGTGCCCATAAGGGGAATCACATATAATTGTCCACCTTTAGTTCTTTCGAACCGTATTCTCATAATAAACATTTTCTTTTCGCAGCCCTCAGCGCAGCCTACTCCACAGGGTGAGGTCTTGCAGACTCCGGATGCTGCACCACCTCCACCAGCTCCCGCTCCTTTCCTTCAGACGGAAATGGGGCAGACTTTGACAGCCATCCTGGAAGCCTTCAGGGCTCAACAGGCTCCGGCTCCGCAGTTGATTCCGGGAGCCAACTGGCTGAGTATATTCCGAGGACTTTCTCCCCGTCCTACTTGGGGACAGAGACGGCAGTTCGGACAGAGGAGTGGTTGGACATCATGCATGAGATGCTGACTGGGATACGATGCCCGGTGGAGGAGAGGGTGGCACTGGTGGTCTCATGCCTAGAGTCCCATGCCAAGAGGTGGTGGAAGACGCTCCTGGACAAGACTTATGCCGACAGGGAGGTTGCGGAGGTCACTTGGGGAGAATTCAGGGTCGCGCTGTTGGAACATTTTGTTCCGCAGTCGGCCAGGGATGAGCTTGAAGACCGGTTCTTACAGCTAAAGCAGGGCACCAGGTCGGTGGTGGAGTACCATCGGGAGTTCGATCATCTAGCCCGATATGCAGATTCTTATCAGCTGGACGAAGCCGGGTACACCAAGAGGTTTTACAAGGGCTTGAAGGAGGATTTGAGGGAGGCTCTATTGTTCGTGTCCGATGGGCCTATTCCTCGGATTCTAGAGATGGCCAAGAGGATCGAAGCAGACTGGCACGCTACCCGAGGCCGGAAGCGGCCAATGGAGGATCAGAACCGTGGAGCAAGAAATGAGCAGCGACGAGGCCGTGCTACTGAGGTGGGCAGGATGGAGGATCAGCCTCGTCAGGAGGTGAGACAGGAGCCGAGGGAGCAGGTGACTCTGGCTCCCCCGCCTCTCCAGATGCGGGAGATACCAAGGCCACAGATGCAGGATGTGCAGCGACCAGGAGGGAGGGCTTACCCTCTACTAGAGTGTTTTCACTACCGACAAGTGGGGCATATCAAGAGGAACTGCCCTATGAGGAGGGGGCCCCCTCTAGCACCGCAAATTGCCCCACCTGCTCAGCACTATGGAGGCCGAGGACGCGGCCAAGGACAAGGATACCAGGGCGGAGACCGTAGGCAAGAAAGGGAGCAGGTATATGCACTGGACCTGGCCCAACCCCGGCATCCTGAGCAAGTGATCACAGGTACGACAATGTTTTGTTTGCTTTGCTTTAATTCTTTTTCCATCCTTTCCTAGGAAACTATTGTCTTTAGCATTAGGTAGTAAAAACCAAGAATAGAACTCTAAGTTAAGTCACAATCTCAGGCATTGTCTTCATTTGCGGCAAACCCGCACACACTCTCTTCGACACGGGTGCCTCGCACTCGTTTGTGTCGGAGACCTTTATCCAAGGGTTGGATGGCGTGGAGAAATTCACGGGGTCGATGATGAAGATACGGCTACCTGACGGGTCGGAGCTGTTCACCTCATCCCGTTGCAATATGGAGGCATGGATAGGCGGGAAACCTTTCGAAGCGTCAGCGACGGTCTTGCCACTGCCAGATTATGATCTGATTCTGGGTATGTCATGGCTTCATTGGAACCATGCCCAGATTGACTGCTTGGCCAAGAAGGTTACCCTTAGATATGGGGATTCTCTCATCGTGATGGAAGGTATTAGACCTGCGTCCTATATTTTCTTATCCTCTATTCAGGCCGTCAAGGCCCATCTACAGGGAGACATGGTATATCAGGTACTGTTCGAGATGACCGAGGAGAAGGACCGGATTGCCAATATACCGGTGGTTTGTGATTACGCCGATGTGTTTCCAGAGAAGCTGCCAGGATTGCCTCCGCACAGGGAGAAGGATTTCCAGATTCAGTTGGTGCCAGGGGCTAAGCCGATATCCAGGGCTCCCTATCGGATGGCCCCGAAGGAGTTGGCGGAGTTTCGGACTCAGTTGCAAGAGTTGGTGGAGGCGGGATTTGTTAGACCGAGTTCTTCGCCATGGGGAGCTCCGGTCCTATTCGTGAAGAAGAAGGATGGGACACTTCGCCTGTGCATCGATTATCGAGCACTAAACAGACTGACCGTCCGGAATACCTATCCGCTCCCCCGGATAGACGAGTTGTTCGACCAGCTGGAGGGAGCCCACTATTTCTCGAAGCTGGACTTGAGGTCAAGATACTACCAGCTGCGGATCCAGGAGGAGGATATTCCGAAGACGGCCTTCAGTAGCAGATATGGCTTGTATGAGTTCACCGTGATGCCCTTCGGGCTCACAAATGCGCCGTCGGCGTTCATGAGCCTCATGAACCGGGTTTTTGAGGCCTACCTGGATGTGTTCGTTATAGTGTTCATAGACGACATCCTGATCTACTCTAGGACGGAGGAGGAGCACACCCGGCATCTGGCACTGACTCTACAGAGGTTGCGGGAGCATCACCTTTATGCGAAATTCAGCAAGTGTCAGTTTTGGTTGAAGGAGGTGGCTTTCCTAGGCCATATTATCAGCGGAGCCGGGTTGGCAGCGGATCCCGCAAAGATTCAGGCAGTTCGAGATTGGCCGCCGTTGAAGACAGCCACCGATGTACGAAGTTTCTTGGGACTTGCCGGTTATTACCGGAAGTTCGTGAAAGGGTTCTCTCAAATTGCCCTCCCCCTCACATCTTTAACAAGGAAGGAGGCGCCTTTCGTTTGGACCGCGCAGTGCCAGGCGGCTTTCCAGGAGCTAAAGGACCGACTCATCTCAGCCCCGATACTGGCCCTTCCATCTGGAAAGGAAGGATTCCAGGTGTATACTGACGCATCATACCAAGGGATGGGAGCGGTGCTGATGCAGAACGGACATGTCATAGCATATGCCTCCCGCCAGCTGAAGACCCATGAGAGGAACTACCCGGTGCACGACCTCGAGATGGGAGCGGTCGTTTTTGCTCTGAAGGTCTGGTGCCATTATCTTTATGGAGTCCACTGCGATATCTTCTCCGATCACAAGAACTTGAAATACGTGGACACGCAGAAGGAGCTGAATATCAGGCAGAGGCGCTGGGTGGAGTTCTTAGCAGATTATCAGTATGAGATGCACTACCACCCAGGGAAGGCAAACGTGGTGGCCGACACGTTGAGTCGGAGAGCGGCCACTTCCGAAGCCAGGCCCCAGGTTATGTCCATGGAGCTAGTTCGGACCTTCAGAGATATGCAGATATCCCTAGTGTCCGAGGATGACCCAGAGCTATATAGGGAGTATCTGGCATCGATGGTGGCTATTGATGATATTCGGGACCGCATCCGGGATGGACAAAGGACAGATGCATGGGCAGAGCCGATATTCCAAGCCTTGGAGGAGGGTTCGACCGGAGATTATACCCTGCGAGACGGATTGCTACATTTCAGAGGCAGGGTTTATATACCCGCAGGAGGCCGAGTTCGGGAGGACATCATGACGGAGGCGCATTGTAGCAGATATTCTATACACCCAGGGATCACGAAGATGACGGCAGATTTGAAGAAGATGGTGTTTTGGCCAGGGATGAAGAAGGACATTATGTACTTCGTGACCCACTGCGAGACGTGCCAGTTAGTAAAGGCAGAGTGTAGACATCCCGCTGGTTTATTGCAGCCACTCCCGGTGCCGGAGTGGAAATTTGAGGACATCGCGATGGACTTCATCCATGGCCTACCTCGATCACGGACGGGAAACGATTCGATCTGGGTGATCGTGGACCGTCTAACGAAGGTGGCTAGGTTCATCCCGATCAGGAAGGACGACTCTGTTGGAGTGTTGGTTCGGAAGTTCGTGGAGCAGTATATTCGTTATCACAGCGTGCCAAGGACGATCGTATCAGATCGAGATGGGCGGTTTACGTCCAGAGAGTGGAAATCTGTGCAGGCGTACCTTGGCTCCCGACTGACTTTCAGTACGGCCTTCCACCCCCAGACTGACGGGCAGATGGAGCGTACCAATCGGACGCTGGAAGACCTTCTGAGACTATGTATTGTAGACCGCGGAGAGCCCTGGGAGAAGATGTTGCCATTGGTGGAGTTCTCGTATAACAACAGTTACCAGTCCAGCATACGGATGGCTCCTTACGAGGCCTTGTACGGGAGAAGGTGTAGGACACCGTTGTCTTGGCTGCAGGACGTGGATCCGAAGATT
The DNA here is from genome assembly GCA_039513925.1 of Platanthera zijinensis. Taxonomy (NCBI): domain Eukaryota; kingdom Viridiplantae; phylum Streptophyta; class Magnoliopsida; order Asparagales; family Orchidaceae; genus Platanthera; species Platanthera zijinensis. Next base: position 163,708,925 of record CM077083.1, on the reverse strand, counting down.
CTGGACTCAGAGTTTGTGGAAGACACGGAGGCTCAGGTGAGACTGATCCGAGACCGGATGTTAGAGGCGCAGAGCAGGCAAGCCAAGTATTATGACGCTCGGCATCGTCAGGTGGAGTTTCAGATTGGGGACCAGGTGTTCTTGAAAATCCGGCCGATGCATGGAGTTTCACGGGTGCGAGGTCGGCGGAAGTAGCTCAGCCCGAGATACATGGGGCCGTTCAGGATCCTGGAGCGGATCGGTCCTCTAGCTTATCGGCTGGAGCTGCCACCGGAGCTGGCCGGCTTACATGACGTTTTTCACGTATCTTCACTCAGGAGGGCTCTACTACGCCCGGAGTTGCAGATTACGGCCACTGATGGGCCGGTAGCCTCGGATCGGTCTGTGCAATTGGAACCGATACGGATCGATGACCAGGGGATACGAGTCTTGCGCCGCAAGAAGATCCCGCTAGTCAAGGTCTTGTGGAGGAACCACGGACGAGAGGAGCATACTTGGGAGCCTCAGGACCTGATGCAGGAAAAATACCCGGAGCTTTTTAGCCAGGTATACCTCGCAACTCCTCCGGTGTATTAGTGTTTTTCCTTATTCTCTTGTACTAGTAGAATTATTTAAAAAGGTAGAGGCTAATCCTTTGTTTATTGGGGCTAGCCCTTGCTTTATTTAACTTAGTAGGCGCTTCCACCCTCCATGGGATGTTACAAGCTTAGGCTAACCTGGTGGAAATCCCCGTAGACTTAACCTTAATTTCGAGGACGAAATTTTTGTTTTGTTTATTGGGATTTGTAACATCCCATTTTCCAATTAGACCCCCCCCCCCCTTAGGAGTGACTTGAGCATAACTAGGTCATATGAGGTAACCTAGGTGAGCCAAGGAGACCAAGTGACCTAAAAACCAAGTTGAGACTCACTTGGTCTGCAAATAGTAATTTTCAAAACTCCGATTTTGGGTGGCCTAGTAGGTTCATTGTGACTCAAAAAAATTCCCTTAGACCTAATGTGGGCTCAATGAGTCACCAAGGACCCACTTGGGTCAACCATAGTGGTCATTTTGACCAAGTCAACCCCAAGCCCAAATCAAGTCAAACCTAGCCTATATGGGCTAACCCAACCTCAAACCATCCTCCCCCTTGGGCTAGCTCTTGCATGATTATTTTTATTATATTGGGCTGCCTATATCCTAGGGATTTGACCAAGTCAACATAGGTGACTAGGAGAGAGAAAGTGAGCTCCATTTTCATGATAATGGAGGAGAGAGAAATTTTCAAGAGAGAGGGAAGGAGGATTTCGGCCAAGGGAGGCCAAAAGCCACCCTTAATGGCTGAATTCAACTCCCCTAGGGAAGGGGAGGAATTTCCAGCCGTTTCTCGGCCACCTAGACCTAGGTTCACCCCCCCCCACCATGGCCGAACCCCCCATTTATGGCCATTAATGGCTTTCTTCATAACAGCCCTCCCCCTCCCCTCTTGGCCATATAGACCTCACCAGCAAGTTAAGACGACGAGTTTCAAAGTTTTAGAAGGAGGGAGAACCATTGCCGGAGCCACCAAAGGAGAAATCGCCGCCGCCGCCGCCGCCATGCATTCCCGTCGCTCCACCCGCATCCGAGCCCGAACTCAGGTCCTCCTCCTCTCCTTCTCTCATGCTTAGATCCTAGGAATGCTTAGAATCCATTTCCATGCTCATCAAAACCGAGTTTGGTTTTTATTTTTTTGAAAATCTCCATTTTTTTTGGGTTTTTTGGAGCTCTCGGGTAGGGCGGCGCCGCCACCTCCGGCCGCCCTAGCTCCGGCCGGTGATAGCCCCCACCACCGGGAACATTTAGGGTAAGTTTCCCGGTGGTGGCGCCGCCTCAGGCCGACGGTAGATGGCCCGCAAAAATGGCTTGCGCAAGCACTATTTCGGCCTCAATCGGAGAAGATGAACAGTTGCCGTCTGATGCGCTTCAAGATTCGTGCAGGATCTTTATTTCTATTTTTCTGTTTTCTGTTTTGTTTAAATATGCAGTTCACTGTTTTTGGATTTTAGGCCCCTTATGGGCACCTGATGAAAAAGTTGTTAGCATGAAAGTTGTAGGTCCTTTCAATACCTACAATTTGATATGCTGTGGTGAAAATTTGGTAGAGTACCTAGACCTGTAGGGCCATTTTATTATGGGTATATCCTAGGTTTAGGGCTGTTTTACTATAAAACTTATTTAGGCCCCTTAGAGGCTTGTTCATCGATTTTGATCAACATGAATGTTGTAGGCTATTTAATTATCTACAGTTTGATATGTTATGGGAAATTTTATGACAAGTATTCTGACCTGTAGGGTCATTATTCTAGGGTAGGTCCTACAATTAGGGCAGATCTTTGAAAAATTCCCCACACCTAACCCTTGGTCCAAATGCTTTGAATTTTGTACAGAGGCTTAATATCACCTAGATCTAGCTCCTGTAAAAATTGGAATCCATTTAAAGAAGAATAACCTAGGGTTTTGCCCTAAACCTAGAAAAGCTAGGTTAAGGTAGTTGAAGGGTCAAATGACCTCCAAACCCTCCCAAATTTTGGTGAGGTGTCCCTGGTATAGGTATTTAGGTCTGGTTAAAATCTCAACTCATTTGGTTGAGTTTTGATTAGGAATACTCTAAACCCTAATTTTGACCTAGTAGAAGGAAGTTTAGTGAGAGGTTCTTTGGACTCTTGTGTGATCATCTCACCTCAACAGAGGATGAGATTTTGAACACTGGTTTATTTTGATCCTAAGATTACCCTTAGGGAGGATGGGATGATTTAGGGTAAGTTTACCCTAGTGCCCAAGTTCAAACCCTAAATGTGGACTTTGGGGGTTTGTGAAGGACATAAGGGCAAATGCCCTTGTATGGCCTTGAGTTTTGGTGGAGAGGTTTTTAAGGAGTTTGTAACTCTCTGGATTTAATTTTAGAGAGTTTTGAGGTAGGTAGCTACCTCAAAACCTAAACCCTAATTTTAGGGCAGAAGGGTTTTTAGGTCAAAACAGTATTTTAAACTCTTTACAAAGCCATGAAATTTGGGTAGTGTGTTGCTAGGGTAGTTAGGACCCTTGGATAAATTTCCTAGAATATTTGGATAGGTATTTCTAGTACTTTATTCATAATGTGGTTATAGCCCTTTTTGATGTTTTATTTATTAAAGATCTTTAATTCAAATAAGGCCCCTTGAAACTCTGGAATTAGATGTTGTTGGCCAGTAGGAAAGCCCATGAATTTTATTTTAATTTTATGTTGATTAAATAAAATAGTCTCTTCATAAGTTTTATTAAAGGGCTCTATGTTTTAAAAATATTTTATGGCTTTAATATTTTCTGGAAAATTATGAAAGTTGGTAAATAGTGTTTTTAAATCATTATGAATCAGTGGGATTTTTCTCTGGATTTTTGGAGTTATGGATTTAGTACTTGATTCACAAGCATGCTAGTTTAGGGTTTTTGGTAAATGATTTATTAAAAATTAATTTCCAGCAGGAAAATTATGAAACTTGTAGAGCACTGTTTTCATAGTATTTCTAGTACCCTGTAATTAATTTAAATTATTTGGAAGAGAATTTGTTATAGTTTATTCATTAAACATGAAGAAATTGGATTATTACAAAATTATGTTTAGGCCCCTTAGACCATAGGAAAAATTGCCAAACCTTGTATATGTTATTTTTAGATACATTAATATTTGTCTTAAATTTATTATGATTTATACATGACTGAAAAGTATAATCCTTGTACAAATTTGGAAGACCATGGATTTAATAAAAATTAATTGATTATTAGATTAATTAGAAAAAATTGTTATTATCGGAAATTGATTCAATAATGTCATGATAGGTCCCCAGTAAATAACTCAGGTCGTTCGGAAGAAAATACAAGGACAACCTATCATGGACATCTTTTAGAATAGGGTGGTCTGCGATTAGTAATTTTTGGGAAATGGGTAACAAGATAAGGTTTGGGTTAGCATAAGGGATAGCTTGTGTTGGTTGGATTTAAAGAAGTGGATGGATCACCAGAGGAGGTTTCAAGTGTGGTGAGGAATGAGTTGGTGTGCACTAGAAGGTGCACGGCCCGACGAAGGATCGTCGTCCCCGTAAGAGTGAAGAGTCAAATTCACCCTAGGTTTAGTTTGATGAAATTTATAAGGAGGATCGGGTTAAGGGAGATCAACCAACAATAATAAGTGCCTTGCGAAAGGGAACTTCGGGCCGTAATGCACCGTCTTGGTTCCTAGTGCCCCTTGAGAGCCCTTCACGGGGTATGCCGGGGGCAGTCCTGGGCTAACGTAAATCTTAAAACAAACGAAAGAGTAATTAGCCTAATAGGGATTCACATTGCACACACTCATTAGTTAGGGTTGGTAATGGTTAAGTCGTCCCGAGGTGTTCAAGGGGGCGCTGTTCCGTGGGGTTCTAAGGGATGGAGTCTGGAGATGAGCCGGACGGTTTAGTCCGGGGAATTTGGTCTCGGACGTGGTTAATACAGACGGTTTAGCCCGGGAGTTTGACACTTTAAATTGTTATATATTAAATTACTGCATGTGCACAAAAATAGGAAGGATTAAGGTGGTGGGTTCTCGATATCGGGGAGTTCGATTGCACCGACACCGATATCGTCGACTCGGCAAGGTGACTAGCACTAAGCCAAGGTTAAGTCCGGCGGACCAGTCGGCAAGAGTACGCAGGAGTCCGCCTCGTGCACCAGGCGTTGAGGGCGTACGATAGGTCAGACCAGTAGTGCTTTTACTGGTTTTGAGGTGGGCGAGGCCCAACCCACCGCTTCCGTCTGCCACTACGGGAGTATCCTGGGAGTTATCTCCAGAAAGGGGGAACTAAAGGTTTGTGTACACAAAGTTGGGTGGGTGAGTTGCACTGCATGACATAACATACCCACCATATAGCTGCATATCATAATCATTCATAACAACCTTGACACCTAAAGTATAAGTGGAATGGGACGCTTATACTTTAGGACTTGCAAAACGACCCCTTGGTCTATAAGCTTGTGTGGGCAAGTTTATAACTCAAAGGTTAATTTCAATATATATATATGCTGCTGTTTGATAACCGACACCCCAACGTATAAGTGGTATGGGACACTTTATACGATGGGAGCCTTGCAAAAGACCCCTTAGCCTATGTGTACTCACATAAGCAAAGGTTTAATTTCTTACTTACTTCCTTTCTGTTATACCTATTACAACATTTATATTGCTCCCATATCATAACTTGCTAGTTAGGTTCACCGTCATCTGCTTTTGACTACTCTCCACTTTCATGTCCTCCCCTTTCTTCCTCTCCGCCCGGTGCCTTAGAGCGTGGGGGAAGGGGTGGGGGATGATAGGACTTAGTCTTTCAGACTAACGGTTTTCGAACCATATCATTTTAGGGGATCGCGGAGCCCAGCATGGAGGAGCAGCCCAGGAGGCCGGTACGCTTGGAGATGGGACAGTCTAGCACGGGAGTCCAGACTACGGGGATTGTGAGTCCTGGCCCTTTAGTAGAGATTTAGTTTTGCTTCCGCATTGAGTGATTTTGTAGTGAGGACTTGATGTACCGGGCATGAGCCCTTTTATTTCTAGACTATTTATACTCTGATGATTTTCTGTGGACACTCCCTTCGTGGAGTTTATTTATATGTGATATTTTCTTCTTGTGGACTGCAATTCTCTTCCTTTACTTCGTGCTACTTGATTGTGATCGAAAAGGCCGGCAGAATCGGCGCGTTGTAGTGGCGACCTTCCCGGGTGCGAAGGTGTCACCGCAAAGCGGCGGTTCTGGGCATAAGACCCCGGGTTTTCAAAAAAAAAAAAAGGGGTCTTACAGGTAGGTACCTCAAAACCTAAACCCTAGTTTTAGAGTAGAAGGGCTTTTAGGTCAAAGCAGTAGTTTAAATGCACTCAAAAGCTATGAAACTTGGGTAGAGTATTTCTAGGGTAGTTAGGACCCTTGGCTGATTTTACTAGAATTTTTGGATTATTGTTTTTAGTACTTCATTCATGAATATGTGTATAGCCCTATTTGATGTTTTATTTATTAAATATTTTTAATTCAAATAAGGCCCCCTTGAAACTATGGAATTAGATGTTGTTGGCCACTGGGAATGCTCATGAATTTTAGTTTAATTTTATGTTGAATAAATAGAGAGTTCTTTCACAAGTGTTATTAAAGGGCCTTATGGTTTAAAAATATTTTATGGCATAAGTAGTTTTCTGGAAAATTATGAAAGTTGGTAAATAGAGTTTTTAAATCATTTTGAATCAGTGGGATTTTATTCTGGATTTTTGGAGTTATGAATATAGTACTTGATTCACAAGCATGCTAGATTAGGGTTTTAGTAAATGATTTATTATAAATTAATTTCCAGCAGTAAAATTATGAAACTTTTATAGTACTATTTTCATGGTATTTCTAGTACCCTGTAATTAATCCAAATGATTTAGAAGAGAATCTGATATAGTTTATTCATTAGACATGAAAGAAATGGATTATTGCAAAAATATGTTTAGGCCCCTTAGACCTTAGTGAAAATTGCCAAACCTTGGATATATCATTTTTTAGACATATTAGTATTTTTCTTAAATTTATTATGATTTATACATGACTGAAAAGTATACTACTTGTTCAAATTTGGAAGACCTTGGATTTTAGTAAAATTAATTAATTAATAGATTAATTGAGAAAATTGTTATAACCGGGAATTGATTCAATTATGTCGTGACAGGCCCCCAGTAAATAACTCAGGCTGTTCGGATGAAAACACAAAGGACATCCTATCATAGACATTACTTAGAATAAGGTGGTCTGTAGTTAGTAACTTTGGGAAATGAGTAACAGGATAAGGTTTGGGTTAGCGTAAGGACAACTTGTGTTGGTTGGATTTAAAGAAAGAGGATGGATCACCATAGGAGGTTTCAAGTGTGGTGAGGAATGAGTTGATGCGCTCTAGAAGGTGCGCGGGACCGACGAAAGATCGCCGTCCCCGTAAGAGTGAAGAGTCAAATCCACCCTAGGTTTAGATTGATGCAATTTATAGAGGGAACGGGTAAGGGAAAAAAAACCAATAATAATAAGTGTCTTGCGAAAGGGAACTTCGGGGCATAATGCCGCCGTCTTGGTTCCTAGTGCCCTTTGAGAGCCCTTCACGGGGTATGCCGGGGGCAGTCCTGGGCTAACGTAAATCTTAAAACAAACGAAAGAGTAATTAGCCTAATAGGGATTCACATTGCACACACTCATTAGTTAGGGTTAGTAATGGTTAAGTCGTCCCGAGGTGTTCAAGGGTCGCTGTCCTGTGGTATTCTAAGGGAAGAAGTCTGGAGATGAGCCGAACGTTTTAGTCCGTGGAATTTGGTCTCAGATGTGGTTTATACAGACGGTTTAGTCCGGGAGTTTGACACTTTAAAATTGTTATATATTAAACTGCTGCATGTGCATAAAATAGGAAAGATTGAGGTGGTGGGTTTTTGATATCGAGGAGTTCGATTGCACCGACACCGATATCGTTGACTCGGCAAGGTGACTAGCACTTAGCCAAGGTTAAGTCCGGCGGACCAGTCTGCAAGAGTACGCAGGAGTCCGCCTCGTGCACCAGGCTTTGAGGGTGTACGATAGGTCAGACCAGTGGTGCTTTTACTGGTTTTGAGGTGGGCGAGGCCCAACCCACCGCTTCCGTCTGCCACTACGGGAGTATCCTGGGAGTTATCTCCAGAAAGGGGGAACTAAAGGTTTGTGTACACAAAGTTGGGTGTGTGAGTTGCACTGCTTGATCATCATACCCACCATATAGCAGCATGCCATAATCATTCATAACAACCTTGACACCTAAAGTATAAGTGGAATGGGACGCTTATACTTTAGGACTTGCAAAACGACCCCTTGGTCTATAAGCTTGTGTGGGCATGTTTATAAATTAAGGTTAATTTGATATATGTATACCTGTTGCGTGATAACCGACACCCCAACGTATAAGTGGAATGGGACATTTATACGATGGGAGCCTTGTAGAAGATCCCTTGGCTTTCTCACATAAGTGGAGGTTTAATTTCTTACTTACTTACCTTTTTGTTTTACCTATTACAACACTTATATTGCTCCCCTGTCATAACTTGCTAGTTAGTTCCACCGTCACCTGCTTTTGACTACTCTCCACTTTCATGTCCTCCCCTTTCTTCCTCTCCGCTCGGTGCCTTAGGGCATGAGGGAAGGGGTGGGGGATGATAGGACTTAGTCTTATAGACTAATGGTTTTTGGACCACATCATTTTAGGGAATCGTGGAGCCCAGCCCGGAGGAGCAGCCCAGGAGGCCGGTGCGCTTGGAGACAGGGCAGTCTAGCTCAAGAGTTCACACAGCCGGGACCGTGAGTTCCATTTCTTAGTAGCAGTTTGTTTTTCAGCTTCCGTTTGAGTGACCATGTAGTGAGGTATTGTTGTACCAGGCTTAAGCCCTCTTCCTTTCAGTACTATGTTTTTACTCTGATGTTATATTGTGGACACTCCCTTCGTTGAGTTTACATATATGTGATTTATTATTGTGGACTGCATTTCTCTTTCTTTACTACTTGCTACTTGATTGTGATCGAAAAGGCTGGCAGAATCGGCGCGTTGTAGTGATGACCTTCCCGAGTGCGAAGGTGTTACCGCAAAGCGGCGGTTCTGGGCATAAGACCCCGAGTTTTGAACGAAAAAAAGGGGTCTTACACTACTAGTGTAATTTCTATTGCTAAGAATCCTGTTTCACATAGCAAGACTAAGCACATAAAAATTAAGTATCATTTTATCAAGGAGCATGTTGAGAAAGAAGACATTTGCCTAGTGTTTGTCTCCTCTGATAAGCAAGTGGTTGATATCTTCACTAAGTCACTAGATGAATCCAAGTTCAACACCTTTAAATTTAATTTGGGTATGTTGAACTTATAATAGCTTCAAGTACTCAATAAAGTATTATGCTTGGTACAGGTTTGTTCTTTTTGTAGGTGCTGCAGACCTAGTGGAAAGTAAGATGAGAGAAGATGCTTCTTCACAAGTGGTATCAGCAGCTGCAGGACTAGAGACTTTCAAGTAGTCTTTTCAAGTGGTGTAGAGAATTTCCTGTGATACTGAATTTCAAGTGTTGTCAAGTGATATCAAGTGATATACAAGTCAGCCCTGTATAAGGGACATGTTGGCAGCTGCAATCCTGGCTTCATCTACATAAGCTAAGGGGAGAACTCAAGGGGAGAAAAAGATCTGATGCTCCTTCCTAACTATCTGAAGAGGTAAAAAAGGGGGAGATATAGAGGTCATGTTTACCTTTAGTTGATCAAGCTCAAGGGGGAGAGATAGAAGATGACTATTAGAAAGGATCAAGCTCCTTCATGGAAGAAACACAAGGGGAGAAAGTCATGGGGAGACCAGGTTGATTAAGCAAAAAAGGATCAAGCTAAGAGGTAATCCTCTAAGGTGTAACTTACCCTGCAGTAATCCAAGGGGAGTAGGTAAAATTCATTTCACTGAATTTAATACTGAATTTAATACGAATATGCTTTTATTGTCTCTGTAATGTGTATCTCATTGACTAAGGTAATTGATCAGTGGTTTTGACATCTTCAAATAGGGGGAGATTGTTGGGACCATTGATCCCAATGACCCTTATTTGATGATGTCAAACATGTCAATGAGATATACATAGTTGTATTTGATATATGGTTAAGTTCATGCACACAGGTTAGTCTTTTTCACAATGATTGGACAACTAGTTCAAGAGACAATGACAGGGTGATTCAAGGTGGAGCTGAAACTCAAAAAACTACCTAAGTCCAAAAGCATTGAGTGAGACAAGCTCACTCAATGCCATTCTGTTAATTGTGCTGAGGGAAGGCAGGCAGTCAAAACTTACAGTATTGCAAAGGCAGAAATTAGGCTAAGTACAGAAGCGTTGAGTGAACACAATGCTCTCAATGCCATCAAGCAAAGCTGAAAAAATTTCTAAGTCCAGAATCGATGAGTCTACCATTCATCGAGCTGAGTTATCTTTCATCGACCGGAGTTCAGAGTCCGTTGATCTCAACTTTTACCTATAAAAAGGACTCAGCTATCAGAATCGTCGACCGGAGTTAAGGTTTCATCGACCAGAGTTCAGATTTCGTCGACCAGAGTTCAGATTTCGTCGAACTCAGCCTTCACCTGAAGAAAGAACTTGGCTGAGAGAATTTGTCGATCTCAGCTTCACTGTTTCGTCAAGCTGAGCTCAGGTTTCATCGAACTGAGCTCGAAGTTTGTCGACCTCAACCTTCACCTGAAGAAAGAACTGGGTTGAGAGAATTCGTCGATCTTATCTTCACGGTTTCGTCAAGCTGAGCTCAGGTTTCGTCGAACTGAGCTCGAAGTTCATCGACCTCAGCCTTCACCTGAAGAAAGAACTTGGTTGAGAGAATTCGTCGATCTCAGCTTCACTATTTTGTCAAACTGAGCTAAGATTTCGTCGAGCTAAGCTTGAAGTTCGTCGAACGCAGGATTTTAGAAAAGTTAGTTGATTTTGGCTAAGTCCAGAATGATGCTGACTCAGCAAAGTCAACAAGTCAACAAAGTTCAGATTCGATGCAAATCGACATTAACGTCCTCGTTAGTTTACAATGGATCTCAAGTTAATAAAGTTGAGGTTTTAACCAACGTTAAAACTGATACACGTGTCGATCATCTTGCCAATGTGACGAGATTATAAATAGCAGAAGAGATCGAGATCTAATGATTATTATTGGATTAATTTCTGATTAACTTTCTAAAAAACAAGAAGCGGAGTTCATCGTCTTTATCCCCCATTGTTGCAGAAGCCAAGAATCTCAAGTTCAAATCTGAAGGGCTTCTGAGTTTGCTAGTGCAATCAACATCCACTCTAGCAGGTTTAGAGTAATCCTCTGAGAGAGATGAATCATCCTAGGTATGCCTTAGCTGAAGTTATCTTCTCGATCCAAGCTGAGAAAGAATCTGAAGATCAATTCACTGGATCAAAGAAGAAGGAAGGGTTAAAATCTGATCAGTCCAGATCGGGAGATATTCCTGAGAAGAAGAAGCAGATTCATCTGCTAGTTGATTCCATAACAAGTCGGGCATCATTTCAAGATCATTGTATCATCTTGTTGCTGTGAAGACAAAGTAGGGGCTGACATCTGCTAGGTCCAGGTAGACAGGCACAGAGAATTTACTCTGGTGTCTGTAATTCATTATCTTGAATATTTCTGTATAAGACTCATTTTGAATCTGAGTGGTAAGGCTAAGGCATGAGTTGTAAGCCTATGTTATAAAGGCTGAGGTAGGGCAAGAGTTTCCTGAGTTGTAGGTGTGTGGATTCACACTGAGGTAGGGCAGGATTGCCTGAGCTGTATGAGTGTGCAGTCACTCTTAGGTAGAGTTCTTGGGAAGAACTTGACTTATAGGATCTTGGTGATCTGAGTGGTAGGGCTTGTACCTGAGTGGTAGGAGTCGATTGGGCTCTGAGCTGTAAGATCTAAGGATCTGAGAAAGATAGAAGGAAGTTTGACCGAATCTAGTATATTGCTAGATAGGCGAAGGGGGAAAGTGGATGTACCCATCAATTGGGGAACCACTATAAATCTTTGTGTACTGTACTGTGTACTGTGCTGATATTGATTATGATAAGATTGTTGTATTGTGATTTTAATCAACAAGTTACCTAAGTTTTTTAAATTGGACCTATTCACCCCCACCCTCTAGGTGATTAGTTGTTCTTGAAATCAAGACTTTCATTATGCTCCAACTGGGGCACGATATCAAGAATTTGCTTGTCGCTCAGTACACACTTCCACAGTACACACTTCCGCAACTAGCTCTCGTCGAAAACATCGTGCATGCCAGGAAACTTTGGAGGCAAATCCAGCCTGTAAGCCGATACACCAATCCGCTCAATAACCTTGAAAGGTCTCATATACCTAGGGTCCAACTTGCAGTTCTTACCAAACCACTTAACGCCAGACATTGGGAAAACCTTAATAAAAACCATGTCCCCAACAACAAATTCCAATTCAGTCCTTCGACGATTTGCGTTCTTTTCATAACGCTCCTGAGCTATCCGAAGCTTCTCTCGAATACGCTTAACAGAAATATCCATTTCTTACAAGGCCTCCGGACCCCACAAAGGCCTCTCACTAACCTCAGCCCAAAATAAGGGAGTTCTGCAACGTCTCCCATACAAAGCCTCAAACAGGGTCATCTGCAAACTCTCTTGATAACTGTTATTGTATGAAAATTACATCAGTCTCAAACGCTCATCCCACGCTCCTCCGTGGTCCAAAATAATACATTTGATCATATCCTCCATGACCTGATTTACTCTCTCCGTCTGACCATTTGTCTGCGGATGATAGGCGGTGGAATACCTCAAATCGGTACCCAACCCCTCCTGTAAACTTTTCCAAATGCGAGACGTAAACCTGAAGTCTCATTCTGATACAATACTAACAGGCACTCCATGTAACCTGATGACCTCATCCAAGTATAACTCAGCTATTTTCTTCATGGAGTAGTCGATCTTGAACGACATGAAGTGAGCACACTTTGTCAATCTGTCCACTATAACCCAAACTGAATCGTGTCCTCGGAGAGATCTCGGAAATCCAGTAATAAAATCCATCGAAATACTCTCCCACTTCAAACTCGGAATTTTTAAGGGCGTCAACTTGCCTCCAGACCTTACAAGACTGGCCTTCACTCGCTTGCAGTTAAAACACTCGGATACAAACTTAGCTATATCGCCCTTCATACCACACCACCAAACGATCTGCTTCAGATCCTTATACATTTTAGTGGAACCGGGGTGGTAGGCAACACTAAGACCATGTGCCTCTATGCATAACTTAAATTGAATATCCTCGATTACGGGAATACAAAATCTATTGCGGTACTTAAAGGTACCCGCGTCATCAATCGAAAAATCTGGTAATTACCTTTACGCAGTTCTATTGTAAAGGTGCAGCAAATCAGGATCCTTCTTTTGATGTAGCCTCATAAGTGTAATCCATGAAGGCTCTAATACTTCCAAAGTGATGGGCGAGTCGCTACTCCCCACCGATATGTCCATCAAGAGAAATACCTCCACTAGCGAATCCACAGAAAGATTAAAAATTTTCGCTGAATTCCTACTCAGGGTGTCGGTTACCACATTAGCTTTGCCCGAATGGTATTGGATCTCAACATCATAATCTGCAACATATTCCAGCCATCTCTGCTGGAGCAATTCAATTCCTTTTGAGTTAAGACGTACTTCAAACTCTTATGATCAGTATAAATCTGGCACAGATAGCCATATAATAGATATCTCAATAACATTAGGGCATAGATCATAACTGTGAACACTAAATCGTGCGTAGGGTAATTCCTCTCATGTACCTTTAACTGTCTAGACTCATACGCAATCACTTTTCCTTCTTACATCAACTTGCAACAAAGTCCAACGTGCAATGCGTCCACATAGACAACATATTCCAGTCCTTCGGTAGGCAAGGACAAAACCGGAGTAGTGCACAATCCCCTTTTTAATTCCTGAAAAGCCTCTTCGCACTTATCGCTCCAAACGAAAGTTGCGTTCTTCTGCGTCAATTTATTCAATGGTGCAGACAACGTGGAGAAACCTTCCAAAAACCTTCTATAATAGCCTGTTATCCCTAGGAAGCTCCTTATCTCTTTGGGGGTAGCAGGTCTATTCCAATCCATAACAGCAGCTATCTTTTCTGCGTCCACAAAAATTCCATCCTTATTAACCACATGACCCAGAAAAGAAACATAAGGAAGCCAAAACTCACACTTGATTAGCTTGGCATACAATTTATGCTCCCTCAAGATAGACAAAACTAAACGCAAGTGCTGGGCATGCTCATCAGCACTACGGGAGTATACCAGAACATCATCTATGAATGCAACAACGAAACGGTCCAGAAAGTCCTTAAACACTCTGTTCATCATATTCATAAAGGCAGAGGGTGCATTAGTCAATCAAAAAGACATCACCAAAAACTCAAAATGTCCATGCCATGAATGAAAAGCATTCCGCGGAATATCCGTCTCACGAATCCTCAACTGATGGTAGCCTGAACGAAGGTCAATCTTTGAAAACACAGTGCTACCACGCAACTGATCAAACCAGTCATCTATTCTCGGCAGGGGATACCTATTCTTGATGGTTATCCTATTTAGCTCTCTATAATTAATGCACAGCCTCATCAGTCCATCCTTTTTCTTTACAAACAGCACAGGAGCACCCCACGGTGAAAAAACTGGTCTAATGAATCCATTTTGCAGTAACTCATCCAACTGGGTATGCAGCTCCTCCAGCTCACGCGGGGCCATACAATACGGCGCCTTAGCAATAGGACGGGTACCCGGCTCCAAATCTATGACGAACTCCACGTCTCTCTCAGGCGGAAGACTAGGGAGATTATCTGGAAATACATCAGGAAACTCGCTACTACAACAATCTCCTCTACACACGGAAATTTACCACCGGTCGCCAGCACCAAAACCAAACAGGCAAAACATTCGGAATTTACAAGCTTCCGAGCACAAACCGCAGAAATAGCGGAGAAACTTGGTGCGAAAAACATAAACACTCCTGGGTTTACCATTGTCCATCTTAAAGTCCAAACGCTTGACCTTGCATTGGATGACCGCATCATACTTGGACAACAAGTCCATGCCCAAAATCGCATCGAAATCTTCCAAGTCTATCACCTTCAGATCAGCAACTGCTAGAAAATCGCCTAACAGAATCAGACAACTCTGAATGTCTTAGTCTGACACCACTGATTTGTCAGAAGGAAACTTGATGCTAAAAGCATTGCCAACACGATCGAGGGTTAAACGGCGACGCTCTACAAAGGACCTAGCCACAAACGAATGGGTAAAGCTGGAATCAAAAAGAATGCATGCCCAGCAGTTCATTACCTTAAACTTTCCTATAAAATCGTATACGCAACAAAGGGAACAAACGTAAGAACTACAACTACAAAAATAAAAGCTAAAACTAGGTTAGGATCTAACCTGAAATCACTTGAGTAGACGTCTGAGCTTCCTCCAAAGACACCACGTTCAGCTTTCCCTTCCCCTTGTCCAATTATTGTGGTGGCGGCAAGGACTGAAGTGGAACCGGTTGCAACGGGGGCTAAGCCTGCGGGAACTTTGACCTGAAATGTCCTTTCTGTCTGCACTGGAAGCAAACCTTTTCCTTTCCCCAACAATGGGCAGTGTCGTGCCCCCTCCGCTTACATGCAAAACAAACCAATTCTCCTTTAGGAGCACTCTGAATCACATGAACTTGCTCCTGCTTTTGAGCTCCTAATCTCTTGTAACACCTTTCGGACGGATGGCCTGGCAGGCCACAGAAACTAAATATCTTTGTACTCCTTTTCCTCGAAGTAGCACCGAATTCTTGGGAACTCTTACTCCCACCAGTCTTCCTCTTATCCTTTCTCATTTGTTGACCTCAATTCTTGGCATTGTCAATCATCTCAACCTTCAGAGTAGCCTCCACAACTTTAACATAGCTCTCGGATCCATAATCACTAGCCAGCTGCTGGATGTCATTCCTAAAACTACCTAGAAAACGCTTAACTCGATTAGACTCCGAAGACACCATGCCAGGGGCAAAACATCACAATTTGATGAACTCCATCCCATACTTGCTAACAGTGAGCTGTCGTTGCTTTAGATGCAGGAAATCATTCATCATACGGTCCCTCTCGACCAATAGAAAAAACTTTTTTAGCAGCAATTCCTTAAAGGATTCCCATGAACACCCATCCTTAAGGTTTTTCTTCTCTCTTAGCCACCAACTCTTTGCAAGTCCCTTGAGATGGTACGCAATGACCATTACTCTTTGGTCCACTGAAACTCCTGAGTAAGCAAACATCTCCTCGATGGCTATAATCCAATCATCCAAAGACATAAAATCTGCTCTACCATCATAGGTAGGGGGTCCTAGTCTCTGGAAATGTGAAATAAATGTCATATCTGGTGGCAACAAAACCGGGGGCACCAGAGGAGCAGGGGGAATAGGAACGGTTTGACCCACAGCTGGGTCTTGCACTCTTGGCGGATGAATAGCAACAACCGACAACAATGCCTGGATCTGTGACTGCATCTCCAACATTTTCCTCGACAGAGCCTCATTGCTCTACCGCAATCCTTCTATGACGGCCTCACTCTGGGAACCAGACGATTCTCCCTCCGATTGGGGAGTCGAACTCATCACCGGACGTTTAGGCGACATCTAAATGAATAATGAATATCTAATCAAAACCTAGCTTAAACACTAGAACCAAACAACTTAGTTCCGACAATACATAATTAAACACTTGCTCTTGCTGCTAACTTGCTTTGGGATTTTCATTTATGATGTCATGCCTAAACTTAGGATGATATACCATCATCCTACTGACTCATGCGCCTAAACCATGAATGCATGAATTCTTATCCCTTTTGATTCAAAATCATGTGTATACGTATGTCATCATGTAAATCTTTAGCTTGGCACGTGTATTGATGCAATGTTATGTCATGCATGTTGTGTTATGCAATCTAAAAAGGCCTTAATGCATGTTATGAGCGGCATACACATGAAATATTCTGCATCTCATACTACATAATATCGCATGCAATGAAAATAAAAATCTAATATGTATTCATGTGATGATGTTACGCATTCCATACTACATAACAGACACATGTTGTCTCCTATGAGAATTCATATACAAACACATATTATGCATCCAATACTACATAATATGCCCTGTATTCTTCTTATCATGCTTATGAGTGTAGTTTTCATGCTTCAGCCAAGACGTACTGATGACACATCGGTGTGTGTATGAAATGAAACTTAGGCAACTAACACAAACCTGAGATAGTTGTTCGACCAATTGTCAAACAACCTATCCCTCTGATACCAACTATCACAATCCGCACTTTCTCTGTATTTAACAATATATCAGAGTAAGGGAAAATGCGCGTTATGATGCACACGTCAGTAGGGTATAACTGCAGACGCTCAGACAAAACTCCAACTTAACACTTCTATAAAAGATCTATAAGTTATTTATAGAAAATCAAGTTTAAGTTAAGCGGTTAGCTATATCCCTTGGCTCAGTGGCTCATCTAAACTACGAGAAAAAGATAGTTATACACTGTGAAAAATACTTTATTTACAAAATTAGATGTCCTATATGTGTATAAACATCCTTAGAGGATAACTCATGGTATGCAAGACTCTAGATTTATAATATTAAGAAAGTAGCTTTTATAATCGTTAAATATAGTGATTTGGATTTCAAATATGGCATGTATGAAGTAATAATAGTAATTTTTATTCTTTAAAATACCTAACATGCAACCTAGCATAAAACCTTCCCAGAGACCAAGTAAAAACAACCACAAAGAGTTAAACTAGCAGCTGGCAAAGTATTTAATATTCCAGAGAAAACTACCAATGGGCGTCAACAACCTGACACGAACCCGCTGAAAGTATGCAAGTCTAAACTAAAAACCAAAACTACAAACTACCTCACTGGGGTGAGAAAAACCACTGTAATAACTGCAGTCCAAACGCTACCACCCAACACAGTCGCTCCACCGGCTATAGCCCTGAACCTGAGGCATTCAAAAGAAGAACACCTCAGTAAGAAAATACAAGTGGCAATGAAAGTAAGCAGGTAATAAGTAAAAAGGCAATAAAGGGTTTACCAAACCCGACTATAAGGAATGATGAAACCACAGCTGATTAGCCAAATATAAATAGGTAAAAAAATAAAAGTCTGCAATAAAGAAGTTAAAAGAACATTGCACCAAGTGCGGAACGAAGCCATGATTCGACAAAATCTGCAAAGATTAGCATAAAATAGCATAAACTGATCTAAGAAGCAAACAGAGCACATAATAGCTCGGAAACATGAGTCATTAACACAAGGTAAAAAAACCAGGCCGGATTTGGTGACCAAAACGTCCAAACCCGAACTACTAGACCCAAATGTCTTACAAAGGCACTGCGGAGGTGGCCACCTGGCCCAACACAACCCAACAGACCACAAACAGAGACCAACCAAACCACCAAGTGTAATGACTGACAAACCATCATCCCGTCGGTGGTCCTTTATACACTGCCAACCTTAAAAGCCACTTTGGGATCTCCTCGGAACTATTTCATACTCTATGATTTTTACCCAGTATATACGCTGAATTTTCCTTAGGCTGAACTATGATATTCGATGGATTCTACCTTACGATACATATCAAATCTATCACTTATACTCGAAGAATTCCTATCGTCGATACTCGAGAAACTAACCTGTGATATTCAATGAATTCGGTGATGAAACTCGTCGAAACTTACTTACCCAAAACCCGACGATTTCCGCTCGCTGATACACACCAAAAATTCCTTAAACCACTAACTCTAGTCTCCTTGGCTTGGCTGAAATCTTGCCCTAACCTAGGGATTCTTTCATGATTTAACTTACACTACTCCTACCCTCTAAAGGAGGAGGAAGAGCAAAGAAAAGACGGAAAAACTATGGATGGAAATAGACATGCAAAGGAGGAAATCCACTTGCCTTGTTACTTCAAAAAAATCGCTGCCCGCTCGAACTACAACAAGGATCGGCCCTGAAAAGGCCCTAGAAACGCTTCCTGAAACTTTTGGAGGAGAAAAGAGGTCAAAATTGCTAACCCTAATGCCTAAAAATCAAGAAAACGGGGAAAACTTACCATGATCGGGTAGATACCGACGAGAGCTTTCTGAATCTCTACTCTATCGAGAAATCCGACAATAAATCGTTGGAAATCACCGGCCGAAAGCACGCGGGACATTGCTCCTCTTCTGCTAGCGAAAATGGACGCCACTCGGGTAAGAAGATGATGAATAGGTTTTTGACGTGGCCTTTTCTTATTTATACTTATTTTTATATATATAATAATATATTAATTATTTAAATAACGTCAAAACAACCCGAAATCCAAACCAATTCGAAATATTATGAAAATCGAATCGTAGCTAAATACCGACGCTACGAATCTAACGGATAATCCGAAATCAAAATCCGACAAACCAAACTCGGGTAAAACACCATCCGAAGATAAAATGCCACCACATCCCTATAAAAGCTCCGTCGATTCACCAAAACAGACCTGGCTCGTGAGGGAAGGTGTACAACCATGCCACAACCAACCACACCGAAAAAACCCCTTAGCAAACCCATGCTCCATTAAACGACACTTGTTAACTACACGTCAACGTAACTCCCTGACATCAAAAATATGCCACTACGGGAATTAAAATAAACACTGAAAAATCAGGGGCGTTACAGCTGGCTCCTCCAGAACTCCTTCCGCCACCTTCACCTGTGTGCGGATCTCCTCCACTTCCATCTCCTCTGACCCCACTCCGGCCTCCTTCTTGGACATCTCCTCCATCCTCCTCTCCATCTTTTCGGCTCCACCCTGCCAAGAGATGGAGTTCAATGTAGTGACATAACACTCCCTTGCCACTTTGGGATCTCCTCAGACCCTAACCTGGATTCCCTCAGCGGTGAACTTTAAGCACTGATGGAAGGAGGAGGGTACGCAGTGGAAGGTGCTGATGAGGGGCTGTCCGAAAATGGCGTTGTAGCTGCTGGGGGCATCCACTATGATGAATCTACAATTCCTGTACTATCCCCCCCCCTAAGATGACATGGAGTCCCACTCCTCCTTCCACCTCCTTCCTCTCTCCCGAGAATCCGAATAAAGGTCCATCCGAGGACAACACCTTCCGAGCCACCACCTTCATCACATCGAATGCATTTTTGAAGATGATGTTGACCGAGCTCCCGTTATCGATGAGGATTTGGGAGATAGTGAAATTCTCGACCGAGGTCTTGATGGTCACCGCGTCGTAGAAAGGAACCTCATGATTAAGCATATTTTTCCTTGAGAAGGTGATCTTCTCATCCAAGGGTGGGGTTTGGGGAGTGGATCCAACGCTCCGACGGTATATAGTGTGAAGGCTCACCTTCCAAGCGGCCTTAACCCCTAGCCCCTCGTGGATCACCCTGATCCCTCCTCATCCTCTTACATCAGCCCAGTCCTCGCACCTGTCCACCTCTCCCATGGGCAGGACCTCCTCAATCCGCACCTCCTGGCGGGTTTGTTGTTGTTGCTCCCTATTTCCCCTCATCTCGAGGAACGCTGGGCACGTGGCCATGGCATGGCACTTCTCCTAGTATAAGTCGCAATAGGGCAACTCCACCCTAACTTCCCACCTTCTCCTTTGTTGGCCTCTCCTCCTCCCCTAGGCTATTGATATAGCCTAACATTGATTAGGGAAAGGAGGCCTCTGGCCCTGCCTCTAGCCTTGAGGGTTGAATTGACCCCGACCCCCCTGGCAGTTGTCTTCTCCATGGAAACCTCTCCGCTTTCCCTGATCCTGCCAGTCATGCTACCTTCAGTCGAACTGATTATTCGTCTCCTAGCACCCCCACCTCGGCTATTACTACTGTTCCATCTTCCTGGGTTCAGCTCTTCTAACCGTCTGGCCTCTGCCACCTCACGGTTCCTTCTCTTCCATCGTATCCCACTTGGCCAGCTTCTTTGCAAACTCGGGGTTCGATGCCTCCCCATCGACCTCCCTTTCCGCCCTCTCCATCAGCTCCTCATAAGAGAGAGGAGGCACCCTCTTCAACTCCATCCTGAAGAATCCCTACTACAGCTCCAAGATGAATTCCATCATCAGGGTGTGCCCTTGTATCTCTTAGACATGGAGGACCTCCTCCTTGAACCGGTATATGTAGCTCCCAAGGGTCTCGTTCACCCCCTGCTTGATGTGGAATAAAGACTCGCACTCCCTCTTCCTCTTCTTGGAGGTGGTGAACCTAAGTACGAACCCCCAGCGTGGCTCCTCAAAATAGTAGATGGAGCTGGCCAACAACTGGTGGAATTGCTCTTGCCTTATCCTTGAAGGTGATGGCAAAGAGCCTACATTTTAATGCATCCGACATCTATCGAATCGATACCCCATCCTCAAACCACTGGATGTGTTTAATCGGATCGTCCTTCCCGGTGTAGTAGGACATCTCCGTCTCACGAAACCCCTCTGAAACTGGGGCAGATGAGACCAACTCGCTAAAGGGGCTGCCTCTCCCTATAGGGCGAGCTGGGGGATCTTGAACACCCTCTCGCTGATCCGGCCTCCACTTGTCGAGCCAGGGAACAATACTCGCCCCTGCAGATCTTGCTCCCTTTCCTCCTATGTTACCTTCTTCCTAGGTCACCTATCAGGGGCTTTCTCGCCCAGGGTTGGGGTCACAATAACTCGGACGGCTGGCCTCAAGCACTCAGCACGAGTGCCGAGTGCGAACTTGACAAGGCTAATTATCTCCTTATGGAAATCCTCGAACATCCTTAGGGTGGCGAGTGGAGGGGGAGGTGGCGAGTCGGCCCTGTCAGATCCCTATCGTTCACCTCTAGTCCTCAAGCTCGCTAAAGATTTTCGGTGCTAATCACTCTCCACGCTCACCGCACCAAAATGTTTAAACAAAAAATCGGCTTCTGTGGAGTTCAAACCCTTGGGGAAGGGGTGATCTCGCACTTACTTCTCCCTCACAAACTCAGGCAGCTAGAGACTTAGAATAAGAAATGGACCCAAGGCTCCAGCACGGAGGTCCCACCACACACCCAAAAGACTTTAGTGTGCTTCCCCTCCTTTTCCAAGTGTTGAGATAAGGATACCTCAGAAAGCGTAAGAAGACCAGGGCACTACTAAGCATGCCTTCTAAGGTACCCCCTTTGGTCTATTTATAGTTTTTTGAAAATAGTCTGCTAACAGCCAACCTCCGTTGTTCTAAACAACTATATGTATTCAAGATTGGCCTAGCAACAACGTAACTCCACTGTTCAGAAAGGCTATGGGAAGGCCAACGGGAGTAGAATGGTAAAAAAATACATCATGCAACACTTAAGCGAGTGGCCCCTAAAAGCCTCCACTCGTATGGGGTGGCGAGTGCTCGATGGTGCTGGCACTCGCCACCTCCCTATTGTCCTGGGTGAGTGCGGGCCAGAAACGCCCCACTCGCCAACTTCCTGCAGAGAGCCATGGGCGAGTATGAGCCTACTGCTCCACTCACCCCCACTCCGCTCCACCCTATGTGGGCGAGCCGACGGATACGAGATGTCACTCAACGCAGAGAGGCGTCGAGTGAACAAGCCTCACTCGAAGTCGAGGCGGAAGGCGTCGAGTGGACTCGGTGCCAGGGTGGAAGGCGTCGAGTGGACTCGGCGCTAGGGTGGAAGGCATCGAGTGGACTCGGCGCCAGGGCCCGGATCGCATGGCTTGGCTAGTCTAGCTCCTGTCGATCCCCACTCTCCAGATATGGGGTTATACAAAACCCTTCCTCTACTTCAAGAAATAGGAGAACAAGGCCAAGAATGCTGAGAGAAGGGTAGTTGAACAAGGTAAAAGTTCTCAAGCTTCTACACTCAAAAGGAAAAAATTCAGATTCTGATGATGTGATCAGTCATTCAATTGACAAGCATCCAATTCCTTAAAGAAAGTTAACAACTGCTAGAATTTTTTTTGAGAATTATTTTTATGAGTTTTAAATGGCCTTATGTTGTATAATTAGACTCTTTAGCTATTATATATATATATATGTACACACACGCTGGTTGTGCTAATTGTAATTATTAGTCATTTTATTATTAGTTGTTGTTATCTGTGATAATTTAGTTTTATTATAAATACTCTTACACTTGATTAAGTATTTTGTCTTATTCAAATAAGGGGAGATTGTTGAAAATATTGCCCTCAATATTGCAAGATTTGAAGAAGCATCACTTTCAATGATAAGAGCATATTGTATTTGATGGCATAAATGTTTTATGACTATACAGGAATTATTTTTTCTCTAAAACGGGTTAGAGTAGAGTTAGTGCAAATAGAGTTGTATAGTTGAGATACAATAAGGATTCTCAACGGTATCATCTTGAATGAGGAGTGCTTCAAGACGGTATCATCCCAAATCAGCATTTGAAGCAACTTCAAGTCTAAGGGGAATACCATTGAGATCGGTATATGGTTCTCCACGATATCGGCGTGATTATGGAAAGCTTTGAGTTGGTATCGTGGAGAATTCATAGATAGAGGTAGAATTTAACGCTAAGGTATATCCGTTGAGAAGGGAGAATCTTCTCAACAATATCGTGTTGTCATGATTTTATTATCATTGAGCATGCACACTAGCGGGATTTTAAAATTGGCGGTGGCGCTAAAAGACCTGTCAGATCATTCCACTCTTGCCCATCCTTTGACGTGATATTTTCTAATCAAAGGATCATTAAAAATGTCAAAGGTATTGAAAGATAAGTTAGGGCAATGGAAAAAACATCTAACCTTGCTCAATCCTGCCAAATCGTGAGATACAAGCAGCGACGCACTTTCACTTAGTAAGCTCTCTGTGAAGAAGTTCTGAAAGAGCAAGGAGGAGTCAAGCTTCAAGACTCCAGTTAGATCTTATTACTGTTGTTGAAGAAGATCAAGTAGAAGAGCCCTGAATCTGTTCTACCTGAAGACATCATCTTTTCAAGGGATGCTTCAAGATATTGCTTCCAAAGCAAAACCAACTGAAGACTCTGAAATATAAATGTCAAATATGTAGAGTCTTTAGTTGTAATCTTTATTCACTCTCTTTTGTAGGGCTTTTGCCAGAGTTGTAGGGCTTTTGCTTGAGTTGTAGGGCTTTTGCCTAAGGTAGGGCTTGTGCGCCTGAGGCAGGATCATTGTGAAGATCTGAGGTAGGAGACCAGTTGGGTCTCTGAGCTGTAGGAGTTGAAGTACTTTAAGGTAAGGCTGGTGAACCTTAGGTAGGGTTGTAGTGTAATATCCGAACTTTTATTGGGCCACAAGAAACCCTAGTGGACCCAATAAAAATGACCCAAACCTCTACCCGTGGCCCATACCCGTGTAGGAGATAGCCCTAGATGGGGAGATGGAGCTAAAAACTCTAATTTGAGTTATGTTAGTTCATATGTCTTCAAATAACTGATACTAATGCATTGGGACTCGTTCCGTTGAATTCCAAGGTCATATGATGGATTGGGCCGTTCCTAGTAAAACGTCACGAAAATGAGATTTTTTTTTTCAATAATGACCTAGGAAACTCCGATTTAAGTCCTATCATTTCATATGACTTTGTATAGTCGATACGAATGCATTGGAACTCGTTGTGTCGCAATTCGAAGTCTAACGACGAATATGAGCATTTTGACCGTTTTAGCTCGTAGCGACGCGCAAATTTTGGATATTTAGCAAACAAACTCTAATTCGACCCGGACACTCACATTGGATTCGTATATTCAATACGAAGTCAACCAAATTCGTCCCGATCAATTTCAAGGACCAGTAGTGATGACTACTTTTAGTCATCGGTTTTTGGGTAGTTTAGTATGCAAAATTCCTAGTTTAATTATATGTTTTAAGTATTTTTATGCTTGTTAGGTTTTATTTCTTATTTAAAGTCTTTTGTGTTATGATATAAAAATCTATAGTTTTATTATATGTATTTTTATTATTTTATGTATTATGTTAGGTTATGTTTAGTTATAATAATTAATGTTATGTTATGATTAGTTTTATTTATATGTTTTATGTATTTTCATTTTTTTTGTTCCATGTCTTATGTTTATTTATGTTATGTTATAAAAAATTGACTAATGTTTGTTTTGATATATTTGTAGGTTCAAGGCCCACTATTCAAGCTACCCAAGCCATATTGATGATGCAACAAGCAGCCCGGTCCCTTCCCTTGACACCTACCCGAGAACTTGGTGAAGCCCGAGCTTCTCTCCAAGCCCCAACCCGAGCACATGGTGCATCCCACTTGGTGTAGCCCGAGCTTCTCTCCAAGCCCAAACCCGAGCCCTCTTCAAGTACAACCAGCCCAATTCATCAAGCCCATGCTTGGTCGGCCCTCTCACTCCCTCCTCATTAATTCCTCCATGCATGCACCTCCACATTCATGCATGGACGGCCACTCTCTTTCCCCCTCTTTTATTTCTTTCTCCCCTCTTTATTCCTCATTCATTCCCCCTCTCTATTTTATATTTTTTATTTTCATTCCCTTAAACACCATTCATTGAACCTCCTCTTTTCTCACCCCTCATTAAATGAAATGCATCCACCCTCTTCACCATGCATGGTCGTCCACCCCCCTTGTCCCCTCATATCCATCTTCATCTAGAATCTTCCTCCTCTCCTATACAAGGACCCCTTGCCTCATGCTTTGAAAAAAGAAGTTTTTGGTGGTAGAAAGTAGAGTGCTAGTTCAAGTTGTATTCTTTCTTTTTTGTTAAGTAGATTTCTTTCTCATTATTGTAATAGTTCTTTTGTTTTAGTGTAATCTTGTCTTATTTACTATTGTGTACTCTTTTCTTTTTTATAAAGCAATGCAAATGATTCTCTTTTTTCTATTTTGTTTTCTTCCTCTATTATGCTTAGCTAATTATATTTTGTGCCCGATCACGATGAGCTTGCGATAAAATAACGCATCTTTAATTTTATGTTTGCATTTGTATTTTTCCTATTTTTGATCTTTCTTTGATTTTTATCTTGTCGATTCCGTATTCCGGTATACGATAGTAGGCAATTGATCTCATTTCATAGAAGTCAAGAGACTCATTGATTTGAAAGATCACTCAAAGAAGGAAGGATTTGAACGCAACCCTGGAGATAGGATGACGTAAATCCTCCGGATTGGAGTCAAATCCAATAGTGTGGGTCACTTCGTTAATGCGACTTTAGGCTATTATGACTTGTAAAGAGATTTCGGTCAAAACGTCTATAAGTTAGGGGATTTAATACTCTAGCGAGATTACTTCCTAATATCAGTTCCGTCACGGTCTTAGTAATATTGCAAATGCTAAACTAATTTATTTCGTTATTTTATTTCAATGTGAATCATCGATCGAGCACTCTTTCGCTA
This sequence comes from Platanthera zijinensis, assembly GCA_039513925.1. Taxonomy (NCBI): domain Eukaryota; kingdom Viridiplantae; phylum Streptophyta; class Magnoliopsida; order Asparagales; family Orchidaceae; genus Platanthera; species Platanthera zijinensis. The sequence goes on along the minus strand of CM077083.1, from coordinate 163,682,930 downwards.
TATTTTATTTCTCTTTAATTAAGCTTAGTTCATTTGAATTTTCAAACTCATCAATCGTTCGGTAGGATAATAGAGTCGTTGTGAGTAATAGTACTTGCCTGCCCCGAGTTTTTATATGACCTTGATATATTTTTATCACTATACTATAAAATGATAGGTACACTTGCCTATTCAGATTGTAGTCCGTGAGACGATTTTTACGCATCAAGTTTTTGGCGCCGTTGTCGGGGAATATTTTTGGCAATATTACGAAAGCACCGAGTTTATTACTTCTACTAAAATTCAAAAAAAAAAAATCAAAATTAAATTTTCTTTTTTCTTTTTCGTAACAGTTTATTTTTTTATGGAATCATCATCTTTTTGCATTTTTTGCGGGTCGCTCGACCATTTTAATTTTGCCTGTCTTTCGGGAACCCCTCCCTCTTTTGATTTCATTTTTTCTGGAGCAGGTCAAAGTGGCCAATTTGGCTCTTACTCTAATTTTTATCCTACTTGGGAGATGGGGAACCCGTTTTATTTTTCTTATGATTTTGCCCCGCAAAGCGCCGCGCCTCTAAATTTTAATTCAATCGATAATGGGTATTTTGAATAGCAAACTTCTCTTGATAATATTAACTCGCATTTCAAAACCATTATCGAATATTTTTCTCGTGAGGCCGCTTCGTTTTCTTCATCTTCTTCTCCGTCTCTTCCAATTTCATCGTGTAATGAGTCACCGGATATCCCGGCTTGTCTTTTCCTCTCAAGGAGGATAACTATTCGGATATTCCAGATTGTTTTCTTCCTCCTTTGGATGACACCCCTATGGATATTCTGGCGTGCTTCTTACCCTTTGAGGATGACGAGATGTCTCATCATTCTCTTTCTTTTTTCTGAAGACGTTTGTGATTCCATTTCGCTTTCAACTTTAACTATTCCAACTTTTTCTAGTTTTAGCGAGTCTTTTTCTTCTTCTTCTTTTATTTTTGATAATTCTTCTTTAGTCCTCTCTACCCCTTCTTCTCCCTAAATTTCACAAGTCTCTCCTTCTCCTTGTGAAATTTCCGTTGATGAAATTTCTTTTTATACTTCTTTTATTCCTCTTTCTATTTCTTCTTCTTCTTTTGATGACCATTTCTTTTCCATTTTACATACGACGGAGTTCTTATATAACTCCGTACGTTCTTTTTCGGGCGTCATTCCCTTGAAGATTCCACCGCATGTCAGTGCGATTCTTCAATTTTTCTTTTTTTTGATTTACTCTCCTAAGCGCATACTTAGGGAGTTGCCTCTTCACTTTAGTTTTTATTTTCCATTTAGCTAACCAATAACATTGGGCTAAGACGACGTTAAATAAAGAGCACTCTTGGGAGGCACCCCTTGCTTATCCTTTTTGTTATTTCTTTTTGTTTGCTTATTGTGTTTTGCAGGAATAAAGCCTCCGACGGTTCGTTTGGCTCCATCATTTTTTCTCTTCTATAGGCCTGAGCCGGTGTCCAGCTTAAGTATGGGGGAGCGAAATCAGCATTCGGCCTTACGAATCCGGGGAAGTCATTTTCTATTTAAGTATTTACTTTATTGCATCCCCCCTCCCTTTTCTTCTTCCTTTTCCTTTTTTGCTTTTCTTTTTCATTGAGGGCAATGAAAAATCCAAGCATGGGGGATGGTTTAGTTGTTTTCTTTCTTCTTTCCTTTCTAAAAAAAATATTTAAGATTTCTACAAAAAAAATTATTAGTATAGTTTTATTAAGCTTCTTTTGTACTGCTTTTATTTAGCCTTATCAAAAACCCAAAAAATTATAAAATAAAAATCCAAAAAAAATTGCTAAAATCTATTTGAAAAACAAAAAAAAATTTATTTTCAATCTTTAGTTTTATGTTTCTTCTAGTGATGTGTAGGCCCGTGCGGTTTTGTAGTTCTATGTAGATTTCTTTGAAACGGTTTTCTAAATTTTTCAATATAACATAGCTTAGTTTTACTAATTTCTTGTTCTTTAATATAGGCATCTGTCTTTTACGTTGTAAGTTGGCAATTTGTTGTTATGTCTTCTTATTCGGTTAGTTGCTTATGAATGGTTGCTAGGTAATGTTAACTCCTTTTCATTTGTGGGGTAATACTTTCTTGGTGTCTAGAACTTGTCCCTAGCTACTCTCGAAACATTTGCGTCGTTTTTACGTACTTTAGAAATGATTTAGGCCACCCTTTGACCCGTTTGAGCCTTTTTGCCCACCAAACAATTTCACCGTTGCAAAAACAATTTTTGGGCCTTTTTCCATGTTTATTTGTTTTAGCTCCACCTTTCATTTTATTATTTCACCAAAGCCAAAATGTCCTTCCTAATTTCACACTAGACTATGAGCTTATAATATTATGTTATTGTGTTGGGTTATCTTTGAAAATGAAAAGGAATATTTAAAGTTTGAATTTGGAGCTATCTTTTATGAAAAAAAGGTTATTATCAAAATGTTATCAAATCAAAAAAAGAAAACCAAAAAAGAGAGAAAAATTTTATTTGTTGCCAAATTTTGAAAAGAGAAAAAATTTCCATGACCTTGTTTTGTAGTTTGAATTAGAGAAATGGCTTGTCATTTCTCATTTTTATCATTTTTGTTTTATTTTATTTTAAGCTCACCCTTGGTTTAGTGTGATTTAACCGCCAATTTTTATCTTTGATTTTCAATTCCTAATCATTTACCTAAGCCAAGTCTTTACGCCTAATGAAGTCCTTTTGATCTTTAGACGTGAATTCGTGTAGTGGAGAGAGTGTGAACGGACAAGACTATGGCCACCATCATTGATGGATTTCTTTGGAGGTTATCTTGAGGTTATTTAGGGTTAATCGTTATTCTAGCAACCTAGTAGTTCGTCAATGCGCCGTTTATTTAGAATTTCTACTCTTGTCTTTCTTATTTTCATTTATTTGGGATGCCTTGTTTTAGGGATTTAGAAATATGTAATTCTTCTTTATGTTCTAATGAAATTTTTAGGTTTCCATTTTCAAGTTTTCTATTGTGCACTTCTCACCCCACTAGTTGTTAGCATAGAAATTAGGATATTTTAATTTTTCATGTTTTGGTTTTCTTAATTATGAAATCTAAATGGCTTTGTTTACTTTTATTCTATCCCCTGGTTTTCAATTCCATTTGCTTGAGAGCAAGCAAACACTCTAGCATGGGGAAATTTGATGACTACTTTTAGTCATCGGTTTTTGGGTAGTTTAGTATGCAAAATTCCTAGTTTAATTATATGTTTTAAGTATTTTTATGCTTGTTAGGTTTTATTTCTTATTTAAAGTCTTTTATGTTATGATATAAAAATCTATAGTTTTATTATATGTATTTTTATTATTTTATGTATTATGTTATGTTATGTTTAGTTATAATAATTAATGTTATGTTATGATTAGTTTTATTTATATGTTTTATGTATTTTCATTTTTTTGTTCCATGTCTTATGTTTATTTATGTTATGTTATAAAAAATTGACTAATGTTTGTTTTGATTTATTTGTAGGTTCAAGGCCCACTATGCAAGCTACCCGAGCCATATTGATGATGCAACAAGCAGCCCGGTCCCTTCCCTTGACACCTACCCGAGAACTTGGTGAAGCCCGAGCCTCTCTCCAAGACCCAACCCGAGCACATGGTGCAGCCCACTTGGTGTAGCCCGAGCTTCTCTCCAAGACCAAACCCGAGCCCTCTTCAAGTACAACCAGCCCACTTCATCAAGCCCATGCTTGGTCGGCCCTCTCACTCCCCTCCTCATTAATTCCTCCATGCATGCACCTCCACATTCATGCATGGACGGCCACTCTCTTTCCCCCTCTTTTATTTCTTTCTCCCCTCTTTATTCCTAATTCATTCCCTCTCTCTATTTTTTTATTTTTTATTTTCATTCCCTTAAACACCATTCATTGAACCTCCTCTTTTATCACCCCTCATTAAATGAAATGCATCCACCCTCTTCACCATGCATGGTCGGCCACCCCCCTTGTCCCCTCATATCCATCTTCATCTAGAATCTTCCTCCTCTCCTATAAAAGGACCCCTTGCCTCATGCTTTGAAAAAAGAAGTCTTTGGTGGTAGAAAGTAGAGTGCTAGTTCAAGTTTTATTCTTTCTTTTTTGCTAAGTAGATTTCTTTCTCATTATTGTAATAGTTCTTTTGTTTTAGTGTAATCTTGTCTTATTTACTATTATGTACTCTTTTCTTTTTTATAAAGCAATGCAAATGATTTCTCTTTTTTCTATTTTGTTTTCTTCCTCTATTATGCTTAGCTAATTATATTTTGTGCCCGATCGCGATGTGCTTGCGATAAAATAACGCATCTTTAATTTTATGTTTTCATTTGTATTTTTTCTATTTTTGATTTTTATCGTAGTGACTCCGTATTCCGGTATACGGTAGTAGGCAATTGATCTCATTTCATAGAAGTCGAGAGACTCATTGATTTGAAAGATCACTCAAAGAAGGAAGGAGTTGAACGCAACCCTAGAGATAGGATGACGTAAATCCTCCGGATTGGAGTCAAATCCAATAGTGTCAGTCACTTCGGTAATGCGACTTTAGGCCATTTTGACTTGTAAAGAGATTTCGGTCAAAACGTCTATAAGTTAGGGGATTTAATGTTGTAGCGAGATTACTTCCTAATATCAGATCCTTCACGGTCTTAATTATATTGCAAATGCTAAACTAATTTATTTTGTTATTTTATTTCAAAGTGAATCGTCGATCGAGCACTCTTTCGCAATATTTTATTGCTCTTTTAATTAAGCTTAGTTCATTTTAATTTTAAAACTCATCAATCGTTCGATAGGATAATAGAGTCGTTGTGAGTAATAGTACTTGCCTGCTCCGAGTTTTAATACGACCTTGATATATTTTTATCACATTACTATAAAACGATAGGTACACTTGCCTATTCAGATTGTAGTCCGTGAGACGATTTTTACGCATCAAGTAGTCAACCCATGGTCAAATCAAGCGTTGTCGTGCACCGAAAAGCATGCGCACACAAATTGTGACACGATACCCCAACTTTGACCTAACCCCAATGACTTGGACCCACCTTGACTTTGACCAGTATAGGGGACCCACCCTATGGTTTACTTTGGTCAAACCCCCTAATATTCCATTTTTTGGAAAATTTTCTCAAAGAGGTAGGCACCTCTTTATTGCTAGTTGGGCTGGGTCTTCCTCACCTCTTGGGCCACCCAAACCAGCATGGGAATGGTAGGTGGACCTATGGCAAAGCCCACCCCCACCCCCCTCCCCCTCCCCTCTTCTCTTTTTAAATAGTAAGGCCCATGTAACACCTCTACCCATCACGTATAATATAATAGAGGGTTCGACCGGGGCCCCACACCATATTCCATAAAAAGGCAGAGAAGTTACTAAATAATATCAAAGACCATCGAACCCTAACACAGAGCATTCTAGCGGAAGCTTCGTAGTTGAAAACTTGAACTCAAGAATCACAAAGATTGTCCCCTAATAAGAAAACAGGAATGTATATAAATACACAAAGTATTTAGCAAGTGTGGTTTACAAACATCGGCATGCAGGCCGGCCACACATGAAAAAGATTAAACAAAATATAGCCTTCGAGGGCCAGTAGCGCAACCAGGGCTTTAGCCCGTTATTTCCTGCTTGGTCCTCCATTACCTATAAAAGGACAATCCACCAAGCGGTGGCAAACAGGGCAACGGTCAGCATTCAGCTGACCAATTATACCCTGCCCCTGGAACGGGCCAGCGGAATTCCTTCCCTGCAAAGCATTTTATTCACACAGCATATATGTATAACAATCTACCAAGGACATGCACAATCGCACAAGTCAATACATATCACAAATACTGGCACGACGGCCCGACGTTCCGTGCCCTCAGGGCATATTATTGGTGTACCGAAAAACCAGGTCCCACCACCATTCAGAGGTCCCAGACATGACGGTCCATTATGAGAATTCCTAGTCTTTACGGCACGCAGTCCAAAGACTCTCACGCTATGTGATCCTAATAGGGCCTTAAGCACCCACGGTTAGACAACCATAACGCGGGTATAGATCAACCTTTCTCGTTGCTCAAATTCGTTAAACTAAAGCCTAGATTGACGCGGGTACGGCTTTACCTTTCCCGTTTGCCACACAGACATTCCAAAGTTGCATCCCAACAGCTCAACTTCACACAGAATGACACTCACGGACACAAGAGTTGAACACCAAGTACCAACTCTCAAAGCTTTTTCCTGGATTTCCTCCAGTACTTCCTATTGCACCATGCCACAGGTATCCACCAAGGATTCCATACAAACAATCTATTTACTCGGATTTTTCTCTGATTTACAAACAAAGCATCACCAATCCAGACCAACTCGTCCGGATGGGCTTCACACAGCATGCCTAACCGTGCTACTCACTTCCGATTCTAATGCAACATAATAAGGTATAAAACACAACATCCCAAGGGAATCACTTCGATTTCCATATTTTGGTGGAGGATTTCACGCATATGCAGGAAAGAAAGACTTCACTTGTCCAAGAAGGAAATCGTTACCCTTGACGATCACTTTGGAACCATGGAAATCTAGTCGGATGGTAATCACCGCGACGGCTTTGCCTCCACAACGCTGAACTCGGCTCTCGATTCGGATCGCTGAAGCTCCGTCGTTGGCCGAAATCCTTCTCCTTCTTCCTTCCTTGCTCTCCTCTCTCTCTTCTCATTAAAAAGAGAATGTCCAACAATAGAATGAGAAATACTTCTTAATCCTTAGCCTTATAACAGTAGGAAGGAGCTTGGACCACATGATCCAATTTAAAGGAAATGAACGGACATGATTCGCTCTAAAAAGAACCTTTCATGGGCTTACAAGGCCTGTGACACGCCCGTGTCACAGGTCGTGTACCTTAAGCGGCACACAACTGACTCAATCCAGACTAGGATACGGGCTTAGACACGCCCTTGTCAGCTCTTGACACGCCCGTGTCAACCAGTACATGCCCATGCTAAGGGGAGTGTCCCTCAATCGACACAGGACCAACAATCCCGAAAGGGACACGGGTTCCAAACACGCCCGTGTCAGCTTGTAACACGCCCGTGTCAACCATAACACGTCTGGGATCCAGGCCATGTTCCTCACCCGACACAGCCCGGCTACTAACCCGAGCAGGACACACCCTAGGACACGCCTGTGTCCCTGGTCGTGTCGCCTCTCGAAGATCGTCGACTACACTTCGTCAAGAACTCGCGACAACATAGTGAAGGACACGCCCGTGTCCCATGTCGTGTGCCTCACTCGAGACACACTCGAGGCCCACTCGAGTCCTACTCGAGACCCACTAGAGTACACAGAGCTAGACACGCCCTGGGACACGCCCGTGTCCCAGGCCATGTCACCCAGCCTGAACTCAAAATCAGAATTTGGGGTGTTACAACCCTCCCCTCCTTATAGAAATTTCGTCCCAAAATTTAGCGCAACAATAGACACCAACACAACCACTCCTTTTTTGTACCTTTAACAAAAACAATGACCCGGGTTTAGAGCTCAGAGGCCGCAGCTTGTCTCGCCCCACGGCACCGCAGAAATAATAGTTTTTACAAACAGACATACAACATTACATCACGACAAAAATAGAAAAGTACACTCTTTTACTTCTTTTCCACTCGTCCGCGTCTTTCATAATCCTCTTTACGGCCTCCTGTAACTCAAGATTATACACGCGAGGCTGTTGTACTTCACGATTTGAGCTTTGCGTCTCCTTCAATCCGAGAGTGTATATTCGAGGCTGCGCTTGGGATGTAGATGACTCTGCCACTGCCTTGCCCTTTTCCTTATAGGACGCACCAGTCTTTTTCTCACCCTTTTACGAGCCCTCCAACAATTGCGAGCGAGATGTCCCTGCTTCCCATAATTAAAGCACGTATGTGTCTCCACCCTTCTTTGCCCAAATGTTTCTCCCAAAGCAACATCCGAAGAAGTTTGTTCAACAGGCCTAAACCTATTCTTATCTCGATTCCTAAATTCCGATTGTTCCGACAGCGAAACTTTGAACTCCGGATTTTCCATTGCCAAGTTCTTCTTGTCCTGCACCCATTTAAAATCCTTCTCCAGCGCACAGGTTGTATCTACTAACGCTTGGAAGCCTTGGTTCACCGAACTCGAAAGCGCCAACCTCAGCTCATCACAAAGTCCATCAACATTCCAGATCGCTATCAGGATCCTCTTCACTCTTGCGAGCCAATACTCAGCTTGTGTTGGGGAACCCGCCCCATCAAACGTAGGTAGGTGAAACTCCATAAACCATTTCAATTGCTCATCAGTTGCTTGATCATCAGCCGCTTGCTTATCAATCAGAGCCTCAACACGCTCTTGCCTCGCACCAACCCGTAGTTGCTCCACTGCAGGCCTTGCCTGCCCAGTAGGTTGAGCATGAAACATGGCAAATAGCGCTTCCGCAAAAAAGCATACAGTTTTTGCAAAGGGAAGAGGTTTGGGCACCTCAGCTTGTGCCGCACTCTCATCCGAATGCTGGGGTTCAGATTGCCCAGCTCCACTCCTTATCACCTATACGTGAATAAGACATCAATAATGTCCATTCCAAAATGACAAACATGTCTAATATACACACGCACATTCCTCAAGACATGTATTGCATTCCTAGTGGACATTCTTGAGTTCATTTATGTGATCCCTGCCAAACCCTAACCTCTGATACCACTTTGTAACACCTCTACCCGTCACGTATAATATAATAGAGGGTCCGGTCAGGGCCCCACACCATATTTCACAAACAGGCGGAGAAGCTACTAAATAATATCAAAGACCATCAAACCCTAACACAGAGCATTCTAGCGGAAGCTTCATGGTTGAAAACTTGAACTCAAGAATCACAAAGATTGTCCACTAATAAGAAAACAGGAAAGTATATAAATACACAAAGTATTTAGCCTTATGACCTTAAAGGTTTCTCTTAACAAAAGTGTGGTTTACAAACATCGGCGCGCAGGCCAGCCACACATGAACAATATTAACCAAAACATAGCCTTCGAGGGCCAGCAGCGCAACCAGGGCATCAGCCCGCTATTTCTGGCTTGGTCCTCCATTACCTGCCAAAGGACAATCCACCAAGCGGTGGCAAACAGGGCAATAGTCAGCATTCAGCTGACCAATTATAACAACCCTGCCCCTGGCACGGGGCAACGGAATTCCTTCCTTGCAAAGCATTTTATTCACACAGCATATATGTATAACAATCCACCAAGGACGTGCACAACCGCATAAGTCAATAGATATCACAAACGCCGGCACGATGACCCGACGTTCCGTGCACTCAGGGCACATTATTGGTGTACCGGAAAATAAGGTCCCACCACAATTTAGAGGTCCCAGACATGATGGTCCATTATGAGCATTCCTAGTCTTTATGACACGCAGGCTAAAGACTCTCGCTTTGTGATCCTAACAGGGCCTTAAGCACCCATGGTTAGACAACCATAATGCGGCTACAGATCCACCCTTCCCGTTGCTCAAATTCGTCAGACTCAAGCCTGGACTGACGCGAGTACGGCTTCACCTTTCCCATTTGCCACACAGGCATTCCACAGTTGCAGCCCAACGGCTCAACTTCACACAGAATGGCACTCACGGCCACAAGAGTTGAACACCAAGTACCAACTCTCAATGCTTTTTCCGTGATTTCCTCCAGTACTTCCTGTTGCACCATGCCATAGGTATCCACCAAGGATTCCATACAAACAATCAATTTACTCTGAATTTTCTCCGATTTGCAAACAAAGCATCACCAATCCAGACAAACTCGCCCAGATGGGCTTTACAAAGCATGTCTAACCGTACTACTCACTTCCAGTTCTAATGCAACATAGCAAGGGATGAAACATAACATCCTAAGGGAATCACTTCGATTTCCACCTTTTGGTGGAGGATTCCAAGCATATGTAGGAAAGAAGGACTTCACTTGTCCAAGAAGGAAATCGTTACCCTTGACGATTGCTTTGGAGCCATGGAAATCTAGCCGGACGGTAATCACCCCGACGGCTTTGCCTCCACAATGCTGAACTCGGATCTCGATTCGGATCGCTGAAGCTCCACCGACGGCAGGAAACCTTCTCCTTCTTCCTTCCTTGCTCTCCTCTCTCTCTCTTTTCTTTAGAAAGAGAATGGCCAACAATATAATGAGAAATACTTCTCAATCCTTAGCCTTATAACAGCAGGAAGGAGCTTGGACCACGGGATCCAATTTTAAGGAAATGAACGGCCACGATTCGCTCTTAAAAGCATCTTTCCAGGGCTGACACGGCTTTTGACACACCCATGTCACAGGCCGTGTACCTTAAGCGGCACACAACTGACTCAATCCAGACCAGGACACGAGCTTAGACATGCCCGTGTCAGCTCTTGACACGCCCGTGTCAACCAGTACACGCCCGTGCTGAGGGGCGTATCCCTGAATCGACATAGGACCAACAATCCCGAAAGGGACACGGGTTCCCAACACACCGGTGTAAGCTTGTGATACGCTCGTGTCAACCAGAACACGCCTAGGATCCAGGCCGTGTTCCTTACCTAAGACAGCCCAACTACCAAGCCGAGCAGGACATGCCATAGGACACGCCCGTGTCCTTGGATGTGTCGCCTCTCCAAGATCGTCGACTGCACTTCGTCGAGAACTCTCGACAACAAAGTGAAGGACACGCCATGGGACACACCCGTGTCCCAGGCCGTGTGCCTCACTCGAGACACACTCGAGGCCCACTCGAGTCATACTCGAGACCCACTCGAGTACACAGAGCTTGACACGCCCTGGGACATGCCCGTGTCCATGGCCGTGTCACCTAGCCTAAACTCCAAATCGGTAATTGGGGTGTCACTGCCCAAGCCCACCAAGCCTCCCCCCTTGATAGCAGCCACCTAAGTGTATTACCCCCCCCCCCCTATAATGGAGCCACCTGGATAGAGCAAGTGGAGGGGAGGGGAGGAGCTCCTCCTACTTCTTGGATAATCCCACATCTAGGAGGGGAGGGGTGACCACCCTCCCCAAGCCTATAAAAGGTCATGCCCCCCCCGGCCTCCCTCCTCACAAACCTAACCGAGCCCAGGGCACCTCTCCCGAAGCTCCAGCTCGTCGAAAAAACCTTCAACACACGAGCTCAACCACTACCTCCCATGTATACTCAGCCCAACACCTCTTGAGCCACACCACCAAAGGTGGAAACATTTCCCCTTCCTCATCCTCCCGACGATCTACATGTGCCTCCCGGCGGCCAGAGCGTCTCTGCCACAACCCGAGCGAAGCTCCAGGTCGGGTGGTCCCCGTAGGTGGTGATCCTTGCCCAGTATCGGTGGTGGTGCAGGGGAAGTACTACACTACCGGGGATAACATTCCCCTGTCGTGGAAAGACGAGGTGCCGCGAGAAATCGCCGCTCCGGCGGCACCCGAAAATAGAGTAAAACTCTATATATTTTCTACAGTGGCGGGCGGCAGTGCCAGGCCGTCGGACCACCACCAGAGAAGAGCCCTACCCCCAGCATGCCGGCCAGGGGTGGTATCATGGCCGGGTAGTCACCGTAGAGGTGGGGTGGTGCGGTGTCGCTAGGAGAAGAGCAACCTGCCACCCTGCTCTCAATTTTATAAATCCCGGAGGTAAGCCGTCGGACCACCGCCTAGGAGGTCGGAGGACCCCAGAGAGTTGTTCACGGGCGGTGCTGGCGTACAGCAGCAGCTAGCCGGTAGTGGTAGAGGCCACCGTCTCCTTCATCGACGGGGAGGAGCAGCCACCATCTGATCACGGTGATTAGATTGGACGGCGATGATTACATGGTTTGGCACCATTACCTCAACATCAGCCCCCCCCCCCCCCCATAGCGGATCCGTGGCCAATCTTCTATGGGTAAATGTTTGGCTATTCATCCTTCCAGCATGTCAGCATGTTCCTAGCTACAAGATTTGGTTTGATCTGGCAATATGCAGACCATTCTCTTAACAGAATTTTGTAGATTTTTCAAAATAAATCTAGGCTCCTAATAAAAAAGTTTTGAACATAAAATTTTTCAACTTGATGAGAGCAATCTCCACAAAAAAATTGGGAATTTTTGGAGTTAATTTAGTATTTTAAAATCCTAAATAAGAATTATTTGGCCAATTTAGAGGCCCAAAATTGTTCGGAAAATTTTGGAAAAAATATTAGGATCTTTTTAGTTCCTCTTAATGATTGTATCAAAATTTGAAAATATTGAGATAAAAATTGAAGCATTTTCGATTTCTTGGATGTTAGGGTCGCGCTCGGAAATTTGATAAAACTCAATTATCTCAAAAATAAAAATTGAGCGTGCGACAAAATTTGTAAATTAATTAATAAGTTCAATTATTTTATTGATGAGAGTAATCGAGGAAAGTGTCAAAGCTCTGAGTGTTCCAAGGTTTAGTAGAACTGTCGAGCGCCTCATTTTTAAAATTCCAGGCTAATTCAGGTAGACTCGGATATTTAGAGTACGAGAAAATTAGCTACTAATTATTCTCGACAAATAATATAAATTTAACTCTTAATAAGTATCACTGATCCGATTAAGCATAATTAAAAATGGTGTGACTGAATTATAATCGGATCTTAATAATGGGTGAAACCTAAAGAAGCCTCCAAAAAGCTGAAATGGAATTGAACATGCCTCCTAAGAATGGAGATAGAACCGAACATGCCTCCTGATAACAGAGATGGAACTGAAGGCTCCTGAATGAGGTGATTGGACTACAAACAATTTTCTTTATGATTTATTCCAGTATTACACTGTTCCAGTTCTTTTATTTATTTCATTTCATTTATTTCTTTTCAAGTACTCCAGTCTTGTATTGGTCCTATTTATTTACTTTCAGTTTAGTTCTTTTATTTAAGTACTATTCCAGTCTCGTACTGGTCTAGTTCCTTTCAATACTTATTTTCAGTTCAATTCTTTCAGTTCAGTATTACTCCAGTATCCTCCTACTAGTCCTATTTCATTATAGCATTTCAATTACTCCAGCACTCCAATCTCAATTTAGTGCAAATTCATACTAGGAATGGATTGGCTGGCCGAGCATAAGACCCAAATAAACTGTTTAACCCAAGAGGTCAAGCTTCAGAACCCAGACAGACAGGTCGTTACCCAGGCAGGTATACCCTCCGTCTCTCGCATCTTCTTGACCTCTACTCAAACTCTAAGGTCAGTCTGGTATAAATACGAAGTATTTCTTATCTACTTCAAAATGGAGAATAAGGTTCAAGTGGTCGCCAAAGTTCTGGTGGTACGAGATTTTCCGGAAGTTTTCTTATAGTACCTCCCAGGTTTGCCCCCCACAGCAAGAGGTCAACTTCCAGATCGAGCTTGTGTCCGGATCTCGACCAGTGTCCCAAGCACCCTATCAGATGGCCCCCATGGAGTTGGTCGAGCTGAAGATTCAGCTTCAGGAATTGATAGATCTTGGATTCGTTTGTCCAAGTTCCTCAACCTAGGGAGCCCCTATACTTTTCGTAAAAAAGGACGGGACACTGATCTTGTGCATAGATTATAGGGAACTAAATAAGCATACAATACGGAATATGTATCCACTTCCAAGGATTGATGAGTTATTCGACCAATTGCAAGGTGCATCCATATTCTCTAAGATGGACCTAAGATTCGGCTACTATTAGCTTCGAGTCTGGGAGGAGGATATCCCAAAAAGTGCCTTTAGCTCCCGCTATGGACTATATGAGTTTATGGTAATGCCATTTGGGCTCACTAACGCCCCCTCTGCCTTTATGGCTCTAATGAATAAGGTATTCGAACCCTTCCTAGATCACTTCGTGATTGTCTATATCGACGACATTTTGATCTACTCGAAGACCAGGGCAGGCCATTCTAGTCATCTGCAGATAGTGTTACTTAAACTTTGAGAGCACTCTCTCTTCGCCAAGTTCAGTAAGTGTAAATTCTGGTTAGAGGAGGTCGGATTCTTGTGCCACACCATCAACAAAATGGGGTAGCGGTAGATTAGGATAAGATCCAAGCAGTACAAAGTTGGTCGCCGCTTGAAGCAGCAGAAGATATAAGAAGTTTCCTTGGTCTTGTCGGATATTGCAGGAAATTTATAAAAGGTATATCTAAGATTGTGTTGCCCCTCAACGCCCTTACAAGGAAGGATGTTATGTTTTGGTGGATGCCAGAATGCGAGAATGAGTTTGTCGAACTGAAGAAACGGCTAACTTCTGCCCTGATCCTTACGATCCCTACAGGACTGAAGGATTCCAAAATTATACAGATGCATCGCTAAAAGCATTGAGAGCTATTCTGATGCAGCACGGTAAGGTGGTGGCTTACATGTCTTGCAAGTTAAAGCCACACGAGCTGAATTATGCAACCCATGATCTAGAGTTGGGCGTCGTTGTTTTCGCCCTCAAGATTTTGAGACATTACTTGTACGGAGTAAGATGCGAGATCATCTCCGACCATAAGAGCCTCAAATACATCTTTACTTAAAAAGATTTGAACCTTCGGCAGCGCAGATGGTTGGAATTTGTGTGTGATTATGATTTTGCTCTCCAGTAGCACCCCAGAAAGGCTAATAAAGTTATTTATGAATTGAGCCGCCAGCCCTCGATGGTCGGGAGCTGGATGGAGTAGATTTCGAGGGAATGGTTTCAGTCGTTGATAGACTTGGAGATTGCTCCTTTGCTCGTAGGGACTAGAAGAGTACCAGGCCCAGCTATATTAGATGGAAATTCAGTGTGACATCCAGGATTGAATTCGTGAAACCCAGAAGGTCAATATGGAAGTAGTCCCAATCATCCAGTCCCTACAGAATGGAGCACAAGAGGAGTTCAACCTGTACGATGGAATCTTTCAGTTCAGGCACCGCATATTTATTCCCTCTACCGGAGGAATCCGAGATGAGATCCTTCGAGAAGCACACCAGTCGAGGTATTCTATTCATCCTTGTGTGGTTAATATGTATGTTGATTTGCGCAGGACTGTTTAATGGACCAAAATGAATAGAGACATCGCCAACTTCATTGCTCAGTGCTAGACTTGTCAAAAGGTTAAAGCTGAATGCCACAACCCAGGAGGTCTGCTACAGCCCCTGTCGATACAAGAATGGAAATTTGAAGATATTTCCATGGATTTCGTCAACGACTTACCCCGATCCCATACTGGAAATGACTCTATATGTGTTATCGTGGATCAGCTTCCTAAGGTAGCGCAGTTCATTCCAAACCAACAGGGTGACGGAGTTGACATTCTAGCCAGATTGTTCATAGAGAAAGTAGTCTGGTTCCATGGAGTGTCGAAGTCCATTATATCGGATCGTGATGGATGTTTCACGTCCAAGGAGTGGACGTGGGTGCAGGCATACTTGGGGACAAAATTAGCCTTTAGCACTGTCTTCCACCCGCAGACAGATGGACAGATAGAGAGGACGAACCAGACGATGGAGGATCTACTCTGACTTTGCATAGTAGAGCACAACAAGCCATAGGAACAACTACTATCTTTAGTTGAGTGTTCTTATAATAACAGCTATCAGGCCAACATCAAGGTGACCCCATACGAAGCATTGTATGGGAGGCGTTGTTGAACTCCATTGACTTGGGCTCAAGATGAGGACCCGAAAGTCTTAGGAGTGGCTTATATTGATGATATTATGGCAGCGATACGACTAATTCAAGTGCGAATACGGGAAGCACAGAGCCGACAAGCCAAGTATTATGATGCACGGCACCGATCGGTGAGTTTAGTGTGGTAGAAATGGTGTTTTGAAAATAAAGCCCATGCATGGTATCTCTCGGTTTAGGAAGCAAAAGAAACAAGATCCCCGCTATATGGGCCCCTATCAGGTAATAGAGCATGTTGGCCCTGTTGCCTATCGATTAGCCCTGCCTCCGGAATTGGGAAATCTCCATGATATATTTCATGTCTCATCTTTAAGGTGAGTCCTCCGGCAGCCAGAACAGCATCTACCTACATCACCATTGCAACTACAGTCAGATAGATCCGTCTAGCATGAACCGATCCGATTAATGGATCATAAAGTAAATAATATGTGTAATAAGACCATTCGGATGGTCAAAATATTGCGGTCAAATCAGGGACGAGACAAGTATACAAGAAACTTGAAGCACTCGTCCGAGAAAAGCACCTAGAGCTCTATCCCTAGGTATGTTACTTTTCCCCCCTACTTTAAGAAAATTTTCGTGAACAAAAATCCTTTTATTTTTATTGGATTGTAACATCTCGACTTTTATTGGGCCACCAGAAACCCTAGTGGTCCCAATAAAAGTGACCCGAACCTCTACCTGTGGCCCATACCCGGGTAGGAGATAGCCCTAGACGGGGAGATGGAGCTAGAAAACTCCAATTTTAGTTATGTCAGTTCCTATGGCTTTATATAACCGATACGAACGCATTGGGACTCTTTCTGTTGAATTCTGAGGTCATGTTATAGATAGGGCCGTTCCTAGTAAAACGTCACGAAAATGCGATTTTTTGAATAATGACCTAGGAAACTCTGATTTAAGTCATGTCAGTTCCTATAATGCCCCTATCCGTCACATAGCATATAGCAGTAGGTCCGGTCGGGGCCCGATGCCATATACCACAGACAGACCGGTGGGTTACTAAATGAAACCATCCTTCCAATAATACACGTCCTACACAGCACATTCTAGCGGAAACATTTTAAATGTTGCAAAGAAAATAACCCAAGCCACATAATGAATGTCTGCTAAAATACTCAAATTAGGAATGAGCGTACAAATACACAAAGTACTTGGCCTTGTGGACTTACATGAGTTTACTTTAAACAAATAGTGTCTTCCAAACATTGACACGCAGGCCGGTCACACATGAAAATAAAAGTAAACATTCGTAAAGGCCTTCGAGGGACGGCTCAGCAACAAGGGCTTCAGCCCGCTATTTGTCACTAGACTCCACAGCACCTGCAAGAAACAATCCACCGCAACGGTGGCAAACAAAAGCAACGGTTAGCTAAAGCTGACCAAATAATAACGACCCCACCCCTTTCTTGGGGTGGCGGTGCTCCTTCCCTACATTGCATTAGTATAATCCAACGATTAAGGTGAAAGTAAAACATTTGCACAATACACCACAAGTGCAAGCCCGCACGGCCACACACCTCGTGCTCTCGGGGCACTTACTCAGTGAACCCGATAAAAATCTGTGGTCTCACCACTTCCACAAGGACGGCAAAACTCGTGAGCATTATAGTCTTTCCGGCCTAAGCCTAAGACCCTCCATCTATTCCAACGGTAAGTACCACGTACCTTAGGTCGCTTTAACCGAACCACATAGAGTGGGTATGGTTCCTCCTAACCTGTTGCTCACGTCGCCACGTCAATTTAAGCCATAGGTGTGGGTCAAGCTTCCCCGAGTCCCAAATCGATCACAAAAATTTTACATAACCCAGTTATATGCAAGTTGGCTCCCAGGCCACCAAGATGGCCGAAACATGCTTCTGCCCAGTTTTCTAGGTGCACCTTGGAGTTAGTCACCAAGGCTCCCTGCTGCAATCTACTACATAGAAAACCCGAAAACAACCATCGGCACGGAGTCTTCTCCGGTTATTCATGCATAAAGAAACATCACCGATCCAGACCAACTTGTCCGGGTAGGCTTCACACACCATGCATATGTCCGTACTTCGATTACGGACTCTATATGTAAAACAACGGGGACTATTCATGTCTACCCGAAGGAATACCTCGCACTCACTGCTTACTCACGGGAGGGAGTTTCCTGTGCAAAAAGGAAGAGAACTTCACATGTCCAAGAAGAGAATCGTTAACCTTGTTGTTCTCTTTGGTGCCATGAAGATCTAGACGGATGAAAAGCACCGCAATGGCCTTGCCTCCGTAGATCTGGACTCGGCTTGCGATTTGGGGCTCTGAAGCTCCACCGGCGATCGGATCTCACCTTCTCCTTCTTCCTTGCTCTCCCATCTCTCTAAGGCTTTTATAAAGAGAAAACTCAAAGTGGAATGAGGGTTTCAAACCCTATTCCTGGCCTTAACTCAGCAAGGACCAGCCTGGTCCCTTAGATCCCAATAGAAGGAAATGAACGACCACAATTCGAACTTAAAATCAATTTCCAGGGCCGAACACGTCTTGTAACACACCCGTGTTCAAGGCCGTGTTCCATACTCGCCGTAAACCAGGAAATACAAAACAGAATGTGGCCTGTGACATGGTATTGGACACGCCCATATCAACTATGTGCACGCCCTTATCATGGGCTGTGTGCCTCAATCGATGCTGAAACCGTCGCATCCCGAACAGAATACGGCCATGTGACACGCCCGTATCACAGTCCTTATGCCAGACACTCCCTTGTTAATCGGTATATGCTCGTGTTATGAGGCATGTTCTTGACACGGCACAGGACCAAAATAACTCGAGCAGGACACGGCCCTGGACATGCCCGTGTCCTATGCCGTGTGACCCTTACCAGGCCCCAAACTTGGCCTCTAACGTTGTTTGTCCCTCTTTTGAGTTTCGGGGCATTATAATTCTCTCTCTCTTAAAATAATTTCGTCCCGAAATTATGGAATAGAAAGTTCTCAAACTTAAACGGTAGCTGAGAAGAAGAGCTCGGGATACTCCTCGAGCATGGTCTGCTCTCGCTCCCACGAAAGCTCCTCACGACCACAATTGTCCCATCAGACTTTGACCATCCTAATGTCTTTGTTACGCAGTCGCTTGACTTCCGATTCCTCAATGCAAATGGGCTTGACCTTCGTCGTCAACCCATTATCGACGGGTACTTGATCGGCCGCAAAAACTTGTGACGGCTCTTGCACCACCTTCCGCAACACTGATATAATGAATACATTGTGTAGACCACTCAATTCCACTGATAGCTTCATTCGATAAGCTGCTTCACCAATACTCTCCAAAACCTCAAACGGTCCAAGGTACCTCGGGCTTAGCTTCTTCAAGCATCGTACCCGTGAAACACCCCTGAATGGCTTAACATTCAAGTATACTAAGTCGCCAACAGCGAAATCAACGTTCTGATGTTTGCATTATAGTATTTAGCCTGCCTGTCCTGAGCGATCAGCAGTCGTCCTCATATAGTTCGTGCCAATGAAGTGGCATCTTCCACCTCTTGTCGTTTGTACAGCTTCGACTCACCCATTTCCAACCACGACAACGGCATGCGACATTTTCTACCGTATAGGTCCTCGAAGGGCGCCATTTGAATACTTGCTTGGTAGTTATTGTTATAAGCAAACTCCACCAAGTACAGGTTATCTTCCCACTGCTTCCCGAAATCCAAGGCGTACATGCAAAGCATGTCCTCCATCGTCCTGTTGACCCTCTCGGTCTGACCATCCGTCTGCGGATGAAAGGGCGTGTTGAAACTCAGCTTGGTTCCCAACATTTGTTGCACCAACCTCCAGTCATTGGACGTGAACTGCCCATCTCGGTCACTCACGATGTTGTGGGGCATACCGTGTAGTCGAACAATGTTATCCACATAGAGTTTGTCTAGTTTAGCCACTGAATCATCCTTCCTATTCAGAATGAAGTGTGATACCTTCGTCAAACGATCCACGATCACCCAGATGGCGTCGTTCCCCTTCTACGATCTTGGCAAACCATGCACAAAATCCATAGAAATATCGTCGAACTACCACTCCTGGATAGGCAAGGGCTTCAAGAAACCTTCGGGCTTCAAGAAACCTCCGGGCTTCTGGCACTCCGCCTTCACCAAGGCGCACGTTTGACACTTCGCCATGTAAAGTGCCACGTCCTTTTTAAGTCCTGGCCACCAAAACAACTTCTTCATATCACAGTACATCTTCTTGCTCCCTGGGTGAATCGAGTACTTGGTATGATGAGCCTCGTACATCAATTCCTCTCGTAGCTTACCCACATTTGGGACGCACATACGAATGTCCTTCCATAACAGTCCATCAACAACACCATATTAGGAATTTGACCCATCCACAGCCTCATCCATTATTTGCATCATGTTACTATCCAAAACCAGAGCCTGCCAAATCCTATCAGCAAAGTCATACTGCACCTCTATCCAGTTCAACTGTGCTTCGGCGCTAGTTTGTTTGTCCACACAAGTGATCTCCAATGCATCCAGATCATGAACCAAATGCTCATCATGTATTGACAATCAGTTGGCCTACGCGGGAGTCCTGCGTTTCAACGCATCAGCAACCGCATTGCCTTTACCAGGCACATAGTGTATCTTGAATGTGTAGTCCCTAGGAACTTCATCCATCTCCGCTGCTGCATGTTTAGATCCTTCTTATCCAACAAGTACTTCAGGCTCTTGTGATCGGTGTAGATATCGACCTTCACACCGTACAGGTAATGTCTCTATAGCTTCAGGGCAAATATCACGGTCGCTAACTCCAAGTCATGGACCAGATAATTCCTCTCGTGTACCTTCAGCTGATGTGAGCCATAAGGTATTACACTCCCATACTACAGTAGAACACAATCCAAACCACTTCCCGAAGCATCACTGTAAATCTATAACCCTTCGGTCCCACTCAGCGAACATAGAACAGACGTCGTGGTCAACCGTCTCTTCAATTCTTCAAAAGCTTACATGCACTCTGGAGACCACGCAAACTTTTGATCTTTTCTCATTAAATTCATGAGGGGTAACGCTATCCGCGAGAAGTTCTCTACGAAGCGCCTGTAGTAGCTGGCAAGCTCCAGAAAACTCCGGACTTCCGCTATCGTAGACAATACAGGCCACTCCCATATAACAACTTTCTTAGTCGGATCCACAGCGATTCCCACTCCACTAACTATATGACCAAGGAATGTTATCAAGGACAACCAAAACTCGCATTTGGAGAACTTGGCGTACAGTTGGTTCCTCCTCGACATCTCCAACACCAAGTGCAGATGCTTAAAATGATCCTCCTCACACTGCGAGTACACCAATATATCGTCGATAAAGACTATCACAAAGTGGTCCAAGTACTCTCTGAACGTTCTGTTCATCAAATCCATAAACATGGATGGCGCATTAGTCAGCCCAAACAGCATGACGGTGAACTCATAATGCCCATACCGAGTGTTGAAAGCTGTCTTGGGGATGTCACTTTCTCGTATCCTCAACTGATAGTATTCGGATTTAAGATCCAATTTCGAGTATACCGTTGACCCAACCAACTGATAGAACAGATTATCAATCCTTGGGATCGGATACTTATTCTTCCCCATTAATATATTCAGCTCTCGATAAATAATACAAAGTCGCAAGCTTCCATCCTTCTTCTAAACAAAGAGGACCGGCGCGCTCCAAGACGACGAACTTGGATGCACATAACCCTGTTCCAACAGCTCTTGTAGTTGAACTTTAAGTTCGGCCATCTCCTTAGGCGCTAACCGATACAGAGAGCGTGACACGAGTTTGGCACCTGGCACTAGCTCAATAGTGAAGTCAATCTCTCGCTGC
Organism: Platanthera zijinensis; assembly: GCA_039513925.1. NCBI lineage: Eukaryota > Viridiplantae > Streptophyta > Magnoliopsida > Asparagales > Orchidaceae > Platanthera > Platanthera zijinensis. The sequence goes on along the minus strand of CM077083.1, from coordinate 163,661,475 downwards.
GGTGGCGCTCTAGGGAGATCGTCAGGGAACACATCAGGATACTCGGATACAACCGCGTTACCGTCCAAACTAGTCTTAGGATTTGAAGCCTCCACTAGTGTGAAGAACAGCTCTGCACCATCACGAACTGCCTTAACCATCTGAAGAGCAGACATCAAAGTCTTGTTCGCCCCTTCCAAGCCCGCAAATATCGTCTCTCGACCAGTTCCCAATTTGACCTCCTTGCGGTTGCAGTCAATGTAAGCCTACTGCTCCGAGAGCAAGTCCATACCAAATATCACGTCGTACTCCACTAGTGGTAGTAATGACGCTTGCAAGTCGAACTCTTGACTCCCAATTCGTATCTTTACGCAACAGACTCTATCCGCGCGTATTGAACACCCATTAGGAAACAACACATCCAATTTATCCTTTGCCATCGAAGTAGGTATTCTGATGCGTGATACAAATCCTTCGTACAAAAAGGAGTGTGAATCTCCCTTATCGAACAGTGCTCTCGCTGGATTATCAAAAATCAAAACAAAGACTAGTACAAGCTGTAATAAGATAACATGTACAATGTACCAAGTATTTAAAGTTGAATTGCCATAAATGTAAACCGTACCTGTCACCACGTCGGCTTGCTTTATGGCCTCTTGTTGGCCAAGGTTATAAACTCTCGGTTGAGTCGGGGCATAGTGTGATGCGGTGGACTCCACCGCCTTGCCCTTCTCTTCATAGGTGGCTCCAGGTTTCTTCTCAGACTTTGGAAGTCCGCTCCAGCAATCCCGGGCATAGTGTCCCGGCTTTCCACAATTATAGCATGCACCTGGGGTTCGGCCTGTAGTCGCCCCAGATCCACCAAAAGAAGGGGTTAGACCCGAAGTCCTAGCCTTCTTATTCCATTTACGGAACACAGATTTTGAGGAGTTCGGCACTTTGAACTCAAACTTCTTCGCACTAGAGTCCTTTTTCTCTTGGACTCTCTTTTCGCATTCTGCTGTATGCAACCCTTATAGGACCTGCAGGGTTTAGTACCTTACTCACTGGTATCTGGTGAGTGTTCCCCAACTCTACTTCCAAAGATCTAGCCGATTCCACCAAGGCTCGGAATCGCAATAGCTTTGATCCTAGCAGTAGAATTCGCAACTCGCCATGCAGACCATTATAAAATTATCGACTATAGACTGCTCGTTCTCCAACTCAAAGCCTGGGTAGCACCTTATCATAAGAAACACATGCAAATATTTGTCAACAAAGTGCGCTCCCTGCACAAAAAAGCATGTTGAACTGCTGACCCAATGGTCCTCTAAATGTCATTTGCTCCATAACACCGCCCGATGTTGAAGCCACCTCAGGGACAAAGGGTTGCACATTCCTTCCATGATGTGTGTTAGTCAAAGCAAACACCACTTCAACTACCCTTCGTATGGTTTCAATAGAAAGGGGGGTCTAAGACACGTCGCTGGGTGCACTACTTTCCTCAAAAAGTGGGCGTTCTGACGGCTCTGCACCACTCCTGGTCACCTATAGTCGTACAAAACACCATTAAGTGACCAAAAAAATTGCAAAAGCAATTATAGGAACACGCAGGTTCCTCAAACACGTGTATTTTCATTCCTAAGTGGGCATTCATGGGTTCTTTTATATTATAATGATGACGAGCATACATGTTCTCACCACCCCTTAAAAAAATTCACCCACGAATTCAATTAAGCTTGACCTAAACCGGTAGTCTTATACCAAATTGTAGCACCACTATCAGTCATATAACATATAGTAGTAGGTCCGGCTGGGGACTGATGCCATATACCACAGACAGACTGGTGGGTTATTAAATGAAACCATCCTTCCAATAATACACGTCCTAAACAGAGCACATTCTAGTGGAATCATTTTAAATGTTGCAAAGAAAAGAACCTAAGCCACAACATGAATATACACTAAAATACCCAAAATAGGAATGAGCGTACAAATACACAAAGTACTTGGCCTTATGGCCTTACATGAGTTTACTTTACACAAATAGTGTCTTCCAAACATCGGCACGCAGGCCAGTCACACATGAGAATAAAAGTAAACATTCGCAAAGTCCTTCGAGGGTCGGCTCAGAGACAAGGGATTCAGCCCGCTATTTGCCACTAGGCTCCACAACACCTGCAAGAAATAATCCATCGTAATGGTAGTAAACAAAAGCAACGGTCAGCTAAAGCTGACCAAATTATAACGACCCCACCCCTTTCTTGGGGTGGCGGTGCTCCTTCCCTACATTGCATTAGTATAATCCAACGATTAAAGTAAAAGTACAACATTTGCACAATACACCACAGGTGTCGGCCCGCATGGCCACACACCCCGTGCTCTCAGGGCATTTACTCGGTAAACCCGGTAAAACTCTGTGGTCTCACCACCGTCTCCAGGACAACAAACCTCGTGAGCATTACAATCTTTCAGCCAAATCCTAAGACCCTCCATCTATGACAACGGTAAGTACCACGTACCTTAGGTCACTTTAACCGAACCACATAGAACGGGTACGGTTCCACCTAACCCGTTGCTCACACCGCCACGTCAATTTAAGCAACAGGCTCAGGTCAAGCATCCCCGAGTTCCAAATCGATCACACAAATTTTACATAACCCAGTTATGTGCATGTTGGATCCCCAGCCACCAAGATGGCAAAAACACGCTTCTGCCCAGTTTTCCGGGTGCACCTTGGAGTTAGTCCGCAAGGCTCCCTGCTGCAATCTACCGCATAAAAAACCCGAAAACAACCATCGGCACGGAGTCTTCTCCAGCAATTCATGCATAAAGAAACATCACTGATCCAGACCAACTTGTCCTGGTAGGCTTCACACACCATGCATATGTCCGTACTTTGATTCCGGACTCTATATGCAAAACAACGGGGACTATTAATGTCTACCCGATGGAATACCTCGCACTCACCGCTCACTCACGGGAGGGAGTTTCCTATGCAAAAAGGAAGAGGACTTCACATGTCCAAGAAGAGAATCGTTACCCTTGTGGTTCTCTTTGGCGCCATGAAGATCTAGACGGATGAAAAGCACCGCAATGGCCTCGCCTCCGTAGTTCTGGACTCAGCTTGCGATTTGGGGCTCTGAAGCTCCACCGGTGACCGGATCTCTCCTTCTCCTTCTTACTTGCTCTCCCCTCTCTCTATGGCTTTTAGAAAGAGAAAACTCAAAGTGGAATAAGAGTTTTAAACCCTATTCCTAGCCTTAACTCAGCAAGGACAAGTCAAGGCCCTTAGATCCCAATAGAAGAAAACGAACAACCACGATTCACACTTAAAATCAATTTCCTGGGCCGAACATAGCTTGTGACACGCCCGTGTCCAAGGTTGTGCTCCACACTCACCGTAAACCAGGAAATACAAAACAGGACACGGCATGTGACACGGCTTGGGACACGCCCGTGTCAAACATGGACACGCCCGTGCCATGGGCCGTGTGCCTCAATCAATACTGAAACCGTCGCATCTCGAACAGGACATGGCCATGTGATACGCCGTGTCACAGGCTGTGTGCCAGACACGCCCTTGTCAATCGGTACACAGGACCAAAACAACCTGAGAAGGACACGGCCCTGGACACCCCCGTGTCCCAGGCCGTGTGACCCTTACCAGTCCCCATACTCTGCCTCAAACGCTGTCCGTCCCTCTTTTGAGTTTCGGGCCGTTATAGTTCCTATGGCTTTGTATAGTCGATACCAATGCATTGGAACTAGTTGTGTCACAATTCAAAGTCTAACAACGAATATGAGCATTTTGACTGTTTTAGCGCACTGCGACGTACAGTGAAAGTATTGTGTCTACCTAACTCACCAAGGGAGGGGTGAATAGGAAATGTTTGTGTCTTTTCGCGGATTAAAATTCACTCAAAAATAAACAAGCACACAAACACGGAGATCTATAATGGTTCCACGTATTGGGTACGTCCACTATCCCGCCTCGCCTATCTACCACGAAGGGATAGATTCGGCTACTTCACCTTTCTCAGATTATCACAAACTTACAACTCGAAGCAACGCTCCTACACCTCGGATAACAAACTCTCCTACACCTCGATCCATAACCGGATCTACAACTCGATCCACAAACTGGATCTACAAACTCGATCCACAAACCAGATCTACAAACTCGATCCACAAACCAGATTTACAAACTCGATCCACAAATGGATCTACAAACTCGGAGATAAATCTCCTACAATATTTAAAACAATATTACAACACAAAACATGATTGCAAGTCTTTGATCCGACGTTCTTGAGAGGATTGAACTTGAGTCTTGTAGAACTCGGAAACTTGAAATATTTTGAATCTTGAATCTCGAACCTTGGATCTTCAACCATCTAGGACTGGAGTAGAATAGATCTTGAGAGAAGACACGATCCAGCCGAAGAATTCATCGAAGAATAAGATCGCATGATGTCGGCGGTCGGTCGGAAGAAAATCGCGAAATCGCTTAGGTATGCCTGACGGGTTCGTTCTTTTGGGAATCTTTTGAAATTGAAATTTAATTAGGGCTAAGAGACTGATTTTTAAAATCAGCCTATCATTTTTATAGGAAGAATCGAAATAATGGCTATCAAAGATTTCCAAAAACGTAACCTAGAAAATTACTGTACATGGTCGTCGGTTTCGAACCAGAGAAAAATCGGAAAAAATGGCCTAAGTCAAATTCGGAAAAATTCGTCGAATATCGATTATGATACTCGCTGAATTTAGAAGTGATATTCGTCGAATTTGCCTAAGCCAGAAATCCAGAGTGGTCAACATATGGCTCGACACATTCAGCGAGTATCGCTTGGGATACTCGTCGAATTCGGCGAGTATCACCAGTGATACTCGGCGAATTCGGCAAGTATCGCCAGTGATACTCGGCGAATTTTCCTTGGCGAATTTTTCGCTTTTCTACAAATTTTCCCTAAGTATATACTACGAATTTGACGGTTATCGGGAAGCATACATGATGAATTCTGTGAGTATCAAGGGGATACTCGACGAATTGGACGTGTATGACTCACCATACTCGCCAAATTTTACTTAGGTAAAATTTCTCTTCTTTGAGTCCAGGTCCTTGGCCTTCCTTGATCCTTCTCTTGTACTTGGGATAGAAGTACACCCCAATAAAGAGATTATACGTGAGTTAACACATTGGTCTACACAATAAAGTATTATATTGTATAGTCTCGTGTTTACTGACCCACTGTAACCTGACATTGGTGTGCACTTAGCAAAATAAACCTACAAGTACATAACTAGAATACAACATCAAATACAAACTCAATTCATCTTAGCTTGACAGGACTCTTCTTCAAATCATGGTTATTGTGGATACAATACCCAACATGCAGATTTTGGATATTTAGCAAATAAACTCTGATTTGACCCCGGTCAGTGACATTGGATTTGTATAGTCAATACGAAGTCAATCGAATTCATCCCGGTCAATTTCAAGGACCAGTAGTCAACCCATGGTCAAACCGAGCGTTGGCGTGCACCGAAAAGCAAGCGCACATAAATTGTGACATGATACCCCAACTTTGACCCGATGTCGATGACTTGGACCCACCTTGACTTTGACTAGCATTGGGGACCCATCTTAGGGTTGACTTTAGTCAAACCCCCTAAAATTCCATTTTTTGGAAAAAATTCTCACAGAGGTGGGCACCTCCTCTTCATTGCTAGTTAGGGCTGGGTCTTCCTCACCTTTTGGGCCACCCAAACTAGCAAGGGCATGGTAGGTGGGCCTTTGCCAAAGCCCACCAACTTCTACCCCCCCCCCCTCCTCTCTTCTCTTCTTAAAGACTAAGGCCTAAGCCCACCAAGCCTTCCCCCCCCCTGATGGCTGCCACCTAAGTATACCACCCACCCACCCCCCACCCCCCCCCCCCCCTCTGATGACGCCACCTGTATAGAGCAAGTAGAGGAGAGGGGAGGAGCTCCTCCTCCTACTTGGATAATCCCACATTGAGTAGGGGAGGGGTGGCCACCGTCTCCAAGCCTATAAAATGCCATGCCCCCTACCTCCCTCCTCACAAACATAACCGAGCCCAGAGCACCACTTTTGGAGCTCCAGCTTGCGGGAAAAACATTTACCACTCGAGCTCCACCACCACCTCCCATGGTGGCTCAGCCCAACACCTCCCGAGCCAAAACACCACAGGTGGAAACTTTCCCCTTCCTCTTCCTCATCTTCTTGACGATCTGCATGTGCCTCCCGGTGGCCGGAGCGCCGCTGGCACCACCTGAGCCAAGCTCCAGGTCGGGTGGTGGCCACAAGTGGTGAGCCTTGCCAAATACTGGTGGTGGTACTGGAGAATTGTAACACCACTGGGGATAACCTTCCCTAGTGGTGGAAGGTCGAGGTGCTGCTGGAAATCGCCGCTCCGGCGGCACTCAAAATTAGAGTAAAACTCCGTATATTTTCTGTGGTAGCGGCCGGCGGCGCCAGGCCTCCAAACCACCACTGTAAAAGATCCCTACCCCCAGCATACCGGTCAGGGGTGTTATCATGGTCGGGCAGTCACCGGAGAGGTAGGGTGGTGCGGTGTCGCTTGGAGCAGAGCAACCCGCCGCCCTGCTCTCGGTTTTATAAATCCCGGTAGTAGGCTGGCGGACCACCTCCCAGGAGGTCGTCAGACCCAGGCTAATTGTTTGAGGGTGGCGCTGGCACCTAATAGTGGCTAGCTGACAGTGGCTGAGTCCACCGTCTCCTTCATCGACATGGAGGAGCAGCCGCCGTCCGATCTTAGTAATGAAATTGGACAAGGTGATTACATGGTTTGCCACCATTACCTCAACATGAGCGCCCCCCCCCCCCCACCCACAGAGGATCTGTGGCTGATCCGCTGTTGGGAAAGGTTTGGCTATTCTTCGGTCCAGCGCATTCCTGGCCGCAGGATTTGGTTAGATCTGGCTATATGCAGACCATTCTCTTAACAAAATTTTGTAGATTTTTTAGAAAAAAATCCAGGCTCCTAGGAAAAATGTTTTGAACATGGAAATTGTTAACCTTTATTAGGGAAACCTCCAAAAAATATTTTTGGAAATTTTGGAGTTAATTTGGTATTTTTAAAAGCCTAAATAAGAATTATTTGGCCAATTTAGAGACCCAAAATTGCTCGGAAAAGTTTGTAAAAATTACTATGCTCTTTTTAGGTCCTCTTAAAGATTTTGTTAAAATAGGAAAATATTGGGATAAAAATTGAAGCTTTTCCGATTTTTTGGAGCCTAGAGTCGCGCTCGGAAATTTGATAACGCTCAATTATCTCAAAAATAAAAATTAAACGTGCGACCACCTTTGTAAATCAATTAATAAGTTCAATTATTTTATTGGCGAGAGTAATCGAGGCAAGTATCAAAGCTCTAAGTGTTCTGAGGTTTCGTAGAACTGCTGAGAGCCTAATTTTAAAAAGTCTCTCGTTCTAATTCAGGTGGACTCGGAGGTTGAGAGTATGAGCAAATGAGCTGCTAATTATTCTCAACAAATAATATAAATGTAACTCCTAATAAGTCCCACTAATCCGATTAAGCATAATTAAAAAGGGCGCAACTGAATTATTATAAGATCTTAATAATGGGTGAAACCTAAATAAGCCTCCTAAAAGTTGAAATGGAACTGAACATGCCTCTTGAGAATGTAGATAGAACTGAATATGCCTCCTGAGAATAGAGATGGTACTGAAGCCTCCTAAATTGAGTGATTGGACTACTAACCATTTTCTTTATGATTTATTCCAGTCTTGCACTGGTCCAGCTCTTTTATTTATTTCAGTTCAGTTATTTCTTTTCAAGTACTCCAATCTCGCACTGGTCCTAGAATTGAAGCCTCCTGAATGGAGTGACAATCCACCTCGATATGCATGAGGAGACCGGGTGGTTTGATGTCTAGCCGCAATGGTCAGCTTATCTCCCTGGTCTAGTGATTTGGCTCAGCAGTCTGTTAGTCTCCCTATTCTGGTAGTTTAGCTCAGGGGTCTGGAGGTTAGCCACAATAACAGTCTATTGGCAAGCCGTTGGTGCGGCCTGGAGGTTAGCCCCAACAGCGGTCTGTTGGTAAGCCGTAGATGCGATCTAGTTATTAGCCGCAGTAGTGGCCTGAAGGTTAGCCGCAGCGGTCTGGGTGTAGCCGCAGCAGTAGAGTGTTGGTTAGCCGCAGCGGTCTGGATGAAGCTGCAGCAGCAGACAGATGGTTAACTGCAACTACGGTATGGTGGAAACCCGCAGTTGCGGTCTGGCGGCCTGTACCAGATGTCTTCCCTAGTAGTGTGGCGGCTTTCCTTAGTTGTCGCTGGGTGTTCAGTTATTCATTATATAGTGTGCGGTTTGACCATGTCAAACCGCATAAGCCGCCCGACTTGTATTTAGTCCCACATCGATTATTGAATTCTCGCATCTCCCCCAAATTCTATAAATAAGGGGGCATACCTATGTAATAATTATCTTTTTGGAGCAATAAAATTTGCGGTTTATTGTCCTCTTGGTCATTTTCTCGCTCATTTTTCACATGATATCAGAGGACACCGATCCATTGCTCCAATTAGATAGCGGTTTGTTTGTTTAACCGCACTGCCTCTTTTTCTTTCTTCTTGCCCCCCTTCCCTCCCTTACTGGTCGCTATTCTTGCGACTTGTTTCCTTGCTGGCTTTTTTGTTCACGTGGCTTTCTTTGCTATTCTCTCTTCATTGAGACTTGTTCTGTTCGTGCGACTTCTCTTCTCTATTGTGGATTCCGTATTTTGGTCGCGGAATCTGCCTTACTGCTGGTGTGTTATCACCGTGACTGTGCGGTCTCTCCTCTTTTTGAGACTTGTTTGCCTTTTTTCTACGACCTGCTCTTGTATGGTGTGAGCTCTTTTTGGTCGGTTTGTTCGTACAGTTTTGTGCGCAGTTCTGTTTACGCGGTTTGTTCTATTAAACTGTGCGGTTTGCAATTGTTCTCTATGGCAACTCGTTCTTCTCTTGCTACTTCTGCTACTGCTCAGTTTGCTTCTTAAGGAAGATGGCTTATTGATTCTGGTACTACAAATCATATGACTGGAAATTCTTGTCTTTTCTATTCTCATGATACGATTACTCAGTTGCCTCCGGTTCTAATTGCCGATGGATATCTATCTCCTGTTTGTGGGTCTGGCATGGTGCATGTTACTCATTCACTTGAGCCTCATGACACTCTTTATGTTCCTAGTTTTCTGTGTAATCTTCTTTCTGTCATTGTTCTTTGCAAACAGTTGAACTATGAAGTTGTTTTTACTGCTTCTATATGTGTTTTTCGGGACCCTCACTCCAAATAGTCAATTACTATGTGAACTAAATGAGGTGGCTTAGCCTACCTTGATACTGCTTCTGCTTTTTCATCCTCTTCTTTACTTCAACGGCACTTCACCTCTGGCATCCTCCTCCCCGGATTCTTTATCATATTTTCCCTGATTTAACTTGAGAAGATTCTTCTCTTAATTGCGAGGCTTTTCAATTTGGGAAACATCACCGCTCTACTTTTCCTGCCAAGCATGCTCGCAGTTCTTCTCGACCTTTTGATCTGGTTCACAGATGTTTAGGGTACTACTCCCCTTCTGACTATTGGATGGGGTAGCATGTATTTGTTACTTTTATTGATGATTTCTCTCGGTGTACGTGGTTGTATCTGTTGCATGATCGATCTGAAATATTCTCTATTTTTACTACGTTTTATACTGAGATTCGAACACAATTTGATACTTCTATTAAAATTTTTCGCACAGATAATTCTAAGGAGTATCTTAGCCATCAGTTCATGTCATTTTGTTTGAACCATGGCATTGTCCATCAAACTACTTATCCTTACACTTTTCAGCAGAATGGCATTGTTGAACGTAAAAACAATCATCTTCTGGATGTGGCTCGTAGTCTTCTCACTCATATGCAAGTTCCTCGGTCTTATTGGGGTCATGTTATTCTTCTCTCTTCCTTTCCCATTAATCGAGTTCTGTCCTACGTTCTGCATGGCAAGTCTCCATTTTCTCTCCTATAACCTGATGTGAATCCACTTCCTTTGCCTCTTCGTGTCTTTGGACGCACGACGTTTGCCCACTCTCCTTCTTCTAGTCGTGACAAACTCTCTCCTCGTTCTGTAAAGTGCATTTTTCTGGGTTATTGTCAGAAACAAAAAGGGTATAGGTGTTTTGATCTTGTTCTCCAGAAATAATATGTTTCTATATATATCACTTTCATTGAGAATGCTCCTTTCTTTTCTCCTCCCTCTATTCTCCCTTCTTTTAATGATTCTACTTCTTTTCCTATTGTGTTAGCACCTCTTTCAGATCCTGCACCTCTTCCTTCTCCTTCTATTTGTGATTCTCCTACTGTCTCTGATTCTTCTACTGAGCTGCTGCCACCTGCTCCTGGGCCAGTAATCCCTTCTTTGGATGATACTGATACTGTAAACTGGACGGACCTTGATCTTCTAATTGCCCTTTGGAAAGGTGTTCGATCATGAACTCAACATCCTCTTCAGGATGTAGTCTCTTATACATGGTTATCTCCTGAGTCTTAGAGCTTTGCTCTTTCTCTATCAGCGAATATTATTCCATCTTCCTACAAAGATGCTCTTGTTATTCATCATTGGAAAGCTGTTATGGATGAAGAGATTAACACTCTCATTGAACGGGGTACTTGGACTCTTGTTCCAACCCCTCTAAGAGCAGATGTGGTTGGCATTCGTTGGGTCTATGTCATCTAATTTCTTCCTGATGGTACTATTTATCGTTACAAAGCTCGGCTTGCTGCCAAAGGATTTACGCAAACCTACGGTGTGGATTTCTTTGATATTTTCTCTCCTGTTGCTCGGATTACTACAATCCGTGTTCTTTTTTTGGTGGCTAACAATAGGGACTGGGAAATGTCTTAGTTGGAAGTGAAGAATTTCTTTATGGGGATTTGTAGGAAATAGTTTATATGGAGCAACCTCCTAGGTTTGTTGCTCAGGGGGAGTCTCAGGTCTGTAAACTATGAAAGGCAATTTATGGTCTTAAGAAAAGTCTCAGGGCCTGGTTTGATAAGTTTAATGAAGTTATTTCTGTGATTGAGTTTGCTCGGAGTACTACAGATAATTCTTTGTTCATCCGCAAAACCTCGGCTAGTCTTGTTATTCTTGCAGTTTATGTGGATGACATTCTTCTTATAGGGGATGATAGAAATGGTATTGACATGACAAAGAAACATCTACTTCAGCATTTTGTTACCAAGAATATGGGGTCTCCTAAGTACTTGATAGGGATTGAGATATCTAGGAAGTCTGGTTCTATTATTCTTTCACAGCGCAAGTATGCCTTAGATCTCTGAAAGAGACAGAGCTTCTTGGGGAAAAACCTGCTCGGACTCCTATGGCTGTTGGAGATGACAAATGCTGGAATGAGAATTCTTCTATTCTTGAAGATGTTACCAGATACAGATGTCTTGTGGGTAACTCATTTATCTGATGGTCACAAGGCCAGCTATTTGTTATGCAGTAGGGAAAGTGAGACAGTTTATGCAAGCCCCCAAAGAATGTCATCACCAGTCAGCTCTAAAGATTTTAGAGTATGTAAAAGATGCACTAGGAAAAGGGCTCTTGTTTTAGAAAAGGGGACATTTTAAGGTTGAGGATTATTCTGATGCTAGCTACGCAGATGATAAGGAAGATAGAAGGTCTATATCTGGTTTTTGCACTTTTGTTGGAGGTAATCTAGTCATCTGGAAGATCAAGAAATGGGCTGTAGTTGCCAGGTCAAGTGCAAAAGCTGAATATAGAAGAATGACTCAGACTACTTGTTAGTTGAAGTGGCTCCGGACACTCTTGCTTGATCTGGGAGAGTTTTATGATCATCCCCTACCAATGTTCTTTGATAATAAGGCAGCCATATATATTTCGAGTAATCCAGTTTTCATGAGAGAATGAAGCATATCGAGGTGGATTATCACTTCATTATAGATGAGATTTTAAAGAATCATATCTGTATACCTTTTGTTACCTTAGAGAGAGAACTGGATGATTTTTTTCACCAAACCAATTACTACTTTTGGGGAGGTTTGTAGCAAGCTGGGAATGGTGGATATATATGCTCCAACTTGAGGAGGAGTGTTGAAGCTTGAGGATACCAGGCGGTTTTATGTCTAGCCGCAACGGTCAGCTTATCTCCCCAATCTGGCGGTTTGGCTCAGCGGTTTGTTAGTCTCCCTATTTTGGCGATTTTGCTCAGGGGTCTGGAGGTTAGCCGCATAATCGATCTATTGGTAAGCCGTAGGAGCAGCCTAGAGGTTAGCCGCAACAGCGGTCTATTGTAAAGCCGTAGTTACGGTCTGGATATTTATCGCAGTAGCGGTCTGGAGGTTAGCCGCAGCGGTCTTGGTGTAGCCGTAGTAGTAGAGTGGAAGTTAGCCGCAGCAATCTAGATGAAGTCATAGTAGTGGACAGATGGTTTACCGCAACTACGGTATGGTGGCAACCTATAGTTGCGATCTGGAGGCATGTACCCGCGTTCTTCCCTAGCAGTGTGGCGGCTTTCCTTAATTATCGCTAGGTGTTCAGTTATTCATTGTATAGTGTGGGGTTTGACCATGTCAAACCGCATAAGCTGACCTACTTGTATTTAGTTTCACATCGATTTTGTATTCTCTCATTTTCCAAAATTTCTATAAATAAGGGGGCATACCTATTTAATGATTATCTTTTTGGAGCAATAAAATTTTCAGTTTATTTACCTCTTGGTCATTTTCATGATCATTTTTCACAAGTACTATTCAAGTCTCGTAATGGTCAAGTTCCTTTTGTACTTACTTTCAATTCAATTCTTTCAGTTCAGTATTACTCTAGTATCCTACTGGTCCTATTTCATTATACCATTTCAATTCTGCAGTTTATACTATCAGCAGCTTCTATTAACGCACTTTTATTTCTGTAATTTACTATTTTAAGCACGGGTCCTGCTCTGACGTGTAGCTATTTGATAGGTTGAGCCTTAGTTGGGGATAATAGGAGTTGAAATGTTCCTCCTAAATTAGCCTCAAATGAAATGCTCTCACGCTCCTTGTCGAAAGTCGGGCCAAGTGTCGTTTTCCCGAATTATTTAAAGCATAGTAGGGCAAGCCGTTGTAGACCTGGTGCATGCTAGCAAAATTGATAAATTTGATTGCTTGTAAATTTCTTGCAGTAAATTATGGCGAGTCAGTCACTTCCGTAGACCGATCATATCGGTACGGGAAGTTTGACGACTCATGGAAATAGGGAGATGAGCACCACGGGTGACCGATCACTATGTTTTCCCCATTGGGTTTCCTCTGCTGGTCGATCAAAATGTTGAATCACCGGATGTCGCTCACATCCAAGAGTACACGGGGTTGCATGTTGGGACCTGAGTTGTGCAGTACGACCACTCCCAGAAGTGATAGGACTAGCCACTGTCATTGATGGCCACATCAGTGAGGCTCGTGGGGATTGCTACCCTGCTTGAAAAGAAGCGGTCCATACTATGTCGACATAGGGTGTTGTGCGCGGCTGTGAGTGTCTGCGATGTGTGCACAGATGTGAATGTATGCGGTTGAATATGGGTTGTGAATACCTGCTGTGATACTGTGCTAGTAGAGCTTAAATTATAATTGACGTATATTATTATTGCTATTCTTGTTATACCTTGTTGCACCACTTTATGGTTGCTCCTAGCTAATATATGAAATGTTGTACTTTCTCCTTCTTGCTTTGGCAATCTACTTTTGTTGGGTGTGTGCGCTTGTCCCTAGTATATGGTTCCGGGGAGGAGATTTGTTTCCACTTAGCTCCGTGACTAACGGTTATTTAAATAACCATTCACAGAAGATGGAGCACCGTAGTGACTAGATGTTGCAGGATGATACGCCAGCTGAAAGGACTACCCGAGTAGAGGCACCCCTATTTTCTCTAGAGTTTCAAGGCGTGAGTACTAGCGAGTAGAGTTGAGAGAGAGAGGAGTTGTTAGTTATAGTACTTTTATAGCATATGGGATTCATGTATAAAAACCGGCTACGGCCTTTTTCATTTCCTTGAATATATATATATATATATATATATATATATATATATATATATATATATATATATATATATATATATATATATATATATATATATTATGTGGCTTCCTGTTAATGCTCCACTAAACTAGCAGAGTATGTTGTTACCCCTTAACGAGCACTGGGTGGACGCCTTGGGCAAGTAAGATCCCATCCGGCCCGACTCGGGCAAAGGTTGGGGGTCTTATAAATAGATTAGAGCGATCACGATCCGTCCTTGTGGAGCAGTATCAGGATCCCTCCGTACCTCGATTTGTTCTTTGGTTAGGGACAAACCTTGTAGCGAAAGTCTTGTGGACCTTAGTGTAGAGGCTTAGGGATCCTAGACTATACGATAGCACACCCACACACCTTTATTTCTGCTTTATCAGTTCTTGCAAATTGACATGTTAGATGATGATGAGAATGAAAAGTACAAGGGAATGGTACAAGATTCACCGCAATAAGACGTAAGGAGCTATCAAAGAATCAGGCTAAAAGTCATTGGGAGAAACCAACAAAGAGGAAAAATAATACTCTTGTACAATCCTTTTCTTAGAAAAAAAGATATTTTTTTGGTAATATCTTTTGCATTTCTTTTTTATCACTTTTCATAATACTCTTCTCATTATTTGTAGAGTATGGAGATATTTCTAAGTGAAAAGCTCCTATCATGGATTACATAAAGAGAGAACCCAAAGAGTACAACACCATAAAAAATTTGTTTCTTGAGAGAGACTCAACTCCGGTTGATGCGGCTCCTTCATGCTTGAACCTAAATGACAAAATATTTGCAAAGAACATAACTTCCATTTTTCCTGCAATTTCAAATATTTTTAAATGTTGAATGTCAGGCCTATATAAGTAAAAAAGTATGCACAATATAATCAGAATCATGTTGTGTTGTGGTTTATATGCAATGGAAGTGCTGTTGAAACATGTTATCGACGTAAGATCTAGTCGACAAGGTTGTTAGTTTCAGTCAAAATAAACTAAAGCTCTAGTCGAGAAGGTTGTAAGTTCCAATCAAAATCCATTAGAGCACAAGTTGACAGGGTTGCCAGTTTCAATCAAAATCGACCAGAGATTTAAACAATAAGGCTGCTAGTTCCAATTAGAATTGACTAGACCTATAGTCGATAAGGTTGTCTGTTCTAATAGATATCGACTAGATCTCTAGTCGATATAGATATTAAGCTTTAGTCGATATGGATGATCTTTGGTAACTCCTAAAGTCAATATATCTGTACACTTTGGCTCCACACAGCATCTGGATTGTTACATAGCCTTCAATGATTATTAGAGGGAAGACTGCCATTTTTAAGGAACATATAAAACATTATTAGTAGAAGATAGTGTGTCATTATTTTTTATTGCAAATGATTTTGTAGTATCGGTAGAATTCTCATATGTTGATATACATATATATGAGGATGAGTGAAAATATTAAACGCTTGTATATTGAAATAGTACTGATAATCATCAATATTGAACACATATACTGTAACACCTTCCCTAAAATGACCATATAATATGGGGTCGGACGGGACCCCACAATATATAGATGCCATAGCTTTCATATTATAAAATGATATAAGAACGCTACCCATCTCAAAACACATAAACAAACAACGAAAACATTAACACAAGACTAGAAGTTGTCCATAAAAACATAGGAGTTCAAATGGCCTTATGAACTTACATCACAAAAATGTCTAAATCATCATCCAACACATTGTACATAGCAAAGTGTAAAAGCACCCTTTGCTACCTTGACATGCAAGTTGGAACCGAGTAAAAAATATACAACAGAATAACAGGAGGAGGTACACTTCATGAGGCTTAAGCCTTTTTGGCTAGTGAGCTAGCTCCAGCTTGTGATCTTTGCCTTACAACCATCACAAAATACGTGGTATAACATGGGTAAGTTATGGCAGACCACAACAGTATAACAACGCCCCTCCTCTCGTCCATCCCTAGCGGATCTCGAGGCACTCCATCACCCTACATGTCAGCACTTTATATGCATATGAAATAAAAAATAAATCGACATAGAAATAACAGAAATAAGTGCCACAAGCATCAAACACATTTCTATGTTGAGCATTTAGATAAAAAGGCCTACCAATACAGAATGTAGCAAACTTGGGTTTCACCAAAGACACCCTATCACGTATGTATGATTCATACAAAACATTACACATCATTATATCATAACAATCACATGGGTATTCACTTTCCCCAAGGTCATACAATCCCAAGGTCAAGAACTTCTGCTGAGATCCCACTCGTACATGGATCACAACACCATCGGGCTTATCCATCAGCATCACCGTTCTCGCCAATTTTGCCATTTCAAGCACAACTGATACTAAGAACTCTTGTTTAGACCCCACCCTCACATGGATCACAACATTATCAACTTGTCCAAATGCATAGACGTTCTCGCCAATTTTTATAAAGGGGACTTATCTTGTCGGGACACTCTCCCCACGTGAATCACAATATCACGGGATAGGCTAGTCGACCACAAAGACTTCCACACCTTCTCAACAAAATGGACACCACAATCAGTCATGCATTCCACATGCACCATTTCCCACCTTAAACTAACATTCGTTCTCATACGATAGTAAGGGAATCACAATAGCTTATTCACTGTAATCAGATTTTTAATAAAATACCTAAAATGCATGTCAAGCAACATCATTGAATCGCATCGCGGTCGTGACTTCGGCTTCACCCATAATTCTTAATTCACTAACGGAGCGGATTTATAATGCAAAAATATGTTGGTGACGGACTCAATCAAGTCGGTGGTTCCTCTTGAACCAAGACGACCAGAATGTCTCTAATTTAAGAGATCTGGTGCCAAGAAATTGCAAGAAAACTGAAGGCATTAATAAAAGATGTTATGCATGCATCTTAAAACTTGGAGGAGAGTTGTCGTTATCTTATAATTCCTCTTCCTTGTCATAAAATCCTTGAATAGAATGAATGCGGACGTTCACCTTCAAGTCCCCTCTGTAAATCCGGTCTCGGATCGTCAGACGGATCTCTTAAGCTCCAACAAAGGCGGATTTATGTTATCTTCCTCCTCCGCTCCCACTCTCTCCCGAGTGCCAAGAACTTCATAAAAATGAGAGGAGAGATCTCCTCTGCCCTATTTAGGGTTTAAAGGTGAAATATCTGGGCCATCGAAACAAATTCCAAGAAGATCAGACACTCAGAAAGGTATATTCATGAAATGGTTCACGAATTCCCCCAAAATAGCTTTTTAGCTCGTATCGTTGATTTAACATGACGACACACTAGTTAACTCGATTCCACACCACTAAACTCGTTGCCAAGCCACCAAACTTAACAACATGCTATCGTCTGGTGATAGCACTATCATCGACATTAGCTCCAGGTCTTGCTTTGCGACATTATGAGGGTTAACACGATGCCTTGAGGGTTAACATGATTTCATGATGGTTAACATGACGTATTGAGGGTTTACACAATGTTATTACCTTTAGCGTCTGGTCAAGGGGAAAAGGGGATACCGCTAGCATTAACACTACCTTCGTGCATTAGCTTTCCCGGTACACTTGACCCAACAACTCCCAAAACACAAGGTAGACCTTTTGGGTGTTACAAATGCATCAATAATGAGTAAGAAGCATGTTTGGTTTATAAGCCTGAACATAAATATTAAAATATTAAAGAAAACATTACAACACATTGCACAACACATAGCACAACACATTAAATAGCATAGCACAACGCAAATATAAGTGACATCAATAATAAAGCTAATAACACAATTGATAACACAAGAAGATAGTATAACATAGTTGATTACAAAGATGATAACACAGCTGATACCAAAGATGATAACACTGCTCATCTTGATTCCTAAGACAAGAAAATAGAAATAAAACAACTAAGAGCAAAATAACATTAATGTGATGTATACAACATAATAATATAACATAGCATAACAATCAATTCTCAGTCAATATTCCTCAATTTCTTAGACAGTAAAACTATTTTTCCAATATAGAGGACTAAGAAAGATTTGGAAAAATCCTATAACTTATTATGCCCTAAACTACGCTATTTTTTTTACAACTCCTACGATTCTTACAATCCACTTTCTCCTTCACTAAGCTCACCTGCATATACTTCATGACAAAAATTTCATAGTCGTTGCCATTTTCGTGTGTTAGGATGCTGAATGGATCTATATAAAGATAGACAATTACAATGAAAGGGGAGAAAATGATTTTTGAAAGTGAGGTTTCGCAGTCTCCTTAGATACTACTATTGTGTTTCAAGAGAATCAAATGAGCTGCAGAAATGCATAAATCCATCAACATGATTCATGTGAAACACAGTAAATCAAGATAGAGATTTATACCTGCATTAAAATTAAATTTCGAGAAAAATGATTAGTGTTTGAGTCAAAATGCAAAATAGTATCTACATATCTAGATGTTTATACATGAACATCATAAATACCACACTGTCCATCCAACGAATTGGGGTTGGAAGATGATCATTTTTCTCCTCTTTGAAATGCTCGTTCTGATTTGGTAGAGAAGTGTTCTTGGTGGTTTTATGACATGAAGAACTTTGAATAAGTCTTTGTTCTTTAGAACAAGTTTGCTTATTTATAGGCACGAACCCATACATGAATTTTATGGTGCGCAATGTAACACCCTCATCTGTCACATAGAATGTAATAGAAGGTCTGGTCGGGGCCCCACGCCATATTCCACGGACAGAGAGTGAAGTTATGTATTGAAACCAAAATCCATAAACTTGCATCCTAACTCAGAGTGCATTCTAGCGGAAGTAATTAAATTACTTGGAACCCAAACACATGAATGTCCACTACCACAAATTAGGAATGATAAACCAAATACACAAATCATTATGGCCTTAAGGCCTTACAACTGTTTTTCTCAAAATAAGTGTTTTACAGACATCGGCACGCAGGTCAGCCACACATAAACATTAAAAATATTATTCGCTTGGTCTTCAAGGGCCATCATAGCAGACAGGGCTTTAGCCCACTACTTTCCACTTGGCTCAATTGCACCTGCACAAAATCATTCCACCCTAAAGGCATCAAACAAAGCAACGGTCAGCATTATCTGACCAAATTATAACAACCTTGCCCCTCACCCGGGGCAGCGGTGCTCCTTCCATGTAGGCAGGCCAGCATGTACAATAACGGTAATAGAACGCGCAATTTAAGAACCATTCACCACAAACGTTTGCATAGCCGGCTATACATATTGTACACTCAAGGCACATTTTTGGTGTGCTGAGATTAAAGCCCCACAACAGTTCTCAAGACGACACCTTTGAGTAATACTAGTCTTTCTGGCCCAAATCCTAAGACTCTCCCTATGCTATGGCAAAGTCATGCTGAGATTCAAGCCGCTGAATCACTTTAATCTGATTGCTATAAGGTGGGTACAGGTCAGCCATATCCCATTGCTCAAACTGTTAAGCTCGCAAGCCACGACACTGGTCAACCTTCCCTTGCCCATTCACACATTACATAACCATGTTATGTTCCAAGACTAGCTCTTATGGCCACCATAAATGGTCAAACTAAGCTCACGGTTTAATATACAGTCCCCTAAGTCTCCACGAGATAGGCCTTACAATTATTGCTCACTGGGAGCTGCCGTCGGTGGTAGCGCTCCTGCCGTGCAGTAGGGGACAAACTATCGTTTCTTTCCCCAAAATGGGTGTTTTCCTTGAGATCTACTCCAGTACTCTCACTGCAGTAACCTACACACCCCGCGACTCCGTAACTTACACGTTTACCATGAAGTCTTTGTTGTCATACAAAATAATCATCACCAATCCATATCAACCTATCCAAATGGGCATCACACAGCATGCCTAATCCGTACTTTGATTTTGGATTCTAAATGCAAAGGTATCGAGTATACAACCGATCAACCTATCGGGAGAACCGCTTCCACGTGTTCGTGTAGCGTCTACCCTCTCATACCAAAATAAAGGACTTCTCATGTCCAAGGAGGAAGATTGTTACCCTTGACATTCATTTTGGTGCCATGGGAGAGAATCTAGCCGGATGAAAATGACCGCAATGGACTTGCCTCCGCGGATCTGAACTCGGCTCATGACTCGGAGCTCCTAAACTCCAACGGCGACGGGATCTCCTTCCTCTTCCCCTCCTTCACTCTCCTCTCTCTGTCGTTCAGAAAGAGAAATCCAATAGATAAAAATGAAGTTGAAACTTAACTTCCCTGGCCTTAAACTAAGCTACCGTCACGCGGTAACTAGCTATCGCCGCGCGGTACCCCAAATGTTGGCTTGCTCTGCAAGCCCACTGCCAAAACTTCCAATCACGCACCGACACATAGTTGTGTCGTAACTATTTTGCTACTGCTGCACGGTACCTCACTACCGCCGCACAACAGGCGATGTGTCGCATCAATGTATCATTTACAACGAATAGTCATTACCACCGTGTGGTAGCTCTTAGAGAGGAACTCTAGATAAATCGGCCATGCTACAACCAGCGTTAGCATTACCACCGGGCGGTAGCTCACTCAGAGCTTTGTCGATTAATTCGACCATGCAATCGTCATGCAGGATCAACCTACCGCCAGGAGGTATCTCAAAGAGAGCACATGCAACAATTCCACAATGCTACCGCCAGCGCTAACCCTACCGCTAGGCGGTAGCTCACAAAACTAATCTACTGTCTATGGGAAACTTAGGGCATTATAAATCTCCCCCACTTAAAGAATTTTTTTCCTAAAATTACAAGTAGCAGGAAAACACAGAAGTATCAATATTATTAATGTATACCTCAACAAAATAGCTCGGGAAATTCTGCTCTCATGGTTTGTCCCACCGGGCCTTGACCATTCTGATTGACTTATTCTGCAGCTGCTTGACCTCCATGTCTTCGATTTGAATGGAATTGACCTTCGTTATCAACCCACTATTGATTGGCACTTGATCTACTGTAACCACTTTCGTAGGCTCTTACACCACCTGCTGTAATACCGATATGTGGAATACTTCTTGTAGACCACTTAGTTGAGGCTAAAGCTTCAATCGATAGGCAACTTCACCAATGCGCCCCAATATCTCAAAAGTCCCAAGGTATGTCGGACTTAACTTTTTCAAGCAGCGAATCATCGAAATGCCCTTGAACGGTTTGATCTTCAGATAAACCCAATCGCCCACGGCGAACTCGACATTTTTTTGCTTAGCGTTATAATATTTGTCCTGCATATCCTGAGCGATAAACAATCATTCTAGGATTGTACGTATAGTTGAAGTAGCATCTTTAACTTCCTTTCGCTTGAACAGCGTCGTTTCGCCCGTCTCCAACCATGCTAAGGGAGTACGCCACTTTCTACCATAGAGGGCCTCGAAGGATGTCATCTGAATACTTGCTTGGTAGCTATTATTTTTGGTAAACTCAATCATATAGAGGTGGTCCTCCCACCTCTTCCTGAAATCTAGGGCGCACATGCAAAGCATATCTTCCATCGTCCTGTTTACCATCTCGGGTTGACCATCCATTTGAGGATGAAAGGTCGTACTGAACTTCAGTTTGGTACCCAATAGTTGATGCCTCTAATCATTAGTGCGAAGCGCCCATCTCAGTCACTAATGATGATACAGGGCACACCGTGCATTCGTACAATATTGTCAACGTAAAGCTTTGCCAGCTTTTCCACTAAATTGTCATTCCTATTAAGAATGAAGTGTGATACCTTCGTTAAACGACCAATGATCACCCAAATGACATCGTTCCCTTACTGCGATCTCGACACTGTGCTCGAAATCAATAGATATGTTGTCAAACTTCCACTCTAGTATAGGTAAAGACTTCAGAAATCCATTAGACTTCTAACATTTGGACTTTACTAGGGCACGGGTCTGACACTTTGCCACATATAGAGCTATGTCCTTTTTCAATCCTGGTCACCAAAACAACTTTTTCATGTCCTTGAATATCTTTGTGCTCCCTGCGAAGATTGATTACTTTATGAAATGTGCCTCGTACATCAATTCCTCCCGTAATTTGCCCATATTTGGGACGCACAATCGACTGTCCTTCCACAAAAGGCAATCAATAACTGAAAACTAGGCATTTACCCATTCAAAGACTCTACCAAGTAGCGCTTTATGTTGTCATCCAACTCCAGCGCTTATCGAATCCGATTTGCGAGGTTATAACGCACCTCTATCTAAATCAAACACGCATTTTCACTAGATCCTCCATCAATAAACTAGATCTCCAAGGTCTCCAAATCTCGAATAAGTCGCTCATCATTCATCTATATCCAGTTGGCCTACGCATGAGTCCTACGACTCAGCGCGATCGCAACAACATTCCCTCTGTCGGGAATGTAATGTATCTTGAAGTTGTAGTCTCCAAGGAACTCCATCCAACTCCACTAACGCATATTCAAGTCTTTCTAATCTATCAGATAATTTAGGCTCTTATGATCTGTAAAGATATCAACCATTACGCCATACAGGTAGTGCCTCTAAAGCTTCAGAGCGAATATCACGACCGCTAACTCCAAATCATGGACCAAATAAATCCTCTCATGCACTTTCAACTAGCGCGAGCAATAAGCTATCACATTCCCATGCTGAAGTAGAATATAGCATAAGCTGCTCCCCGAGGAATCACTATAGATTTCATAGCCCTCCAAACCATATGGCAAGCACAAAATAGGCGTTGTGGTCTGACGACTTTTCTATTTTTCAAAAGCTTGTGTGCACATTGCCGACTAATTAAACTTAATATCCTTCCTTGTCAAGGTAGTAAAGGGTATCGCTATCTGCGAGAAGTTCTCTACGAAGCGTTTGTAGTAGCCGACAAGCCCTAGGAAACTCTGGACTTCCGCCACTGTAGACAACACAGGCCACTCCAATATCGCAACTACCTTCGCCAAATCCACTGCAACTCCCTCTCTACTAACCACATGATCGAGAAACGCCACTGAAGACAGACAAAACTCACACTTTAGAACATGGTATACAGCTGACTCCTCCTCAAGGTCTCCAAAATAGTGTGTAAATGATCTGCATGTTTTTCCTCAGACTGATAGTACACTAGGATACCGTCGAGAAAGACTATCACAAACTGGTCCAAGTACTCTTTGAACGTTCTGTTCATCAGGTCCATGAATATGGATGGCGTATTGGTCAACCCAAATGGCATGACCACGAACTCATAATGCCCATAGCGTGTACTGAATACCGTCTTGGGAATGTCACCTTCCCTGATTCTCAACTATTAATACCCAGATTTCAGATCTAGCTTCGAGTACACAGTCGATCCAACTAGTTGATCGAACTGATAATCGATTCTCGGAATTGAATACCTATTCTTTTCTATTATCTTATTCAACTCCCAATAATCTATACAAAACCGCAAGCTTCCTTCCTTTTTCTTCACGAAAAGGACCAGTGCACTCCAAGGTGACGAACTTGGATGCACAAAACTTTGATCTAGCAGTTCTTGAAGCTGCACTTTCAGTTTCTCCTTCTCCCTCGGCGCTATACAGTACGGTGAGCGTGATGTAGGTTTCACACTTGACAATAACTCAATCGTGAAGTCAATCTCTTGCTGGGGTTGAATTCTAGGGAGATCCTTACGAAACACATCTGCAAACTCTGACACAACAGGAACGTCACTCAAACTAGGCTTCGGTTCTACAGCTTCTAATAGCATGAAGAATAATTCTGTGCCCTTCTGAACCGCCTTGACTACTAGAAGAGCAGACATCATTATCTTGCTCGACCTTCGCATACCCGCGAACTTAGTCTCGCGTTCGGTGTTTTGCCCCAGTATGACTTCCTTTAAGTTGCAATCAATGCAAGTACCCTGCTCCGAGATTCAGTCCATATCAAAGATTACACTAGAATTCGATATCGGTAGCATAGATGCTTCCCATCCAAAGTCATGACTTCATATTTGTACCTTAATACAAAACTTTCAACTCGTGTTCAGCTGTTACCTTTAAGGCAATATTATCCCAATCTCATATCTTAGTTCAAATTAAAGCACTATGAGAAATAACACAGATCCAAGAACAAAGGGATACAATGTGCCCAATCAAAAGGGTTATTATCGGCCTTATGAATAACAAGTTTGAACCTATTTTGTGCATGTAAAACATACATTCTTACCCAAAGTACAGTAGTCTATTGCAGCTACTTCCTTATTAATACTCTTAATGCCATTTTATTTTGCCATTATCGGAGGGCCACTATGACAGTCTCGAGCACAATGTCCTTTTTTCTTACACATGTAGCAAGCAAGTAGACATCTACTTGCAACTGCTCCAGCTTCTTTCTCCATCCTTGGAAGACAACTGGGACACTCCTTGGCATAATGGACGTCTTGAATATAATAGATACGTGGAACTCTTCCTGTAGCTGCTCCAGACCCAGCACTCTTCATCTTTGGAATACCACTGCGACAATCTCAGGCTATGTGACCCATCTTGCCATAATTATAGCAAACAATAAGGTCTCCACGCCCAATCGTTGCCCTAGAAACAATAAATGAAGATGCCGGCCCAGAATATTTGGACAAAGGCATGGAAGTATTCATCAACTGCGTGCGCTCCTTGTACTAGACACGTGTTTAGCTTCTGGTCCAAGGCTCTCCTAATATGCTCAAGTACATCAACCGGCATCGAAGCCACCACATGGGCAGGGGGGATGTACATTCCTTTCAGTCTGGGCATTGATAATTGAAAATACCACATCAGCTATCAATCGAATTTTTTCCGCAGAAGGAGGAGGTGTAGGCACCTCAATTGGTGCATTACTCTCCGTCGAGCGCTGGGGCTCATGCTGCCCCGCACTACTTTTGGTTGCCTATAATCGTGAAACACACAATTAAGCAACCAAACATATTGCCAAAAAGCAATCACAAAAACACGTAGGTTCCAAAAAAATGTGTATTTTCATTCCTAAGTGGACATTCATGGGTTCTTTCATGTTATAACAGTGACGCACACACGTGCACACCACACCTTAAAAGAATTCGAAAACAAATTTTAAATAAGAAAGACTGACACCAGCCTTTAATACCAAATAGTAATACCGCCATCCATCATATAGAATATAATAGAAGGTCCAGTCGGGGCCCCACGTCATATTCCACGGACAGACAGTGGAGTTATGTAATGAAATCAAAATGCATAAACGTGCATCTTAACTCAAAGTGCATTTTAGCGAAAGTAATTAAATGGCTTTGAACTCCAACACGGGAATGTCCACTACTACAATTTAGGAATGATAAACCAAATACACAAATCATTATAGCCTTAAGGCCTTACAACTGTTTTTCTCAAAATAAGTGTTTTACAAATATTGGCATGCAGGCCGGCTACACATGAATAGTAAAAACACTCTTCGTTTGGTCTTCGATGTCCGGAATAGCAAACAGGGCTTCAGCCCGCTACTTTCCACTTGGCTCAGCTGAACCTGCACAAAAGCATTCTACCCCAAAAGAGGCAAACAAAGCAACATTCAGCATTAGCTTACCAAATTATAACGATCCCGCCACTCTCCCGGGGCGTCGGTGCTCCTTCCCTGCAGGCAGGACAACATGTACAATAACGGTAATAGAATGCGCGATTTAAACAGCATTCACCACAAATGTTGGCACAACCGGCCACATATCCCGTGCACTCAGGGCACATTTTCGATGTGTTGAGATTCAAGCCCCACCACCGTTCTCAAGACGGCACCTTTGAGCAATACTAGTCTTTCCGGCCCGTAGCCTAAGACTCTCCCTATGCTACGGCAAAGTCATGCAGAGATTCAAGATACTGGCTCACTCCAAGCCGATTGCTATAAGGTGGGTACAGTTAATCCACAGCCCATTTCTCAAATTGTCAGGCTCGGAAGCCACAATGCGGGTCAGCCTTCCCTTGCAAATTCACACATTACATAACCACATTATGTTCTAAGGCTAGCTCTCACAACCACCATAAAGGAGAAAACTAAGCTCATAATTCAACATACATGCCCCCAAGTCTCCACGAGACAGGTCTCACAATTATTGCTCATTGGGAGCTACCACCGGTGGTAGCGCTACTGCTGTGCGGTATGGTACAAACTATCGTTTCTTCCCCCAAAATTGGTGTTTTCCTTGAGATCTACTTCAGTACTCTTACTGCAGCAACCTATACACCCTGCGACTCCGTAACTTACACGTTTACCACAGATTCTTCTCCGGCATACAAAATAATCATCACCAATCCAGACAAACTTGTCCAGATGAGCATCACATAGCTTTCCTAATTCGTACTTCAATTCCGAATTCTAAATGCAAAGGTATCGGGGATAAAACTGATCAACCCATTGGGAGAACTACTTCCACGAGTTTGTAGAGCGTCTACCCTCTCATGCTAAAACAAGGACTTCATATGTCAAAAGAAGAAGATCATTACCCTTTATGTTCATTTCGGTGCCATGGGAGAGAATCTAACTAGGTGAAAATGACTGCAACGGACTTGCCTTTGCGGATCTGAACTCGTCTCGTGACTCGAAGCTCTAAAACTCCAACAGCGGTGGGATCTCCTTCCTCTTCCCCTCCTTCACTCTCCTCTCTCTGTCGTTCAGAAATAGAAAGCCAATAGAGAAAAATAAAGTTGAAACTTAACTTCCCCGACCTTAAACAGAGCTACTACCACGATAACTAGTTATCGACACGCGGTACCCCAAACATTGGCTTGCTCTATAAGTCCATCATCCAAAACCTCCAATCATGCGTCGGCATGTGGCTGCGCCGTAACTGTTCTTCTACCGCTGTGCGGTACCTCACTACCACCGCACGGTAGGTGATGTGTTGCATCAACGCATCATTTATGACGATAGTCACTACCGCCATGTGGTATCACTACTGCCGCGCGGTAGCTCTTAGAGAGGAACTCCAAATAAATCGGCCACACTATTGCCGGCATTAGCATTATCGCTGGGCGGTAACTCACTAAGAGCTTTGTCGATTAATTTGACCATGCTACCGCTGCGCGGTATCAACCTACCACTAGACGGTATCTCATAGAGAGCACTTACAATAATTCCACAATGCTACCACTGGCGCTAACCCTACCGTCGGGCGATAGCTCACAGAACCAATCTCCTA
Organism: Platanthera zijinensis; assembly: GCA_039513925.1. Lineage (NCBI taxonomy): Eukaryota > Viridiplantae > Streptophyta > Magnoliopsida > Asparagales > Orchidaceae > Platanthera > Platanthera zijinensis. Next base: position 163,634,253 of record CM077083.1, on the reverse strand, counting down.
ACTATGGGAAACTTGGGGCGTTAAACGCAAGATTTGGGAGTGTGTCCCAAAAGTCGTGTTTGTTCATCCAGGCACGACTCCTCATGACTCAAGAACGAAAAACTGAACACATGCCCTTGGCACACTAGTGTGTGTCATGGGTGTGTGCCTTCAAAAATTGTATATTTGCTTTAAAAATTGTTGCCAATCGTTATCCCACCAAAATGATCACACACCCATACCCTTAGAACATAGGCATGTTGCTCAAGTTGTGTGCCTTGAATACTGTGTAGCATAACATATATTATTGTTTAGAACTTGGTTTCATAAATCAACACGATCTAACACTCCAATATTTGTACATTCTTATGAGTGATACTTTAGGCTTGTATTATGTTAGCAGTAAGACTAAATCCTCAACTACTTCTTGATCACAAGATTTCAACACTAAAATCCTCCTTCAAGAGCGACTTGGACATCTCCTTTGGTGTTTGATTTGCTCATGTGTGATCTTCAGCGCCTATTCCAGTGCCCACTGCAGTGTCTTCTCTAGTATTTGCTCTAGTGCCTTCTCTAGTGCCTAATCTTTTGCATGTTCTAGAAGTCGCTCTTATGAGCGCAAACAAAGTTTTTGCTTCTTTTTCACCTTCAAGTACTTATAATCGGGGCAGTGTTTAGTCACCTTCTCATAGATCTTAATGCTTGTAACCTGAAACAAATTAGAAGATTTGATCAACGCCGAACCGACCCCATAGTTTTTTCCCTTTCCAAGTTTTCCACGTAAAAATTCTTATTGTCTCTGATGTTGGTTCTCTTTTAAGTGTTTGCATACTTGCCTTAATCTTGAGCTAAGACAGTTCAATTCTCTTGGACTAGTAGAACACTAAGCGACCCACAATAGTTTGGCTCCTTTTATAGAAAAAATGTTTCCCAACTCTCCAAAGAACTTTTGAAGACCATAGTCACACTGCAGAGTAATCCAAGCTAAAAATGATGGAGAGAAGAAGCACTCGTGAAGCTAATGTGGAAACTCATTAGAAGCATGATAATAAATCCCCCGACAACTCATTTTGGCTTCTCAAAGAAGCTTTAGCTACCCTAATAACATTTATTGAAGAGCATGTGCGCTTAATGGAGGTGTACCAGACTGAAGTACTCATCCTACAAAGGGTTCTATGGGCCTCCCACACCACCAACCCATCCATCTCCTCTAATGAGAGACTACCCTCAATCCTGAACCACACCTTTCTGAAAGCTGATGACATATTGTAAAACCTCGCTTCATACGAGCTATCAGATGTTGTCAGCTCCACGCACTCTGCACTACCTAGAGGCCTTCTTGGGTGAGCACAACTGAACCCCCGCCACTCGAAAGTAGATACCAACCAGAATAATAAAAGACTCACTAGCGAGGAAGTGAGACGCATGATCGAGGAGGAATACACAGATGGGAAGCACTAATACACAAACTTACAACGCTCCCATTCACCATATCTCCCCGCTCCATAAGTTCTGATGCATCATATTCCACTTAGGCTCAAGATCCCTAACTTGGAAACTTTTGATGGGTTAGATGACCCTCTAGAGCATGTAAGCCACTTAGAAACTACCATGTAAATCTACAATACTCCATACCTGCTCTTATGTAAATTATTCCCTGTAACTTGAAATGTACAGACTCACACGTGGTTCCATTCTCTAAAAAGTGGAGAAATTAACAACTTTACAGAGTTAACCTAGCTATTTGCATATCAATTTATTGCAAATCATTAGATTGTTCAGGACCCCTCTCACCTCCCTTAAATCTGACATATCTAAATGGAGTCGCTCTAGGATTTTGTCCACTATTTCACAACAGAGGATCGATAGATTTCGTGAGTTGACCATGATCTCTTACACGACATTTTCCTCAGATAGATCTGGCTGGGTAAAGTTTACTCGATGATGATGAGGGAAATAGTGCCTAGTTACCCCATCCTCATGTACTAATTAAAGGCATAAATCATGACAGACAAAGAAATCGAGGCACACTGGAAGCAGTTTGAAGGAAGCTCAAAGATAAAGAGGGACTAGTAGCTGCTACCGTTTCTTAAGTCAAATGGCGAGCATCATGACAACTCACATCAAAAGTGAAGAACTAGTAAACATCAAGACTACACTCCCTTAAATAGAACATGAGCCAATATGCTTCTTTCCATCCATGATAGTAATGCGCTTTATAGGCCTGGGCCACTTGCACTGAACTAGGGAAATTCTTCACAGTTCTATGACTTCAATTTAGGGCATAACCATAGGATTGAAGACTACAAGTGGTCGAAGGAGTACATAGAGCGCCTTGTCTAACGAGGTCTCCTCAGAAGATTCATGCATTACCCAATCCCAAACCAACTTGCACTACAGTATGACAATCCAGTAGAGGGCCACGCAATAGCCCGACACAAATAAGTTAAATACCCTAGGTAAGGGGGTACTCCCCCTAAAAGAGCGTATAAATCCTACGCCTTATTTATTAGTAATTTGCATTTTTCAGTTTTCCAATTTTTTGGCTTTAGTATAATTAGCTGCAAGGCTAAACTTCTGCGTACAAGTATGTTATGCTTTTCTACAACATTATTATCCAGCTTCGTTAGCAGTGTAGGTATCATGTAGCAAGACTCTGATGATTAAGGCCATGAACTCTTGTATTAATACCCTCTAGCAGACATGCTTACTCCAGGGAGTGTAGTTCATATATAAAGTAAAGAATCCTTCTCTAGCATTATATGGCATCTCAATCCAATGAGATAGGGCATCCCTTTCTTGCACTGTAGGGCATCCAACTCCCTAACTATAAGGAATCCCTCTCCTGCAATACATATCTTTTCTCTTGCATGTTGTAGGGCATCCCACACGTGCGCTGCAGGACTTCCCGCATGTGCGTTGTATGGCTTCCCAATTACGTGTTGCAGTATATCTTGCTCTAGCGCGGCAGGGCATCCCACTCTAACACTACAGGACATACTGCTCCCACTCTGTAGGGCCTCCCTCTCCCATAATACTAGGCCTCCTACTCCCACATTATAGGGATTCCCTCTCCCAGGCTATAGGGCCTCCTTCTCCTGGTCAGATCTCTTGCTCTCGCGCTATAGGGATTTCGGCTCCCGCATTGCTTGACCTCCAACATCAACACCGAGTAATGACCTCCCGAGCCAAAAAAAATAAGTTAACCAACTGGTAAGAGCATACAAAAGTTCATTTATAATATATCTGAATGTCTTCCTCCATCATCAACACTGAGCGACAACCTCTGGAGCTAAACAACAAGTTAATCAATTGAAAAGAGTGCACAAAAGTCCATTTATGCCACATCTGAGGATCTACCAAATGCATCAATATTGAGTGATGATCTTTGAATCCGAACAAGTTAACCAACTAGTAAAAGCAAACAAAAGTCCCTCTATGACACATCTGAGTGTCTACATCTAGCATAAATGTAAAGCAACAACCTCTGATGTTAACGTTGGGCAGCGGACTCATAATTGAGTGACAACCTCCTGTTCTCCCATAGAGCATCAAGCTTGTAGACAAATGACAACCATGATGCTCATACCATATAGTGTGCATAATCACAATGATAAACCATGCCGCTAATTCAAAATAGCAAACTCAAAGAACAAATATTGACCTATGAATCCACGCAAAGTGGCAAGCTCATGACCAAACGAAACGTAAGAATTCGCCCAGTAAACTTATAAAGCGACCTGTAAAAAGAATTATTCCAACACATAAATATCAAAAAAGACTTGCACAACCAGGAATATGTTGTCAACAGGAGAAAATTCTGAATTGGGGGGATTTGATAGGGTTCCCTTAAAACTCATCTGACTAACGGCAATTTTAAAGACTATGACCTCGACCGAATTGCCAAAATGGACCGACTCGGCAATATATTTCTTCGCCCCTAATGGAGTAGTCCTAACTGCCAAAAGAAAATGCATGCACTCTCTTTCACACGCACACAATTACACCCATGCCTGCACTTATCGTGCGCTAGCACACACACGGGATGTACATACACATCGGTTGCATGAGCACAGAGGCCCTATATGTGTAGGTTGTTCATGTGCACACGCAGTGCACTATATTTGGACGCACGCATGAGTCATGTTCCCCACACGTATACCCCTCTCCCATGATCATTATAGTCATTTGTCAATGCCGCCAGCCATCGCCTTTTATAACCATTACCATTGGCAAACCATCCAGGACTGCCTGGTGAGCATGCCCATAATTTTTTAGAAATTAGTGATCCCGGTGTCCAGAATCGTGCAACCTCCTTTGCCAACTCAAACATGAAGATGACATAATTACTAGGGAGTCCCTCAAAAAATTATAAAAAGGCTCCTATGTCTTCATTTGAAGACAAGGAACGAGGAACACTCAGAGATCTTATTCAACTCTCAAGTCCTCCTTCAAGAGTGATTCAGAGATCTCCTTCAAAGTTTGAAGACCTCATTTGTTTCTCAAGCCCTCCTTTAAGAGCGACTTAGAGATTTATTTCAGAGTTTAAAGACCTCCTTCGATTCTCAAGTTCTCCTTCAAGAGCACCTTGGATATGTCCTATAGAGTTTTGTCTACTCAAGTATCATCTCCAGTGCTTGCTCCAGTGTTTGCTCTTATGCCTACTTCGGTGAATTTTCTTCTTTTTCACCTTCAAGTATTTGTAATAGGAGTGGTGGTCTGTCATTCTTTCATAGATCTTAACACTTGTAACCTCAAGCAAATTAATGGATTTGGTCAACACCGATCAGACACCGTAATTTTTTCATTCCTGGGCTTTCCACTTAAAAAATATTGCAGTCTTTGTTGTTGGTTCTCTTTTAACTATTTGCATGATTGGATCACTCTCAAGCTAAGACGGTTCAATTCCCTGAATAGGGAGAGTGTTATGCAACCTGCAACAAATATCAATCAAACCAATACATGTTTGATGAATGTCTGTTCCCACCACAACAATTGGTTGTGAAAAAAAAAACTTCATTTTTGACATTCATTTCCCAAAAGGTCAGAACTCCAATTCCAACCCTTCATTAATTGGGTAGTAGAGAAATCCCTTTCCTAAGAGTCCAATGGTCTGCCCTTTCCTTTTTGCAAACGGTAGTGGGTCTCGAGTTGGTTTCGATTTTAGTTCTTCCCAGAAGTGATTTAAACAAGCCACCCATTATGCTACTACCATTCTGGTCCAGTTATCTTGGTTATTATGCTAGAGCATTAAAAAAAGAATGTGGCATATTCTTCTCTTAATTCTGGATCAAGTTAAGAGAAAATGAGTAAGAACCATGCATAAACCTTGTTAATGTTGCATATAGCTCAAGATGTATTTTTTTGCAACATTTATGCCACTAATTTTTTATATTTTTTATATTTTAGTTTCTTCTTAATTAAATCTCAAGTATAGTTATTTTGATTCTGTTATACTTGTGGTTAGAATTATGTGTAGCTTCATTAAGTTTGGATAGTATAAATATATGGACATGCAAAGAATCATCTCAACCCACAAAAATTAACGTCGGAGCCAAGAGGTAATAATTAATTCAAACTACTTGGTATTATTTTGTTAAATGATTTTGAATGATTTTATTTTGAGTTAATGCAAGTTTTTCTTAGTACCGTGATGCCCCTTGCTTGTAGAGCAACACATGTATCATCTCAACCAACTAATTCAAAGTATTATACTCTAGTAAGACCAACTTAACATCATTAGTTCCCTTCAAATATCTTAAGAATTTTTTGGCAGCCTTCCAATGAGCAGATCCTAGGTTTGACTGATATCTTCCTAAAAGTCCTACTGCGAAGGTAATGTTTCGTCTAGTACAGACTTGGGCATACATTAATCTGTCTACCGCAATAGCTTAAGGTATATTATTCTTGCACTCCCTCTCTCTCTCTCTATATTGTTCCTATGGCATTGTGCTAAGCTAAGCTCATCACCCTTAATTATATGCATGTCACCAAGCTAGCTTACAATCAAGTATGCTAAATCGCTCAAGTACACACTTGATATAGGTTTTCTAAGAGAGTGTTATTGAATAGTGTGATCTGTCCATAATGATCTCAATTAATAGAATGAAGGATGTCTCTTCAAATTCTTTCATGTGAAAGTGCTTTGACAAAAATTACTTAAATTCATGAAATAATGCAAAATCACTACTCACAAACAAGATATTATCTACATAAGAAATTAAGAAGATGTATCTACTTCTACTAATCTTGAGATATATGTAACAGTCTATCTTATTCTCGATAAAACCAAAAGAAGAAACAATCTCGTTGAATTTCATAACCACTATATAGAAGCTTGTTTCTGACCATATATGAATGTACTAAGTTTACACACATATTAGTTAGAATGACCAGACTTGAATCCTTCAAGATGAATTATATAGACTTCTTTGGCAAGTCACCATTCTAGAATGAGGTCTTTACATCCATATGGTGTAGCTATAAATTATAATGAGCTATAAGTACCATTATTATACCAAAAGAGTCTTTAGAGTATAAGGGAGAAATTGTCTCGTTATAATCAATTTGATGTAGCGTTGTGCGCGCGACACGAATATTAGCGAAATTATGGTTCTCTCTCGACGTTCCAACTAATGTGCGATTCGCACTGAAAATTTGCTCCAGCCACACGTTTGCAATATTTAACAGTCCAATGCTAACGTACGGGTAGCCAATCCGTTAGAGATCGAGCAACAGCTATAGGCCGAGATTTGATCAAGCTAAAAGGACGACTATTGCATCCGAACGAGCGGAGTTGTACCAAAAGAGATCCACCAAAAAGAAATACGATTCACAAAGAAATGGTAGATCTCTCCCAACAAAAAGAAACGAGGCCCACCAAACCTTCTCGAATTTAAACAAATCAAGATAAACGCAAAATTCATTCAAGAAAACCACGATGATTCCAATGTTATCAAAATTTCATGACAACGTTTTCCACTACAGAAATTATCTAGAGGGAAAATAAATCTCAAGGTCGTAGAAATTTCATTACCCTGCTCGGAGATAGATCTAGGAGTTTATCTATGCCAAAAGATGATCGCCCTTCAACGGTTCCACCAGAATCACGATGGATGGAGAGAAAACTCGTCGCCTTCCTTGCGTCACGCCGGAGCAACGTTCCACGAGATCAAATCTCCTTGCACTTGGCCGGCCGAATGAACAAGAAAGAGAAAAGGTTGTGAACCTTTATTCTCTTAGGGTGGCCGCACCTTGGAGGGGCCAGCTATGGGAGAGGGGGAGGCTTCACGGTGGGAAGGAGGGGTTGGTCGGCGGCCAAAGGGGAGGAGAAGTGGAGGAGGGCGGCAGTTTCTAGGTTGGTCGAACCTAAGGAGGGAAGAAGGCCAAATTCGGTTATTAAGAGGAGAAGGAAAGAGAGAGGGAGGAGGAGATTTCCAAATCAAAGGAAATTTTAAATTTCAAAAGCTCTCATCAAATCTTCAATGTTCAATTCCTACAACATCTTTCCTATTTATAGGCTTACAACAACCAATGGCTATAAGCAGCCCAAAAAACATGAAATTAAATAATGTCCAACTAAACAAAAATTAATTAAAGAAAAAAATAACAAAATATTTAATTAATACTTATAATAGAATAATTATATGTATTAATTAATTATTAGGGTGCCGCGGGCGGAGATTGTAACGGCGATGGCGCTTATCAAAATATTTTTCACGGCGATGCGCGTCTTTGATTGGAGGGGCACCATCATCCCTAAGCGTGTCGGTACCATCATCAAGTTGAGGGACGTCGTCTCCATCAATCCTCCCCCGCTCGAAAGTACTCATCTCCGAGGATTTGCCTTGAATGTACTGTCGTAGAAGATCATCATCCAAAAGATTCACCTCCACTTCCGGGAGCCATGAATCATCAGAAGCTGGACGATCACGCCAACGAATTAAGTAGTGGTGAATGTCACCACTTGGAGAGGAGAGCACATCATCTCAAAGAATCCTGTCAGGCAAAAAGATGGTTTTGGGGAACCTTGGAAAAGAGTTAATCAAAGAAGGAGAAAAATTTTCTGCATCAACATCCAACGTACCTCCAGTAGAGACCGGTATAGAGAGCGATCTAGGAACCAGCTCACCCCCAAACCCATTAGAAATTTCAGTGGACCCAAACGTTCATGCAGATAATCAATTGGTGGAGAAACATAAGGCATTAAATCCGAAACTTTGAAAATAGGGAAAATTCTCCAATCAGTGGGTAACTCTAATAAAAATGTGTTTTCTCCTAACTTCTTTAAGATTCGAAATGGACCGGCTCGCCGATTCGCTAACTTTTTTATGGTGCTCGAAGGCAACCGTTCAGGGAAGAGACGCACCATAACTAAATCGCCAATTTTTAAAGGAGACACCCTCTTATGTACGTTAACATTAGATTGATAAGTCACATATTATGTGGCTAGCGTGTCTTTAATGTGCTTATGCAAATGGTGGACATGCGAGGCAAACTCTTGTGCGAATTGACTTGACTTGTAGGATGGGGGTAATGGAATCAAGTCAAGTGGCACTGGCGCTTTATATCCGTGCACGGTTTCATTTGGTGATAGACCCGTGGACCTATTTTTTGAATTGTTATAAGCTAGCTGAGCATGGGGAAGGATTAGGTCCCACATACCCTTACGGTCGCCCACTAGACAACGAAGCAAACTACCCAAACTTCTATTTACCACTTCTATTTGTACATCCGTCTTGGGATAGTAGGCCGAAGAAAATAAAAGTTTGGTGCCCATAATTTTCCAAAGGGTCTTCCAAAAATAGTTAGTAAATTTTACGTCCCTATCGATCACTATTGTCTAAGGAACGCCCCGATGACCAACTACCTCCTTAAAAAATAATTTTGCAACATGTGATGCATCGTTGGTTTTATTACACGCAATAAAATAGGCCATTTTGGAAAACCGATCTACAACTACCAGAATAGAATCATGACGCCAAAACGTGACGGGCAGACCTAGAATAAAATCCATACTAATATCTTCCCAGGGAATGGAAGGAATCGGAAGAGGGGTATAAAGTCCCGCATTAGTTTTATTACCCTTAGCTAGTTGACACGCTCAACAATTACTCACGATTTTATGAACCGTTGACTTAAGACCGGGCTAATAAAACTTGTCTTATACTAGAGCGATGGTCTTATCGCGACCAAAATGTCCACCCAACCCGCCGCTATGCAATTCCCAAACGATGAAATGGCGTAGGGAGGAACGTGGAATACATAACTTCGCATGATTAAATAAATAGCCGTCTCAAATATAATAGGACGAAATGGTTGTGGGTGAGTCGTTTTGAGCGGAGAAATAGATTTCCTTAAAATCTGAGCAATGGACATACTCATCCTTAATTCTATTGAACCCTATCACCTTAACTTCTAACGTTGATAGTAATAAGGATACACGACTAAGAGCGTCGGCTATGCGGTTGAGAGTCCCCTTAAGGTGTTTGATTATGAATGTGTACTCCTGAAGATAGGAGACCCATTTGGCATGCCTTGGACTAACCTTAGTATGAGAGTTAATGAATCTCAAAGCCTCATGATCGGACAAAATGACAAATTCCTTAGGAAGTAGATACTGTCGCCAATGTTGGAGGCATCTAATGACCGCATAAAATTCTCTATCATAATTAGAATAATTCAATTTCAACCCCACGAGTTTCTCACTAAAGTATCCAATGGGGTGACCTTCTTGACTCAACACACCACCAATACCAACTCCCGACGCATCACATGATAACTCAAAAACCTTATTAAAATACAGAAATCGCAAAAGTGGAGCTTCCGACATACGTGATTTAATTATTTGAAATGCTTTAGCGGCCGATTTTGTCCAAGTGAATTCACCCTTTTTCATGCACTCCGTAATGGGGGCCATGATACTACTAAAATCTCTAATAAAATGGCGATAAAAAGTGTATAGGCCATGAAAACTCTGAACATCTCAAATATTGGCGGGCTCCGGCCAGTCCTTAATGGCTTGGACCTTCTTGGGATCTACATGTATACCCTCCGAACAAACGATATAACCAAGGAACTCTACAGACGGTACATGAAAAGTACACTTTTTAATATTAACGAATAATTTCTCTGACCTCAACGTGGTAAGGATAATCTTCAAATGTGACTCGTGATCGATCGTAGAGGTACTAAAAACAAGAATATCATCAAAGTACACTACTATGAATTTTCCAATATACGGTTGGAAGACATGAGTTATCATTCTAGAAAATGTACTTCGGGCATTGGAAAGCCCAAATGGCATTACTAACCACTCGTAGAGCCCTTCCTTAGATTTAAAAGCGGTCTTCCACTCGTCACCCTCCCTAATTAGGATCTGATGGTAGCCACTCCTAAGATCCAGTTTCGAAAAAATTGTGGCTCTAGCTAACATATCCAATAAATCGTCCAAGCGAGGGATGGAAACCTATATTTAATAGTAATTTTATTTATGACTCTACTATCCACACACATCCTCCAAGAGCCGTCTTTCTTGGGAGCAAGTAAAGTGGGTACGGTACACGGACTCTTGCTATGTCGGATGAACCCCTTTTGTAATAAATCAGAAATTTGGGTTTGTAACTCTAAGTGTGCAGAAGGGTTTAACCGGTAATGTGGTAGGTTAGACAACGAGGAGCCCGGGATGAAATCTATGGCATGTTGGATGTCCCTCATGAGGGGTAACTCAGACGGGAGCTCGTCTGGATACACATCCTTAAACTCTTCTAGGAGTTTCCTCAACGACGGTGGTAAACTATCGAATGACACGTCATCTTCCTTAACTTGCAGACAAACTAAAGCATACACGATACCTTCTATAAATGTATTACGCTCAAATTCTTTCTTACCTAGTAAACTTAACGCCTTCTTTTCTACTGGGACAATCGTGTCCTTAGGAAGGACCGATGGATCCTTAGGCAGAGTGGGTTTTAAAGTTATAGTCTTACCATTAAATTTAAACTCATATGTGTTAGCTCGCCCAAAGTGGGTAACATCATAATCATATAACCATGGGCGTCCTAACAACACGTGGCTGGCATCCATAGGGATGACGTCACACTAGATCTTTCATGAATAAGCCTTAATGGTAAGTGGTACCAAGCAATGCTTCGAGACCAGAAGGGATATCTTATTTACCCAAGCAACCTTATAAGGATGAGGGCGTGGCTCGGTGGTTAATAACATCTGTGACACCACATTTTCGGACACTACGTTCATACAACTACCACTATCGATTATCATCTTACACCATTTCTCTTCACTCTTAAAGTTTACTGAAAATATATTTGTCCTATTCCAATCATTTACCGTACGAGGAGTAGCTAGGATACACCTAATAACCATCATATTGGTGTCATCGTCTAAATCACTAGGCACTCCTTCCGACTCAGAATCTTCCCCAGCTTGATACACAAGCTCAGCGGACTCAGATGCAGTATCTAAAAGTGCTAAGTGTTTGGGCTTGGTTGGGCAATCTCTAGCGTAATGACCCTGAACACCGCAATAATAACAAGTAGTGTTTGTTTTACTAATCTTTCCTACAGGCACCCTCTCACCCGTGGGGTTCCTAACCTTCCTAGCGGTGATGACAACAGAGTTCGAGTCGACAGACCGAAACTTTCCCTTATCCTTAAGTGTGAATGGAGGGGGTTGTCCTAAGATGGACTTACCCTTATCCTTCTGAAAGGATCGACTCTTGGACTTGAAAACATTGTGCTTTTCAATATCCAATACGGTGTTAAAAGTGGTGCTCAAATCAGTGTGACCGTAACGCAGAAGTTTACCCTGAATGTTAGGGTTGAGCCCCTTACGGAATCTAGATAGAGTGATCTCCGGCATCTCCTTAACATCGCACCTAACCATCATATCCTTGAGAAGAATCATATATTCAGAGACCGATCTATTCCCTTGCTGAAGGGTCGCTAACTCATCAAACATCTGTGTCTGATGATAGGCGGGGACATACTGATCAGTCAACATAGCATTCATGACTATCCAACCAATTGGTGGTAAGCCACCATTCACTGCACCTAAACGATTCTCCTCATTCATCAAAAAAATCTTAGCCCTACCTGTTTGGTACACTGAAAAATATGTACCAGATTTGGAGAAGCCTCATCTTACTCAATGATATACATCAATTTGTATTTGATGGATGTTTGAGTTTCATTGTGCAGGTGTAAGGTTTGCAAGAAATTTTTCTAAGTACAGGTGTCGACACTTGTGAAGAATTGTTTCGACACCCAGAAGTTGTGTCGACACTAGAACCAAGGCATGTGTCGACACCCAGGCATTATGTCGACACCTGAAGAAGAAGCTGTGTCGACACCCAGAATTGTGTCGACACATAAGGCAAGAATTATGTCGACACCTAAAGCAGAAGTTGTGTCGACACCTAGGAGTTATGTCAACATCAGAAGAAAGGGATGTTTCGACACTCAGGAATTGTGTCAACACCTGAAGAAGTTTTATGTCAACACACAGGACTTATGTAGACACGCACTCAACGTCATTTGTCTACAGCTAAGTCAAGACCAGAAGCAGTTGTGTCGACACACAGGACTTGTGTCGACACACACTCAACGACATCTGGACGACACTCAATGCCATCTAATAGCAACAGCTATACTGAGTCAGAAGGCTTGTATCGGCACACAAGACTTGTGTCGACACACACTCAATGACGTCTCGACACACACTCAACGATGGCTGGATATACACTCAACGCCATCTGCCAGCATCAGTTATGTCAAGACCAGGAGCAATTGTGTCAACACACAGGACTTGTGTCGACACATACAAACAGAAGAAGTGTTGAGTAGCAGAAGAATGACTATGTCAACACATGGAGTGTTATGTCGACATCATCAAGACTTGTGTCGACAATTAGTCTATTTGTGTCGACACATGTGAAGAAGTTTGCTGAGTGGTTATGCTGAATTGTAAAGTCATTAAGGAATCAGTTGTCATGACTTGTGACTTGATAGTTGTCATAACCAATAGGTCTGACACCTTTGTCAGAACTATCAGAAGTTTGTTACAAACCGGAACAGCCTGTAACCATGAGGAAACTCTATATAAGGGACTGATCCTTGACAACCAGAACAAAAATAGAACTAAGGAAGTAATCAAGCTATTTCAGGAAAGAGAATCTGACAACAAGAAAAGGGGAAACCCTTAAGAAGGAAGATCTAGAGCAGTCTGCAAGAAAAGATTCAGATCTTATTCTGCATTTAAGGAAGGAGCTGACAGGAGATCAACTTCTACATTAAGAAGTGTTCAACCTTATTTTTTTCTATCAAGAAGCTTTGAAACAGCTAAGTCAAGTTGAATCTGAAGATTCAGTTTATTCAAGAACTGATTAAGAAACACACACCTATAGAGAGATTTATCTGGTAATATCTTTGTATCTCTTAAACAATTAATTTCTTGTAGGATCTTTTGTAAGATCTGAGTTGTAAGCCTATAATTATAAAGGCTGAGGTAGGGCTGAGGGATTGAGGTGTAGGACTTATGATAGTCTGAGTTGTAAGCCTAGTGATAAAGGCTGAGGTAGGGCTGAGGCCTAAGGTAGGATTCGTGGGAAGAATCTGAGGTAAGACTTGTATAAGTTTGAGCTGTAGGAACAAATCTGGTTCTGAGTTGTAAGATCTGTGCATCTGAGCTAGTGGAAGGAATTTGGGCTGAATCCAGTTCTCTATTAGATAGGCGAAGGGAGAAAGTAGATGTACCCATAACTTGGGGAACCACTATATATCTGGTGTTTTTTGTGCTGTGATTTTTGTGCTGTAGATTGTATTTCCTGTGATGTGTTAATACTAGTTAATTGCCTTAATTACAATAGAAAATTAGAAACTATTCACCTCCCCCCCCCCTCTAGGTGTCTAAGCTCTTGAAATAAGTCTTTCAAGTGGTATCAGAGGGAGGTTGCTCAAAGATTGACCTAACCATTTGAGTGTATCTCTAAGGCAATTAACAGATTTCAAGAATGGGTTCAAATGAGAATCAAAAGGAGTTTGGATCTATGAAACTGCCTATCTGCAGGAAAGAATGTTTTGGCATTTGGAAGGAAAGGGTCAGATTATTAATGGAAGCTTCTGATCCAAGAATCTACATTACTGTACAAGAAGGACCCTTCATTCCAATGAAGGTATCAGCTCTTGATGCAAATGTTAGAACCCCTAAGAACTATTCTGAAATGACAAAGGATGAGATCATTCTGGCAACACTAGACAAAAGAGCACAGAACATTATTGTAAGTGCTATAGATGATGTCACATTTCAAAATCTGGTGCATTGTAAAACCTCCAAGGAAATGTGGGACACCCTGATTGTCTACATGGAGGGAACTAAAGAAGTCAGAGAAGACAGGAAATCTATGTTGAATCAAGAATATGAGAGCTTTAGACAAGCCAAGACTGACAGCATAGCTGAATGTTACAAAAAGTTCTTCAGGATAGTTAATGAGTTGATGACCTATGGAAGAGACTTCAGCACTTATGAACTGAATGACAAGTTTCTCAGGTCTCTGACAAAGGACTGGGACACAAAGATTTGTGCCATCAGAAAGGTGGCAAAGCTTGCTGATACACCTCCTCCCATATTGTTTGGAAAGCTACTATCATATGAAATACAGCTTACTGCTAGGAAGGAGGAAAAGAAGAGCAGCAGGTCTAAGTACAAGGACAAATCAGTAGCCTTCAAGGCTGAAGTCACAAGAAAGGGCAAGAGAAAATCTCCTGCTCCACCCAGAAGGAGTGTTGAGGTAGAAGAAGGAATTCCTGATACTACCTCATCAGACAGCCACACCTCTGATGAGGACTTTGCTGCCTTTACAAGGTAGTTCCAAAGGTTCATGAAAAAGAAGAAGTGGAGAACCAGACCATCAACATCCTTTTCCAAGGATGAGTACTATAAGAAAAAGAAGACTCCCAAGGAGGGCAGGTATGCCTCAAAACCTAATAAACAAACTAATTCTAAGATTGTTTGTTATTATTGCGACAGGCTAGGACATGTCATAGCTGACTGTCCAGACAAGATGACTAAATCTAAGGACAAGAAGAAGCATCAACTTAAGGGCAATAAGGAGAAATCCTTTGTTGCTCATAAACAGAAGAGTTGGACAGACTCTTCATCTTCAGGATCAAGAGAAGAAGATGATGCAGAAGCATATGTTGGTCTGTTCTCAAAAGAAGAGGATTCTAGGGAACTAGAATTCCTATAAATGTTGAACTCCATAAATGGAGTGAAGACCATTGTTGTAGAGGGCTGATGGCTCTGTCAGAAAATGATCAGTGTCAGGATCAGCCTGGTCCAAGTAAGGTATACAATTCTTCCTTAGAGTCTGATTATTTCACTGGATCAGAAACAGATGCATCTGTATCAAGAGATATGGATGGTTCTAAGTTTGAAGGGGATGTACACCAACTTAAGTATGAGTATGGTGGGTTATTGCAATCTCTAAAGAGAAGCAAGCTTCTTGTCAAGGAGCAGGACAAGGAGATTGAATCTCTTAAGCAGGCAGCATCAGAATCAGCCAAGCTGATTTATTTGAAACTGAATGAGGTTGCCAAACTAAAGAACATAACTGTCATTCAGATGGGCACAATCTCTTTCAAGGAAAATCATATCAAGAATCTGGAGGCAAGACTTCAGAAAGAAAAAATATTAGTGGCTAAATTCTCTAAGCCTAAATCAGTCTTGCCTTTAATAGACAACTTCATTTCTCAAAAAGGTAAGACTGGTCTAGGCTTTAAGGGAAGAATAAGGGCCACCAATTCACATGGAAAAGGTAAGGCCCTAGTTCAGCCACTAGTCTCTAAGCCCCCTATTTTCTTTAGGAAGGTGATGCAACCTACAAACAGGTATGATCATGAAATTACTCATGGTCATTGTGAGTATGGAGATCACATTGGCAAGTATGCAAATGCCAATAGGCCACTCTATAGGCAAGCCCGTCAGGTTCAAAAGGAATTTTTGGGGTTTGGTGCTCCAGCACCTACACTCAAAAAGAACTTTTGGCAATAAGGTTGTGAAGTCTGTACCTAAGAGAAGATACAACAGATTTGAGTGTTGGTGTTGTGGCAAGGTAGGCCACTTTGCTATGGATTGTTGGTTTAACATAAGTGTTAAAACCAAGAATAGTTTACCTATCAGAAAAGTTGTAGGTAAACATGATAGTTTTCAAACTAACAAGAACCTAGGACCCAAAACTAATTTGGGTTCTAAGGATGTGTGATTCTTTATTTTATGCAGGTGAATCCAAGTGGCCATACCCCTATATGGTACTTGGATAGTGTATGTTCCAGACAGATGAATGGAATAAGAAGAATGTTGAGGGACAATTTACCCATAGAGAATGGACCCAAAGTGATCTTTGGTGGATCAGAAAAAGGAATCATCAAAGGATTTGGTAGCATCTCTAGTGATTCAATTACCATCACTAAAGTGGCTTATGTGAAGGGGATAAAACATAACCTGATTAGAATAAGTCAACTTAGTGATCTAGGTTATGTCATCTCTTTCCTCAAATAAGGAGGTCAAGTGATCAAGGGATCATTTTGACTGGCACTAGGAAAGGGAATGTATATTGTCTTAACCTAGATTGTGAGTTTAATAACTCACCCATTTGCCTAGTTGTAGGTGAGAAATCTTCACTATGTGTCAAATGGCACAAGAGGCTAGCTCATCAGAACTACAAGTCTATAGGACAGCTGTTCAGCATGGGATTAGTGAGGAATGGTCCTCAAGTTAAGTGCATTAAAGAGGGTGTGTGTTCAGCTTGCCAAAAGGGCAAACAGACTAAGTCCTCTTTTTATGCACTAGATACCAAAGATTCAATGAGATTTTTATATCTCTTGCATATGGATTTGTTTGGTCCTATGCCAATTCATAGTCTTGGTAGGAAAGTATACACTTTTGTTAATGTGGATGACTATTCTAGATTCACATGGGTTTTCTTCTTGAGACAGAAATCTGAAACTCCTACTGTTTTCTAGACCTTTGTTAGACAAATTCAGAATGAATTTAACAATTCAGTGGTAAAAATCATAAGTGACCATGGAGCTGTATTTCAGTCTGAATGTATGACAAAGTTCTGTGAAGAACTTGGGATCCATCAGGAGTTCTCCTCACGTAGAACACCTCAGCAAAATGGTGTTGTTGAAAGAAAGAATAGGACACTAATTGAGGCAAGTAGAACACTACTTAGTGATACTACTCTCCCTGAGTACTTCTGGGCAGATGCAGTAAATACTGCATGTCATGTACTCAATAGAGCCTCCATCAATAAGAAACATAAGATGACTCCCTATCAGATTTTGAAAGGTAGAAAACCAAACATTTCCTACTTTAAAATCTTTGGTAGCAAGTGTTATGTCCTAGTTAATGGTAAGAACTACCAAACTAAGTTTGCTGCCAAATCCCTAGAAGGGATATTTGTTGGGTACAGCAATAATAGTAGGGCATACAGGATCTACAACTTGACTACTCAAGTTGTAGAAGAATCAGTTCATGTTGTATTTGATGAGTCTAAACTGATTAACAGTGAATTGTCTAGTTCTTATGTTAGTTCTACAGGTCTAACAGACAGGCTGGACAAGCTGGCCATCAATGATGAAGCTCCTGCTAGGATGGATGAAGAAAAAGATGCATGTTATTCAGGGGGAGAATAAGACTCACTGGATGATGAAGACAATGAGGAGCATTAGGTTGAGGAAAATGAAGAAGGCCATGAGGTTGACAGGTTTCCTCCAGCTAGAAGACACCTGAAGGATCATCCAGCTCACCAAATCATTGGTGATGTAAGTCAAGGTGTTCTAACAAGGAGCAAGAACATGAACACAATTTTATGTTCAAGTTTCTTATTACAGATAGAACCCAGGAAGTTTGAAGATGCCATGCATGACACAAACTGGATTAATGTTATGCAAGATGAGCTGAATCAATTCTGAAGGTGTAAAGTCTGGGAACAGGTTCCTAAACCAAAGGATCATAACATTATAGGAACCAAGTGGATCTACAGAAACAACTTGATGAGAATGGCAATATAATTAAGAACAAGGCAAGGTTGGTAGCAAAAGGATATAGGCAAGAGGAAGGAATTGACTTTGATGAAACCTTTGCCCTAGTAGCAAGGCTAGAGGCTATAAGGATGTTGTTGGCCTATGCTGCCTATCAAAGGTTCAAGGTATATCAGATGGATATAAAGTAAGCTTTTCTGAATGGTGACTTAAAAGGGGAAGTCTATATTGAACAACCATCAGGTTTTTTAGATTCTTATTATCCTGATTATTTATATAGGCTTAGGAAAGCTCTATATTGTTTGAAACCAGCCCTAGGGCTTTGTATGAAATCTTTTCTACTTTTCTTATTAAGAATAAATTCTCTAGAGGAAATATAGACAAAACTCTATAATTTAGGGAATCTAAAGGCAAGATAATCCTAGTACAGATATATGTTGATGACATTATTTTTGGATCTACTGAAAACAACCTTTGTAGAAAGTTTGCCAAACATATACAAGGGAAGTTTGAGATGAGAAGTATAGGTGAACTGAAGTTCTTCTTGGGACTTCAAGTAAGACAGAGTGATGATGGATTTTCCATATCCCAGTCTAAGTTTACCAAGGGGTTGATTAAGAAATATGGAATGGACTCAGCCTCCACCATGAAAACTACAATGGGAACAAGTATGCCTATGGGCAAAGATGAGATAGGGAAACTTGTTGATGAGTCTTTGTATAGAGGGATAATTGGCTCCCTATTTTACTTAACTGCTAGTAGACCTGACATCGTGTCTGCTACATGTGTCTGTGCTAGGTACCAAGCTTACCAAAAGGAATCTCATTATACTACAGTTAAGAGAATTTTGAGATATCTTAAGGGCACACCTTATCTAGGTCTTTGGTACCCTAAGAATAGAGATTTCTTACTAACAGGTTTCTCAGAAGCAGACTTTACAGGATGTAAAGAAGATAGGAAGAGTACGACAGGAACCTGTCAATTCCTAGGTGGAAGGCTGGTGTCATGGTGCAGCAAGAAGCAGACTAGTGTAACTATATCAACAGCTGACTCTAAATATATAGCTGCAGGCAGTTTTGTGCATAATTATTGTGGATAAAGCACCAACTTGAAGATTATGACATCAAAGTAAGTAGAATTCCACTATTTTGTGATTCTACAAGTGTTATTTCTATTGCTAAGAATCTTGTATCTCACAGTAGAACCAAGTATATAGAAATTAAGTTTCATTTTATAAGAGAACATGTAGAGAAGGAAGATATTAGTCTAGAATTTGTAAGCACAAATAGTCAAATTACTGATATTTTTACAAAACCTCTGGATACAACTAAATTCAATCAGTTTAAAATTGAATTAAGTATGTTTAACCAAGAGTAGGTCAGCACAAGTATTCCTATGTAGTTTATGTAAGCATAATATTTCTCAAGAAATTTGTCTAAGTACAATGTTTGTGTCGACACACTCAGTATGTTGTGTCGACAAAGGAAAAGGATGTGTCGACACAAACAAAGTATCTATGTCGATAGAAGAATAGGTGTCGACATAACTATGTCGAGACTTTAAGTTAACTGATTTTTGTGTCGACACATAAAAACAAAGTCGACACTCTGTGTCGAGACATGACCAGTTCATGTCGATACTGACATAAGTATGTCAACACATAGACGTGCCGATTAAACCTAAGCAGTGTCAAGAACTAGATCTTTTTTATCGATACATATAAGTATTGTCGAGACCTAGTATTATTACTAAGGAGCGTTTTTTGAACTCCCCTTTACACCTAGACTATAAATAGGTGAAGCCAAAATCTTGTCGACTACGCTATCAGATTTCTCGACTCTAGACCTTGTGTCGACTTCGATATTCTCTTCTCTTCTCTCTCTCTCTCCCTTTCATCAATGGCGCCCATCAAGGAAGACAATATGAATGAAGGCTATGAACTGGCTTGTGGTGGATTCACGACAGCGTCTCCTGAAATCCAGGGTGTAATTACCCTAATTTCAGAGAATGGTTTGGAATTCTTGGTCTCAGAACCGACTAAGATCTGGAAGAAAGAAGTCATGGAATTCTATTCATCAGCCACTGTGGACATAGATGGAAAGAAGATTCAAGCCACAGTACAAGATTCCTGAGTGAAACTTACTCTGAAGACGATTAGGAAATCACTCCAACTTCCTAAGGTTAAGGATGACGATGACATCATTCAATCAATGACAAAAGATGCCTTAAGCTGGTGCGGGCTAAGCCCTAATATCAAAGTTGGATCATCCATTACCAGGAAAGGGATGAATTCACAAGGAAAGTTTCTGTCTGAAATCATAGGCAAGGTAATTTTGTGTAAGACTGGTGGACATGACAGAGTATTAGTCTCCATGTTCAATCTAATGACAAGGTTCATCTTTACTGTAAAAATAGACTGGGCATCAGTAATATTTGACAAAATACAAGAAGGAATAAAGAAACCAAATCTGGGAAGGATCCTCAGCTTATGTTTATCTTCAGCAATACCAGATGTAATGAGCCAACTTCTAGGATCCAAGATCAACCATATGAGGAGAATGGATGTAAGAATTCTGTCTAGGTGGGATAGAGTATTAACCAAGGAGATTTCTACTCCACAAAAACAGACAAAGAAAGAAAAGAAGAAGAAGGAAGTTGTTCAGCAAGCAGAATCTTCTAGTGATTCTGAAGAGGAAGTGGTCTTCAGTTCAGATGAAGACAGACCACAAAAAGATGCTCAAGATCAAGTAGAGAGTAGTGTGCTCCCAGAGCAATAGGTAGTCTCCACTCCAAGGGGAGAAACTCCTGAACCAACAGCACAAGATACTATACTTTCTGAGCTACCTGCTCAAGGGGAAGGAATTGATGTTGCTACTCTAGGGAGTGAGTATGCATCTGATACAGTAATAGATATTATATCAGATATAAATAAAGAAGCACTAGACATTGCTGAGAAGGAGGCACAAGATGTGCAGAATGAACAAGTAAGTATCTCCTTTATAGAACAGGCCCTGGACAAAAATCTGGATGTCCAGGGAGAAACTTTTGTTTTCCAAACTAACCTTATTCCTCCTGTACAGATACAATAAGAGGTAACAATGGAAGAGATATTTCCTAATTTACCTACTACAAGGACTGAGGGGGAGCAATCCCAGGTAGAATAGGACCTGCCAAGAACTAAGGGGGAGGAGCTACTGAATGACCCATCTAATAAAGACACAGTAAATATAGAAAGCTCATCACAACCCTCTGATGATGAGGAAGCCTCTATGGCTAAGGAAAGAAAAATGGTTGAAATCAGGAAAAGGAGCTCTGGCTACAATAAAGCCTTGCATACAGTCACACAACCACCTGCTTAAAGCTTGGACTTTAGTTCATTACTGGTCCAAATGAAAGTAAAATTGGATGAACAAAGGAAGTCTTTAGAGAAGTATGTGTGAGAGTCAAATAAGGAACTACAGTCTCAGCTGGCTCAGAACATAAAGTCAATCAAATTTTAAGTCAATCTGCACAAGAAAGAGATGATAGATTGCTTCCATAAGGGAGGCAATGTTCTAGTATATTTGGCTGAGCAACAACCGCTGCTTAAGACTGAGGTTGAGGACATTGCAACAAAGCAAGGGTATGTTTTGGAAAATCAATTCAGGTCCAATGAAAACCTCAAACAGTCCCATACAGAAATCATCAAGAAACTGGGAAGTATTTCAACAGACTTGAAAACTGAAATATCAAAGTAACTACAAGAAGATCTAGTTATTGTCCACACAGCTATTGGAGCCTCTCAAAAGACCATTTCTGATTACCTAACTAAATTCAAAGCTTATTATTAAGAAGGTATAGAATATCTGGTTGATCAGATAAGGTTTCAAAAGACTGATCTGAGGGATCATATAACTAGAGAAGTCATAAAGGGGGAGAGATTGTTAGTCAAAGCTAGCTCTGATCATGCCAAATGGATCTCTAATTCCATCAGAGCTACACTTGGCTTTCCTGCTTTGTGTGATGATGACAATATTGCTGAGTATGGACTGCAACCTGCTAATATTGAAGGAGATCAGCCTGAAGTGGCACAGGTTATTTACCCTCCTGCTGACTTTGATATGGTTCAACAAGAAGTGCAGAAAATGTACAACCCTCCACAGGAGGCACAAAATTTGATTATTGAAAAAGTAGACATGTTAGAGGCTGCCAAGGAAGCTCAGAAGGAAGCACAGCTATCCAAGAAAAGGTTCAGAGAAAAGGCTGAGTTGAAGTCAAATTTTGAGCAATAGAGCCCCACTTCCAGGAATATTATTTTGACTGCCTGGAAGGATGTAAAGGATAAGACCTATGATAGGGGTAAATGGTATTCTGAGCAAGAATGGAATAATTATCAAGCCAAGCAAGAAGCCATTCTTCAATACAGAAGAAGTGCAAAGGCTGGGAAGTTAGTTGCTAATGCTCTGGAGCCTAGCAGGTACTTCCCCAAGCCTTTTCACTATTTTGAAAGGCAAAGGATAAAGGCTGAAGAACTAAAGAAGAAGGATCTCAAAGGGAAGAGACTTGCTGAGGATACAGAACCTACTGTGAAGGCAAAGATTAAGTCTGGGAAAGGCATTGTAATTAAGGAGCCTATTCAATCATAGGATAGATAGGCTTATGTGTAGAACAATGTAACTTTTTTTTTGTTCTATGGAAAAACATGTAAACCCAGAACTTTCTGATTAATACATAAAATCAGCTTCACTATTGATTTTAGTTGTATACATTGTTTATATGTTATCTTGCACTGAAATGAATGTACAACTATTTTTATGTGCTTTATTATGAGAGATGTATATTTTTGATTAAGGGTTATGAATTCTCCAAATAGGGGGAGCTTGTTGGGTACACTAAAAAATATGTACCAGATTTGGAGAAGCCTCATCTTACTCAATGATATACATCAATTTGTATTTGATGGATGTTTGAGTTTCATTGTGCAGGTGTAAGGTTTGCAAGAAATTTTTCTAAGTACAAGTGTCGACAGTTGTGAAGAATTGTGTCGACACCCAGAAGTTGTGTCGACACTAAAAGCAAGGCCTGTGCTGACACCCAGGAATTGTGTCGACACCTGAAGAATAAGCTGTGTCAATACCCAGAATTGTGTCGACACCTAAGGCAAGGTTTGTGTCGACATCTAAAGAAGAAGCTGTGTCGACACACAGGAGTTATGTCAACACCCGAAGAAAGGCATGTATCGACACTCAGGAATGTTGTCGACACCTGAAGAAGGTTTGTGTCGACACACAGGAATTGTGTCGACAAACACTCAACACCATTTTTCAACAGCTAAGTCAAGACCAGAAGTAGTTGTGTCGACACATAGGACTTGTGTCGACACACACTCAACGACATCTGGACGGCACTCAATGCCATCTAACAGCAACAGCTATACTGAGTTAGAAGGCTTATGTCTACACACAGGACTTGTGTCGACACACACACAATGACGTCTCGACACACACTCAACGATAGCTGGATATACACTTAACGCCATCTGCCAGCATCAGTTATGTCAAGACCAGGAGAAGTTGTGTCGACACACAAGACTTGTGTCGACACATACAAACAGAAGCAGTATCGAGTAGCAGAAGAATGACTGTCAACACATAGAGTGTTATGCCGACATCATCAAGACTTGTGTCGACACTTAGTCTATTTGTGTCGACACATGTGAAGCAGTTTGCTGAGTGGTTATGCTGAGTTGTAAAGTCATTAAGGAATCAGTTGTCATGACTGGTGACACGATAGCTGTCATAACCAATAGGTCTGACACCTTTGTCAGAACTGTTAGAAGGTTGTTACATACCGGATCAGCCGGTAACCATGAGGAAACTCTATATAAGGGACTGATCCTTGACAACCAGAACAACAACAGAACTAAGGACGTTATCAAGCTATTTCAGGAAAGAGAATCTGACAATAAGAAAAGGGGAAACCCTTAAGAAGGCAGATCCAGAGCAGCCTACAAGAAAATATTTAGATCTTATTCTGAATTCAAGGAAGGAGCTGACAGGAGATCAACTTCTACATCAAGAAGAGTTCAACCTTATTTTGTTCTATCAAGAAGCTTTGAAATAGCTAAGTCAGGTTGAATCTGAAGATTCAGTTTATTCAAGAACTGATCAAGAAGCACACACTTATAGAGAGATCTATTTAGTGATATCTTTGTATCTCTTAAACAATTAATTTCTTGTAGGATCTTTTGTAAGATCTGAGTTGTAAGCATATAATTATAAAGGCTGAGGTAGGGCTAAGGGCCTGAGGTGTAAGACTTATGATAATCTGAGTTGTAAGCCTAGATATAAAGGCTGAGGTAGGGCTGAGTCCTGAGGTAGGATTCTTGGGAAGAATCTGAGGTAAGACTTGTATAAGTCTGAGCTATAGGAACCAATCTGGTTCTGAGTTATAAGATCTGTGGATCTGAGCTAATGGAAGGAAGTTGGGCTGAATCCAGTTTTCTACTGGATAGGTGAAGGGGGAAAGTGGATGTACCCATACCTTCGGGAACCACTATATATCTGGTGTTTGTTGTGCTGTTATTTCTGTACTGTAGATTGTATTTCCTGTGCTGTGTTAATACTAGTTAATTGCCTGAATTACAAAAGAAAATTAGAACCTATTCACCCCCCCCCCCCCCCTCTAGGTGTCTAGACTCTTGAAATAAGTCTTTCACTACCCAAAAGCTTCATTCTTGCAACTCTCACCTTATTCTCGTCAGCCAGACTATGCCCTCGAACTAACAATCCATCTCCATAACCCAGTCTAGAAAGACTTGGGGTTCTCCCAGTCCATCGTACGACCGGGGTTTGACTCGCACCGCCCTAGTAATATCAAACTCAAAGGGTTCCCGATTATTTTGAAAAGGTGCACGCGGAACATAATCATTATGATGATTATTATTATGTTCGTCACGTGGAGGAACGGCTTGATTACGGATAGCAACGATGTTTAAATTCACTTGGTGAAACATCTCCCTCATCTCCATCATCTGTCCATTGAACTCCTGACGGAGATCTTTGATACGGAGATCTTTGATCGCTGTGGAACTATGTCCCACATCCTGCTTGTCAGCCATTTGGCAGGTAGACGGGGTGTACTCCGTGCCTAGTCTAGTGCGCATGCAAAACAAAAATTTTTACTCGAAAATTTATAACAGTAGGAATTGTTCTCGCCTAATAACTAGGGAAAAATATAGTTTTTTTTTCTTGCTGGAAATAAACAAGAGAGCAATAAAAAAAATAGATTTTTTGTTGAAAAAATAAGATTTTTGGCCGCTATTGGCAGACCCCAAAAAAAAAATTTGGTTTTTTTATTTTGAAAAAAAATTTGTGCAAGTGCGTGTCGGCATTCTAAGATTATCTAGGATGGTGCCAATTAAGAAATCGACACAACCTCCCTCTGATACCAAATTGATGTAGCGTTGTGCGCGCAACGCGAATATTAGCGAAATTATTGTTCTCTCTCGACGTTCCAACTAATGTGTGATTCGCACAGAAAATTTGTTCCAGCCACACGTTTGTAATATTTAGCAGTCCAAAGCTAACGTAAGGGTAGTCAATCCATTAGAGACCGAACAACGGCTATAGGCTGAGATTCGATCAAGCTAAAAGGACGACTATTGCGTCCGAATGAGCAGAGTTGTACCAAAAGAGATCCACCAAAAAGAAATACAATTCACAAAGAAATGGTAGATCTCTCCCAACAAAAAGAAATGAGGCCCGCCAAACCTTCTCAAATTTAAACAAATCAAGATAAACGCAAAATTCATTCAAGAAAACCACGATGATTCAAATGCTATCAAAATTTCACGCCAACGTTTTCCACCACAGAAATTATCTAGAGGGAAAATAAATCTCAAGGTTGTAGAAATTTCGTTACCCTGCTCGGAGATAGATCTAGGAGTTGATCTATGCCAAAAGATGATCGCCCTTTAACGGTTGCACCAGAATCACGGCGGATGGAGAGAAAACTCGTCGTCTTCTTTGTGTCACGCTGGAGCAACATTCCACGAGATCAAATCACCTTGCACTTTGCCGGCCGAATGAACAGGAGAGAGAAAAGGTGGTGAACCTTTGTTATCTTAGGGTGGCCACACCTTGGAGGGGCCGGCTGTGGGAGAGGGGGAGGCTTCACGGTGGGAAGGAGGGGTTGGCCAGCGGCCAAAGGGGAGGAGAAGTGGAGGAGGGAGGCGGTTTCTAGGTTGGCCAAACCTAAGGAGGGAAGAAGGCCAAATTCGGCTATTAAGAGGAGAAGGAAAGAGAGAGGGAGGAGGAGATTTCCAAATCAAAGGAAATTTCAAAAGCTCCCATCAAATCTTCAATGTTCAATTCCTACAACATCTTGCCTATTTATAGGCTTACAATAACCAATGGCTATAAGCAACCCAAAAACATGAAATTAAATAATGTCCAACTAAACAAAAATTTATTAAAGAAAAACATAACAAAATATTTCATTAATACTTATAATAGAATAATTATATGTATTAATTAATTATTAGGGTGTCGCAGGCGGAGATTGTAACGGCGATGGCGCTTATCAAAATATTTGTCACGGCGACGCGCATCTTTGATTGGAGGGGCGCCATCATCCATAAGTGTGTCGGTACCATCGTCAAGTTGAGGGTCATCGTCTCCATCAAAATTCCTTTTTTCTGAATAATTCCTTTAGCTACCAGTCTTGCCTTAAACCACTCGACCTTCCCTTTTGAGTCCCTCTTGGTATTAAACATCCATTTAGAATCGACGAGTTTACCTTCTTTGAATAAATCAACTAACTCTCAAACTGTAATTAGCTTTAGAAACTCCATCTCTTCTTTCGTCGCATCCCTCCATAGATTAATTTGAGATCCAAACATGGTCTATTTAAAAGTCATTGGGTCAACAACATGACCTATGTCAAAATCACTCTTGCCTAGATAAACTTCATACTCTGAGTAAATTACAGAACTTCTTTGCCTAATAGATCTCATAGCAGGTAGATAAACCTCCTGAATTTGCGAATGAACCTCAATTAGGATCGGTAGTAAGAATGAATCCACATTCTTCACATGTTCCATCACAGGTTCAAGAACCACAGGATTTCTTATTGAGTGAACCGATAAATTAACAGATTCAATTCACTCAACTTCATTTATAGTGTGAGAGAAACTCAGTTCATCAGCGACATCCAACTCAAAAAATTTAGCATTTTGAGACTCAATTATTCTTAGTCCTCCTGAAGGGGAATAAAACTTAAGTCCCTTTAAATGATCAGGGTAGCCTATAAAATGGAAATGATAAGACCTATGGGCTATCTTACTTTTCGATGGATTGTATAAACGGACTTCTGCTGGACAATTCCAAACACACAAGTGATTAGGGTTGTTTCGCAGACCAGTCCATAACTTAGAATGGGTTTTATGCACTAACTTTGATGAAACTCTATTGAGGAAGCAAATTATAGTCTTAAGTGTTTCTCCCAAAAGAAATTTAGGAAGATTAGTTATACTCAGCATATTCCTCATCATTTACTTAAGAGTGTAATAACAACTTTCGGCAACACCATTTTGTTCAAGACTATCTGGCATAGAGTGCTGGGAAACATTACCACAGCTCTCCAAGTTTCTATAAAACATACTCTTATGTTGACCGGGGGCATCATGTCTACCAAAATATTCATCACCACTATCAAACCTAACTTTTTTGGTGACTTTTCCTATTTATTTTTCAACTTCAATCTTAAAAATCTTGAAATTTTAAAGAGATTCATACTTTTGTTTAATTAAGTGCAAATATCCAAAACGAAAGTAGTTATCAATAAAGGTTATGAAGTAAGTGTTCTTATAATGTATAGTGGAGTAGGTACCGTTAATATTCATATTAATAAGCTCTAATAAATCAATACTATGTGTGGAGCTTTTCTTCTTAATTTCAAACATTTTACCCCCACAACAATCGATACATGTTTCTAAGTCACTTAAGTCAAGAGTAGGTAAAATGTTATTCATAATTAGTCTCTACACTCACTCCTTGGAAATGTGACATAAATGCTAATGCCAAAACATAAAAGACTTTTCTCTAAGTAAATGGTCTTTTCATAGCAACATTTTCAATATTATTTGACATAGCATCATAATTAATAGGTGCAAGACATTTTATATAAACTATTAAATAGAGAGTATTGGTCCATAAAACATGATTCATAAATAACTTAATTAAACTACCAAGAATAATAAAATCATAATTAAGTTTATCTAATGGATAAACAAAAATCAAATTCTTCCTAAATTAAGGAATATAAATGTCTTTCAATAAAATTTTATAACTAGAATCAAGGACTAAACAATTGTCCTCGATTAACTCCACCTTAACATTCTTTCTGACTGTGAGTGAACATTCACCCTTGCTTAGCTTCCTCCTTTTAACGAATCCATGCAATGTGTAAGGAATGTGATTTGTTACTCCACTATCAATCTACCAATAATTAGACATGGCATCTATTAAATTGGATTCAGAAAGGACAAAGCAAAAAAGGGTTACCTTTTAGTGAAAAGCCCCACTTCTCTATCTAATATTTAAATTTGAGGCACTCTATCTTCATGTTCTCATTCTTCTTACAAAAGAAGCAAGTGGGAGGTTTCTTACTAGCGGCATCCTTAATCTCTTTAGTAGGCGCCTTGAACTTCTTCTTAAAAGAGGGATTGAATACAAGTAGTGCAGTGTTCTTCTCATACTTCAGTTTCTCCTCCTCAGCAACACACTGAGTAATGAGGTCATTAATCTTTCATGCCTCATCTTGGGAATTATAAGTAGTCTTCAGAATATTGAACTTTGCAGGGAGAGTATCGAGTGCTTGATGCACTATCAAGGCTTCATTGAGAGTAATCTTTATCTTTTTTAGTTTGGACTGGAAATAGGCAATCTTATGTATGTAATAGTGTTTCTTGGGTTAATGATGTGTGGAAAATTAATCGTTTAAAGAATGTACTATACTTTTGTTGGGGATATATTAATTAAAGCACTTTAGTTTCAATCACATATGTAAATTCTCATAATGGGTTTTGAAAAGTTTGTCCTTTAGCTGAGTTAATCCAAAAAATAATCTACTCTAGTATTATGAATGAGATCAATAAATTTGAGTGGACTTAGCTCTGATAGCAACGGTTATTATAATTTTGGAATGTATTTCGCTACAGCAGAGTTGTATTGTCAAAATTTCTTATGAATGCAATGATGCTTCGACCTTTAGGATCGTCTTCACTCAAACGGTATCGATCACCGATTGGAGTTTATACAAAAAATTATTTTTTTACTAAATAATTAATTAAAATAAAATAAAACACACAAGTAAATAAAACTAGAATCGACGGCATACAACTAAAATGCAAGCTTAATGTATATCATTTTTTGTTTCTTGTTTGTGCTTCGTGATGTCGAATATTGATAATAATTATGACGTGTTGTTCCTTATGAGATCTGCGATGCTGATACATTCCACCAACATTAATCAAGATTATCTTCAGGTTTATTCTCTATAACATAAGATGTTAGCACAAACACATCTTTAAAGACAATCATGTAATCTGAAATTTATCCAAATTGGTGTGCTTCACTACTTTGAAATAAATTTAACAACTTCCACCATTGTTGGTCTCCAAATCAAGCAAGGAATACTTAGGGTAGATGTATATTAATTGTAATACATCCTCCAAAAATTACTAGATCCTTATTTAGAACTGAGATAGGGGTTTAACTTTTCATTAAAACTTGGAGAGAAAAAAGTGGGAGGCACCTCTAGATCTACTACCATGTACCTCCAGAACTGAAGAAAAACACTAAGTTTTCGATAGGCTCAAGACGCCATAAGTAAGAAGAGATCACTGGTGACTGTAGTTCTTCCTCCAAGATAGAGGATCAGCTCTGGATTTTCTCTAGATTTTGAACGTAGAGAGGAGTGCAGATCCTTTGCTGTGAGCTTGATGGAGGAGGAGATTCACAACCAGTTTCTTGATCCAATGGAGGAAGGGTGATGGAGCCGACTTCCCACGACATGTGGCCAAGGAGCGTCCTCCCTCTAATGATGATGGTGACCCAGTAGATATGAATTGAGATGACGGCCCGCAACTACTTGAAGACGGCGATGGCGCACTGACACTTGACCATGAAGAGCGTCGCCAAAATAGCCGTCCGGAGCGCAAGCTCATTTATAATTTATTAATAATAAATATTAATAAATTATTATGGAGTATTAATATATTTTATTATTTGTTTTATTTCAAAATTATCATTATTATTTCATGTTAATTTCATGTATTAGTTATTACATGGTTATGATATAAAACCGTGAGTTTAGATTTCATTTTTCATGTTGGGCTGCATGTAGCCAGTTGGAGTGTTTGTTGTAGCCTATATATAGGCATGTACCCCTTTGTTTCTCATTAGTGAATGAATGAAAAGAAAGCCAATTTCAAGAATTGAAATCCTCCTCCTCCTCCAAGGCAAGTTTTCGGCCCTCCTCCTTCTTCCTCTTTGGCCGCCGGCCACCTCCCCCCTCCCCCCCCCCCCCCCCCCCCCTCTCTATCTCAGCCTCCCTCCTTCTTCCTCTCCTCTACTCCCTTGCAAACCCGAGCCCTAGCCACCACCTTCCTACCCGGCCCCTCCTCCAACCTCAAGGCCGCCACCTCCTCTCTCACAAACCCGGCCACCACCAAACTCCAACAACCCGAGCCCTTCCCTCCTCCACAAAATCTTAGCCTCCAACCACCAACACCAACAAGCCCGACCCCTTCCTCATCCCCGTCCTAAATCCAAATATCACTTTCCAAAGTAAGCTCTTAGCCTACCATAATAGAAATATTTCATTCCCTAAATATTTCTCAATCCACCACCTTTTCTCTCTCCTGCCTTATCTGGAGATATTTGTTTCCCTATTTAGAAGATCCCGCCGGGACTTTCCAAATACAGTGTGACACGAAGAAGACGATGAATTTCTCTCCCTCCGGCGTATCTCTGGTGGTGCCGTTAAGGAACGATTCTAGTTGAGTGAATCGGATTCATCAAATCCGGTTGGGTAACGAAAATTTCCACCTTTATGAGTTTCTCTTCTTTAGATAATTCCTGTGGCATTGGCAAATAGCGCGCCTTGTGTAACGCTTGATTTTTCGTGGTTAAATTTCTTTTAGTTATTATCATGTTTATTTCTTTCGTTTAAGTTCGTGAGGTGTAGCGGCCCTCATTTGTATTTTGTTGGGAGAGAACCACCCTTGCCAGAATCTTTTGTTTTTGGTGGTTTTTCTTTTGGTACAACACGCTCGATCGAACCGTGTGGGTTCTTTTCGCTTGAGAGGACCTTGGCTTATCGCCTTGGTATTATCTTTAAGGGCTTTGCGAACCCTCCGTAATTGTTAGTGTAGTAATAATTTTAATTAAATCGCGGCGACATTTAATTCTTGAGTATGACGTGAGAGTTATTCGAGAGTGTCGCGTTTGTTTCGTCGACCACCAAAATGATCGAAAGAGCAGGCCTACATCAAAGGGGTCATCTCTCTATGCCAAAAAACATATGATGTCTCCTTCTCCAAAGATCAGTAAAATGAAAAATAGCGGATACCCCAAAATGAGAGGAAGCGAGGGGCTCAAAAGTTTTCACCCTTGTTCACCGGTTGAAAACATGTGCCATTTCTCTAGGCTTTAATAGGTAGAGCCATTATTTGAAGTTACAAAACTATAATTAAGGATTCCAATTAAATCCCCAAGTTTAATTAAGAAATGAAATTCCATGAATAAATTGGAATTCATAATTAAGTCAAATTTGTGTCAATGGTGAGATTGAGCTAGTGATATGAATTTACGAGACGATCTAGCTCATCTATGACCAGGGGCGGATTTAAGGGGACACACCACTGTCACAACTCACATTTTCTCAGTATTAAATAATATATATCAGAGTGAGAGAAAATACGCGTCGTGATTCCATGTCGTGCAGGGGACAACTACAGACGCTCAGGAAAGAACCTACTCCTAATACTTTTCATGAAATCGTCAAGTTTTTATGATAAAATTATAGTTTGAGTTTAAATTTTGATGGTTATGTCCCTCGGCTCAGTGGATCAACTAATCTATGGGTAAAATATACGTATATACAGCAGAAAATACTTTATTTAGTTCAATTATTATCCTATATGAGCATGAAAATCCATTAGAATAATTCATGATATGCATACCTCTAGATTTAATATAATCACTAAAAGAGATTTTACGTTCGTTAAAATAGAGTGACATTTGATTTAAAAGGATGTCATGAGTATGAGATAAGGATGTTGATCTTTTTATACTTGAAAATAACTAACATGCAACCTAACATAAATCCTTCCTAGGAAGTAAGTTGATAAGACAAACCAATATAAACATAGCAGCTAGCAAATAGTCTAACATCTATAATAACTCACTGTGGGCATCAACAACCTAACACGAACCCACAGGATAATATGCATGTCTGAACTAAAGTAAGAACAACAAAACTACCTCACGAAGGTGAGGGAAGGAAAACCATTGCTACAAAAGCCCGCGCTAGAAAACACCAACTCTAGCTGTCTAGACTGCTAATGCTCCGAGCCTGAGGCATTCAGAAGAAAAGAATGCCTCGACAAGAAATGCACAAGTGGCAGTAAAAGGCCAAAGTAAGTAAACAGGGGAAGTTAAGGGTTACCAACCCAAATCAGACTAGCTGAAATAAAACCTTAGTATCCAAGGTCATACAAACAGTAAGCATAAGAGAAGCCACATGGGTTAGATATAACTAAAACTCACACCAAGTGCAAGTAACTTCTGACTTCAACAATCATAAATGTGTATAGATATACATGTTTACTTAAATGCAAAAGATACTTATCGGCTCAAATATGCGAATTATTACCACCGGTAAAACGGTACTGAGGCGACGGCCATATTGTCCAACCCAAACCATTAGACCAAATATCTAAACAAGGCACTACGGTGGTGGCCACATTGTCCAACACAACCCAACAGCCCACAAAAGAGAAAAAGAAACCCACCAGGGTTAATGATTCGCAAACCAGCATTGAGGTAATGGTCCTTTATCCACTGCCAACCAAAGGCCAAAACAAAAAAAAACAATAATATAGGGACAACCCGAAAGTACCCATGAATTAGTAAGGGAAGAATAATCCAAAAATTTTAAGTGTAAACACCCTTACTCGACGAATTTGGCGTAAGCACCCGAGGAAAAGTTCTAAGTCCAAACAGATTTGTCGAGAATACTCGACGAATGCCACTAGACCTCAAATCGAAACTCGGCGGATTGACTCGACGGGTTCAAAGATACTCGACGAATTGAAGTCAGACTCAATGGACTGACTCGACGATTTCAAAATCACTCGATGCCAAGGCAACACTCGACGTACTTGATGCCAAGGCATTACTTGACTCACTCGACGCCCACACTGAAATCACTCGACGCACTCCACGCCAAGGTAATACTCGATGCACTCGACGCCAAGGCATCACTCGATGCACTCGAACCATGGAATCACTCGATGCCAAGGAATCACTCGATGTCTATTTTAAATCACTCGATGTCAAGGCTTCACTCGACGCACTCGACGCCAAGGCAACACTCAACGCACTCGTCGCCAAGGTATAACTCGACGCCTAACTGAAATCACTCAACACTAAGGCTTCACTCGACGTCTTTCTGCTTCACTCGACGCCTTACTGGAATCACTCAACGTCAAAGCTTATTACTGCCAGAAACTTTTCTATATAAATAGAGGTTATTAGACGTAGAAATTTTGACAACATTTAAACCTTGACCATGAATAAGTTCCAGAAAATAAGAGAAAAGTGGGGTGGACAAGACAGGATTCCAAACATTGATAAAAGAACCCACAGCAACACAGCAAGAAGAAAGGAAATTTACTTATATTTTGTATAAGGTAAAGCTAGGAGTAGACAAAAGAAGTGACATGAAACAGTAGGATTGATAGAAAATAAAAAATGAAGCATGAGGAATTTGGAAAAGGCTAGGCATCGGAGAAACCCACCACTTGCCTTAAACATCCTTATCTCAACCTTCTGAACACTCCACGGCATAGATCGGTCGAAAAAGAAAGCGCGGCAACGAAATCTGGAGAGATTTGGACAAAATGAAGGTTTAGGGCACACACCCCAACCCCAAAAGTCAACCAAAACAAAAATACCTACCACCAACGCATTGATCTCGGTGATAGCTTTCCGGATCTATGCTCCACTTTAGATTTCGTCCACCGGAGCTCCTAAAATAGCTGCTTGAAGGTTCACGATGAAAAACTTGCCGCCTCTCTCATGACCCTGTCGATCAGACCCTTTTTGGGGAAGAAGTATGAATAGGGTTTTCTTTTTTTAAGTGTTTATATATATAATATTATATTATTAATATAATAACAAGAAAAACTCAAGCGACGAGAGTGACCAAATCATCTCGGTTTCAAAGAAATTCGCACCAAAGCTAAATGACGGTGCTACAAATCCAACGGCAAAGTCGAAATCAGGATCCGACAAACCAAACTCGGGTTAAAAATTCTCCAAAGTTAAAATAGAAATAATCCTTATAAAATTCACCGAGATCCCAGTTAAGCCTGGATCGCAACGAAACTTCACAAGCACGCTTTAAATTAATTACTTTAATTTTTCTAAGTCAAAACTCTAATTCTGATGAGTCATAAAAATTGGTCGACTTGCCCCACGAACAAAATCTCGCCCTAACGATAGTGCACCGTTAACTATGCATCAATGTAACATCCTTACGTCATTATTATGACACTAAAGGGATTAAAATAATTATATAAAATTCAGGGGAGTTACAATCACACCCCCTAAAAAGAATTATTATGACATTAAAGAGATTAAAATAATTATAGAAAATTTAGGGGAGTTACAGCCACTCCCCCTAAAAAGAAGTTTCGTCCTGAAACTTGATACTTAAATCGAATCTTGATACGTAAATCGAATCCAAAACAAAAAAGAAATAGCCAAAGGTTACCAAATAGAAATACTTACCAAGGGAAAACTAGGAGAAAAGATGAGGATGAGACTCTAACATAGCCAATTCCAACTCCCAAGTCGCACTCTCGGCGACTTGGTTCCGCCAAAGAACCTTGACCATGGGAATCGTCTTTCTCCGCAACACCTGTAACACCCCTGATTTTTTTTTCGATGTTTACCTTATTTATTTTATTAGTGTATTTGTGACGTCAGGGCGTTATGTTGACACGTGTTTGGCATGTGTCATTGTGAGAGCGTAGTTTTTCTTTTTAGGTTTTCAGTGTGGCTGGGTTTTAACCTGTTTGCAAGATTCCCTCGTGAGCAGGGTCTGTTTTGGTGACTCAGTAGAGCCTTTTTGGGAACGCTGATGTTTTTTGTTCAGGAGGTGTTGGCCCAAGTTTGGTTTGTCGGATTTCGATTCCGACTTTTCCGTTGGATTTTTAGCGTCGTTGTTTAGCTACGGTGCGAATTTTGTAGAATTCCGAGTTGATTTAAATTTCGAGTCGTTTTGGCATTATTTAAGTAGATTAATAATATTAAATTATAAGTATAAGTATAAATAAGCGTCAAATCGAATGCTACCTGTACTATTCATCATCTTCCCTAAACCCGACAGTGCCATTCTTTTCGTGGAAGAGGAGCGGCGGACAGGGCGTGCATTCAGCCAGCGATTTCCAGGGATCTGATGGTCGGTTTCGTCGATAGTTTTGAGATTCAGAAAGCTCCCGGCGAGGACTACGCGATCGTGGTCGATAGTTTAGCGATTTTGACCCCTTTTCCCCTCCAAAAGTTTCAAGAAACGTTGCTCGGGCCTTTTTACTGCCGATCCTTGTCACAGTGCGAGCGGGCGGCGTTTCTTTGAAGGTTCAAGGCAAGTGGAATTCCTCCTCTTGCATGTCCATTTTGTTGTTCATTTTCTTACCTTTTTTCCTCCTTCCTTAGAGAATAGGAGTAGTATAGGTGAATCATGAAAAGAACCCCCTAGGTTAGGGCTTGATTTCGGCCAAAGCCGTGAAAACTAGATTAGTGGACAAAGGGATTTTAAGCGGGTATCGGGTGGAAATTCATCGAGTATAGGTGTCGGGATTCGGCAGGTATAGTAGACTAGTCTAAGGGATTTTTTTCGAGTTTCGGCTGACAAATTCGACGAGTATCAGAATTCGTCGAGTATCGGAATTCGTCGAGTATCGTCAACCATCGAATTTTGAAAAGTTGCCAAGTTGAATTCGGCGTGTATCATAGGATTTTGTCGAGTATCACTAGTCCTTTTTTGCTGAATAGTGTAGAATTCGCCGAGTATCATTGTAGTTCGTCGGGTATACTCGCCGAATTTTCCAGGACTTGGAGTTTTTTTGCCAATTTTGGCCCGATTCGCCGAGTTTGGTCCTTAGGGTATATTTTGTGTATTTTCATCTCGTTTGCCTTGGGAAGTGTTTGGGTTTTGGTATTTGGGGTTTTATGGAGTTTTTGGTTGCCGTTGGTTTTGGTATTGAAGGTATTTTGGTATGGCAATGGTTAGCTGTGAATATCTTACCCTGGTGGGTTTTTGACTGTTAATGTGTTGGGTAGGTTCTCACCACCTCAGGTGCCGGTTTTTCCCCAATTTTGGGTGTGTCAAGGTATAAGACCACCTTTTTTGGATCCTTGCAAGGTTTGTGACTGTTGGTGTGTTGGGTAGGTTCCCACCACTATAGGTTCCAGTTTTTCACCAGTGTTTCTACTTAATATGTTATGAGCAGACTATTTTATGATATTTACACTTACTCATCTACACATTTCTTAAAGCATAGATCTTTTATCGCACTTGGTGCAAATTCTCCTACTCTTAGAGTTGGTAAGTTAGCTTTTACCCTTGTTGATTTTCCTATTCAGTTGAGGTTGTCAGCTTTTCCTTATAGTAGGGTTTGGTAAACCTTTTTTGTTTTCACTTTATTGTTATCTAATTGATTCCTTTTGCCACTTATATTTTCTTGCTGAGGTGTTATTTTTTTGAATGCCTCTGGTTCAGGGAAGTAGCCGGTTGAGCGGCTAGGTTTGGTGTTGTTGTTGGACTGTTGTGTTGCAGAGGTTTTCCCCTCACCGTTGTGAGGTAGTTTGTTACTTTCTATTTTGTTCGGGTAGGCATACATACTCTCAGTGGGTTTGTGTCAGTTTCTTGATGCTCACTGGTAGTTTTCTTTCGAGATGTTAAGTACCTTGCTAAGCTGCTAGTTTTACCTTTGTGGTTATTTTACTTGCTCTCTGAGAATGTTTTATACTAGGATGCAGGTTAGATATTTTTAATTTATGAAAACATTATTTCTTATACTTCATACATACCATCTTTCTAATACTAAATTCACTATATTTTTTGTATCGTAAAAGATATTTCTAAACTCATAATAAATCTAGAGTCTTTCATACCGTGAGTTGTCATTTGGGGATGTTTATGCTCGCGTAGGATGTTAAATTAACATAATCAAAGTATTTTCGCAGCGTATAACTATATTTTCACTTGTCGACTAGTTGATCCACTGAGCCAAGGGGTCATCTTAACTTAAAAATGGATTTCTTTCATAATAACTCATGAATTTCTAATAAAATATAGTTTTGGAGTCTTGCTTGAGCGTCTGCAGTTATTCCATGCACAACATGGTATCACGGCGCGTGTTTTCTCCTTACTCTGATATGTCTTTTAATGCGGAGAAAATGCGGATTGTTTATGTGTTGTTTTGTTGCCACCAGAGATGAATTTTATCTCGCATTTTTAGCGATTAGGACCTCCTTTGTATAATGGTCGAGCGGATTACATAGCTTTGGATGATTGGCTTATATCAATCAAAGAGATGTTCTCATATTCAAGAGTTTCCGATGACCAGAGAGTGATGGTTGCCACGTATCAGCACAAGGGTTTGGCAAAGAGCTTGTGGTTGAGAGGAAAGGAGAATTTGAAGGATGGGTGTTCCTGGGGATCTTTCAAAGAGTTGTTGTTGAAGAAGTTCATGCAATCGGTCGAGCGAGACCGTCTGATGAATGATTTTCTACATTTAAAAGCAAAGACAACTCACATTTAGTGAGTACGAGATTGAGTTCAGCAAACTGAGCAGATTTGCCCCTGATTTGGTAAGCTCTGAAGCTAATAGAGTTAAGAGTTTTCTAGGTGGTCTAAGGAGTGGCATCCAGCAGTTGGCTAGTGCATACGAATCAGTAAGTTACGCTGAGGTTTAGGCGGTTGATAATGCCAAAACCGAGGTCAACAAATGAGAAAGGATAAAAGAAAATCTGATGAGGGTAAGAGTACTCAGGCATCTGGTTCTGCCTCAAGGAAAAGAAGCAAAGAATTATGCAGTTTTTGTGGCCGACTAGGCCATCCATTTAAGTAGTGTTATAAAGGGATAGGTGCTCAGAAGCAGGAGCAGGTTCATGTGATTCATAGTGCTCCTAAATGAGGCTTAGTTTGTTTTGCGTGTAAGCGGAGGGGGCACGACGCTACCCATTGTTGGGGTAAGATAAGAGGCAGCTATCAGTGCGGTCAAGAAGGACATTTCAAGTCCCAGTGCCCGCGGTCTCAGCCCACACTACAGCTAGTTCCACTTCAGGCTTTGCCACCTCCGCGGCAATTGGACAAAGGAAAGGGCAAGCTGAACGTGGTCGCGTTAGAGGAATCTTAGACGTCTACTCAAGTGATATCAGGTTTGATCCTTCCCTAGTTTTAGTTATTAGTTCATAGTTATAGTTCAGCGTTCATTTCCTTAGTAGCGTATGCGATTTTTATAGGAAAGCTTAAGGTAAAGAACTGTTGGGCGCATGTTCTATTCGATTATGGTGCTACCCACTCGTTTGTGGCTAGGGCTTTCATAAAGCGTCATCGTTTTTTACTCTCGATCGGGTTGGTGACGCATTTTTTGTCAAGTTTCCTTCTGGTGATTCTGTGGTATCGGACCAAGGTATTCAGAGTTGTCTGATTCTGTTAGGTGATTTTCTAACGGTTGCTGATTTGAAGGTTTTAGACTTGGAAGATTTTTATGTGATCTTGGGCATAGACTGGTTGTCCAGATATGATGTTGTTATCCAGTGCAAAGTCAAGCGCTTGGACTTCAAGATGGACAACGGACAACCCAGGAGTGTTTATGGTTGTCTGCGCCAGGTTTCTCCGGTTATTTCTGCGGTATGTGCTCGGAAGCTTTTAGATTCAGGCTATTTTGCTTGTTTGGTTTCAGTTTTGGAAACCAAGGTTGTTTTTCCACATTTAAAAGAGATCCCCCTGGTGCGTGAGTTTCCAGATGTATTTCTTGATAATCTTCCTGGTCTTCTGCCTGAGAGAGACGTGGAGTTCATCAGAGATCTGGAGCTGGGTACCCGTCCTATTGCTAAGGCGCCGTACCAGATAGCCCCGCGTGAGCTGGAGGAGTTGCATACCCAGTTGGATGAATTGCTTCATAATGGTTTTATTAGGCTGAGTTCTTCTCCGTGGGGTGCTCCCATTTTGTTTGTAAAGAAAAAGGACGGATCAATTAGACTGTGCATTGATTATAGAGAGCTGAATAAAGTGACTATTAAGAATAGGTATCCCCTGCCGAGAATTGATGATTGTTTGATCAATTGCGTGGTAGCGCTGTGTTTTCAAAGATTGACCTTTGTTCAGGCTACCATCAGTTTAGGATTCGTGAATTGGACATTCCACAGACTGCTTTTCATTCCCAGCACGGGCATTTTGAGTTCCTGGTCATGTCTTTTGGTTTGACCAATGCACCCTCTGCCTTTATGGATATGATGAACCGAGTGTTCAAGGATTTTCTTGACCGTTTTGTGGTCGTGTTAATAGATGATGTTTTAGTGTATTCCCGCAATATTGTGGAGCATGCCCAACATTTGCGTTTAGTTTTGCCTACTTTGAGGGACCATAAGTTGTTTGCTAAGTTAAGCAAGTGTGAGTTTTGGTTTCCTTAAGTTTCTTTCTTGGGTCATGTGGTTAATAGAGATGGAATTTTAGTCGACCCCCAGAAGATTGTTGCGGTTATGGATTGGAATAGGTCTACCACACCCAAAGAGATAAGGAGCTTCATAGGGTTGGCTTGCTATTATAGAAGGTTTGCAGAGGGTTTCTCTACGTTGTTTGCACTATTGACTAAACTGACGCAGAAGAATGCAGTTTTTGTTTGGAGTGATATTGCGAGGAAGCTTTTCAGGAATTAAAGAGGAGATTGTGCGCTACTCCGGTGTTAACCTTGCCTACCGAAGGGATAGAGTATGTGGTTTACGTAGATACATCACACATGGGACTTGGTTACGTGTTGATGCAAGAGGGAAAGGTAATAGTGTATGGGTCAAGGCACTTAAAGATTCATGAAAAGAATTACCCTACGCATGATATAGAGTACGCAGTTGTGATTTATGCCCTGAAGCTGTGGAGGCACCTGTTATATGGCGCATTGTGTAAGATTTACATGGATCATAAAAGTTTGAAGTACGTCTTCACTCAGAAGGAAATGAACCTGCGCCAGCAGAGATGGTTAGAGTATGTTGCAGATTATGATGTTGAGATCCAATACCATCCGGGCAAGGCTAATGTGGTAGCTGATGCCCTAAGTAGTAAGACAGTGAAAATTTTTAATCTCTCCATGGATTTGTTGGTAGAAGAGTTTCTCTTAATAGATATTTTCGTTGGAAGTTGTGACTCGCCATGTAGTTTGGAAGTGTCTGAGCCATCATGGATTTCATTTACGAGGCTGTATCAGAAAGACAACCCTGATATGTTGCACCTTTATAATAGAACTGAGAAAGGGGAGTTGCCAGATTTTTCGATCGATAACGCGAGTACTCTGAAGTACCGCGATCAATTTTATATCCCTTCTATTGAGGACATTCGATTTAAATTATGCAGTGAGGCTCATGGTTTCAGTATTGCCTACCACCCCAGTTCCACTAAGATGTATAAAGATCTGAAGCAGATCGCCTGGTGGTATGGAATGAAGGGTGATATAACTAAATTTGTATCAAAATGTTTCACGTGCAAACAAGTTAAGGTTGATCATGGAAGGTATAGTGGTAAGTTAATGCCCTTAGAGATTCCAAGTTGGAAGTGGTAGAGTTCTTTGATTGATTTTATTACTGGTTTGTCGAGATCTCCCCGGGGGCATAATTCTGTGGGTTATAGTTGATCCACAGAAGAAGTGTGCCTACTTCGTGTCATTTAAGATTGATTACTCCATGAAGAGGATATAAGAGTTATATTTAGATGAGGTCATCAGACTGCATGGTGTACCGATTAATTATGTATCAGATCGAGACTCCAGGTTTACGTCTCGCTTTTGGAAAAGCCTACAGGAAGGTTTGGGTACCGATTTGAGGTATTTCACAGCTTAACATCCGCAAAAATGGTCAGACGGAAAGATTAAATAGGATTCTAGAATATATGATCAGATGTTATATCTTGGACAACAGAGGAGCATGGGACGAGCGTTTGAGATTGATGGAATTTGCTTACAATAATAGTTATCAAGAAAGTTTGCATATGGCCCCGTTCGAAGCTCTGTATGGGAGGCATTGCAGAACTCCCTTGTTTTGGGCTAAGGTTGGTGAGAGACCGATGTTGGGTCCTGATGCATTAGAATAAATGGATATTTCAGAGAAGCATATTTGAGAAAAACTTTGGATAGCTCAAGAGCGATATGAGAAGAATGCCAATCGGCATAGGTCTGATTTGGAGTTTGATGTAGGGGACAGAGTGTTTCTTAAAGTTTCCCCGATGTCTAGTGTTAAAATGTTTGGTAAAAACCATAAGTTGGACCCGAGATATGTGGGACCTTTTTAAATTGTTGAGCGGATTGGTGTGTCAGCTTATAGGTTGGATTTGCCCGCGAATTTTCCTGGCATGCACGATGTATTTCACATCAGCCAATGGCGAAAGTGTGTGCTAAGAGACAGGAAAGTTCTTGATTATGTGCCCCAACTGGAGCCTTACCTTTCTTATATGGAAGTGCCTATTCGCATTTTGGATACTCAAGATTGGGTATTACGAAGGAAGACAAAACTGATGGTTAAAGTTTTGTGGCGGAACCATGATGTGGAAAGCATGACTTGGGAGTTGGATTCAGCCATGAGGGAGGCTCATCCTCATCTGTTCTCCTGGTTTGTTGGGTATGTAATCTTTTTGATAACCCTTGGTTATTTACTTCTTCTGTAATAGAGGTTTTGTGCGTAAAGTTTCGGTACGAAACTTTCTTTTAGGTGGAGTGGTTGTAACGCCCCTGATTTTTTTCGATGTTTACCTTATTTCTTTTATTGGCGTATTTGTGACGTCAGGGCATTACTTTGACGTGTGTTTGGCATGTTTCGTTGTCAAAGCATGGTTTTGCTCTTTAGGTTTTCAGTGTGGTTGGATTTTAGCCTGTTTGCAAGATTCCCTCGGGAGTCGGGTCTGTTTCGGTGACTCGGTGGGGCCTTTTTGGGAACGCTGGTGTTTTTGCTTCGGGAGGTGTTTGCCCGAGTTCGGTTTGTAAGATTTCGATTCCAACTTCACCGTTGGATTCGAAGTGCCGGTATTTAGCTACTGTGCAAATTTCGCAGAATTCCGAGTTGATTTGAATTTCAAGCCGTTTTGGCGTTATTTAAGTAGATTAATAATATTAAATTATAATTATAAGTATAAATAAGCGTCAAATCAAACCCTACCCGTACTATTCATCATCTTCACTAAACCTAACGGCGT
Organism: Platanthera zijinensis; assembly: GCA_039513925.1. NCBI lineage: Eukaryota > Viridiplantae > Streptophyta > Magnoliopsida > Asparagales > Orchidaceae > Platanthera > Platanthera zijinensis. The sequence continues at coordinate 163,591,477 of CM077083.1, read as the reverse complement.
AATTTTTTCGCGGAAGAGGAGCGGCGGACAAGGCGTGCGTTCGACCGGCGATTTCTAGGGATCCAGTGGTTGGTTTCATCGATAGTTTGGAGATTTGGAAAGCTCTCGGTGAGGGCTACATAATCGTAGTAAGTTTTCCCCGATTCCTCGATTTTTATACGTTAGGGTTAGCGATTTTGACCCCTTTTCCCCTCCAAAAGTTTCAGGAAACATTGTTAGGGCCTTTTTACGGTCGATCCTTATCACGGTGCGAGCGCGTGGCGTTTCTTCGAAGGTTCAAGGCAAGTGGAATTCCTCCCTTTGCATGTCCATTTTTTTGTTCATTTTCTTCCCTTTTTTCCTCCTTCCTTATAGAATAGGAGTAGTATAGGTGAATCATGAAAAGAACCCCCTAGGTTAGGGCTTGATTTCGGCCAAAGCTGTGAAAACTAGGTTAGTGGACAAAGGTATTTTCGGCGGGTATCGGGTGGAAATTTGTCGAGTATAGGTATCGGGATTTGGCAGGTATAGTAGACTAGCCTAAGGGATTTTCGTCGAGTATCGACTGACAAATGTTGCAAGTATCGGAATTCGTCGAGTATCGTCAACCGTCGAATTTTGTAAAGTTACCGAGTAGAATTCGGCATGCATCATAGGATTTCATCGAGTATCTGTTAAATTTTCCGAATCTTGGAATGAGTAGGGGTTATCTCAACTTAGAATGATAAAACACAACCAGAGACAAATGCAGTGACAAGAAACTTTATTGATCACAACAATCTTCTTACAAGGCGAGACATACATGGAGAGACATGATTTCGTCAATGTACCAAGTAGAACAAAAAACAAGGCAAACCTAACCGCGCGGACTCAAGGGGTAACCGCCGATTCCACTACTTCACTACGGAGTACGCACAGACCGCCTAGTCCTCCAAACAGTGAACTAACTGAGCAAACAGACTATTATTCCAATACAAGCTCTACTCGCCGATCAGCAAGCCGCCTAGCTGCCTAACCGCGCGATCTGATGCTGCCAAACTGAACAGGCCGCCTGAAGCAGATGACTTATTGAACCCCGAAATTAGTTGCCAAAGAGAAGACCGCCTAGTCGCTGTCTGCGACCTGCTGTTTATCTCCAGTTTCTTAACTGCAGAGTCCGCACTGTCCCTAACCGCAATCAGAACCATGTCCTGGCTTTCCAGCGCTATCCGCAAAACCTGCACAGCACAAATCGGTCAACTCCATTAACCCGGGCGGATACCAAAATCCAGTCCGTAACAATGGTTCGCGGGCTCACTTACTATTCATTCTCTCTACACTTGACATGACGGAGGGGTCTTATTTATAGGCACGATGAGGAGTGTGGTCACCGCCCTAGCCGATAAGGTCACCGCCACCATCCCGCGATGAACACCAAGCAGTCCGCTTAGTCCGCCGCGACCTTGTGTGATAGCCAGCTCGCCTCAGCATCACCAAGGCTGGACTGACTTCCCAATCCGCCTTGTCGCCAAAGGCCGCCAGACTTGGACGACGTCCCACAAGACTCTTTATCAACATTACCTGTCTGCCATCATGCAGAGACCGCACAGTCCGCTCCCCCAAGTTCGCAGCCAAGGCTCCAAGCCAACTGCAGAACTCGGCGGACAATGAACGTAGTCCGCCTGCCTTGCGGACACAGCATCAGTCTGCATAACTCTGAGTCTACAGCTAGGAATCAAGCTGACAACTGTCAGACTCAGCGGACAAGGATCTAGTTTGCGTGCCAAGGCAGACACTTCTCCAGTGAACATTCGCCAAGCAAGCAGCCAACCCACAGGGCAACACCTGCCGAGCTTTGCGGACTGAGAAGCAGTCCGCGCACTACTACGTGATATCCACGGACTGAGCCAACCCTGGACTTGGTTCAGAACCAACCAAGTCCACACCACTAGCCACCAGGGTTAGTCCGCACTTACTGGCGGACACTGGTACCAGTCCGCCAAGCTCGGCAAACTCCAGCATCACTCCGCTCTAACCGGCGATCCTTGCAGCTACCACTAGCCGCACCACAAGAGCTAGACCAAGGCATCTGCCATGCCGGTCTGCCAAGCTCCAGTCCAGTTTGCACCTTGACGGACACCGCGGATAGAAAACCTATTCGCTTGGTTACCATCTGGGAACATCCTGCTGTCTGAGTAAAAACCGATCTGGTTGGCTGCCTCCTCTATTCGCACAGACCGCGCAAATAGACCGTCAAGGCCGCCACTTTCAGCACATCCGCAGACTTGATTAACTGCCAGTCCTATCCGTGCAGTCCGCGCGGACAGATCGCCCTGGTTGCCTGACCATCAGCTTACTGCAGCCTTATTGCCGAACTGCCTATCCGCCTATCCAGACCGTATAGGCCGCGCGGATAGAATTTCCAAGTCGCGCAATCTACCACTTTCACTTCACAATTTTCAATAGTATCACTAGTCCTTTTTCGTCGAATAGTGTAGAATTCGCCGAGTATTGTTGTAGTTCGTCGGGTATACTCACCGAATAGGCCAGGACTTGGAGTTTTTTTGCCAATTTTGGCCTGATTCGCCGAGTTTGGTACTTAGGGTATATTTTGCGTATTTTCATCCCGTTTGGCTTGGGAAGTGTTTGGGCTTTAGTATTTGGGTTTTTACAGAGTTTTCGGTTGCGGTTGGTTTTGGTATTGAAGGTATTTTTATATGGCCCTGGTTGGTTGTGAATATCTTACCTTGGTGGGTTTGTGACTATTGGTGTGTTGGGTAGGTTCCCACCACCTCAGGTGTCGGTTTTTCCCCGGTTTTGAGTGTGTCAAGGTATAAGACCACCTTTCTTTCGATCCTTGCAATGTTTGTGACTGTTGGTGTGTTGGGTAGGTTCCCACCACTACAGGTGTTGGTTTTTCTCCGATGTTTCTACTTTATAAGTTATGAGCAAACTATTTTATGATATTTACGCTTACTCATGTACACATTTCTTAAAGCATACATCTTTTATCGCACTTGGTGCAAATTCTCCTACTCTTAGAGTTGGTAAGTTAGCTTTTACCCTTATTGATTTTCCTATTTAGCTGAGGTTGTCAGCTTTTCCTTATAGTAGGGTTTGGTAAACCCCTTTTTGTTTTAACTTTATTGTTATCTAATTGATTCCTTTTATCACTTGTATTTTTTTGTTGAGCTATTCTTTCTTTGAATGCCTCAGGTTCAGGGCAGTAGTCGGTTGAGCAGCTTGGTTTGGTCTTGCTAGTGGACTACTGTGTTGCAGAGGTTTTCCCCTCACCATTGTGAGGTAGTTTGTTACTTCTTATTTTATTTAGGTAGGCATGCATACTCTCAGTGTGTTCGTGTCAGTTTTTTGACGCCCACTGGCGGTTTTCTTTTGAGATGTTAAGTACCTTGCTAAGCTGTTAGTTTTACCTTTGTGGTTAGTTTACTTGCTCTCTGGGAATGTTTTGTACTAGGATGCATGTTAGATATTTTAATTTATGAAAACATTATTTCTTATACTTCATACATACCATCTTTCTTGTAAGACCCCTTTTTTTCTTTTAAACCATCGGGGTATTATGAGAACCGCCGCTTTGCGGTGATACCAACACACCCGGGAAGGTCGTCACTACAAAACGTCAATCCTGCCGGCCATACCGATCGCAGAAGAGTAGAAGTAAATATAAGAGTACATGAAAACTCAAATATTGGTCCACAGAAAATCACATGAAATATAAGAAATCTCCACTAAGGGAGAGTCCACAGAAAAGATAAAGTAAAGTACTAAAGAGGGCTCCTACCCGATACATCAAAATCCTCACTACAAATCACTTAACGTGGAAGCAAATCTATAATCTCTACTAATGATTGGGACTTAGTATCCCTGCTGGCTGAACTCTCGTGCTAGACTGTCCCGTCTCCAAGCGCACCAACCTCTGGGGCTGCATCTCCTGGTTCGGCTCCACGATCCCCTAAAATGATTTGGTCAACAACCGTTAGTCTAAAAGACTAAGTCCTATCATCCCCCACCCCTCCCTCATGGATCCTAGGCACCGAGCGGGGAGAAGGAAAGGGAAGGTAATGAAGGTGGAGAGTAATAAAGGTAAGCAGGTGGCAGCGGAACTAGTCTATCATGAGTTCATAAATAGAGCAAGTATATGTAAGCAGTAGTAGGTAAGCATTATAAGTATACACAAGAACAAGTGAGTAAGTAAAGTAGGAGAAGGTAAGCTAAGTAAGTAACCATGACCTATAGGAATGCCCATACAAACCTATAGACCAAGGGGTCATTTTGCAAGGCCTATTATATAAAGTGTCCCATACCATTTTATACAATAGGTGTCAGGGGTTATATGCAATGATGATGCTATGACATGCAAGTATGTTATGATGTGAACATGCAAGTGCAACACACACACTCGACTCTGTGCACACAGACCTTTAGTTCCCCCTTTTTGAAGCCTAACCTCCCAGGATACCTCCGTAGTGGCAAACGGAAGCAGTGGGTTGGGCCTCGCCCACCTCAAAACCGGTATCAACACTACCAATTAGACCTATCGTATGCCTCAACGCTGGTGCACTAAGTAGAGATCCTGCGTACTCTTGCCAGCTATGCACCGGACTTTATTTGGCCAAGTGCTAAACCACACTTGTCGAGTCAACGTATTGGTGTCGGTGTGATGACTCTCTAATACAAAAGATCCACTACCTTATATCTTATGCACATGCAACCTTAGTATGCTTTTCCACCGAGCCAAAGCTCCCCGGACTATCCCGTCTATCACAATTATCTACCGAGCCATCGGCTCGCCAGGCTAACCTGCCCATCACAAATATCTACCGAGCCATCAACTTGTCGGACCCAACCTAACTCCCACAACACCGGGGGGTGTGAGTGTAAGTGAAATCCTAGTTATACTATTTACTCTTAAACATTGATTATTCTTACGGTTTAGGTTAGCCCGGGACTGCCCTAGGTATTCCCGATGAAGGGCTCGCACATGGCACTAGGAACTATGATGGTAGTTGAAGCCCATCGTTCTCTTTCACAAGGCACTTACTATTATTGATTATTACCCAATTCCGGACCCCTGTTAATATTATACTAGATCTAACCCTAGTGTATTTTGACTCTCTTTCTCTCCACAGGAAAGACGACCTTTCGTTGATCCCGAACACCACCTAACACTAGTCAACCCAACATTCCTCTCATCATGGCTCTTAATGAAGCTCACTTTTTCACCTTACCAACCCAACAAACATTACTCCCCACTTCCTATGACTATCCATCATATTAACACAATTTCCGCAGTTTTACTAAATGCAGACCAACTTATGCTATATGATTTACATGATAGGAGATACTCCAAATTTTCATTAAAATGCACTAAGATAATTATTGTGGGTTTATCATGACACATTTAGCCTAAACCCAGAAACTTGTAATTTTCCTAATTAATTTGGCATTTATTAAATTTTCCCAAAAGTTAGGCCATGGGTAATTTTTAACATGAAGTACTAGATTTCCTTAATTTATGGCCATCCAAAAATTATGAACAGTGTATGATAGCAAAACATCAGTGAATTCCAAATATAACATATTTTCACAAATGTAATAACCTCTAAATAATTAATTCAAGATAATTCAAATGATTTTAGATAATGAAGGGAGTACCATATTTCATATTCCAAATATTGTATAAAAATTACCAAAGCTTCATTGTGATCATAAAACATTGCGGACAAAGTTTCATGCGATTCCTAGGTCAGTGAGTTATGTATAAAAATACTTCAACTAATTCCATTCAAGTGCACTTTGTGAAGCAACATTCTTATAAACTCATCAAGATAACATGTAACAAATTTTATAGGCTTTATTATGCCCTAAAATATTCTCTGGCCAAGTAACACAATTTCCAGCAAAGTAATATATTTATTATCTATTTATCAAAGTATGGTACACTAGTTTACTTTACACATGAAGTACTAAGAGAAAATGCCCAAATGATCCAAATAATTTACTAGTGCCTCTAAATAATATTTAATTGACCTTACCAGAGTTTCATATCATTCTAAGTTAATCTAACCATAGTTACTTCAAAATCATCAAAAAGAGCAAGGTGGAGATTATACCTACAAGTATGAGCTACTATTTTCTAAACATCATATAATAAATCTCATAGGTTAATAGCACTATAAAATTACTTATACCAAAATATCATAAGGATACAAGGTCATAAGACCCCTATTTATTCCTTAAGGTGTATAGAACTAAATAATTATCAAGTGATTTAAGTGGAGTACATGTGTCCAAATACTACCAACTTCCTTCCTAGGGCATTTCACCACTCTAAGATCACATGGACTAAACACCAAGTCCATATAAGGACATGTCACCCCATGTCCTTCACAAACCCCCAAAGTTCAACCTTAGGGTATGAACTAGGGTCCTAGGGAAAATCCACCCAAATCCACCCTAAACTCCATGTGAGGGTGTTTAAACTAACCATGGGGCTCTGGCCAAAGTCCCAACCCCTTTGGGTGAGAATTGGCCCCTCCATGCCCCAAGCTCACACTGGCCCTAATTAACCCTTAAAGGGACACACTTTGGTCTCACCAAAACCTATTCAAATCTAACCCAATTAGGCTGAGATTTTTATCAGAGTCATTCCAAGACCCTAAGAGTCAGACACAAAAATCTTGGTGGGTTTAGAGGTCATTAGACCCTTTAAATAATTCTTACATTGTTTATTAAATTTCTACAAAAACTTTAGGGCAATTTTTTCCAAAAATTCCCATTTTTGTATATGTTCTAGATATAGGAAAGAGTGACCCCCAACCAAAATCTCAAGTTTTTTGGATGGCTGGATTGATGGGGGCACTAAAAACAATCTCTGAACAAGCCTAGGTATAGACCTCACAAAAAGGCGTGATGTGGTCTGACCTGAACTTTAAATTGGTCCAAACTAATTTTAAATTAAACTAGCCTCATAGGGCTAAAATAATTATCATATTGGCCACTTTTTTTGAATAGGCCCCTAGATATTTTTAATAATTAATTTAAAACAGCCCAAAAGCAGTGACAGAAAATGAAATAAGATGAATTAATAGCACGAATCTTAAAGCATGATCTTGTGACTCCTGGCATTCTTCTTCCTCCAGCCTAAGGCTGTGATTAACCCAACCTGGAGCACTTCCAATTCCATTTGCTGGCCACCCAGCCACCTCCCTGGTCAACCACCGCCACCACCACCTCCATTGAGGTGAGGGCTATCGGCCGGAGGTGGTTTGGCCACCGGAGATGGCGGATTCCGATGAACCCGACACTTTCATTTTCACAGAAAACCAGTGGGAAAATTCCACTAGATTGTGCTCAATTTAGCCCGATTCTCTTCTCTAAGAATTCCTAAGATCTAACCCACGAAGACGGAGTATAGGAGGACCTGATTTGCGGCCTAACAACGTGTGGTTTGCCTCCTCGCCATTTCAGGCCACCAAACTTTGGCTCCTCTACAACCTCAACAAAAATGAAAAGTAATCGGGGGAAATGCTTGCCCTTGCTCTAGTGAAGGTCCTTAAATAGGGAATTTGGGAGAGGAGGCTTGTAACTCCCCAATGCCATTAAATTCCATTAATGTCCATTAACTCCACCCCTTCGGTTTCAACCAAATTAAGGGGGCTGAACCAAATTAATGGTCGGCCACCTCTAGAAACTCCTCCTCTCCCTTAAAGGAATAAAAGCCCCATAAAAGTGGGAGTTATGGAGCCTCCATGGCTATTCCATTCGTCAAACTCCGCTCAGCCTTGCTCAAGGTTTTTCATCGAGCTCAACTCGACAATTTCGTCGAGCTCAGCTCGACGATTTCGTCGAGCTCAGCTCGACGATTTCGTCGTGCTCAGCTCGACGATTTCGTCGAGCTCTGCTCGACGATTTCGTCCAGCTCTGCTCGATGATTTCGTCCAGCTCTGCTCGACGATTTCGTCCAGCTCTGCTCGACGATTTCGTCCAGCTCTGCTCGACGATTTCGTCCAGCTCTGCTCGACGATTTCGTCCAGCTCTGCTCGACGATTTCGTCCAGCTCTGCTCGACGATTTCGTCCAGCTCTGCTCGACGATTTCGTCCAGCTCTGCTCGACGATTTCGTCCAGCTCTGCTCGACGATTTCGTCCAGCTCTGCTCGACGATTTCCGTCCAGCTCTGCTTGACGATTTCCGTCCAGCTCTGCTCGACGATTTCCGTCCAGCTCTGCTCGATGATTTCCGTCCAGCTCTGCTCGACGATTTCCGTCCAGCTCTGTTCAACCCTTAGCATGTATTTTTTATCATGACCCAGTCATGACAAAACCATCCTAGGGGTCTAGAAGCCTGAGGGATGTTACATTTCTAATACTAAAGTCACTATATTTTGTGTATCGTAAAAGCTATTTTTATACTTATAATAAATCTAGAGTCTTGCATATCGTGAGTTGTCCTTTGGGGATGTTTATGCTCACATAGGATGTTAAATTAATATAATCAAAGTATTTCCACAGCGTATAATTATATTTTCACTCGTGGACTAGTTGATCTACTGATGAGAGGGATACGGCCATCTTAACTTAAAACTGGATTTCTTTCATAATAACTCATGAATTTCTTATAAAATGTAGTGTTGGAGTCTTGCCTGAGCGTTTGCAGTTATCCCCTGTATGACATGGCATCACGGCGCATGTTTTCTCCTTACTCTGATTTGTCTTTAATGTAAAGAAAATATGGGTTATGATAACACCCGATCCTGAGTCTCCAAGATACGAACAAGCTCTTCGACGTAGGAAAGGTTAGGCTGCAACTGGGGCACCTAGTCAAGGACATCCCGATCACTAAGCACATACTTTCGCAACTAGCTCATATGAAACACATCGTGAAAACCAAGGAAAGTAGCAGGCAAATCCAACCTATAAGCTGATGTTAAAGTTTGGAGTGTTCGGGCGGCCTGGTCTCTAATCGCAGCGGTCTAATTATTCCAGCAGTCTGGCGGTCTTGCAAAGAGAAGTCGTAGTGGTCTGCTTGAAGCTGTAGCGGTCTTGCAAAGTGTAGCGGTCTGCTTGAAGCCGCAATGGTCTGACCGTGGTTGTAGTCCGACAACTTACAGCAGGCGGTCAATTCGAGAGGATGACTCTGGGAGATTGCGGCTTTGTAGTTAGTTGTTTTATTTCTTGTATAGTTGGCGGTTTGGTCATGTCAAATAGCATAAGCCGCACGGCTTGCATTTAGTCCCACATCGTTTGTTGTAAATCTCTCTCTCCTCTCCCAGTTAATAAGGGGGCATACCTTTGTAATCTTTATCTTTTTTGAGCAATAAAGTTTGCGGTTTATTTACCTCTTTTGTTCATTTTCCACATGGTATCAGAGGAAACCAATCCTTTGCTTCAAGAAGATCATGGTTTGTTTCTCTAATCGTGCGGCCTCTTCCACCGGCTTCATCCAGTTTGTCCGGCTTCTTTCTTTTCCCTTCCCTCCCTTGCTTCCTCCCGGGCCTTTCTGTTCGCCCGGCTTCCCTTGCTAACCGCGTGGTTTCTCTTCCCGCATTTTCTCTTCTCTATTACGAGTTCCGCCTTTGGTCGTGATTTCTTCCTTGCCGCTGGTGTGTTTTCGCCTTGACTGGGCGGCCACATGCTCTTTTCTCTTCTTGCTGCTTCTTTGCTAGTCACTTGTCTCTTCTTTGGTGTGAGTCTGTATTGTTGGTCGCAGCTTATTCCTTACCGCTGGTGTGTTGACACTGTGACCGTGCAATCTCTGTCTCCTTCTGCAACCTGTTCTTGATCGTTTTGTCTTTTTTACACCACGCGGCTTCTTTCTTTCTATTCATGCGGTTTGCGCCGTGTTCGCGCGGTCTCTATCTCTTCTTTCTTCTTACGCGTCTTTTCCGCCTTTCGATCGCAACTTTTTTATTGTTGGTGTGTTGACACTAAGACCGGGCGGCTGGTTTTTCCTTGTCCGTGTGCTTCTCTTCTTCTCATTCCTCACTGACGTTTCTTTACCGGCTGCGGTTTCCGCCTGTTGGTCCAGTTTCTTCCTCTCTTCCCACCCATCTGGCCGCGGCTTCTTCTATCCGCTGGTTTGTGTATCTTTGACCAAGCGGTCTCCTTGGTCTCTCTTTCTTCTTCTTTGTTTGTGCCGGCTTGTTTCTCCCTGAGCGGTTTTTTTACCTGCTTTTCGGCTTCTTCTTTCCAATGACTTTCCTTCTCTCTTCTACTACTCGTGCTCTTGCAGTCTCCTCTGATAAGTGGCTTATTGACTCTAGTGCCACTTGTCACATGACTGGCAACTCTCGTTTGTTTTCCTCTTTGCTTGAGACAAACAGGTTATCTCCTGTTGTTATTGTTGATGGGACCTCTGCGCGTGTGCATGTATTGGCACTGTAAATCTCTCTTCATCTTTGTTATTAGAGGGCACTCTTTATGTCCCTACTTTCCCATGCAATTTACTATCTGTTTATGATCTTTGCACCCAGTTAAGTTGCACAGTTACTTTTACTAGCACCACTTGTTCTTTCTCTGATTCTGTTTCTAAGGCTACGATTGCTACTGGTACTTCTCGTAGTGGCATGTTTTATCTTGATAATATTGTTGCTCTTTCTGCTTCTTCCTCCGTTCAGTTGTTGCATCGTTGTCTTGGTCATCCTCCTTCTCGCCTCATTCATCAACTTTTTACAGACCTTCCTTTCGATGATTTTCTTTTGAACTGTGAAGCATGTGAGTTGGGCAAACATCATTGCTCTTCTTTCCCAGCTCGAACGGGCCATTGTTCTTCGCATCCTTTTGAGCTTGTTCACTCTGACATCTAGGGTCCTTCTCTGGTTGCTTCTGTTGGTCGCGGAAGTATGTACTTTGTCACATTTATTGATGATTTCTCCAGCGCACTTGGATGTATCTCTTGAAGGATCGTTCTGAACTGTTCTCTGTATTCACTGCTTTTTATCATGAGATCTTCACATAGTTTGATGTGCCCATTCAGATTCTTCGTACTGATAATGCCAAAGAATATGTCAGCAATCAGTTCTCTTCATTTTGTGTGGACAAGGGTTTGATTCGTTAGACAAGTTGTCCATATACCTCTCAACAGAATGGCATTGCTGAATGCAAGAATCGTCATCTTCTGGATGTTGCTCGCAGTCTTTCTTTGCAAATGAATGTCCCTCGGTCTTATTTGGGTCATGCAGTTCTTCTTGCTTGCTATCTCATTAACCGTATTCCCTTGTCTGTTATTCAGGGCAAGACTCTTTTTTCAGTCTTATATCCGGAGACCGAACCATTTCCTTTGCCCCTTAAAACCTTTGGCTCTACTGCCTTTGTTCATGTCCCTTCTCCTGGACGGGACAAACATTCTCCCCGATCAGTTAAATGCATATTCCTTGGCAATTGTCCAACTCAAAAAGGGTATCGATGTATTTATCCTCTCCTGCGCAAATAGTATATTTCCGCAGATATTACCTTATTTGAAGATACTCCATATTTCTCCTCTCCTTCTTCTCCCATACCTGCTGATACTTTTCCTTCCCTGCTTATTCTCTTGGCACCTCCGCCAGAGCCGGTTCTTTCAGCATCTCCTCCTGTTGCTCCATCACTTTCTCGGGAGCCTGATGGGTTACCCTTGGAACCCTCTGTGCCTTTTCCGGAGCCTCTTCTGTCTTCTGTCAGTATATTACCTCCAGTCAGCAGTGACCTCGATCTTCCAATTTCCCTGCGAAAGGGCGTTCGCCAATGTACTCAGCATCCGATTGGTGTGGTGGTCTCCTATGCTCAGCTTTCCCCAACTTCCAAGCATTTTGCTCTTGTTATTTCTTTTACTGCCATTCTGAACACGTATCAAGAAGCTCTTGCTCTTCCTCAGTGGAAGGCTGCTATGGATGAAGAAATTAGCATGTTAACTGAGAGAGGGACTTGGACTCTTGTTCCACCACCTCTAAGAGTTGATGTGGTTGGATTTCGGTGGGTCATTGTGGTTAAGTTTCTTCCAGATGGCTCTATTAAACGGTATAAGGCATGACTTATTGCCAAAGGGTTTACTCAGACATATGGGGTTGATTTCTTCGAGACTTTTTCTCCTATTGCTCGCATCAGCACTATCCATATTCTCTTCTCTATGGTTGTTAATAGAGACTGGGAAATGTCTTAGTTGGATGTTAAGAATGCCTTCCTTTATGGGGATTTGCAAGAGGTGGTATATATGGAGCAACCTCCTGGGTATGTTGCTCAGGGGGAGTCTCAGGTGTGCAAGCTTCGGAAGGTGATTAATGGTTTAAAGCAGAGTCCACGAGCCTGGTTTGAAAAGTTTAGTGAAGTTGTTTCTCTTATTGGGTTCAGTAGAAGCTATGCTGATCATTCTTTGTTTATACGCAACACTACTAAAGGACTTGTAGTTCTTGATGCCTACGTTGAAGATATTCTTTTGACTGGTGATGATAAGGAGGGTGTTGATCTAGCTAAACAACATCTTCGACAACACTTTGTCACTAAGGATATGGGACCGCCCAAGTACTTCCTTGGAATTGAGATTTAAGAAAGAGGACCTCGGTGGTTCTTTCACAGCGGAAATATGCGCTAGACCTCCTAAAGGAGACAGGTCTTCTTGGCACGAAACCTGCTCGTTGCCCGATGGTTGTTGGTGATGATAAAGGCTGGACTGATGATTCTCCTCTTCTCCCAGATTTCAATGTATACAGGCGACTTGTAGGCAAACTTATATATCTGACGATTACTCGACCAGATATCTGTTATGCAGTTGGGAAAGTCAGTCAATTTATGCAAAGTCCTAGAGAGTGTCATCTACGCTCTACCATAAAGATTCTGGAGTATGTGAAAAGGTGTCCAGGAAAGGGCTTGTTATTTCAAAAGGATTGTCATCTGAAGATTGAAGCATATTCTGATGCCAGCTATGCTGATAACAAGGAGGATAGAAAGTCTACATCAGGTTTTTGCACTTTTGTAGGAGGAAACCTGGTTAGCTAGAAAAGCAAGAAGCACGCAGTGGTTTCAAGATCAAGTGCTGAAGCAGAATATAGGAGCATGGCCTCAACTACCTGCGAGTTAAAATGGCTACGGGCGCTTATGCTTGACTTGGGAGAAGTCTATGACCATCCTCTTCCTATGTTTTGTGATAACAAAGCCGACATTTATATTTCAAGGAATCCTGTCTTTCATGAGAGAACAAAGCATATTGAGGTTGATTGTCATTTTATTAGAGAGGAGATTTTGAAGAATCAGGTTTGCACTCCTTTTGTTACATCAAAAAGAGAACTAGCTTACTTCTTCACCAAACCGGTTACTCCATCTGAGGAGGTCTGTATCAAGTTGGGCATGGTCGATATATATGCTCCAGCTTGAGGGGAGTGTTAAAGTTTGGAGTGTTCGGGTGGCCTGGTCTCTAACCGCGGCGGTCTATTTGTTCCAGCAGTCTTGCGGTCTGGCGAAGAGAAGCCGCAGCGGTCTGCTTGAAGCCGCAGCGGTCTAACAAAGTGTAGCGGTCTGCTTGAAGTCACGGCGGTCTGACCATGGTTGTAGTCCGACAACTTGCAGCAGGCGGTCAGTTCGAGAGGATGACTCTGGGAGATTGCGGCTTTGTAGTTAGTTGTTTTATTTCTTGTATAGTTGGTGGTTTGGTCATGTCAAATCACATAAGCCGTACTGCTTGTATTTAGTCCCACAACGTTTGTTGTAAATCTCTCTCTCATCCCCCAGTTTCTATAACTAAGGGGGCATACCTTTGTCATCTTTATCTTTTTTGAGCAATAAAGTTTGTGGTTTATTTACCTCTTTTGTCCATTTTCCAAAGCTGACACTCCAATGCACATAATAATCTGGAAAGTTCCCACATACCTGAGACCAACTTATGGTTCCTTCCAAACCTCTTAACACCTGGCATCGGAGAAACCTTCAAAAAAACCATGTCCCCAACTGCGAACTCCAGATCAACTCTTCGTCGATTAGTATACTTCTCATAACGATCCAGAGCTACACGAAGCATTTCACGAATATGCGTTATAGAAATACTTACTTCTTCCAAGGCTTCCAGACCCAACAACGGTCACTCACCAACCTCAGCCCAAAACAAGAGAGTACTGCAACACCTCCCATACAAAGTCTCAAAGGGGTCCACTTGCAAACTCTCTTGATAACTATTATTATATGCAAATTCCATCAGTCTAAGATGTTGATCCCATACTCCACCATGGTCCAAAATCTAGCATCTTAACATATCCTCCAAACTCTCTTGATAACTGTTTGACCATTGGTCTATGGGTGATAAGCGGTTGAATACCTGAGGTCAGTGCCCAACCCTTCCTACAAACTTTGCTAGAAACGCGACATAACACTGGATCCCGATCTGACACAATACTTACAGGCACTCCATGCAATCGGATGACTCCATCCAAATACAACTCCGATATCTTTTCTATGGAAAAACCAATCTTGAATGGCACGAAGTGAGCACACTTCGTCAATCTATCAACTATGACACACACTGAATCATGCCCTCGGGGAGACCTCGACAAACCGGTAATAAAGTCCATAGAGATGCTCTCTCACTTCAAACTTATAATATCCAAAGGCGTCAACTTGCCATCAGGCCTTCTATAATCTGCCTTAACACGCTTGCAGGTGAAGCACTCTAACACGAACTTAGCTATATTGTTCTTCATCTCATACCACCAAGGCCTTTAGACCACTGGCAGTAAGCCTACACATAAAGTCCTGCAGGCCCAATACACCCCAACCAAATCTTCGCGCCTGTTTATCAGCAGCGGTAGGTTGTTGTCACGGGGTCTCGAACCCGCAACCTTGATAAGAGAGTCTTAATACCACTCCTCATCACCAACTGAGCTGCAGCTCAGTTGGTGATGAGGAGTTGTATTAAGACTCTCTTATCAAGGTTGCGGGTTCGAGACCCCGTGACAACAACCTACCGCTGCTGATAAACAGGCGCGGAGTGGTATTAAGACTCTCTTATAAAGGTAGCGGGTTTGAGACCCCGTGGCAACAACCTACCACTGCTGATAAACAGGCGCGGAGATTTGGTTGGGGTGTATTGGGCCTGCAGGCTTTGATGTATAGGCTTACTGCCAGTGGTCTTAAGGGCTGCTGGTAAACCAGCGGCGCTTGGTCTAAATGGGGCCGTTACAAAAAAGTGCAGCTCAGTTGGTGATTAGGAGTAGTATTAAGACTCTCTTATCAAGGTTGCGGGTTCGAGACCCCATGGCAATAACCTACCGCTGCTGATAAACAGGCGCGGAGATTTGGTTGGGGTGTATTGGGCCTGCAGGCCTTGATGTGTAGGCTTACTGCCAGTGGTCTAAAGGGTTGCTGGTAGGCCGGCGGCGCTTGGTCTAAATGGGCCAGGCCGTTACAGTAGGCCATACCAGAACTATGCGCTTCACTACAAATCATTGCCCGAATATCACCGATAGCTGGAATATAATATCTGTCGCGGTACTTCAAGGTACCCACATCCTCAACCGAAAAGTCTGGTTATTCCCCTTTTTTAGTTCTACTCTGTATATGTTGCAAATCAGGATCGTCCTTCTGATGCAGCCTTGTAAGCGTAATCCATGAAGGCTCTGCCACTTCCAAGCTACTCAGCGAGTCGCTACTCCTAACAGTTATGTTCATTAATAAGAACTCCTCCACCAGGGATTGCACTGAAAGGTTATAGATTTGCCTAGTCTTTCTACTCAAGGCGTCAGCTACCACATTAGCTTTTCCCAGATGATAAAGGATATCAACATCATAATCTGTGATGTACTCCAACCATCTGCGATGGCGCAAAGTCAACTCCTTTTGAGTGAAGACATACTTCAAGCTCTTATGGTCTGTGTAAATCTTGCAAATCGTGCCATACAACAAATGTCTCCAAAGCTTTAGGGCATAAATCACTGCTGCAAACTCCAAATCATGTGTAGGATAATTCTTTTCGTGAACCTTCAATTTCCTCGACCCATACGCAATCATTTTTCCTTCTTGCATCAAGACACATCCAAGCCCGACGTGCGATGCATCCACATAAACAGTATACTCCTCCCCTTTGGTAGGTAAATTCAATACTAGAGCAGTACACAATCTCATTTTCAATTCCTGAAGGGATCCTTCGCACTCATCGCTCCACAAAAACGATGTGTTCTTCTGTGTAAGCTTAGTCAGAGGTGCGTTCAAAACAGAAAATCCTTCCACAAACCTTCTATAATAGCCTGTCAATCCTATGAAGCTTCTTATCTCCTTGGGTATGGCAGGTCTTTTCCAATCCATCACAACAGCTATCTTTTCTGGGCCAACAGAAATTCCATCTTTATTCACAACAACGTCAAGCCATCACTCGACGCCAAACTGAAATCACTCGGCGTCAAGGCTTTACTCGACGCACTCGACGCCAAGAAAAAACTCGACGCACTCGACGCCATGACATCACTCGATTCCTAACTGAAATCACTCGACGCCAAGGCTTCAGTTGACGCCTTTCTACTTCACTCGATGCCTTATTGGAATCACTCGATGCCAAAGACTATTCCTGCCAGAAACTTTTCTATCTAAATAGAGGTTATTAGACTTAGAAATTTTGATAACATTTAAACCTTGACCAAAAATAATTTCCAGAAAATAAGTGAAAAGTGGGGTGGACAAGACAGGAGTCCCAACATAGATAAAAAAAACCCACAGCAAGAAGAAAGAGAAATTTACTACTATTTTGCATAAGGTAATGTTAGGAGTAGACAAAATAAGTGACATGAAAATATAAGCACTAACAGTAGGATTGATTGAAAATAGAAAATGAACCATGAGGAATTTGTAAGAGGCTAGGCATGGGAGCAAACCAGCACTTGTCTTAAACCTCCTTATCTCAACCTTTTGAACACTCCACGGCACAGATCGGCCGAAAAAGAAAGCGCGGCAACAAAATCTGGAGAGATTTGGACAAAATAAAGGTTTAGGGTCACACACCCCAACGCCAAAAGTCCACAAAAACAAAAATACCTATCACCAATGCGTAGATCTCGGCGAGAGCTTTCCGGATCTATGCTTCACTGAAGATTTCGTCCACCGGAGCTCCTGAAACGGCTGCCGGAAGGTTCATGATGAAAAACTCACCGTCTCTCTCACGACCCTCTCGATTAAACCCTTTTGGGGAAGAAGGATGAATGTGGTTTTCTTTTTATAAGTGTGTGTGTGTGTGTGTGTATATATATATATATTATTATATTATTAATATAATAACTAGAAAAACTCGAACGACAAGAGTGACCAAATCATCTTGGTTTCGATGAAATTTGCACCAAAGCTAAATGGCGGTGCTACGAATCCAACGGCTAAGTCGAAATCAGGATCCGACAAACCAAACTCGGGTTAAAATTCTCCAAAATTAAAATAGAAATAATCCTTATAAAATTCACTGAGATCCCAATTAAGCCCGGATCGCAATGGAGCTTCACAAGCGCGCTTTAAATTAATTACTTTAATTTTCCAAGTCAAAAGTCTAATTCCGATGAGTCAAAAAAACTAGTTGACTCGCCCCACGAACAAAATCTCGCACTAACAACGGCTCACTGTTAACTATGATCCAACGTAACGTCCTTATGTCATTATTACGTCACTAAATGGATTAAAATAATTATAGAAAATTCAGGGGCATTACATCCCCCCCCCCAAGATTTTTGGTAAAAAGATGAATTTTAATTCCTCTCGGTAATGAATTTTGACTACTTATACGTCAAAAGCAGTGTCCGAATAAGGGAGAAAATGGTCCGGAAAGATGAAGACTGTTGGGTATTGTATCCACAATGTACCTGATTTGAAGAAGCCCCTGAACAAGCTAAGGTAAATAGACAATGTATTTGATGAAATATTTTAAGTTGTGCTTGCAGTTATTCCACGCTAAGTACACACCAATGTCAGGGTGCAGTGGGTCAATATACACGGGTCTGCGCGACGTAATCCCTCGTTGAGCAGATCAGTGTGTTGGCCTACGTGTACTCTCTCTATTGGGGTGTACTAAATTTCAAGTACAGGGTCATGAAAGATCATGAGCAGACAAGGAGCAAGGATGGGCCAAAGACCAGCTCACGGGTTGAAAGACGAGAATCGTCTAAGTGTAAATCGTCGAGAATCACTAAGTGATTCTCGCCGATTCGTCGAGAATCACTAGTGATTCTTGACGAGTCGTCGAGAATCACTAGATGATTCTCGTCGGGTTGGGCCGGCTGTCTCGACGCAGTCAGAAAATTCTCTAAGGCAGAATCGTCGAGAATCACTAAGTGATTCTCGCCGATTCGTCGAGAATGACTTTGCATTCTCGACGATTCGGCGAGAATCAAATGTGATTCCCGCCGATTCTCCCCGGCCTCTATAACCTGTGCAGCCAGAATTCGCCAAGTAGAATTCAGCAAGAATCGTAAGTGATTCTCGCCGATTCGTCGAGAATCACCTACGATTCTCGCCGATTTTGCCTTGGGCGGGCGATTTTTCCGAATTCCTAGACCGGTCCATGTTACCTGCAGCTATTTGAACCGGACTTTGGTCTTTGCTTTGGTGGGGCCCACAATGGTCATCTCCATGACCTAATGTATAAATACACAGGTATTTGTGTACAGTGGTTAACGGATTCAGAATACGAAAGCCGAGCCGCCGACTAACCCTAAAATCGCGAACCAGCTCCGCCTCCGTCGCCGCCGCTCGTGCAGTGGTCACCGTAGCAGATCTCGATCTCCTCCAGATCCCCGGTGACAGAAGCCAAGTCTTGCACAGCGTCTCACGCGTCTAACCAGAGATCTTTTGTCTCTTGATTTGAGATAGGGAAACCCATCCCCGTCCGAATCGATCGAGACGATCGATCCTAGTGTGACCGTTGGAAGACCTTGCCGACTTCGCTAAGACGATTGAATCTCCAATGCATCGCTGCTGTTTTCAGTTGCCGCCGCTAACACCGAGAGCCTTGTCGCCGCCCTTTGCCGTCGCCGGTCTCGGGGAGATTTTCTCCAAGAAAGATCAAGGGTTGTGGACTTTTCGTTGCCTACAAGAACAAGTAGTCTAACGAAAAGGGACACCTAGATCTTCAAGTTGTTTGTATTTCTTACAAGCTTTTTTCAATTCTTTGTAAAGGACCGATTGGTCTCTAGTTGTAAGGGTTGAGTGCAACCCGTGTTGTGGGAGTGTTGACTCCTACGTGTGGAAGAGTTCCTTCCGATAGTGCAAGGATTGGATTTCAATCCTGTTGGTGAAGTGACCGAGTCATCCCTGGTTGGGAGATAGATCGAAGGGGGAAAGTGGACGTACCCAAATCGGGGAACCACTATAAATTGCCTGTGTTATTGTCTGTGCTGTGTTGTTTTGTTTTCTTGTGCAGGTACAATTTTAATTCCGCAAATACGCTGCAAGACACCTATTCCCCCCCCCCATAGGTGAAGCTAGTTGGCACTAGGTGGACTTTCAAGTGGTATCAGAGGGGGTCGCGGGTTCGAAACCCCGGGGTCATTTCCGGGGGAGGATTGTTGGGGCTGCGGTCCGGAATCGCCCCCGCGCTGCGGTGCTATGCGGTAATGGCTTAACTGGTTGTCCTGTGGATCCGCCCGAGGACCTTTGATATAAAGATTAGTGGCGTCGTCCTCCAACAGTCCGGGCTTTTGGTGCGAGTGGTTGCGCTAAGTCCTCTCAATAGGTATCAAAAAGGTTGCTCATCAAAAAGGTTCACACCTTGAGTAGAATCCTGCCACCAGTGTCAAGAAGAAGACCGATATCTTCCATGGACGGACTCAAGCACTCCGGCAAAATCCAAGTATGCACCAGACTGAACTTTCCTATCTGGAAGGAAAGAATCAGATTCTATATGGAAGCAGTCGACCCCCGGCTCTTCATGATAGTGAAGGAGGGACCTTACATTCCCACTAAGGCCTCCACCATTGATCCTACCAAGAAAGTGCCCAAGAAACTTTTGGAAATGGACAAGGACGAAATGGTGCTGTTCGGACTCGACAAGAAAGCTCAAAACATCCTGGTAAGCGCAGTTGACAACTCTATGATGCAGAACTTCTGCAACTGCAGGACAGCCAAGGATCTCTGGAGCTGCCTGATTGTATTAATGGAGGGCACGGATGAAGTGAGGGACGATCGGAGATCCCTCCTCAATCAGAAATATGAGGCCTTCAGGCAAGGGCCAAAGGAGGAGATCGGAGTTACCTTCGAAAACTTCCTCAAGATCGTCAATGCACTCAAAGGATATGGAAGAGTGTTCACTGACGGTGAACTCAATGATAAGTTCCTTAGGTCCCTCACTAAGGAATGGGACACAAAGATCTGCGCCATCCGCGAGTTTGGCAGACTTACGGAAACCGACCCTCAGATTCTATTCGGGAAGCTCATGTCCTATGAGCTTCAGTTGAACACAAGGAAGGCTGAAGAGGAAGCAGAGAAAGCCGCGGCCAAGGAAAAGACGGTGGCCCTGAAAGCCATTCATTCCAGAAAGGGCAAGGGTGCCGCTTCTTCCCGTGCGTGGAAGAGGGATGAAGAGGAAGACTCTGAGCCAAGCTCCTCCGGCTCAGAATTGTCAGAGGAAGACTTATCCCTTATCACACGGGAATTCAAGAAGTTCCTCAAGCTGAGGAATCAGAGAAAGAGAAACGGCTCCTCTTCAAGGGATCAGAAGAAGAACTATTCTTCTGACAGGTATGTTTCCAAACCGAACAAACACCGCTCATCTGACATTATTTGCTTTGGTTGCAACAAGCCAGGACACGTCGTGGCCGACTGCCATCAAGGCAAGAGGGAAAAGGGAAAGGGAGAGGAGCACAGGTCCTCAAAAGACAAGAAGAAGGAGAGGAGTTACATCACGAAGAAGCCAAAGACGCTGAGTGAATCTGATACGTCAGAATCCAGCGATGACGAGGAAGCCTACTTTGGGCTAATGGGTCACTCCGACTCTGAAGGTGAATGCCCCCCATTTACTGGGAAGGTAAAAGCTCACACCCCTCTCTCCGACTCTGACTCCGATCCTGAGTCTCAGGATGACCCTGAGGATAGCCCTTCGGCCCGTGAAGCTGAGCTCCTCGATAAGTATGAGCTTCTGCTCAATACTTTCGTGGAATGTCGAAAGAGACTGAAGGCTGAGAAAAAGGAAGTTAAATTCCTTAAAGGTGAGAGTGTATCCCTGAGGGAAGAGATCACCAGTTTGATCTCCCTCCGACAGGAGCACTTGGACCTGACTTCAAAGCATTCAGAGTCTCTTAAGCTCCTTGATCTTAAGCAGGAGGAAGTCGACAAGTTGGAAGAACTACTCGTGGCAGAAAGGAAGATCGTCAAGAGCTTCTCTATGCCAAAAACTATTCTTCCATTAGTTGATACCTTCTCTGCTCAGGCCAAAGGAGCTGGCTTGGGGCATGTAGGGGTTTCTGGTTCCTCATCCAGGAGAAACAGGAACCGGAGAAAGAATAAGGCCGCTAAGAAGGCCTTTGCTGCTGAAAAGGGAAAGGCCCCACTCAGTCCTATTGAGTTCAGAAAGCCAAGCTTTCCCTGCAACCAACATGACTTTGATTCAACCTTTGGTCATCATTTCCGGCCCTCGGTTGCAAAGCCGAAGAGCCAATATGATGGTTGGACTTTTCCCCGCAACTTCGGTGAGAGTGTCTTCAAGGCACCTTATGAGGAAATCCACTTGGGAAATTATGGTAAATTCTCTAGCGGCCATAATAGAAAGCAGGCACCAAAAGCCAAGCCTGTTATGTTGAAGGAACAGAAGGTGAAGAAATCATGTGACTGCAATCACCATGATGCCTCCACCCCCAGATCCAAGGCCCCAGTTGTGCCCACCATTCCCAGGGTGAAGCAGGAGCCTAGGAAGAGGTACGACAGATTTGACTATTAGTGTTGTGGCAAAGTTGGTCACTTTGCCGTGGATTGTTGGTTTAATCCAAGGTATAACGAGACTCCTTATGTTAGCAATGCGAGGCCGACCACTCGTAGGGCTAACCAATCGAGGGGGAGTATGCTAATAAGGAATCTAGGACCCAAGTTCGATTGGGTTCCTAAGGCAAATTAATTTTGTTTTGCAGGAATGTCCAAAGGCCAACAAAACTCCTATTTGGTATTTGGACAGTGGATGCTCCCGTCACATGACCGGGACAAGAAGCCTGCTGCGGGAGTACTCTCCAGTCGAGAATGGACCCAAAGTCATATTTGGGGGATCTGATCGGGGAGTCACCAGAGGTTACGGTACGATTTCCAACGGTATACTCTCTATCACTAACGTAGATTATGTTGAAGGGTTAAATCATAACCTGATCAGCGTAAGCCAGTTATGTGATAAAGGGTATGACGTTAAGTTCTGCAAGGATAAATGCCTGATAATATCATGTGATTCTTCGGAGACTGTATTAACTGGCATTAGGAGCAGAAATATTTTCTGTTTAGATTTTCTTAGTTTAGATTCTTCTACCCCAGTATGCCTCGTTGCAAAAGGCAGTGCATCTCTTTGTGAACAATGGCACAAGAGATTGGCACATATTAATTACAAGACAATTAATATGCTGTTTTCCAAAGACTTAGTAAGGGATGCTCCCATTATTAAGTGCATTAAAGATAGTCCATGTTCTGCATGTCAGATGGGCAAGCAGACTCGGGCTACCTTTAAGGGAATCCAAGACAAAGATTCCTCCAGATGTCTTTATCTTCTGCACATGGACTTGTTTGGTCCCATGCAAGTTCATAGCTTAGGAGGGAAGTCGTATACGCTAGTGATTGTAGATGATCACTCTCGGTTTACGTGGATGTTCTTTTTAAAGCGCAAGTCTGATACGTTTGACATCTTCACCAGTTTTGTCAAGCAGATACAAAATGAACTTAACTGCTCAGTGGTCAAAATCAGAAGTGACCACGGAACAGAGTTTGAGTCTGGGGCTATGACAGAGTTCTGTGAAGAACTTGGTATCTTTCATGAGTTCTCCTCCCCTCGCACTCCTCAACAGAATGGAGTGGCGGAGAGGAGGAATAGAACACTCATTAAGACGTGCACGACAATGTTGAATGACGCTTCTCTCCCAGAATACTTCTGGGCCGAGGCTGTCAGTACGGCTTGTCATGTACAAAACTGGGCGTTGATCAACAAGAGCCATCGTAAGACTCCTTATGAGCTACTGAAAGGCAAGAAACCAACCATGTCCTATCTGAGGATCTTTGGCTGCAAATGTTATGTACTGAATAATTGGAAGTACCCTCATACTAAGTTTGGTGAAAAATGCTTCGAAGGCATATTCATGGGCTATAGTAGCCACAGTCGGGCTTATCGAGTTCTTAACAAGAAAACCCTAGTGGTAGAGGAATTAATTAATGTTGTTTTTGATGAAGGAAGTTTGCTTAATTGCAAATCTTCCAGTGGTCTTCTTGAAGATACAGGTGCCAAACTCGACAAGCTACACCTGAATGAGCCCAAGGAAGATGCAACTTCGAAGTACGTCAAGGTCTCCACCTCAATACCGATCGGAGAGGATGATGGTCAGGATGAAGCGGTCCTTCCTGAAGAGGAAGGGGCCCCAGAGATTGCTAGAGCTCCTGATGCAAGACTTCTAGAGCTCAGACACGTGAGGGATCATCCCAGAAATCAAATCATTGGAGATCCCCGAGACGGTGTCAGAACTCGCCGAGGTACTCTTAACGAGATTTTGCATCTTAGCTTTCTGTCGCAGGTTGAGCCAAAGAAGTTCGACGAAGCGAACAAAGACGCGTCATGGATTTTGGCCATGAAAGATGAGCTGCATCAATTCGAAAGATGCAAAGTCTGGACGCTGGTTCCCAAACCGAAGACACAAAATGTGATTGACACCAAGTGGATCTTCAGAAACAAGTTGGATGAACATGGATTCATCATCAAGAACAAAGCCAGACTGGTGGCTCAAGGATACAGACAGGAGGAGGGGATTGACTTCGACCAGACGTTTGCACCGGTTGCACGGCTCGAGGCAATCCGGCTATTCCTAGCCTATGCCTCTCACAAAGGATTCACAGTCTATCAGATGGACGTGAAATCGGCTTTCTTGAATGGAGACTTGAAAGAGGAAGTATACGTCGCTCAACCTCCAGGTTTTGTCAATCCTACTTATCCTAATCATGTATATTTTCTTAATAAAGCTCTATATGGTTTAAAGCAAGCTCCATGAGCTTGGTATGAGACCTTGTCCAGTTTTCTTCTTGAGAACAAGTTCTCTAGAGGAAAAATAGATAAGACATTGTTTCTTAGGGAAGTCAAAGGCAAGATCTTGCTGGTGCAAATCTATGTCGATGACATTATATTCGGCTCAACGGACAACAATCTTTGCAAAAAGTTCTCTAAACTTATGCAAGGAAAGTTTGAAATGAGCAGTATGGGAGAGCTAAAGTATTTCTTGGGACTTCAAGTGAAACAGTCTGAGGAAGGAATTTTCATTTCTCAGACAAAGTTCACCAATGAACTCCTTAAGAAATTCGGAATGGAGAATGCAACCTCTATGAGGACTCCAATGGGATCCACCATGTCTCTGGATAAGGATGAGAAAGGGAAACCTTTTGATGAAACCAAATACAGAAGCATCATTGGATCCCTGCTCTATCTTACTGCAAGTAGACCGGATATCATGTTCTCCACATGTGTTTGTGCCAGATATTAGGTGAACACTAAGGAATCTCATTATGTCGCTGCAAAGCGAATTCTAAGATACCTTAAAGGTACCCCCAATCTTGGCTTGTGGTACCCGAGAAACAATGATGTCGAGCTAATAGGTTTTTCAGATGCTGATTTTGCAGGGAGTATGGATGACAGGAAAAGCACTTCAGGGACGTGTCAATTCCTCGGAAGAAGACTCATCTCATGGAATAGCAAGAAGCAGAACTGTGTAGCAACCTCTATAGCAGAGTCTGAGTACATCTCGGCTGGCAGCTGTTGCGCACAACTCCTATGGATCAGAAATCAGTTAGCAGACTATGACCTCCAGTTCAAGGAAGTACCAATGTACTACGACTCCTCCAGTGCAATTGCTATTGCCAATAATCCGGTATCGCACAGCAGAACGAAGCATATTGAAGTGCGCTACCACTTCATTCGGGAGCACGTGGAGAACAAGGACATCTCTCTCTGCTATGTCCCCATGGACAAGTAGATTGCAGATATTTTCACAAAGCCCTTAGACGAGGCCAAGTTCAGTCTCTTCAAAACTGAATTGGGGATGCTCAACTATGAGGAATGAAGACTATAGAAGCTCCTGGCTCGTGCATCTAGGGGGAGCATCTGCCAGGAATTCAAGTGTAAGCATAGGTGCATGAACTGAGGGGGAGCATGGTGTCAAATGCACCAGACCCAGATTTGCTGAAGCCGAAAAGGGGGAGATTACCCTCTCGGCTAAGGCTAAGGTGGCTCCAAGTTTGCTCTCAAGAAATTGGTAATGAATATCTCTCTCAACTCAATTTTAAGTTTATGATTTTCATTCCTATATGCTCTATTCACCTTAGCTTGTAGGGTTAGGCTTCTTCAAATAGGGGGAGATTGTTGGGTATTGTATCCACAATGTACCTGATTTGAAGAAGCCCCTGAACAAGCTAAGGTAAATAGACAATGTATTTGATGAAATATTTTAAGTTGTGCTTGAAGTTATTCCACGCTAAGTACACACCAATGTCAGGGTGTAGTAGGTCAATATACACGGGTCTGCGTGACGTAATCCCTCGTTGAGCAGATCAGTGTGTTGGCCTACGTGTACTCTCTCTATTGGGGTGTACTTAATTTCAAGTACAGGGTCATGAAAGATCATGAGCAGACAAGGAGCAAGGATGGGTCAAAGACCAGCTCACGGGTTGAAAGACGAGAATCATCTAAGTGTAAATCGTCGAGAATCACTAAGTGATTCTCGCCGATTCGTCGAGAATCACTAGTGATTCTCGACGAGTCGTCGAGAATCACTAGATGATTCTCGCCGGGTTGGGCCGGCTGTCTCGACGCAGTCAGAAAATTCTCTAAGGCAGAATCGTCGAGAATCACTAAGTGATTCTCGCCGATTCGTCGAGAATAACTTTGCATTCTCGACGATTCGGCGAGAATCAAATGTGATTCCCGCCGATTCTCCCCAGCCTCTATAACCTGTGCAGCCAGAATTCGCCAAGTAGAATTCGGCGAGAATCGTAAGTGATTCTCGCCGATTCGTCGAGAATCACCTACGATTCTCGCCGATTTTGCCTTGGGCGATTTTTCCGAATTCCTGGACCGGTCCATGTTACCTGCAGCTATTTGAACCGGACTTTGGTCTTTGCTTTGGTGGGGCCCACAACGGTCATCTCCATGACCTATTGTATAAATACACAAGTATTTGTGTACAGTGGTTAACGGATTCAAAATACGAAAGCCGAGCCGCCGACTAACCCTAAAATCGCGAACCAGCTCCGCCTCCGTCGCCGCCGCTCGTGCAGTGGTCACCGTAGCAGATCTCGATCTCCTCCAGATCCCCGGTGACAGAAGCCAATTCTTGCACAGCGTCTCACGTGTCTAACCAGAGATCTTTTGTCTCTTGATTTGAGATAGGGAAACTCATCCCCGTCCGAATCCATCGAGACGATCGATCCTAGTGTGACCATTGGAAGACCTTGCCGACTTCGCTAAGACGATTGAATCTCCAGTGCATCGCTGCTGTTTTCAGTTTCCGCCGCTAACACCGAGAGCCTTGCCGCTGCCCTTTGCCGCCGCCGGTCTCGGGGAGATTTTCTCCAAGAAAGATCAAGGGTTGTGGACTTTTCGTTGCCTACAAGAACAAGTAGTCTAACGAAAAGGGACACCTAGATCTTCAAGTTGTTTGTATTTCTTACAAGCTTTTTTCAATTTTTTGTAAAGGACCGATTGGTCTCTAGTTGTAAGGGTTGAGTGCAACCCGTGTTGTGGGAGTGTTGACTCCTACGTGTGGAAGGGTTCCTTCCGATAGTGCAAGGATTAGATTTCAATCCTGTTGGTGAAGTGACCGAGTCGTCCCTGGTTGGGAGATAGGTCGAAGGGGGAAAGTGGACGTACCCAAATCGGGAAACCACTATAAATTGCCTGTGTTATTGTCTGTGCTGTGTTGTTTTGTTTTCTTGTGCAGGTACAATTTTAATTCCGCAAATACGCTGCAAGACACCTATTCCCCCCCATAGGTGAAGCTAGTTGGCACTAGGTGGACTTTCAAATACGTTTAAATTTTTTTGTTGAAAGAGAAGAAAGGTGACATGAGAATTAATTGATTCAATTAAATTTTGTGGAGATCGCATATGTAAATTTAGTTGAGATATTTACAACCAATTTTGACATCGTCAAATCCAGCTTCTTTTTTACCAATAGCTTCTTCAAAATCATTGAAAGAAACACTATCGGCATCTTCGTCACGATATTGCGCAACATCTTCTTTACTCAGCTCTTGTAATTTTGTTTATTTTAATAATGTCTTTACAATTTTGTTTATTACACTCTAAAAGTGCACGCGATTATAGCCAATGAATTTTGAGTGACTTTCTCAAACTTCTTAAACGATCTGGGGCCCCATATTGAAATTCTCATTCTCTACAGAAGGAGCGTGCGTCCACATTTTTTTTTTTGGGGGGGGGGGGGGGGGGGGGGTAATTTTAATACAGAGTTCTCGTACTTCGAGGATGAACATCCATATACTCTCGGGGGTATTGACGAATGATGACAACACTGAGGTCAGTCGAATATTTAAATTTTGACAATAACACTTTACATTTTTTTGCAACTCATGCTTGATAATAAGGAGGTCATTTTAAACATTTTCATTGCGACTAATATATTTTTGCCTTAAATTTTTTACCTTCATCACTCCAACATTTAACCCGAATACCTGAACAAAGAAATAAATTGTAATTATTGACATTCTTTACATTCACGCATCTAAAATTATTGAAAAAATTAAAATTATGTGCACTGCAATCAAGATCATGCCAGCATCACACAACGTTTCATTTGATCTGAAAGTTGTTTAAAGATAGATCTCAAATATCTCTAAATAGATAAGTTGTAATATAAAATAATTTTTTATAACCCAATTGTGATATCTTGCATGTGCAAATTTTGGTATAGATATTGATCATAAAAAAAAAATCTTCGCCTTTTGATAGGGCCCCTTTTAGTCAAACTCTTTGGATTAGTCCCTGCTTATGACAGACTTCCATCATTTGCGCGATTGAGTTCAGCCACACTCGCAAAAGTCCGAATAGACTCAAAAAATCGCATTCAACTTCACTCGAACCTCTCGATGAGTCCGAGTCCACACAACAACAAGATTCCAACACCATAATCATTTGTTTTATTCCTTTACTTTGTGACAGTTGGGCAAGCAAACAATTATCTTTCCGTTTTTTTTGTTGCTTTGTGATTGATGATTCAACTTGCTTCTTTTGTTTCTTGTAACACACTGAATTGATGGAATGCATAGTGTCTTTAGGTGTATATGATGCCAAGATACTGTCAGAAGATATCTCTCAAGAGTATTGATTCAAGGTGAGTGACAAAGTTGAAATATTATGTAATAGTTTAAGAGTGTCAGGATTTTGAATAGTTTTATTTTAAATTGTACTTAACAATTTGATCTACGCTTATATATTTTTTGTCTGTATACAAATTTGATTTGCACGTATCTAACATAATAACAGTGATTTTCACATAATCATCAATTTTGCTAGGTCTATTTTTTTCCTTTTTGAAATTCAATGTGGCGATCAAGTCAAAGCCCGGGCACAGGGAATACATGTGGATGCAACTATGGCGAAAATTTTTTGTGCGCGTAGCAAGTGAGGAGGACCATAATCTGTGGAAAAAATGTAAATTTCTCCTATGTTTTTTATATTTTCACAAAATAAGTTATGGAAAATTGATGAATATATTTTTATGTTCATTTTAAGTACTCATATGATTATATTTTGAGATGAAAATATAATCGTAAAAATGTTATTTTTAAAACAACTTTTACGACTGTAATTTACACAAATTATTCATACGCACATAAAATTTTTCGGGCCCCACCAAAGAATAATGCCAACACATATCAGTATCCGTCCACGCCATGGGCGGGGTCCCGGTTTTGCACGGGAACAGCTGGCAAGTCTTGTGAGAAATCTCGGCCGTTGGATGTCCAGATTTCCGTCCCGCTTCAGCCGCGGTATATAGACTGTTGTATGGCATGGAACAATCAACGGTCCCCGCAGCTTGAATGAAAGGGACGCCGTGGGAAGAACCAATTCCAGGGGACCCACAACACTGCCTCAATTTCCTCGGTGGGTCCAACTCTGTCATTTTCTCTCTTTTAAATTAAAAACAAATCTATTTTTTTTGGTGATTGTTATCCGCACTGCAGTTTTGGTTATTCGCAAATATTTTTTTCCTAATTTTTCGCGCCTTTTGGAAATACGTCTTGTACATGCATTTTCAGGAAAAGTGTTCAACACGAAAGTTGTAGATCTCATCGAGATCTACAACTTTCGTGTTGAACACTTTTCCTGAAAATGCATGTACAAGACGTACTTTGGAAATACACCCAGATTTCGCGGCTTTTAGAAATACGTCTTGTACATGCATTTTCAGGAAAAGTGTTTAACACGAAAGTTGTAGATCTGAGATCTACAACTTTGGTGTTGAACACTTTTCGTAAAAATGCATGTACAAGACGTATTTCTAAAAGGCGCAAAAAATTGGGAAAAAAAAGTGCGGATAACCAAAACTGTAGTGCGGATAACACTCACCTTTTTTTTCATGATTCCCTTTTTAAATATATAAGGTGACTGTTATTAGCACTGTACTTTTGGATATTCGCACTTTATTTACTCTTAATTTTTCGCGCCTTTTGAAAATACTCCTTGTACATGTATTTTTAGGAAAAGTGTTCAACACGAAAGTTGTAGATCTCGACGGGATCTACAACTTTCGTGTTGAACACTTTTCCTAAAAATGCATGTATAAAAAGCGTATTTCTAGAAATACGCTCAGATTTCGCGCCTTTTGAAAATACTCCTTGTACATGTATTTTTAGGAAAAGTGTTCAACACAAAAGTTGTAGATCTCGTCGAGATCTACAACTTTCGTGTTGAACACTTTTCCTAAAAATGCATGTACAAGGAGTATTTTCAAAAGACGCGAAAAATTAATAGTAAATAAAGTGCGAATATCCAAAAGTGCAGTGCTAATAACAATCACCATATATAAATACAGGATGAGTTTGGATAAAAATGTTATTGTCATAAAATATATGTTTAATTTGATAATGACTAAGGCTAGGTTTGATACGATGATGGCGGTCATGAACGCATGAGTCATACTGTCATTTGTTAATGATTACCTAACAAATATTGTCTGTTTTAACGTAAAAGTGGATGAAGTTTTTTAGGTGAATGTTAATGAATGATGTGACAATTTAATCCATGTGTTCATGGCCGCCGCCACCGTGCCAAACAAAGCCTAAGTAAAATAAATGAAGTTTTGGTGGGGTAGGGCATTTACAAGCAACCATTCATAACTACGGTGTTCATCGTGCTAAACAGAGTCATAATATGTTGTTCACGAGCTTTAAAATTGTTGTGATATACCGCGAAAAATGTCCTCTTGACGCAACCAAATTAATACATAGTGACAAGAACGCATAAACCTGAACAACCCACTGCATACATAAATAATATAGCTGCAATACAAAATACATGAAAAAAAGTACCGAAGTCCGTTAAAGAATAAACCGCGGAGGAGACGGGCTCGCTCGATCCGCAGGAGAGAGAATAATCTGGACTGCAATTCGCTGGCACAGCGGGCACACAAGGTTCACCGAGAACCTTCGACATCTGATGACGAGCAAACCATCTGGCACCACCGAAGAAGCAACGTCGAGGCCAACTGCACTCTCGCACGCCATCGACAGCAAGTCGCACCACCGGAGAGAAACATCATCAAGGCCACTGCACTCCCGCATGCCTTTTCCGCCGCGCCCGAACCATTGAAGAGAAACTATGTCAAGACCACTGCACCACCGGAATCCTTCGCCGCCACGCTCGCACCACATCATCACCTCCAAGACTAGCAAACACCCTCTCCTCCAAGACTGGCGTCTATCATCTCCAAGGTCAGGGGATGCGTCGAGGGTTCCACATGAGAGGAAGAAAATAAGGCGAGATCGGCACCAATGACACTGATGCCGCCGCACGGGGTCGCACCACCGGCAACCACAGGCGGTGGCGGCGCTCTTCCTTCAACGCGAGCCCGAGGTTGCGCGATCTCCTTCACGCGGTGAATCCTCCCTTCACGTGCACAGAAGGCGGTTGCCTACCTCTCCTAGGCAGCTACATTTTCTCCCAGGCCGGCTAAACTCCTCTACCAAAGATGAAAATATATATCTGTAAAATTTCTGAAATAGGAGCAATGAGGTCGCAGGAACACACAACCACAACCGAAGCCAAGTAAAAGACAGTAGCAACAGTAGCACAAGAATTTCCGATTGAAATTAACTTCTATTACAGGCCGAGGCATACATTGCGAGACATAATTTTTACAATGTACTTGGGGAACCAAAAAGCAAGAACAAGAAGTTAACCGTGCGGACTGGTTCTAGTAACCACACAAGCCGCCTACTCGCCAGCTGAGACCGCCGTGACTACTGAAGCCGCCTAACCACGGCTAACCGCACGGACTGTTGTTATTGCAACTGCTATGCCAGGAACAAAACCCGCTGATTGACCGGGCGAACTGCTCTGCTTATCCACAACTCCGAGGAAGAGACCAAGCCACAAAGACTGCGATCTGCTGCTAGTCGCTGACCATATCCGTGAACTGTTCCACACCAACGTTCCGGCTAGTTGCTTAGCCGCCTGGTGTTAGCCGTACAGCCTGCACAGAACCAACTCCCTTAGTAGCAGCGGTTAGAAAACCGTAACCACAAAATCAAGCGCGAACTCATTCTTACTGTTCACTGCTTATTTATGATGAGTCAAGGGGTCCTATTTATAGATGTGAGGAGTGTCATCACCACCTACACCGATAGGATAACCTCCATTCAATCCTGTCAGCTAACACACAGTATCCGCATAATGCGGACACCAAACCAGTTCGTCAGGTCGCGTCAAACAAACACTGCCAGATAGACGACCAGTCTGCCTAACCCCGCGGACACTGCTCCAAGTCTGTGTATCCGCATCCCATGACTTGGACAATTCATCTAGCCAATACTGCAAAACTCGATGAATATAATAGCAATCCGCTCCAGGAAAACTCGGCGAACGCCGGTCAGTCCGCAACAAGGCGAACTTGGCGAACAAGGCAACTAACTAGACTTAGTCCCCCCAGACCAAGTCATCCAAACTTCGTGGTCACCAAACTTAACCGCTCCACCTGATACCAAGATCGCGCCTTGCTGAACAACTCCAGTCCGCCACCATGCGGACTGTTAAATCAGTCTGAGCGACCTCCAGGCAACCTATCCGCACAACTGTGCTTACTTCACGATCCAACACCTGGACTGCAAGCACAGATCCGTGCTAGACACCGACGAGCTTCAAAGAGTCCTCCACTACCCGCAGATAAACAAACCTATCCGCCCGGTTACACCACCAGAGAGCTTGCTGGTCCATACTGCAATAGAAGAACCACAGCCGAAGCCAATTGCCCGGCTAGGCTATCCTCTAATGTTATCCGCCTAGTCCGTGCAGTCTATGCGGTTTGTGCAGACTTTGCAACCTGACAACCCGACTTCCCCCAAGTTCACACTTCAACAATTTCAGCACTCCCCCTTGAAGTCAGAAGTGGAAACCAGCCTGTGCAACTCCCGTAACCGAATAAACGGCCCCTTCAGCAACGGCTTGGTAAAAATGTCTGCCACATTGTCTTGACTACGTACGTAGTCAACCATCAAAAATCCCTCTAGCACCGTCTCCCGTATGAAGTGATGCTCGATCTCGATGTGATTCGTTTGTGCACGATAAACTAGATTGTTCACCAGTTTGAGAGAACTCTCATTGTTGCCGCGAATCAGAGTAGGACGTCGCACCTTCTTATGGATGTCATCCACTAATTGCCTAAGACAAATGGCTTCCTGAGTAGCTAAGGCTGAGGCCTTGTATTATGCTTCATTAGTGGAAACGGACACCGAATCCTGCTTCTTGCTACACCACGAAACTGTCATCGATCCCGTGAAGAAGACATAATCAGATGTCGACTTCTGATCATCTATATCTCCCCCATAATCAACATTTGTGTAGCCATGCAGACAAATGCTCGTGTCCCTCTTATACAAGAGACCCAACTCCAAGGTGAACTTGACATACTTCAAGATACCCTTAACCGCCACCAGATGAGGTTTCTGTAGCTCCACCATATACCGACTCGCACGGCCTTCTGCGTAAGCAATATCCGGCCTAGTAATAGTCAGGTATATAAGACTCCCCAGAAGAGCCTAGAACACCAAGGGTTTTGGAAGAACCCTTCCCTCATCCCGTCGAAGCTTTAAGCCAACCTCTAGAAGATTAGAACTACTCTTCCCTTCCCCATGCCAAATCACTTGACGATCCGCTCCGCATAGCCCTTCTGGGAAACAAGCATGTCGTTCTTCTACCTCTCCACCTCGAGCCCAAGGAAATGGTGAAGCTCACCCAGATAATTCATATCAAACCGGATAGCTAGCTCAGCCCGGAGCCTAGCCATCTCCTCCTCTGAGTTCCTCATGATGATCATATCATCAACGTACAACATAACGAGAACCTAATGCTCCCCGTGCTTCTTAACGAACAAATTGTAATATGAGTCTGAAGCAAAGTATCCGCAGAACATGAGATATTCTGCGATCTTCCAATACCACGCCCTAGGCGCTTGCTTTAGACGGTAGAGAGTCTTCTTTAGCTTGTAGACGTGCCCTAGAAATTCCTCAGATACGAAACTCAGAGGCTATATCATGAAGACATCTTTATCATTCTTGCTATAAAGGAAAGCATTCTTCACGTAGAGCTGTCATATCTTCCACCCTTGACAAGTCTCCAAGGAGACCACCACCCGCACTAAAGTCATCTTGGACATAGGGCTAAATGTCTCCTCATAATCCTCCCAGAACTGTTGAGAGAACCCCCGAGCTATATGGCAAGCCTTGTACCGCTCGATACTCCTGTCAGTCTTCTTCTTAAGCTTATACACTCACTTGCATGTCATAAGAGTGATGCCTTCAACTTTGGGCACAAGAACCCAAGTCTGATTCTTTTGGAGGGTGTCCATTTCCTCATTCACATCATCCTCCCACTCCTTGACTCCAGTGGCATTCTCAAAGCACGAAGTCTCACGTTCATCCAAGGGACCTGGGAAGAAATATGAGACAAACTCACCATGTTTCCTTCCCTATACCGAGCTGGTGGAATAATAGTCCTCTTAGACATCTGTAGGGTTTGACCCTGATCCACCACTCTCGCTGCGTCTTCTGTGCTAGCTCTGATCCTATACACACCAGGAGCATCGCTCCCCCTCTTTCCAGATCTAGAAGCCTCCGCCCCAGAGCTAGTTGTCGTCGGAGCACCCGCCGACACATGAAACTCCACCAGAAGATCCCGAGCATCTTCTCCTTGCCATCTGTTAAACTTGTTCTCATATAGATCCACAGATTAGCTACCCTAGTATGATGTTAACTCGTCAAATACAACATCTCGAGAGACAACAAACTTCCGTGTCTCTGCATCCATGCACTTCCATCCCTTTTTTCGCTCATTATATCCAACGAAGACTAACTTCCTTACCTTTGCATCAAGATTTGTCATGAGCTTGTTTGGAACGTGCACATAGCAAGTCGAACCGAACACCCGAAGATGTTCTAAGCTGGGCTTCTCCTTGAATACCAACTCATAAGGAGATCTCATTTTATTAGGACTGAGGGGCATCCTGTTGATGGCGTACCCCGCACAGGTCATTCCCTCTGCCTAGAAGGCCCTGTGAATGTCTTTCACACGAAGCCAGCATTTATAGGTTTCCATTAGATGACGGATCTTCCATTCTGCAATCTCGTTCTGCTATAGAGTGTGAGCACAAGTAAGCTCCTGTTGGATGCCAAACTTTTTGCAGAAGTTAGAGAAATCAAGTGAAGTAAACTCCCCTTCATTATTCGTTCTCAACATCTTAATCTGCAGACCGAGCCGACCCTCCATAAGCTCCTTGAACTCCACAAACTTTTTGAATGCTTTTATCTTCTCCTTCAGAAAGTATACCCATGTATACCTAGAATAGTCATCAACAAGGACAAGCATATACCTTCTTTCGCCGAGACTGGGCGTGACAACATGCCCCGTTAAATCATCGTGGATGCATTCCAACGGTGCTCTACACCTAGTCTGTGATATGTAAAATAGAAGGCGATGTGTCTTTCCATACTGACAACCAGCATAAACATGACTATCGTTGTAGGAAGAATGACTAGGCAGGCAATGCACCAGGCCTTTCACCGTCATAGCCTTTAGCTTATCTATCCCTACATGCCCCAACCTCTCGTGCCAGATAGAAGTGTTATCATTCGCCCTCATCTTGTCAACATAAGTGTAACATTCCTACTTTTATTGGGCCACCAGAACCCTAGTGGGCCCAATAAAAGTGACCCGAACCCCTACCCACGACCCACACCCGGGTAGGGGATAACCCTAGGCAGGGTACAAAGAGTTAGAGAACTATGTTTGGAGTTCTGGCAGTTCTTATGGCCTCGTATAGTCAATACGAGCGTGTTAGAATTCATTCCGTTGAATTCCAAGGTCATATGGTGGTTATGGTTATTCCTCGTAGAACGTCCCGAAAACGAGATGTTTGATATTTAGCATTTTGACCCCGGTCAGTGGCATTGGACCCTTGAAACCCTCAGAGCATTTTGACCCCGGTATTACATCCTTGGATATTTAGCATTCTGAGGGTTTTAACCCTTTTGACCCTGGTCAGTTTGTCTGGTCATATGGTGGTTATGTCACAACTCGAAGTCTAACGACGAATATAACCATTTTGACCGTTTTAGCGCGCTACGACGCGTAGATTTTGGTTTTTTAGCAAACAAACTCTGATTTGACCCCGGTCAGTGGCATTAGATATTTAGCATTTTGACCCCGGTATTACATCCTTGGATATTTAGCATTCTGAGGGTTTTAAGCCTTTTGACCCTGGTCAGTTTGTCTGGTCATATGGTGGTTATGTCACAACTCGAAGTCTAACGACGAATATAACCATTTTGACCGTTTTAGCGCGCTACGACGCGTAGATTTTGGTTTTTTAGCAAACAAACTCTGATTTGACCCCGGTCAGTGGCATTGGACCCATGTGATCAATACGAAGTCAACCGAGTACGTTCCGGTCAATTTTAGTGATGGATAGTAAACCTGTGATCAAATCAAGCATAGTGATGCACCGAAAAGCGTGCACACATAATTTATGACATGACACCCCAACTTTGACACGACTCCTGATGACATAGACCTATTTTGACTTTGATCAGCAAGGGGGACCCACCCTAGGGTTGACTTTGGTCAAACCCCCATAAAGTCCATTTTTTTGGAATTTTTCTCATGGAGGAGCCCACCTTCTCTCCATGGTTGATTAGGGCCTTACCCTCCTCACTTCTTAG
The DNA here is from genome assembly GCA_039513925.1 of Platanthera zijinensis. NCBI lineage: Eukaryota > Viridiplantae > Streptophyta > Magnoliopsida > Asparagales > Orchidaceae > Platanthera > Platanthera zijinensis. The sequence goes on along the minus strand of CM077083.1, from coordinate 163,554,905 downwards.
GCCACCCAAACGATCAAAGCTTGGTGGATGGGCCTTTAGCCAAAATCCCACCACCTCTCCTCCCCGTTCCTTTTTCCTCTTCTTAGGAACCAAGGCTCAAAAGCCCACAAAACCCCTTACCCACTAGATGGATGCCACTTAGGGCCACCCTGAAGATGCCACCTGGCCAAACCAAGTGGAGGGGAGGAGAGGAGCTCCTCCCCTCATCGTATTTATCCCACATCGGCTAAGGGAGGGGTGGCCACACTCCATAAGCCTATAAAAGGCCTTGCCCAACCTTATTCCCTCCACACAAACCCAAACGAGCGATGGCCCCCTCTACCAGAGCCCCAACTCGCCGGAATTTTCCCACCACCTGAGCTCCACCACCACCTCCAATGGCGGCTCGGCCGGGACCCTCCCAAGCCCCCTCTGCATAGGTGGAAACTATCTTCATCTCCTTCCTAAGCTTTTCGACGTCTTGCATGCGCCTCCCAGCGGCCGGAGCGCCGCCGACACCACCCGAGCCAAGCTCCATGTCGGGTGGTGGCCGTAGGTGTTTAGCCTTGCCCAATGCCGGTGATGGAGCTAGGGAAGGGATAAACCATCGGGGACAACCATCCCCGACAGTGGAAGTCCGAGGTGCCGCAAGAATTCACCGCTCCGACAACACCCGAAAACAGAGTTTTCTCTATGTTTGTATTTGCGGCGGCGACCGGCGGCGCCAGGCTGTCGGAGCACCACCAGAGAATAATGCAACCCCCCGACGTATCGGCTAGGGGTGGTTTCATGGCCGGGGTAGTCACCGGAGAGGCGCGGTGGCGCGGTGGCGTTGGAAGCAGAGCCACCCGCCACCCGGCTCTCAGTTTTGCATCTTCTGGCGGTGGCCGCCGGTGGCAGGCCACCGGACCATCGCCCAGGTGTTCGTCGTCCTCCGACGAGTTGACAAAAGGCGGCGTCAATGCCTCTAGAGTGCTGGCCGGTGGTGGCAGAAGCTTTATATTCTACACCGTCGGCGACTCATAGCTACCGTCCGATCTGTGGTGATTATCGGACGGTAACATCTGCATAAAATTATGCATTGCATCATTTTCCGCAACCCCACAACAGATCAACCTTTGATCCGTTGTGGGGTCAGAAGACTCATTTCCCTTGTCTTGCGCAATATCAGCCGCAGGATCAAGATTGATCTGATATATACAGACCAATTTTAAGCCGAATTTTTGATCATTTCTGTGAAAAAGGGACAAAAGAGGTAAATAAACCACAAACTTTATTGCTCCAAAAATATAATTTTTACAAAGGTACGTCCCTTTATTTATAGAAACTGGGGGAGGAGAGAGAATTACAACAAACGATGTGGGACTAAATAAAACCCGTGCGGCTTATGCGGTTTGACATGACCAAATCGCCAACTATACAAGAAATAAAATAGCTGGCTATAAAGCCGCAATCTCCCAGAGTAAGACGCTCGAACTGACCGCCTGACCGCAACTGCTGCAAGCTGTCGGACTGCAACCGCGGTCACAACCAGACCGTTGCGGCTACTCTTTGCCAGACCGATGCGACTACTCTTTGTTAGACCGTTGTGGCATCAACCAGACCGCTGCGACATCAACCAGACCGATGTGGCTACTCTTTGCAAGACCGCTGCTGCTGTCCACCAGAACACAAGCCGAGGTTTATCACCAGATCGCCTGACCAGACCACAAGACTGTTGGAACAATTAGACCACTGCGGTTAGATACCAGGCCGCCTGATCTCTCCAATCTTTAACACTCCCCATCAAGCTGGAGCATATATATCAACCATGCCCAGCTTGCTACAGACCTCCTCAGATGGAGTAACCGGCTTGGTGAAGAAGTCGACTAGTTCTTTATCTGAGGTAACAAATGGAGTGCAAACCTGATTCTTCAAAATCTCCTCTCTAATGAAATGGCAATCAACCTCAATATGCTTTTTTCTCTCATGAAAGACAGGATTCCTTGAAATATAAATAGTGGATTTGTTATCACATAACATAGGAAGGGGATGGTCATAGACTTCTCCCAAGTCAAGCATAAGCGCCCGTAGCCACTTTAACTCGCAGGTAGTTGATGTCATGCTCCTATACTCTACTTCAACACTTGACCTTGAAACTACTGTCCGCTTCTTGCTTTTCCATCTAACCAAGTTTTCTCCTACAAAAGTGCAAAAACCTGATGTAGACTTTCTATCTTCCTTGTTACCAGCATAGCTGGCATGAGAATATGCTTCAATTTTCGGATGACCATTCTTCTGAAACAACAAGCCTTTTCCTGGAGACTTTTTCACATACTCTAGAATCTTCATGGCAGAGCGTAGATGACACTCTTTAGGACTTTGCATAAATTGACTGACTTTCCCAACTGCATAACAAATATCTGGTCTAGAAACAGTCAGATATATAAGTTTGCCTCCAAGTCGCTTGTATACAGTGAAATTTGGGAGAAGTGGAGAATCATCAGTCCAGCCTTTATCATCACCAACAGCCATCGGGTAACGAGCAGGTTTCGTTCCAAGAAGACATGTCTCCTTTAGGAGATCTAGCGCATACTTCCGCTGTGAAAGAACTACTGAGGTCTTGTTTCGTGAAATCTCAATTCCCGAGAAGTACTTTTGCGGTCGCATATCCTTAGTGACAAAGTGTTGTCGAAGATGTTGTTTTGCTAGATCAACGCCCTCCTTATCATCACCAGTCAAAAGAATATCATCAATGTATAAAGTAAGAACTACACGACCTTTAGTAGTCTTGCGTATAAACAAAGAACTATCAGCATAGCTTTGACTGAACCCAATAAGCGAAACAACTACACTAAACTTTTCAAGCCAGTCTCGTGGACTCTGCTTTAAACCATAAATCGCCTTCCAAAGCTTGCACACCTGAGACTCCCTCTGAGCAACATATCCAGGAGGTTGCTCCATGTATACCACCTCTTGCAAATCCCCAAAAAGGAAGGCATTCTTAACATCCAACTAAGACATTTCCCAGTCTCTATTAACAGCCACAGAGAAGAGAATACGGATAGTGTGTATGCGAGCAACAGGAGAAAAAGTATCGAAGAAATCAACCCCATATATCTGAGTAAACCCTTTGGCAACAAGTCGTGCCTTATACCATTCAACAGAGCCATCTGGAAGATACTTAACCACAAAGACCCACTGAAATCCAACCACATCAATGCCCAGAGGTGGAGGGACAAGTGTCCAAGTCCCTCTATCAGTTAACATACTCATTTCTTCATCCATAGCAGCTTTCCACTGAGGAATAGCAAGAGCTTCTTGATATGTTTTCGGAATGGCAGTAGAAGAAATAGCAAGAACAAAACACTTGGCAGTTAGGGAAAGCTGAGCATATGAGATAACTGTATCAATTAGATGCTGAGTACATTGGCAAACGCCCTTTCGCAGGGCAATTGGAAGATCGAGATCACTACTCACCGAAGGAGGCAATGTACTGGTAGAAGAAAGAAGAGGCTCCGGAACAGACACAGAGGGTTCCAAGGGCAACACAACAGGCTCCTGATAAAGAGACGGTGCAACAGGAGGAGATGCGGAAAGAAATGACTCTGGAGGAGGTGTCGAGAGAACAGGAAGGGAAGAAGAAGTATCGGCATGGATAAGAGAAGAAGGAGAGGAGAAATATGGAGTATCTTCAAAGAAGGTAACATCTGCGGAAATATACTGTTTGCGCAGGAGAGGATCAATACATCGATACCCCTTTTGAGTAGGACAATAGCCAAGGAATATGCATTTAACCGATCGGGGAGAAAGTTTGTCCCGTCCAGGAGAAGGGACGTGAACAAAGTCCATACATCCAAAGGTTTTAAGGGGCAAAGGAAATGGTTTGACCTCTGGATATAAGACTGAAAAAGGAGTCTTGCCTTGAATAACAGACGAGGGAATATGGTTAATGAGATAGCAAGCAAGAAGAACCGCATGACCCCAATAAGATCGAGGGACATGCATTTGCAAAGAAAGACTGCGAGCAGTATCTAGAAGATGACGATTCTTGCGTTCAGCAATGCCATTATGTTGAGAGGTATATGGACAACTTGTTTGATGAATCAAACCCTTGCTCGCACAAAAAGAAGAGAATTGATGGCTGACATATTCTTTGGCATTATCAGAACAAATAACCTGAATGGGCACACAAAACTGTGTGAAGACCTCATTAAAAAATGCAGTGAAGATAGAGAACAGTTCAGAATGATCCTTCAAGCGATACATCCAAGTGCATCTGGAGAAATCATCAATGAATGTGACAAAGTACAAGATTATGCGACCAATAGTAGTAACAGGAGAAGGACCCCGGATGTCAGAGTGAACAAGTTCAAAGGGACGCAAAGAACAACGGCCCATTCAAGCTGGGAAAGAAGAGCGATGATGTTTTCCCAACTCACATGCTTCACGGTTCAAAGGCAAATCATCGAAAGGAAGGTCTGGAAAAAGTTGACGAATGAGGCAACAAGGAGGATGACCAAGATGGCGATGCCGCAGCTGAACCGAGGAAGAAGCAGAAAGAGAAATAGCGTGGTCAAGATAAAATATGCCACTACGAGCAGTACCAGTAGCAATCGTAACCTTAGAGACAGAATCAGAGAAAGAACAAGTGGTGCCAGTAAAAGTAACTGTGCAACTTAACTGGGTGCAAAGAGCATGAACATTGAGTAAATTGCACGGGAAAGTAGGAACATAAAGAGTGTCCTCTAGTAGAAAAGACAAAGAGAGATGCACAGCCAATACCATGCACAGGAGAAGAGGTCACATCAGCAATAACAACAGGAGACAACCTGTTTGTATCAAGTAAAGAGGAAAATAAATGAGATTTGCTAGTCATGTGACAAGTGGCACCCGAGTCAATAAGACATTTATCTGAGGAGACCACAAGAGCACGAGTGGTAGAAGAGAGAAGAGAAGCCATCCGCAAGAAGAAACCAGAAAGCAGAAAGACTAACCGTACGGTTAGAAACAAGCCGCACAAGGACAAGTCGGCAAAGAAGGAACGGAAGAAAAATAAGAAACCGCACGGTCACAGTATCAACACACCAGCGGCGATAAACGAGGCCGCGACCAAAATGCGGTACTCGCAGCAAGGAAGAAACAAGACGAGAAAGAAGAAAAGAAAGAGAAAACTGCGCGAACACTGAAGAAGTCGCGTGAACAGAGAAAAGAGAAAAAACAAGAGTCCGCCCGGTCAAGGTGTCAACACACCAGCATTAAGGAAGAAGCCACGACCAAAAGGCGAAACTCGCAACAAAGAAGAGAAACCGGGAGAGCAAGGAAGTCGAGGGAAAAGATAAAACCTGGAAGGAAGCAAGTCGCAAGCACAGCGAGAAGCAAGGGAGGGAATGGAAGGGAAAGAAACTGGACAAACTGGGAGAAACCGGACAAATCAAAAGAATCCGGACAAACCGTAATAAGCAACCGAGGGAAGGGAGGGGAAGAAGCCGGACAAACCAAAAGAAACCGGATGAAGCCGGTGGAAGAGGTCGTGCGATGAAAGCAACAAACCGCGAGCTTCTTGAAGCAAAGGATCGGTTTCCTCTGATAACATGTGAAAAATGGATAAAAGAGGTAAATAAACTGCAAACTTTATTGCTCCAAAGAGATAATTATTACAAAGGTATGCCCCCTTATTTATAGAAACTGGGGGAGGAGAGAGAATTACAACAAATGATGTGGGACTAAATACAACCCGCGCGGCTTATGCGGTTTGACATGACCAAATCGCCAACTATACAAGAAATAAAACAACTAGCTACAAAGTCGCAATCTCCCAGAGTAAGCCGCTCGAACTGACCGTCTGACCGCAACTGCTGCAAGCTGTCGGACTGCAACCGCGGTCTCAACTAGACCGCTGCGGCTACTCTTTGCCAGACCGCTGCGGCTTCAACCAGACCGTTGCGGCTACTCTTTGCCCGACCGCTGCTGCTGCTGTCCACTAGAACAGAAGCCGAGGTTTATCACCAGATCGCCTGACAAGACCGCAAGACTGTTGGAAAAATTAGACCGTTGTGGTTAAATACCAGGCCGTCTGATCCCTCTAATCTTTAACACTCTCCCTCAAGCTAGAGCATATATATCGACCATGCCCAGCTTGCTACAGACCTCCACAGACGGAGTAACCGGCTTGGTGAAGAAGTCAGCTAGTTTTTTCTATGAGGTAACAAATGGAGTGCAAACCTGATTCTTCAAAATCTCCTCTCTAATGAAATGGCAATCAACCTCAATATGCTTTGTTTTCTCATAAAAGACAGGATTCCTTGAAATATAAATGGCGGCTTTGTTATCACAGAATATTGGAAGAGGATGGTCATAGACTTCTCCCAAGTCAAGCATAAGCGCTCGTAGCCACTTTAACTCGCAGGTAGTTAAGGCCATGCTCCTATACTCTGCTTCAGCACTTGACCTTGAAACCACTGTCTGCTTCTTGCTTTTCCAGCTAACCAGGTTTCCTCCTACAAAAGTGCAAAAACCTTATGTAGACTTTTTATCCTCCTTGTTATCAGCATAGCTGGCATCAGAATATGCTTCAATCTTCAAATGACCATTCTTCTAAAACAACAAGCCCTTTCCTAGAGACCCTTTCCCATACTCCAGAATCTTCATGGCAGAGCGTAGATGACACTCTCTAGGACTTTGCATAAATTGACTGACTTTCCATATTGCATAACAAATATCTGGTCTAGAAACAGTCAGATATATAAGTTTCCCTACAAGTCGTCTGTATACAATGAAATCTGGGAGAAGAGGAGAATCATCAGTCCAGCCTTTATCATCACCAACAGCCATCGGGTAACGAGTAGGTTTCGTTCAAGGAAGACATGTCTCCTTTAGGAGATCTAGCGCATACTTCCGCTGTGAAAGAACTACTGAGGTCCTGTTTCGTGAAATCTCAATTCCCAGGAAGTACTTTGGCGGTCCCATATCCTTAGTGACAAAGTGTTGTCGAAGATGTTGTTTGGCTAGATCAACGCCCTCCTTATCATCACTAGTCAAAAGAATATCATCAACATAGACAGCAAGAACTACACGGCCTTTAGTAGTCTTGCGTATAAACAAAGAATGATCAGCATAGCTTCGACTGAACCCAATAAGAGAAACAACTTCACTAAACTTTTCAAACCAGGCTCGTGGACTCTTCTTTAAACCATAAATTGCCTTCTTAAGCTTGCACACCTGAGACTCCCCCTGAGCAATATACCCAAAAGGTTGCTCCATGTATACCACCTCTTGCAAATCCCAATAAAGGAAGGCATTCTTAACATCCAACTGAGACATTTTCCAGTCTTTATTAACAGCCACAGATAAGAGAATACGAATAGTGCTGATACAACCAACAGGAGAAAAAGTATCAAAGAAATCCACCCCATATGTCTGAGTATACCCTTTGGCAACAAGTCGTGCCTTATACCATTCAACAGGGCCATCTGGAAGATACTTAACCACAAAGACCCACCGACATCCAACCACATCAACGCCCAGAGGTGGAGGGACAAGAGTCCAAGTCCCTCTCTCAGTTAACGTGCTCATTTCTTCATCCATAGCAGATTTCTACTAAGGAATAGCAAGAGTTTATTGATATGTTTTCGGAATGGCAGTAGAAGAAATAGCAAGAGAAAAATGCTTGGTAGTTGGGGAAATCTGAGCATATGAGACAACCGCATCAATCGGATGCTGAGTACATTGGCGAACGCCCTTTCGTAGGGCAATTGGAAGATCTAGATCACTACTCACCAGAGGAGGCAATGTACTGGCAGAAGAAAAAAGAGGCTCCGGAACAGGATCAAAGGGTTCCAAGGGCAACACAATAGGATCCGGAGAAAGAGACGGAGCAACAGGAGAAGATGTGGAACGCCCTTTCGCAGGGCAATTGAATGCACTTAACACATCATTGAGTATAGGCCAGGAGTCGAGTTGACTCGACGCTTTTCCGCAGACTTGGTATTTTGTGGCTGAATTGTAACTAATTCATTGAGTTTGGCCTTAGGATGATTTTTGGGATTTACTTTCCTCCTTATTGTTGTCAGAGAAGCCAAGTGTTTTGGTTATGGTTTGTCGATGTTGGAAGTGGATAAAGGACCACCAACTTGATGCCCTTTTGTTTTGGTGAATTAAGTCCCTGGTGGGTTTGCCCGGCGTGGGTATGTGACTGTTGGTGTGTTGGGTAGGTTCCCACCACCGCAAGTGCCAGTTTTTTCACCATTTTTGGGTATGTCAAGGTATAAGACCACCTTTCCTTAGCCCCTTGTGAAGTTTTTGATGTTGGTGTGTTGGGTAGGTTTTTGTGACTGTTGGTGTGTTGGGTAGGTTCCCACCACTACAGGGGCCGATAATTTCCCTGATTTTGGGTGTGTCAAGGTATAAGACCACCTTTCCTTGGTCCCTTGTTAAGTTTTGTTGTTGTTGTTGTGTTTGGTAGGTTCCCACCACCGCAGGTGCCAGATGGCCGGTGTTTTCTTTACTTAACCAAGCTATGGATTAATTAATTCCTTATACTTATAGTTATTTATTTACATGAAGCATAGATCTTTATAGCACTTGGTGTAAATTCCTTATGGGTTATTGTTAACCTTTTGATCTTTGATCTCTACTTGCATTTTCTTTCTTATTGAGGTGTTCTTTCTTTAAATGCCTCAGGTTTGGAGAAGTAGCCGGTTGAGCGACTAGGGTTGGTTTTTGGCTGGTGTTCTGCAGCTGTCTCTTCCTCACTGGTTGTGAGGTACTTATTGTTTGTTTTCCTTTAGTTTAGACACACATATCCCTTAGTGAGTTCATGTCAGGTTGTTGACACCCACTGGATTTTTGTATAATGTTAAGTACTTGCTAAATGCAAAGTCTTTTTCTGTATGCTTGTTATATTTACTTGCTCTCTAGGAAAGTTTTATGCTAGGTTGCATGTTAGATATTTTAAATTATAAAGTATTAATTTTATCACCATATACATGCCATTTTTCAAACCTAACATCATTATGTTTAGCGAACGTAAAAACTATTTTCATACTTATACTAAATATAGAGTCGTACATACCATGAGTTATCTTATATGGATGTTTTTGCTTATGTAGGATGTCAATTAATGTAAACAAGGTATTTTCCACAGCGTAAACCTATATTTTCAGTCGTGGACTAGTTGATCTACTGAGCCGAGGGATGCGACCATCCAAAACTTAACTAAAACTTGCTTTCTGCACATTATAATTTGGTATTTTCATAAATTGTGTTAGGATTGGAGTTTGCCTTAACGTTTGTAGTTATCCCCAACACGGCATGGCATCACGGCGCATGTTTTCTCTTACTCACCTATGCATTTAAATTCGGATAAAATGCAGGTTGTGACACCTTGAGCTTGGCTCGGGTGATGCCGGCGGTGCTACGGCTGCCGGGAGGCACATGCATCACGTCAAAAAGATGAGGGAGGATGAGGGGAAGAGTTTCCACCTATGGTTGGGGGGTTTGGGATGGTCTCGACCGATCCGCCATTAGAGGTGGTAGTAGATCTCGGGTGGTGGAAGATTTTTTGGCGAGCTGGAGGTCTGGGAGAGGGGCTCTAGGATTGTTTGGGCTTGTGTGGATGAAAGGAGGGATGGGCATGACCTTTTATAGTCTTAGGGAGGGTGTTCATCCCTCCCCTAGCCAATGTGGGATTAATCCCATGAGGGGAGGAGCTCCTCTCCTCCCCTCCACTTGTCTTGTCAATGTGGCACCAGCCTAGGTCCTATAGGTGGCAGCCATCCAAGGGAGAGAGGATGGGCATAGGCCTTGATTCCTAAGGAGAGAAAAGAGGAGGAGAAGGGAAAGGTTGGGCCTACCTTGTCCCATGTCGCATTCTTTATCATGCGGCTGGTTTTAGGGTGCCCAAGGGGTGAGAGGGGGTAGAGCCCTAATCAACTATGGAGAGGAGGTAGGCTCCTCCATGAGGAAAAATTTCAAAAATTGATTTTTAGGGGTTTTGACCAAAGGCAGCCCTAGGGTGGGTCCCCCATGCTGGTTAAAGTCAAAGTAGGTCCAAGACATCGGGAGTTGGGTCAAAGTTGGGGTGTCGTGTCATAATTTGTGAGTGCATACTTTTCGATGCACAATTATGCTTGATTTGACAACAAATTGACCACCCGTCACTAAAAATTACCGGAACGAACTCGATTGGCTTCGTATTGACCATATGAGTCCATTGCCACTGACCGGGTCAAATCGGAATTCGTTTGTTAATTATCCCAAATATGCGCGTCGTGATGCGCTAAAATGGTTAAATTGCTGATATTTGTTGTTAAACTTTGAATTATGACACAACAAGTTCCAATGGGTTCGTATTGACTATACGAAGCCATAGGAACTCACAGAACTCAAATTAGAGTTCTCTAGGTCATTATCCGAAAATCTTGTTTTCGCGACGTTTTACAAGGAATGACCATATTTATTCTATGACATCAGAGTATAACGGAAAGAATTCCAATGCGTTCGTATCGATTACACGAAGCCATAAGAACTGATCGAACTCCAATCAGAGTTTTGTAGCTCTATATACCCTGCTTAGGGTTGCCTCCTACCCGAGTGTGGGCCATGGGTAGAGGTTCGGGTTACTTTTATTGGGCACACTAGGGTTCTAGTGGCCCAATAAAAGTCGGGATATTACAATCCAATAAAAATAAAAGGATTTCCGTCCCCAAAAATTTGCTCAAAGTAGTGGTAAAATGAAATAACATACCTGGGAAAATAGTTCCGGGTATTTTTCTCGGACGAGCGCCTCTGGTTCCCAAGTGTACTCTGCTCGTCTGTTATTGAACCACAATATCTTGACCATTGGAATGTCCTTGTTGCGCAGATTCTTTACTTTATGGTCGACTACCCGGATTGGTTCAAGTTGGACGGATCTATCAGATTGCAGTTGTACTGGTGGGGTTGGTAGATGCTGCTCTAGTTGCCGTAGAATACGCCTCAAGGATGAGACATGGAACATGTCATGATGCTTTTCCCAATTCTGGGGGCAGGGCTAATCGATAGGCAATAGGGCCAACATGTTCTATCACCTGATAGGGGCCCAAATAGTGTGGATCTAGTTTCTTTTGCTTCCTCAACCGATAGACACCATGCATGAGCTTAATTTTCAAAATTACCATTTCTCCCATGCTGAAATCTACCGGTCGGTGTCGCGCATCATAATATTTGGCATGTTGGCTCTGCGCTTCCCGCATTTGCTCTTGGATTAGCCATATCACTGCCACAGTATCATTAGTATAAGCCACTCCCAAGGCTTCTGGGTCCTCATCTTGAGCCCATGTTAGCGGAGTTTGGCAACGTCTCCCAAAAAATGCCTCGTATAGGGCCATCTTGATGCTGGCCTGATAGTTGTTATGATATGAAATTCGACTAAAGGCAACAATTGTTCCCATGGCTCATTGTGCTCTACTATATAAAGTCGGAGTAGATCCACCATCATCTGATTTGTCCTTTCCGTTTGCCCATCTATCTAAGGATGGAAAGCGGTGTTAAAGGCCAACTGGGTCCCCAAGTATGCATGCACCTGCCTCCACTCCTTGGATGTGAAACTTCCATCACGGTCCGACACAATGAACTTCGATACTCCATGGAATCAGACTACCTGTTCTATGAACATCCTGTCCAGGATGTCAACTCCTTCACCCTATCGATTTGTAATAAACTGTGCCACATTGGTAAGCTGATCCACGACAACCCATATAAAGTCATTTCCGATACGGGATCAGGGTTAGCCGTGAATGAAATCCATGGAAATATCCTCGAATTTAAATTCTGGTATCGACAGGGGCTGTAGTAGGCCTCCTGGGTTATGGCACTCAGCTTTAACCCTCTAACAAGTTTGACATAGAGCCACAAAGTTGGTGACGTCCTTCTTCATTCCGGGCCAGTAAATAGTCCTGTGTAGATTGACATACATTTTAACCACAATAGGATGGATAGAGTATCTTGACTGGTGCGCCTCTTGAAGGATTTCATCTCGGATTCCCCCAGTAGAGGGGATAAATACATGGTGCTTGAATTTTAAGATCCCATCGTGTAGGTTAAACTCTTCTTGTGCTCCACCTTGTAGGGACTGGATGATTAGAGCCACTTTCGGCTCGATCTTCTGAGCTTCCCGTATTCAATCCTGGATATCGCATTGGATTTCCATCCAAAAAAGCTGTGCTTGGTATTCTTCCAGATCTCTACGAGTAACAATAGTAATATCTAGCTCCATCAGGGACTAGAACTAATCTTTTGGAAACTGCTCCATCCAATTTCTGAATGTTGAGGGCTGGCGGCTCAGTGCGTCAGCCACTCTATTGGCCTTTCTGGGGTGGTATTGGAGAGTGAAGTCGTAATCACTGGTGTCTACTAATCGTGAAGAGAATAAAAACTGAACTAGTAATCCAACTAGGCAAGTATACATATCGAACTGTACCTAGGGGACACAAGTGTCGTATTAAATCCGGGAACCGTTGAGTAATCTTACACACATGAAAAATATTATCTTATCGAAGGATTGTTTTAGGGTTTGTTAAAATAAAACTAATTGCGATTAAGAAAGGAAATATTTGCACTAAAAAAAGAACTACTTGCAGCTAAATAAGAACTATTAAAAATGATTACAACAAGGGGTTGAAATGATGAAATAGTAAAGTACTCGATCGAGAATCACCTCGGCAAAAGTTGATTTAAAATGCGATAATAAACCCTAACTTAATAGGGTAAAGGACCTTGACCGTGGAGGTTCCTAAAACTTGAACACGCTTCTCTCAAAGTCAGGCCCAACTGAGTTTAGGAAGGTCCGACCGAACACTCGTCCAAATTGGAGACCCTACTATTGGATTTCACTCCAATCCGGGAGATTTAACGTCTGCCTCTCTCGAGGGGTGTGTGCAACTCTCTTTACTCTTGAGCGTTCACTTCAAACTATAAGCCTCTCGGCTAGCTAAGAGTGAAAACAAATATGGAAATTATATATCGATGATATAACTCCAAACATGATTTTTTTCAAGAGTAAATCAAAGGCCTAAACCCTAAAAGAAAAAGTAAACTTAAAGCATCATAACTTAATCAACTCGAACCTCGGATCATCAATATCGAGTACAAGGAGGATTAGTTAATCATTGAGAAGTGAAGGAAGAGAGTTAGGCAGAAGAACATTAAGAGAACAAAGATAAAAAGGGCACTTTATATTAATTCTAAAAAGAGTTACAACTTGAAACAAAAGAATTACAAGTGCAATGAAATAAAAAACCTAAGCTAGCATCAACACTAAGCTACTAAAGAAGTTACAAAAACTATAACAAAAGTAGTACACTAAGCTAGGATTAAGAAAAGACTTAAAATGAGAAAGAGAGAGGAAGAGCATGAAAAACTCTAAGAAACAAAAGGGCAGCACCTACCCTCTCAACCTAAAACTACTTGTTGGACACAAGGGGGAGGCCTGAATTTATAGAATTTTTTTGGGTTGGTCTTGCCCCCCTATCATGCTCGGGGAGGGCATGACCGAGGGGCGTGTCAGGTACGGGGTTGACCTCGGGAGCTGAATTCTGATAGAAATGATGATTTCGTCTGTACGTCGGTGGACACGCCTTGGGACATGCCCGTGTAGGAGGGGCGTGTAAGGCACGTTATGTCTCAATCATTGGTCGAAAATCCGTCAGTCGTCGAAAAAGGTGGAACGCGCCCCAGGGCCACGCCCATGTAGGGGCCGTGTTAGTACTGTTGACGTGCAACAACGAAAAATCTTTAAATATGCCAGCAGGCTTCGGGATGAGGGTGACACACCCAGGGAGGGCATGTTAGGGGGCGTGTCAGGTGTCTTCTCTCAGGATTTGGATTCTGGCATCAACCTTCCTCGGGATCGGGTTACACGCCCGGTGACACGCCCATGGAGGGCGTAAAACTCATTTTTGCCGAAAATTGAGAAAATCTGCAAAAAGAAGAGAAATCATTAGTGGCAATAATATATACAAAAGAAGGTCAATATAAAAGCTTACAAGACATGATTCATGTGTTAAAAACCTAAAAATACCCTAATAGTTTAGACTACAAAACGTATTATCAAATTCCCCCAAGCTTAAGTTTTGCTTGTCCCCAAGAAAAGATATAAAAACTAGTTAACATAAAAAGTGACTAATCAAAAGTTCTAATTATGCTTACACAAGTACTATGCAAAATTCTACGTAGGGAGAAGGTGAAACGTAAACCTAAAAAAATTACTTAAACATGGTTTAATAATTTATAAACTTTACTAACGAAAATAAATAATCCAAAATTTTAACAAAAATTTTTAAATAAATTTAAGCAAGTCAACGAAATGAAAAAATGCATTGAGTTGTTACTAGATCAAAGAGACACATTATAACTATATCAATCAAATAACAAAAATCTAAATTTAAATCCAAAACTTTACTATTTTACTTTTCTTCTTTACTTAGCTAATAAATAAAATTCAAAAACATAAATCAAAAGGGTTTATTAGGACCCAAATATTTTGTTTAGGATTATGATTAGGAGTGGAATTCAAAGATAAACAAGGAGGCTCAAAAATCACACTAAACCAAAATAAAGAGTTTCAAAAATTTCATCATAAATAAAATATTTTTCTTTTTCTTTCCCATTTTATTTTCTTTCCTTTTTTTTCTTTTCAAAACAAAGGGCAAAAATAATTTTTCTTTTCATTTTGAAATTGGCCAAATAAAAGTAAACACTTCTTTTGAGCATACTTTTTCAAAAAGTTCTCCAAATATATAACAAAATAACCATATCATAATCATGAAATTTTTTTTATTTATGAAACTCAAAAGATTAGTGTGATTAGATAGGTTAAAAAATTTTAGCTCTGGTGAACATGAAATTATAAGTGGAGCTATCAATTAAAATCGGAAAAAGGCTCAAAAGTGGCTAACTAGGGATAAAAATTTTATGTTGACAAGAAGGCTCAAACGAAAACAAAAATGACCTAAATCATTTTCATGTTTTTAAATTTATCTAAAGCATAAGCTTTGAAAAGTTTCAAAAAGCAAATCCTAGATAATAAAAGAAAACTAATGAAATTATCTTGAAAATAGAAATAATAGGCGACTTGGATTGTTCACATCTACTGCGCTAATCAAAAGTTGATATTACAAAAATTATCCAAAAACGAGAAGGAAAATAGTGGATGAAAGATTTCAAGAAAGTAAAGAAAATAAAGAACGAAAATCATAATAAAAATGCGAGTTTTAGAAAAACATTTCACGTTAGCATGCTATCGTGAATTAGAAACACAGCATGACTAACATTTTACTTGTGAAACATAATTAAAAAGAACGATTAGAAAGATTATAATTACCTAAGTCGTTATATGGAATTTTGAGAAAAACAAAATAAAAACAAGTGGTACTATTGAAATACCAATATTAGTTTAACTTTTTAAAGTAAAACAAATAACATAATATTTCTTTTTATTTATTTTGAAATATTCTCTCTTTTTTTGGATTTTTAAAGATACTATCTTTTTTTGGATTTTTAAGATATAAAAATAAAAATATTTTGATTTTGATTTTTTTTAAATAAACAAAATAAAGACAAGAGAAGGAGGAAATCCTCTCCCAAGCTTAAAATGGACATTGTCCTCGATGGAGAAAGGAGGGGAAGGAGAGAGAGAAATTAAAATAGAAATGAAAGTACAGAATTAAAAAACAAGTACTTCCCTGGATTTATGCACCGCGAATGTTGATTGATACTGCTCCCTCATGCTTGTGCTTTGGAACATCATGAAATGTCTTCTTTGGACTTCGTGATCTATTCAGCAGCGTTGGAGCAGGCGATCACAGAGGCTTCAGCTTGTCGGAGCCGTCCGGGGCAAAAAAGTGTAAAATAAAGAAAACAAAAAAGATAACTTGGGTTGCCTCCTAAGAGCACCCTTTGTTTAAAATGTCGTTTGAGCTCGACGTATCAAAAATAATATTGTCCAAAAGATTATTGTCCAAAACATTAATAATATCCAAAATAATATTTGAAGTTTTTAACAAATAAAAAGTCTTAAATTATCCAAAATTCAGATCATACGGACTAACATTAATACAGTTCGGACTGACATCACCACAGAAATACAGTTTAAGACGTTGACCATCTACTTTGAAATTGCCCTAATCAGGGTGTGAAATTAAAATAGTGACATATGGAAAAACTTCTTTAACAGAAAACGGCCCAGACCATCGAGACTTTAGCTTGCCCGGAAATAAACGTAAACGTGAATTATATAGAAGAACTTGGTCGCCCGGTTTGAAAGTTTTTGGGTGTCTTTAAGTGTTTGTCGTGAAAATGTTTCGTCCGCTCTTTATAAAATTTGTTATTTTTGTATGCGTAAGAGCGCCACTAGTCGAGTTCGTTAAGTTGAAATTTTCAAAAATTGCCGACAGAGTGAGGATCAAAATTTAAAAACCTTAAGGCCCAAAAAGCACGGTGTTCTAATTCTACGGATAAATGGAACGATTTTCCATAAACCAACCGATATGGCATACAACCGATGGTGATTTTGTACGATGTTCGGTATGCCCAAAAAGCATCGTCTAATTTGGTTGACCAGTCTTTTCTAGAGGTTGAAACTGTCTTTTTCTAAAAAAAAATTATCTCTGTTCACTACTTCGACTTGTCCGTTAGTTTGGGGGTGGTAGGCAGTTGAAAGATTATGTGTAACGCCGTATTTTATAAGAGTTTTGGAAAACTGCGTGTTACAAAAATGTGAACCCCTATCGCTAACGATGGTTCGCGGCGTACCGAATCGAGAAAATAATTTTTTCCAAAAACGTAATTACGACTCGGGGGTCGTTAGTAGGAAGAGATTGGGCTTCAGCCCATCGTGAAATATAATCGACGACAACTAAGATGTATTTGTTTCCGAAGCTTGAAGGAAGAGGGCCAACAAAATCAATTCCCCAGAGATCGAAAACTTCACACTCAAGGAAATAATTTTGCGGCATTTCATTTTTATTGGAAATATTTCCCGACCGTTAGCAACAATCACACCTACTCACAAAAGCTTGTGCATCTTTAAACAGGCTAGGCCAGTAAAAACCCGCGCAAAGTACTTTGTGGGCGGTGCGAGCAGCTTGATAGTGACCACCAGTCGGTCCTTCATACAAATGTTTTAAAATATCTAATCCTTCTTTAAAAGAGAACAATCTCCTTATCACCTGGTCCGCACAAACTCGAAAAAGATGTGGGTCCTCCAAGAAATAGTTCAACTCAGAGAAGAATTTCTTCTTTGGTTGAGAGGAGAACTCTTTTGGGAGCACGCGAGCCACTAAATAGTTGGCTATGTATGCAAACCAAGGAGAGGGGGATGTGTTAATTGAAAGAAACTTCTCATCTGAAAAATAATCAATAAAAGATTTTTCATCTAAATTTTCTATATATGGATTATCTAATCATTAGAGGTTGTCGGCGGCCAAATTCTCAACTCCTCGCTTATCACGGATTTCTAAGTCAAACTCCTGGAGGAGTAAGACCCAGCGAATCAGGCGCAACTTGGCATCCGTCTTAGCAAGAAGATACTTGAGGGCCGAGTGGTCCGTAAAAATGATAATTTTGGAAAGCGTAATATAAGGACGGAATTTATCAAAAGTGAAAACAACGGCTAGGAGCTCTTTCTCGGTCATGGTATAATTCTCTTGTGCTGATGTAAGTGTTTTACTTGCATAATAGATGGGGTGGAAGTTTTTAGATATTTGTTGTCCTAGTACGGCTCCCACCGCGAAACTACTCGTATCGCACATAATTTCAAAGGGAAGGTCCCACACCGAAGCTATCATAATAGGGCATTAATTAACTTATATTTAATCATTTCAAAGGCAGATAGGCAAAGTTCGTCAAAAATAAATGGGGCGTCTTTTTCTAAGAGTTGAGTAAGGGGTTTGGTATTTTTGGAGAAGTCTTTTATGAAGCTGCGGTAGAAACCAGCTTGTCCTAAGAAACTTCTTATAGCTTTGACGTTCGTAGGCGGCGACAGCTAGCTTCTCGATAACTTCAATCTTAGCTATGTCTACTTCAATTCCTCTCGCAGAAATCTTTTGACTAAAAACTAACTCTTCCCTCACCATAAAATGGCATTTTTACCAATTTAGGGCAAGGTTAATTTCTTCGCATCTTTTTAAGACTTTTTCGAGGTTTTCTAAGAAACTATCAAAGGCATCGCCAAACACGGAGAAATCATCCATAAATACCTCCATAATGCTTTCTACGTACTTATCGAAGATAGCGAGCATACATCGCAGGAATGTAGCTAGCGCATTGCATAATCCAAACAACATTCTTTGGTAAGCGAACGTGCCGAAGGGACAAGTAAATATAGTTTTCTCCTGGTCCTTGGGAGAGATGGGGATTTGAAAATACCCTGAGTGGCCATCGAGAAAACAGTAAAAGCTATGTCCGGCTAATCCTCTAAGATTTGATCTATGAATGGCAAGGGAAAGTGGTCCTTGCGGGTGGCGTCGTTTAACTTACGATAGTCAATACATATTCGCCACCCCGTAACCATCCATGTAAGGATTAAGTCATTATTCTCATTACTAACTACAGTTATCCCTCCCTTTTTGGGCACTACCTAGACAGGGATAACCCACTTACTATCTGAAATAGGATAGATAATTCCTGCGTCTAACAACTTCATAACCTCGCCCTTTACGACTTCTTTCATATTTGGATTTATACGGCGCTGAGGTTGGATTGAATTACGCAAATTATCTTCCATTAGGATTTTGTGGGTGCAGAAAGATGGGTTAATGCCCTTGATATCAGATATCTTCTAGGCGATGGCTCGACGATGTTTACGTAAAACTAGAAGGAGTTTGTCATTTTGTAATTCAATTAAGTAGGCTGAAACTATCACTGGCAGTTTGGAATTTTTTTTAGGAAGGCATACTTGAGATGTCCAGGTAGTTCTTTTAATTCTAGGGTAGGTGGATCTTCATAATATGTTTTGGAAGTTATTTCTTTTTCAAAAATAATATCTTCGTAAACTTTTAACTTATACGGAAAATTTTAAGTGGGTGAATCAATAGCCATGGCGGTTTCTTGTAGACTTTCAGTAGGAAGAGTTGAGGTAGAACAAAAATCAGAAAGTTCATCTTCAGAAATGTTGTTGGAAGATTCATCACTTAAGGTATCTAAGAGGAAACATGAGTCGTCATTCTCCAGGGTATTTTTCATCGAAGGGGTTATAGAGAAGGTCACTTCATCGTCGCCTACTCGTAGGAATAGCTTGCCATTGCTTACGCCAATGATAGCTCGGGAGGTGGCAAGGAAGGGTCGGCCATGGATTAGGGGAACCTCGACATCTTCTTCGATGTCCAATACAACGAAATCCACCGGGAAGATGAATTTATAGACTTTGACTAGAACATCCTCCACTATTCCTAACGGGTACTTAACAGATCTATCAGCGAGATGGATACTCATACGTGTGGGGTTGAGGCTACCAATCCCTAACTTCTTATATAATGAGAAGTGCATTAGGTTGATACTTGCACCTAAATCGGCCAATGCATGTTTGACAAAAAGATCGCCAAAGACACGCGTTATAAAAAAACTACCCGGATCACTGATCTTCTTTGGTAAACTGTTTTTCAAGACAGCAGAGCACTCGGCATTTAACGTGACGTGCGATAAGTTCTCTAACTTCTTCTTATTAGTCAGAAGGTCCTTAAGGTACTTAGCGTACTTTGGCATATGGGTAATCGCTTCGTGGAAGGGTAGATTTATGTTGATTTGCTTAAACATTTCTAAGAAGCGGGTATACTGATCATCAAGATGTTGTTTGTTAAGTTGGGAAGGGTATAGTGGAGTTGGATCATTTTTAAAAATAGGTGGTGGAGCGAGAACTTTTTCTAAAGCAGAGAGTGGAGTGATAACTTCTTTTTTAGAAGGCGGTGGAATATTCAAAACGGGGGCGAAGCTTGCCTCGGGCTCTTCACTGACCATACCAGAAACTTATTTCCCACTCCGAAGAGTTTAGATTTCGCTTGCTCTCTCGGGTTAGGCTCGGTATTAGCAGGAAGAGACTCGGGGGTCGCTCTGATATAATTTTAGCTAGTTGTCCTTTTTAATTTTCTAGATTTTTAACGGATTTAGCTAGGCTTCTTATAGTTGCATCATTAACATTCATATATTTTGAAAACATTTCCTCCTAGCTTGGAGGTTTTTGATAATTTTGAAGTGGTGGAGGTGGTGCAGAAAAATCATTTAGTGGTGGCGGGTGCATTGTGTTCGAAGGGTTACTCCACAAGAAATTTGTTTCGTAAAGCGGGATTATAACTATTCGAAAAAGCAAAGTCCGGCGCAGGAAAATTAGCAACAGAAAAATTATGAAAAGCATTCCTAGGCATATTATTAAAATAATCTATTTGTTCAGGGGTAGGAGTTGCAGATTCCCATACCTGATGGGTGGAGGCAGCAGTCATCACCATTATCTTTTTACTTAATACTTCCACTTGCAGAGCTAGTTGGGAGACGTTATCTACTTCAAAGATACATGCAGGTTTATTTGGGCGAGGTCTAGGAACATTCCACTAATATGTGTTCATGGCCATGTCCTCAAAAAGCTCAAGAGCTGCTTCCGTGGTTTTGTGGTTTAAGATACCACTGGAAGCTGCGTCTATCATTTGCTTTGTATTTTGATTTAGCCCGTTATAAAACGTCTGCACTTGTAACCATACAAGCAGCGCGTGATGGGGGCATCGTCTTAAGAGTTCTTTAAATCTTTCCCAGGTTTCATAAAGAGATTCAGAATTTATTTGAAAAAAGGCAGAAATATCGTTCCTTAGTTTTGTAGTTTTAGCTGGAGGGAAATATTTCGTCAGAAATTTTTTGGTTAGTTGACCCCAAGTGGTGATGCTCCCTCTTGGCAGAGTCATCAGCCACTGTTTAGCTTTAGTTCTAAGGGAGAAGGGGAAGAGTCTTAGCCTAATAGCATCATTTGTAACACCATTGATTTTAAAGGTGTCGCAAATCTCTAGAAAGCTAGTTATATGCACATTCAGATCTTCATCTTGAAGTACGTCATATTGTACATACTGCTACACCATTTGAATTACGTTAGGCTTAAGTTCAAAATTATTATTAGCTATAGCAGGGAGAACTATGCTTGATTCTGTACCCTCTAGATTCGGTCATGCATAATAGGACATAGGCCTATGCAGGGCTTCCTCTACGATGGGCTCTTCCATTCTTAAAGTATAAAATGACTCGGAATCCTCAACTGGTATTTGGAGAGTAAGGCCTTGAAATCGCGATCTTCTCCGAAGAGTACGCTCAATTTCGTGGTCCAAGTCCAAAATAACTGACGGATTTCCGCGAGTCATGCACTAGGAGAAGAGAAGATAAAGAAAGGGAAAATAAACTAGAAAAAGAGAACTACTAATTTTTTAAAAAAATAGATTTTTTAATGTTTTAACTCCCAAACTTCGCAATGGCTACCCAATAAAGGGTTCGCAAGGTACTAGACAAGATAGTGGTATTTAAGCCACGTTGCCCTTTTCGAGAGAGTTAGGTGGTGTAGAAAAATTGTGATGTGGGTTTCTATTAAGAGCGTTAATATTTTTGAATTTTTTTAATTTTTAAGAAAGAGAAGTGATAAAAGTAATAGGTTTGTGCTTTCGAATTATAAACTAAAGTTACTCCCCAGCAACGGCACCAAAAACATGGTGTTTACTAATCGTAAAGAGAATAAAAACTGAACTAGCAATCCAACTAAGCAAGTATACCTATCGAACTGTAGCTAGGGGACACAAGTGTCATATTAAAATCCGGGAACCGTTGAGTAATCTTATTCACGCGAAAACTATTATCTTATCGAAGGATTGTTTTAGGGTTTGTTAAAAGAAAATAAATTGCGATTAAGAAATGAAATATTTGCGCTAAAAAGAGAACTACTTGCAGCTAAATAAAAACTACTAAAAATGATTACAATAAGGGGTTGAAACAATGAAATAGTAAAGTACTCGATCGAGAATCACCTCGGCAAAAGTTGATTAAAAATGCAATAATATACCCTAACTTAATAGGGTAAAGGACCTTGATCGTGGAGGTTCCTAAAGCTTGAACACGCTTCTCTCAAAGTCGGGCCCAACTGAGTTTAGGAAGGTCCGACCGAACTCTCGTCCAAATCGGAGACCTAAAGGTCTCTTTACGCGGTGAACCCCATTATTGGATTTCACTCCAATCCGGGAGATTTAATGTCTGCCTCTCTTGAGGAGTGCATGCAATTCTCTTTACTCTTGAGCGTTCACTTAAAACTTTGAGCCTCTCAGCTAGCAAAGAGTGAAAAACAAATATGGAAATTATATATCGAATATATAACTCCAAACATGATTTTTTTCAAGAGTAAATATAAGGCCTAAACCCTAAAAAAGAAAAAGTAAACTTAAAGTATCATAACTTAATCAACTCGAACCTCGGATCATCAAGATCGAGTACAAGGAGGATTGGTTAATCATGGAGAAGTGGAGGAAGAGAGTTGGGTAGAAGAACATTAAGAGAACAAAGATAAAAAGGGCATTTTATATTAATTCTAAAAAGGGTTTCAACTTGAAACAAAAGGATTACAAGTGCAATGAAATAAAAACCTAAGCTAGCATCAACACTAAGCTACTAAAGAAGTTACAAAAACTATAACAAAAGGAGTACACTAAGCTAGGATTAAGAAAAGACTTAAAATGAGAAAAAGGAGAGAGGAAGAGCATGCAAAACTCCAAGAAACAAAAGGGCAGCACCTCCCCTCTCAACCTAAAACTACTTGCTAGACATAAGGGGAGGCCTGAATTTATAGACTTTTTAAGGTTGGTCATGCCCCCGATCACGCCCGGGAGGGCGTGATCGAGGGACGTGTCAGGTATGGGGTTGACCTCGGGAGCTGAATTCTGACAGAAATGATGATTTCTTCTATATGTCGGTGGACACGCCCTGGGACACGCCCGTGTAGGAGGGGCGTGTAAGGCACAACATGTCTTAATCATTGGTATAAAATATGCCAGTCATCGAAAAAGGTGGAACACGCCCTAGGGCCACGCCCATGTAGGGGGGCGTGTCAGTACTGTTGACGTACATCAATGAAAAATCATTAAATGCGACAGCAGGCTTTGGTATGAGGGTGACATGCCCAGGGAGGGCATGTCAGGGGGGCGTGTCAGGTGTCTTCTCTTAGGATTTGGATTCTGGCATCAATCTTCCTCGAGATCTGGTTATAGGCCCGGTGACATGCCCATGAAGGGCGTGTCAGGGGGCGTGTCAGCTATTTTTGGACGAAAACTTAGAAAATCTACAAAAAGAAGAGAAATCATTAGTGGCAAAAATATATACAAAAGGAGATCAATATAAAAGCTTACAAGACATGATTCGTGATTTAAAAACCTAAAAATACCCTAATAGTTTAGACTACAAACGTATTATCAATCACATAGAAATTTCAACCACCGACATTGTCGGAGGTTCAACTCTTTCTGGGTAAAGATGTATTTGATGCTCTTATAGTTGGAAAATATTTCGCACCTTACCCCAAATAGGTAGTGCCTCAAAATTTTGAGGGCAAAGACGACGGCTCCCAGCTACAAGTCATGGGCTGCGTAGTTCTTCTCATGTGGCTTTAGCTGGCGAGAAGCATAAGCCACTACCTTACCGTACTGCATTAAGACAACTCCTAATCCTTCAGAGATGCATCCGTATATATCTGAAATCCTTCTATTCCTGAAGGGATCATAAGGATCGGGGCAGAGGTCAGCTGCCTCTTCAACTCAACAAATGCAGCCTCGCATTATGTCATCCACCGGAACGTAACATCCTTCCTGGTGAGGGTGGTGAGGGGTAGCGCAATCTTAGAGAATCCTTCCAAAAAATTTTGTTAGTAACTAGCAATTCCGAGAAAACTTCGAATATTTGTCGCCGACTTAAGCGGCGACCAGTTCTGAACTGCTTGGATCTTGGCTTGGTCCACCGCCACACCATTTTTGTTGATGGTATGCCCCAAAAATCCAACTTCTTCTAACTAGAATTCGCACTTATTGAACTTGGAGAAGAAAGAGTGTTCCAGAACCTTAAGTAAGACCATCCGCAGATGTCTAGAATGATCGGCATTAGTTTTTGAGTAGATCAAGACGTCATCGATGAAGATGCTGAAAATGGTGAAGTGAAAGTGGGTGATTGGATGACCTGGGCGGCCTGTCTGCGGTCTATGTAGACAGGACTGGCGGTTAGCCAGGTCAGCAGAACTGTTACAAATGGCATATTCTTTGGCGGCCTGGTTTGTCTGTTCATACGGTCTGTGCGGACAGAGGTGGAGGCCAGTCAGGCCAGCTTATGCTTAGCAGGCAGTTGGATTCCAAAAAATTACCAGGCGGATAGCTTCTCTATCCGCAGATTCTGGCAAGATGTGGACTGGGCTGGAGCTCGGCAGACTTGCATGGCAGATGCCTTAGTCTAGCTCTTTTGGTGCAGTTGGTGGAAGTCGCAGGGTTCTCCGGCTAGTGCGGGCTGGTACTGGAGTTCATTAGGATTTACGGACTGATGCCAGTGTCCATCAGTAAGCGCGGACTGGCCCCTATGGTCGGTGGGTGTGGACTTGGTTGGTTCTGAACCAAGCCCATGTTGGCTCAGTCTGGGAGATCGCGCGTTTAAAGCGCGGGCTGCTTCTCAGTCTGCCAAGCTTGGCAGTAGTTGTCGTGTGCCTTAGTTATGAGCTTGGGGAATGCGGGCTTGAGGTGAGTCCGCAAGGCTTGCGAACTAGTGCAGTGTCCACCAAGTTCTGTAGTTGGTTATTGTGCCTTGGTTGTGAACTTAGGGGTACGGTCTGATGCTGTGTCAGTAGGGCGCGTGGACTGGAGCGATGTCCGCTGATAGACAGACAGGGTATTGCTGCAGAGTTCTGCTAGTGGCGGCGTCCTGGCTTGGCCTTTGGTGATAAGGCCGATAGGGTTGCTATTCGACCTAGGTGATGTTGTTGGCGATCTGGCTATCCTGCACAGGTCATGGCAGACTGGTTGTGTATCCGCGTCTTGTAGATACACTTGGTTCTTGCCGCGATATGGGGTGGTTATCCTATCGGTTAGGGCGGTGACCACACTCCTCATCGTGCCTATAAATTGGACCCCATGTCACATCAATGGAGAGCGAATGAACAGTAAGTGAACTCGTGGGTAGTTGCTGCGGACTAGATTTTGTATCTGCGCGGTTTGAAGGTTGACCGGTTTGTGTTATGCAGGTTGTGCAGATAGCGCTGGAATCCAGGGACTTGGTTCTGACTGCGGTCAGGGACAGTTCAGACTCTACGGATAGCAACTAGCGGTTAACAGTAGGTCGTGAGTTGCAGCTAGGCAGTCTTCTCTTCTGCAACTAGTTTCCCAGATCAATAAGCTATCTGCTACTGGCGGACTGTTCAGTTCAGCAGTAGTAGATCACACGGTCAAGCGGTTAGGCAATCTTGCGGTTAGGCGGCTTGCTGATCGGCGATTAGAGCTTGCATTGGAATAACAGGCATTCCACGCGGCTTTGTTGTGGTCTGGCAACTAGGCGGGTTGGGCAGACTCCGTATTATAGCAGTAGAGCCAGAGGTTAACTCTTTGAGTCCGCGCGATTAGGTTTTATCTTATAATTATTTCTGCTTTCCCTCTGGGTACATTGGTGAATCATGTCTCGCCATGTATGCCTCGCTTTGTAAATATTGTTTAGTACAAGATTCTTGCTCTTCTGGTTTGCATCTGGTTTATTTGGGCTCGGATAGGTTGAGTGTTTCTATGCCTGGCTTCCCGTCATCTGTTATATCAAATATTTCAACAGAAGACGATTATGAAGAGATCTAGAAAGGGCTTGAACACTGAAAGTATCTAGTTGTCTACCTAAATCACCTAGAGGGGGGTGAATAGGCGAGTTCTACGTCTTTTGATGAATAAAAAAAATTGAGAGAGTAACACAGAGAAATCAATCATACACCAGACAACACAAGGAGTTATAGTGGTTCCCCAACCTTAGGTACGCCCACTCTCTACCTCACCAATCTAGCAACACGCTAGCCTTGGCTACTTCACTATATCTCGGATTGAAAACAATCCTATAACTCGGAGCAACGCTCCTACCACTCGGAGTAAACACTCCTACAACTCGATCCCCGAGACGGGATCTACACTCGGAAAAAAAAATCTTCCAACAAGCTCAGAGACAAAGCTCCTACCAGAATTAAAATAAAGTTTTGCAACAATAATACTTTATAAATCCAGATCTGAAATCTTCAAACTTCTTCCCACATGAGAATTGAAAATCTTGAGGAAGATGTTGAGGAAGATATCTTAAGAGAACACGATCTGAGATTTTTTGGATTTGACACGATCAAGTGAATGAATAGAGAAACTTGAATCTTGTGATCTGTCGAATCTTCCTTCTATTGAATCACTGGATCGAGGAAGAAGCTTTAGACAAGAACGAAGATGGCGTGTGTGACTTTTTCCCGATCTAGAACTTGCGGCGATTCAGATTACTGTTAAGATTAGGTTTTGAGAATACATGGACAAGACTTTATATAAAACTTCTTCTAACGGTCTGAAATCATTTAAGGAACGATGATCAATCATGTTAAACATAGATTAACATTTGAAATCCCGTTCGACGAATTAAATCCCGTTCAACGAACTGAAGTTTGAAGTTTTAGCAACTGTATTCTTTGAAAGGAATAAAATTCTTCGAAAAGAACTTCTCTTTTCGAAAAATGGCATGGCCTTTTTCGAAAAAGGCTTTACGCAGAATTTCTTTGAGCTAAATACAGGTTTTTTGAAAGAAGAGTTGTCTTTTCGAAAACATCTTGTCTTTCTCGAAAAATGAATTTAATTATTCGAAAATAGAATTCCTTTTTTGAAAGATGAAATTGGTTTTTCGAAAACATCTTCAGGCATTTCTCGAAAAAGAGATCTTTTAAAGTTTTAGAGAGTTTTTTCGAAAGGTCATAATGTTTTTTGAAAACAGAAATGCTTTCTCAAAAAACTTACTCTTTTCGAAAAACTAACTTCTTTTTCGAAAAATATACTTAGAAAAAAAAATTAAGAAAATTTTCTTTTCTTCTTTCAAACACAAGCAACCCTTCCATTCTCCAAATTCTTTAGTACTTGAAAATGAAGTGTATCCCAATAGAGAGGTTACACGTGAGCCAACACCACAGATCACATAATGAGGGATTACATTGCATGGTCCTGTGTTTAGTGACTCACTGTAAACTGACATTGGTCTACACTTAGCAATAAAGACATGCAAGCACTCAACTAGAAAATAACATCAAATACATAGTTAATTCATCTTAGTTTATGGGTGACTTCACACAAATCTAGGTTATTGTGAATACAATACCCAACAATCTCCCCCTGTTTGTAGAAGTCAGAACCCTCTACACTAAGGTGAATTAACTCAAGATAATCAAATAATAAACTAGCAAAGACAATCAAGAAATAATATATCATAAAAATTCAAAATGTCTATATATATATATATTGTTGGAACACCCTATTACTAATTTGGGTAAGGATCACTATGGTTGTCTTAGGAAACCAGGTTGACCTAGTTGTATAGTTGTGAAGGTCAACACTAGAATGAGTCTAGGGCTTAGAACTTAGGTTTGAAGCTGCCCCCAGGACCATTCCAAGATCAAGGTTGAAGAGCTAAGTCTAAGGCAATTTTCGTCGAGCTCAGGTCGACGAAATGTCGAACTCGGTTCGACGCTCTCTGTGCTCAACTTGATAAATCGTCGAACTCCGGTCGACGATCTTCGAGCTCAGATCGACGATCTCTCTTCAGTTATTCTTCAGGTTGCTGAGCTCGGTTCGACGATCTTCGAGCTCAGTTCGACGTTTTTTATCTGCTTGATCTCATTCTATCTCTGAGCTCAGTTCGACGATCGTAGAGCTCAGATCGACGTTTCTTCTGAGAGATCGACGCATTTAAGGATTCAAATGCTGTTATTCTTTGGAATGTTTTTGAATATTATCAGCATTTATGATAAGAAGATCTGTCAGCCGTTTGTCTTTATTCTGGAGCAAGTTTCAAGGTATTATTCAGAGAATGTTTGCTGGACTTTCCTCTAGAAGACAAGACTCTTTATGGAAGACATTTATGACTGCCAACGGCTACTTTGGACAAAGAATTTTTCAGAGAATAACATCTCCCTTTTTCAATAACAAGAACACACAGAATACAGAACACTGATAGAAAAATAACAACAGAAGAACTGTGACAAAAAATTCTTCTTGCTTACTGAAAAGGGTTCACAACTTCATTTCAAGAACTCTAGACACCTCATCCTTCAGCCTTCTTGCTGAAACAATCTTTTGCTGGAGATCAAAATTCTGAAGACCTATCACCCTAGAGCAAAGCTTCTTTTCCTAAACCAGTCTAGATCTCAGGGGGAGCTTTGACAACAAAGATCCACTAGTCTTCTCTCATTTGATTTGAGAACAGAGAAGACAACTTCATTTCCTTTTCCTTTTTATTTTCCTTCTGTAAAAGGGTTTTCAAAACTCCCTTCAAAAGCTTTGAGTCTGGTTCTGAGAACCTTGTCAAAACTCAGTGGTGGCAAGACACCTTATCAAAAAATCCAGTTTTGGTTTTTGAGCACCTTAACAAAAGCTCAGTGGTGTCAGGACACCTGATCAACTCATCCTGAGTGGATTCCTACCAAGGGTGGTAGAAGAGTGGATGTACCTAGGTTTTGGGGAACCACTATATTTCCTTGTGTCTTCTGGATTGTTTGTTTGATTGTTGCTGTGTGCTGTGCTCTTAGTTTCTTGCTTCTTTAATTATTTTGTAGCACTCTACACTATAGTGTAAATTAAATTTTATATGTGTTGATATTTTCAAAACTGTGAAACTTATTTGAATAAACTCTATTCACCCCCCCCCCCCCCCTCTAGAGTTGAGATAGATCTTACCCTCACTTTCAATTGGTATCAGAGCGAGGTTGGTTGCTCATACAGGCTAACACCTGAACCAAGTGATCATTGGTAAAATCTATCTTTTAAGAGGGTTATTTCTTTTTATATATATATTACTCTAAGACATGGCATAGAACAAGGATTATGCAAGCACCAGACCTCCAGTGTGCAATCTATCTAAGTTTGCATTTTGGAAGGCAAGGATTAAATTATACATGAACTCTATTGATGAAGATATTTTCAATTCTGTCTTGACAGTTTGTCCAAGTCCACCAGCAAGCTCAAGCACAAATGCTGTTCCACCTCCCTCAGGAACAGATGCAGACATAAAGAAATGGAAAACTGCAGATGCAAAGGCCATGAACATCTTAGCTCAGACAATGTCTGATGAGATATTTCAGAAAGTAGCTGACTGCAACTCAACCAAAGGAATTTGGGACAAGCTCTCTGAAATTGTCTCAGGGTCTGCTGATGAAAGGAAAGACAGGAGATCTCACCTCATAACCCAATATGAGAATTTCAAGAAAGGAGAGACTGAGTCAGTGGCAGATATGTACAACAAATTGAGTCTGATTGTCAATGAGCTAAGGACCTTGGATAAAGAAATCTCATTGACTGAGCTTAATGACAAGATCCTAATGTGCTTCCCCAGTACTTGGGATTCAAGAATCTGGCCAATCAAAGATGCCAGAAGTCTAAATGAAATCACTACTGAAACTCTCCTAGGCAAGCTCAAATCCTATGAGCTGCTTATCAAGAACAGAGAGGAAGAACAGAAGGCTGCTTCACCAGCCTCAAGGAAAGAGAAGTCAATAGCTTTCAAAGCCATTGAAGATCAGCCTGAAGAAAACTCACAGGCAATGAGGAATTGGTCAGCCTACTGGCCAAAAGATTTTACAAGCTAGCCAGAAAAGACTTCAGAAAAAGGCCATACAAAGGACATGACAAACCAAGGTATGATAAGTCAAATAATAATAACAAAGAAATCATATGTTTTGGTTGCAGGAAATCAGGCCGCATTGTGCCTGATTGTCCAGAGAACAAGAACAAGGACAGAAAGGATAGAAGAGAAAGAAGAAAAGAAAAAGATTTCAAAAAGAACAACTCAGACAAAGCCTCCTCTAGCAGGAACAAAAATACAAGGAAGGGCTTTGTTGCTGAGACATGGAGTGAGACAGAAGAAGATTCTGAAACTTCATCTAGCTCCAGTGATGATGAAGATGATGTTGATGAGAAAGAATTCTGCATGATGGCTATCAATGCCTCACAGCAAAACTCTGATGAAGAATCAGATTCAGACTCAGAAAATCAACTAGAGGAAGATCAGGTAATTAGCTCTTTTGATTTTAATTCTGAGGACTTCAAAAATGAATTTAAGACATTGTGCTTGGATTTACTAAGATCTGAAAAAGAGATAATCTCTCTCAGAAATAAATTATCTGAATACAATGTCCTAAACTCAAATAACCTCAAACTCTCTGAGGAGTTAGAATGTTGTAGGGAGGAGATAGCTTCACTGAAAAGTGAACTGTCAAGAGCTAAAAAGTTTGAAGAATCCCTAAATGGGAGAAGTATCAGACTGATGGACATTACAAGCACAGTGAACTCTAGATTCAACAGTACACTGGGCTTGGGTGCCTCATCCAGCCAACCTATAATATTAACAACTCCAATCAAATTTGTCTCTGACAAAGGAAAGGGAGTAATAGAGGTAGCTAGGAAGAATGCAGATCTGTCAGAGAAAAATTCAGTTCAACAGATTGCGTCGAGCAGAGCTCGACGATCGTCGAACAGAGCTCGACGATCTAACCACAGATCGTCGACCTCAGCTCGACGATATCCAAACTCTGAACTTCAGTATAATCGATCTTCGAACAGAGATCGACGATCTGACCCAAGATCGTCGACCTCAGCTCGACGATCGTCGAACAGAAATTAGGACTGTGAACATTGCTTCAATGGCACATCTAGATTCAATCCTAGAAGTCCCACATCCCAAGGCTTTAACCCCTATACTGAATGGATAGTACCTCCTAGGAGATACCATCCTGAAGGATATAAGAGTCAACCTGGGATGTCTTTTATTTCTGAATTCAAAGGATATCAACCTAGGCCCAAGGTTAACTGGGTCAAAAACAATTAAGCTGCTCATGTGCAGGTGAAGACCTATCCAGTATCTAACCAACAATGGTATCTGGATAGTGGGTGCTCAAAGCACATGACAGGAAACAGGGAGAACCTATCATCCTTCATAACCAAACTTGGACCCAAAGTGATTTTTGGTGATTCAAATTTTGGCCAAACCAAAGGATATGGTGCTGCTCAGATAGGCTCAGTAACTTTTAAAAAGGTGGCATATGTAGAAGGACTGAAGCACAATCTGATAAGTATCAGTCAACTATGTGATGAAGGATACAAGGTGACATTCAATAAATCCCTGTGCAAGATCAAATCAGAGGACAACACAACAGTGTTAACAGGTAAAAGGACAGGTAACATTTACTTAGTAGATTTTCTTTCTTCTAAAGTAGATATCTGTTTATTCAATTCCATATCTAAGCCTAATATTTTATGGCATAAGAGGACTAGGACATCTAAACCTTAGAACTATTGCTAGGCTATCCAAGGACAACCTTGTTAGAGGACTACCTTTTGGCCCCTACAAGAAGGAAGGACTTTGCAAGGCTTGTCAGTTAGGCAAGCAAATTAAAAATAGCTTTAAGTCACTTAATAAGAGTGATTCACCCAGGATTTTGTATTTGTTGCACATGGATCTTTTTGGACCCATATCAGTACAAAGCCTAGGAGGGAAGTCTTATACTTTAGTAGTTGTAGATGACTTCTCAAGATTCACTTGGGTATTCTTTCTGAGGAAGAAGTCTGATAACTTCAAGTGTTTGACAGATTTTCTCAAATGCATTCAGATTGAGTTCAACACTCACATTGCCCTGATCAGAAGTGATCATGGGACAGAGTTTGATTCTCTTCTCATGCAAGAGTTCTGTCAAAGTGAAGGGATCAGGCATACTTTCTCAGCTCCTAGAACTCCTCAACAAAATGGGGTAGCTGAAAGGAAAAATAGAACCCTAATTAAATCTGCTACTACATTGTTGACAGATGCTCACTTACCTCTATCCTTTTGGGCTGAGGCAGTGAACACCTCCAACTATGTATTAAATAGAAGCCTGATACATAAACTAAAGGGCAAGACTCCCTATGAATTGCTCAAAGGGAAGAAACCTAAAGTAAATTATTTTAAAATTTTTGGTTGTATTTGTTATATTCATAATAATGACAAGAAACATCTAGCAAAATTCCAAGCTAAAGCTGATGAAGGAGTGTTTCTGGGATACTCCATGATCAGCAAGGCCTATAGGGTATATAATAAATCATCCTGCAAAATTGAAGAATCTGTTCATATTACCTTTGATGAGACTAACATGTGTTATAAGGAGAAGTCTACTTCTACCAAAGAACCCTTGCAGGTACAATCTATATCAGAAAGTATGGACAGATTACAGGTTAAAGAAGAGGACACAACCTTTCAACCTATTCAGCAAAAGAATGAAAGCAATGATGATGAAGAAGTGCAACATCTTGAAGAAAATCATCCTGAAGAGCCAGTTGTTGTTCCACTAGAAGAGATAACAACACAGGCTGGTGAACAATCAACACCCCCTGTTGATTTAGTAACAACAAGAGATCATCCAATCACCCAAGTAATTGGAGAGATCTCAGCTGGTGTGCAAACCAGAAATCAGGTCAACCAGAATCTGATGCACACTTGCTTCCTATCTCAAGTTGAGCCTCAATCCATTCAAGATGCAGAGCAAGATCCACACTGGATCATTGCAATGCAAGAGGAGTTGCATCAATTTGAAAGGAACAAAGTTTGGGAACTAGTGCCTAAGCCAAAGGGTCATTCCATTGTTGGAACAAAGTGGGTTTTCAGAAACAAGCTGGATGACCAAGGAATTATTGTCAGAAACAAGGCAAGGCTAGTTGCTCAAGGCTACTCTCAACAAGAAGGAATAGACTATGACCAGACCTTTGCACCAGTTGCAAGGTTAGAGGCCATCAGAATATTTCTAGCTTATGCTGCTCACAAAGGCTTCAAGGTCTATCAGATGGATGTGAAGAATGCATTTCTCAATGGGGACATCAAAAAGGAAGTTTATGTTAGACAACCTCCAGGTTTTATCTCTCTAACTCACCCTGATTATGTTTTCAAATTGCATAAAGCATTATATGGTCTCAAGCAAGCTCCTAGAGCATGGTATGAGACCCTAGCATGCTTTCTTCTAGAAAATAATTTTGTTAGGGGGAGAGTAGACCAAACTCTTTTTATTAGAACCCATAAGTCCCATACCCTACTAGTACAAATTTATGTAGATGATATCATATTTGGATCTACTGATTCAAACTTGTGCAGAAAGATTTTCAACCTAATGCATTCCAAATTTGAAATGAGTAGCATGGGTGAGCTCTCCTTCTTCTTAGGATTGCAAGTAAAATAGCATGCTGAGGGCATA
Organism: Platanthera zijinensis; assembly: GCA_039513925.1. Classification (NCBI taxonomy): domain Eukaryota; kingdom Viridiplantae; phylum Streptophyta; class Magnoliopsida; order Asparagales; family Orchidaceae; genus Platanthera; species Platanthera zijinensis. Next base: position 163,521,448 of record CM077083.1, on the reverse strand, counting down.
TTCATTTCCCAGACCAAGTATGCTAAAGAATTGGTTAAGAGATTTGGTATGTTTGAGGCATCTTGTATGAAAACACCCATGCCTACCAATGCTGTATTGGATGCTGATGAACATGGGAAACCAGTTGATCAGACAACATATTGAGCAATGATTGGCTCTTTATTGTACCTTACAGCCAGTAGGCCAGATATTATGTTTGCTACATGCATATGTGCTAGATTCCAAGTTAGCCCTAGAGAGTCACACCTAACTCTAGTTAAAAGGATTCTTAGGTATGTAAAAAGTTGTCCAAATCTAGGACTCTGGTATCCAAAAGACTCGGGATTTGAATTAACTGGATTCTCAGATGCTGATTATGCTGGATGCAGAATAGACAGGAAAAGCACCAGTGGAACATGTCAGTTTCTTGGTGACAGACTTGTCTCCTGGTTTTATAAGAAGCAAACATCTGTGTCAACCTCAACTGCTGAAGCTGAGTATATGGCTGCAGGCAGTTGCTGCTCACAAATATTGTGGATACAAAATCAGCTCTTAGACTATGGTTATAACTTAGAGAAGTCAAAAATTTTCAGTGATAATACTAGTGCTATCTCTATAGCCCAAAATCGAGTCCTCCATAGTAGGACAAAACACATAGAAATTAGGCATCACTTCCTAAGAGATAATGTAGAGAAAAATAAAATTGAACTTCAATATATACCTACTGATTTGCAAAGGGGAGATATTTTCACCAAACCTTTGGATGAAAAGAAACACAGTTTCTTCCTAAATCAGTTAGGCATGTTAGATGGAGGAAGCCTAAATTAAATTACAAGATTTTGAAAAGCTAAAACAGACCAAGACTAGGCTAAAAATCAATTCTTTTTGTGTCTATAGAATAAGTTTTGTCTCTGAACTGCGCTCGACATTTTCCCAGAAATCATCAAACGAAGATCGATGATTTTCCAAAAAGCATCGACCAGAGATCGACATTCCCGAAGTCGTCGATCTAAGTTCAGAGCCTTCGCTAGAACTAGGCTTTCTCTCCTTCTGTTCAGAGGCCGTCGAGCGGAGCTCGACGCTTTTCAACATCGTCGAACGGAGGTCGACGATATTGACGTCTCTTCAGATTCCTTCTGCAGCCCAAATCGTCGAGCTGAGTTCGACGCTTCTTCGAACTGAGCTCCACGATTTTCCGTTTCGCCGTCGAACCCTAATATAAAATCATTTCTTCAGCCGTCGTTCTCCTTTTGCGCTTTCATACTCTGCAACTTTCTTCGTTTTCCCTCTAAATCCTCTACACTTGGTCGCGTTTGGTTTTCTGTTGCAGGTGCAAATGGCGGAATCCAGTGCTGCTATCTCTAAGATGAAATTTGATACAGGATTCGATATAGACATGAACTCGTTTGATGGAAGCGACCAGCGCTTCAAGGACATTCTGAATCTGTTCATAGAATAACAGTTGACTCAAATAATGACTACACGGATGAAAATTGCTTCAGAAGAAATCAAAGAGTGGTGTTTACAGCGACAGACGAGACTGAGAACTCTGTCGTCGGCATCATTAAAGGGACTCAGGTACATCTTTCACCGGCTCTCTTAACAGATGTCTTTCAACTTAGTACTGGAGAAGATTCTATTGAATTATCTGGAGAAGATTATGATTCAATGCTTAATCGAATGGGTCACAATGCTGTCAACCCTAACAAACTTTTAAAGAAAAATCTGTCTCTGGAATATCAATTCCTGGCTGATGTAGTTTGGAAAGTACTGTTGGCCAAGCACTCAGCTCATGACACCATCTCTAGATATCAACTTTGCTTGATGGGAGCTTTAGTCGATAAGAAACACCTTGATTGGGGATCCATCTTCTTCAACTTAATTAAGAAGAAGATCAATAAGACTGCTGTGAGTTTTGGGAGAATCTTAGGGGTCTACCTGCACTACAGATGCCCTGAACTGTTAACCTCCTCTGGGATGTTCATCAATGCATCCAAGAGGCTCTCCTGTGCCCTATTCGGCAAATGGGACAGGCAAATCATCAACCCTATAAGAGCTACTGCACCACTTCCTTCAGGCACAAGGACTGCTTCAGTCACTCCACCAATAGAAGTGTTGCCTGCCTCTCTTCCTCCTCCAGCTGTATCTACCCCAGCCTTTTCCTCCTCACCACCAGTCACAACCATAACCACATCATCCCCAATTACCATTTCCTCACCATTGTCATCCCCTCCAGTATCCACCTCAGAGGAATTCCATCCTCTCTTCTCCTATTCAACCTTCACCCTACTATCCTTTTCCCTTGCAGATGATTCCTTCATGGATGATTCTCCCTCCACTCCTCCTGAGCCACCCTCTACCTCCTCTTTTCAACAAATGCTTCATGACATTCTCTCCCAACCATCCTTCACACCCTCTCTTTCTTCACCTATCTCCACCTCAACCTTTTCTATCTCCACAATTCCATCCTCAGAGCCATCCATTCCTACTCCACCTACCTCCACACCTTCAACTCCAGCCAACATCCCTCCATCTACCTTTACTCCTACCTCTGCTCAAGCCCCACTTGAGCATGTAGATCTTCCAAGATTGGCAGACATACTTTATGAGTTGTTAGCTCCCAGGCTGATATCTCTGTTGGAGACTTCCCTGGCTCCACTTCTGCAACAAGTTCAGGAGCTGTCTACCAAGCTTTCTTCCTTTTCCTCCTCCCAGGCAATCCCTTCTACTGGGTGCCTTGGTTCAGCTCTCCTTGAACCAAGGCAGGGGGAGATGCTTTATGAAGAAGTGGATGTGCCAGTGGATGCTCCTGTTTTTGCTCCAGCTCCAGCTCCTGCTCACTCAGAAAGCAGTGGATGTGCTTTTGCACTAAATCTTCAGAGCCTGCTATCTTAATTTGATACAGTCTATTTCAGGTTTCTGCCAGTACCTCTCACTGAAGATCTGTCTAAGGCCATTGTGCCTGTATCTGTTTGTGATCCCAGCCACATTGAATCCTATATCAATTCCTGGAAGGCTGTGGATATTCCTGATGCTGCTACTAAGGCCATTGTGCCTCCTGTTGTTGAAACTGCTGCTGCTGCTGCTGCTGAAGATATTGAGATGATCTCAGTAACTGTTGCTGATGAAACTGCTAATGAAGAACTTGCTTCCTACCTAGAAGATCCCACACTTGCTGCTATGCCTGCTCCTGCTCAAGTGTCTGCTGCTGCTGTTGCCCCTGTTCTAACCTCTGATCAGTTAAAGCTACAAGAAAAGTACTTGAAAAGCATTGATGATCTGTATGACAGAACACAAAGCTCAGATAGTGACCAATTCCAGACTGAATCAGATGACTCTACCCATACCATTGCCAAGAAGAGGAAAGCTAGAAGCAAAGCCATGATGTCAGTTCCTCCAGCTACAGCAAAAGACTCCAATGATATTCCCTACTACATTCTGCATGATTGCCCCATTTCTGAGCCATGGATGCAATACTCCAAGAATCAACAGAAAGCTATGAAGAAGAGAAGGAAGCTTGATAAATATGAAAAAGGATCTTCACAATATCAGCCTCCTCCTCCAGATTCTGGATCAGGCTCAGCCCCTCAAGCTCCAGCTTCAAGGCAAAGCTCCTCCCAATCTTATCCAAGATACTATCAAAGGGGACAACATCAAAGAGGATATCAATCCAGAAGGGGTCATTATAGAGGAAATCAGAGAGGACAAAGATCTTATCAAAGGGAAGGACAAGGCCACACTGACTCTTCTTCAGGTCCTTTCCCTTACAGGCTGAAAGACACAGTTGTTTCCAGGACTCCTCCTGCTTCTGAATCTCTCAACAGGTATGAACCTCCTGTTCCTTTTGAGGATCCTGAGAACAATCCTCTATCCTGGACAACAAGAATAAAAGAGCTAGCTGCTCTTGATCAATTAAAGAAAGCCAGAGAGGAAGGCATGGACATCTCCAATATAACAACTTTATCAGATCAAAGGAAGAAAGAATTGGAAAGATATGCTTCAAGAAAGTTTTTCAACCCAGAAGACTACATGAAGCTGCACCCAGAGGCTGTAGTTCCAAGGCCAAGATCTCAAACTTCTCTAGGTGCAGAGGATGACAGAAGATCAAAGAAAGAAACCCTGAATCCTAACAGAGAAATTTTGTTTAGAAAGGGAACTGAGAAGAAGTAAAATTGTGTAAGCTAAACTTTCATCCACCTCTGGATAATTGCTGCTATTTTATCTGTGATCTGCTTGCTGCTATATCTTTGCTAGGTTAGCTCTTGTTTTGAATGTATGCTTATTCTTTTCTTGATCTTATTTGTAAATAGTAATCCTAACCCAAATAGGGGGAGATTGTTGGAACACCCTATTACTAATTTGGGTAAGGATCACTATGGTTGTCTTAGGAAACCAGGTTGACCTAGTTGTATAGTTGTGAAGGTCAACACTAGAATGAGTCTAGGGCTTAGAACTTAGGTTTGAAGCTGCCCCCAGGACCATTCCAAGATCAAGGTTGAAGAGCTAAGTCTAAGGCAATTTTCGTCGAGCTCAGGTCGACGAAACGTCGATCTCGGTTCGATGCTCTCTGAGCTCAACTTGATAAATCGTCGAACTCCGGGCGACGATCTTCGAGCTCAGATCGACGATCTCTCTTCAGTTATTCTTCAGGTCGCTGAGCTCGGTTCGACGATCTTCGAGCTCAGTTCGACGTTTTCTGTCTTCTTGATCTCATTCTATCTCTGAGCTCAGTTCGACGATCGCAGAGCTCAGATCGACGTTTCTTCTGAGAGATCGACGCATTTAAGGATTCAAATGCTGTTATTCTTTGGAATGTTTTTGAATATTATCAGCATTTATGATAAGAAGATCTGCCAGCCGTTTGTCTTTATTCTGGAGCAAGTTTCAAGGTATTATTCAGAGAATGTTTGCTGGACTTTCCTCTAGAAGACAAGACTCTTTATGGAAGACATTTATGACTGCCAACGGCTACTTTGGACAAAGAATTTTTCAGAGAATAACATCTCCCTTTTTCAATAACAAGAACACACAGAATACAGAACACTGATAGAAAAATAACAACAGAAGAACTGTGACAAAAATTTCTTCTTGCTTACTGAAAAGGGTTCACAACTTCATTTCAAGAACTCCAGACACCTCATCCTTCAGCCTTCTTGCTGAAACAATCTTTTGCTGGAGATCAAAATTCTGAAGACCTATCACCCTAGAGCAAAGCTTCTTTTCCTGAACCAGTCTAGATCTCAGGGGGAGCTTTGACAACAAAGATCCACTAGTCTTCTCTCATTTGATTTGAGAACAGAGAAGACAACTTCATTTCCTTTTCCTTTTTATTTTCCTTCTGTAAAAGGGTTTTCAAAACTCCCTTCAAAAGCTTTGAGTCTGGTTCTGAGAACCTTGTCAAAACTTAGTGGTGGCAAGACACCTTATCAAAAAATCCAGTTTTGGTTTTTGAGCACCTTAACAAAAGCTCAGTGGTGTCAGGACACCTGATCAACTCATCTTGAGTGGATTCCTACCAAGGGTGGTAGAAGAGTGGATGTACCCAGGTTTTGGGGAACCACTATATTTCCTTGTGTCTTCTGGATTGTTTGTTTGATTGTTGCTGTGTGTTGTGCTCTTAGTTTCTTGCTTCTTTAATTATTTTGTAGCACTCTACACTATAGTGTAAATTAAATTTTATATGTGTTGATATTTTCAAAACTGTGAAACTTATTTGAATAAACTCTATTCACCCCCCCCCCTCTAGAGTTGAGATAGATCTTACCCTCACTTTCATATATAATTGTCCATAGAAAGGTCTGGGTCCAAAAGATTTCACAACACTGAAAAACATTTATCACTTATATTATTCCTTGTGTTGTTATTCCCTCTTCTCTTGTTGCCTTTTGAGGTAGTTGTAGGTGTGGAACACCCTATTACTGATTTGGGTAAGGATCACTATGTCCTTAGGAATGTGTCTTGACCTCATTGTATAGTTTTAAAGGTCAACTAGAATAGGTCTAAGGCTTAGAAATCAGGTTTGAAAGCTGCCCCCAAGACCTTCTAGTTCAGAATACAAGTACATAAGTTTAAGACAATTATCGTCGAGCTCAGATCGACGAGGCGTTGAACTCAGTTCGACTATCTCTGAGCTCAGTTCAACGAGTCGTCGAACTCGGTTCGACGATCTCCGAGCTCAGATCAACATTTCTGTCTCTAGCCAAAATCCAAATCTCTGAGCTCAGGTCGACGATAGTTGAGCTCGGATCGACGATCTCTGTTTCAAGTCAAGTTCCAGTCTCTGAGCTCAGGTCGACGATAGTTGAGCTCAGATCGACGACTTTTCTGGAGAGATTGACGATTCCAGGAATTCAAATTCAGTCAGTTATGGAATTCAATCTGATTTATATCCAACATTTATTTCAAATGATTTTGTAGCCGTTTCAATTAATCTGGAGAAGGTTTCAAGGAAGACTAAATGGAATGTCTCTTAGGACTTTCCTCCGGAGACAAATATCATTTAAGGAAGTCATTTATGACTAGCTAATGGCTATCTAGAAGACTGAATTTCAATATATCATCTCAGAATAATTGAGACAGAGAGAGATTGATTATTATTCTAAGGAATAGATTTTGAGACACAAGTCCTACAGGATTACAAGTTAGAATTCTTACAGAACACAAGGAATACAACAGTGAAGGAGATCACCACATAGAAAAGAATTCCTCTATTCTTTCAAGATCTCTTTTGATTCAAGTGTTCAAGTATTCATCAATCAAGTACTCCAGACACATCACATTTCAGCCTTTGTTGAAATTATTCTTTGTTGGAGACCTCAAACATACTGAAGGCCTATCACCCTGTGTAAAGCTTCTCTTCCTGAACAACTACAAATCTCAAGGGGAGCTTTGGCAACATCAATCCACTAGTCTTCTCTTTGACTGTTGAACAGAGAAGAACAACTTCACCTCTTTTTATTTTTCTTTGGTGTAAAAGGGTTACTCAAAACTCCTTTCAAAAGTTTTGTGGTTGGTTTCTGAGACCTTTTCAAAACTCAGTGGTGGCAAGACACCTGATCAAAAAATCTGATTTGGTTTTTGAGCACCTTATCAAAAGCTCATTGGTGCTCAGGACACCTGATCAACTATTCCTGCAGTGGATTCCTACCTAGGGTGGTAGAAGAGTGGATGTACCTAGGTTGATTGGGAAACCACTATAGATCCTTGTGTCTTCTGGTTACTGTGTTTGATTTGCTGTGTGCTGCGATTTGTTTCTTGCTTACTTAGTTTTTATTTACTGCAAGCACAATACATATATATATAAATCAAGTCTTCCACTGCCAATTAATTTTTAAATTGGAAAATTATTTTAATATACTCTATTCACCCCCCCCCCCTAGAGTTAAGTTAGATCTTACCCTCACTTTCAATTAGTATCAGAGGCAGGTTGGTTATTCAACAACTAAATCCTCATCAGATTGGTTGTTTTACAGGCTAACACTTGAACCAAAAGATATCTGATAAGATCAATCTTTAATAGAGGGTTAGTACTTTTATTATTTTTATTTTCATATAAAATCATGGCACAGAACAAAGATTATGCTAGCACCAGACCTCCAGTGTGGAATATTTCTAAGTTTGCACTTTGGAAGGCAAGGATTAAATTATACATGAATTCTATTGATGAGGACATCTTTAATTCTGTTTTGACAGTGTGTCCAAGACCTCCCGCAACTATAAGTACAAGTGTTGTTCCACCCCCCTCAGGAACAGATGCAGAAATCAAAAAGTGGAAAGTTGTTGATGCCAAGGCAATGAACATATTGGCTCAGACTATGTCTGATGACATATTTCAAAAAGTGGCTGAATGCAACTCAGCAAAAGAAATTTGGGACAAGCTATCTGAGCTTGTGTCAGGATTAGCTGATGAAAGAAAGGATAGAAGATCCCATCTCATAACCCAGTATGAGAATTTCAAGAAGGGAGAAACTGAGTCAGTTGCTGACATATATAACAGACTCAGTCTAATTTTCAGTGAACTGAAGACCTTGGACAAGGAGATCTCATTGACTGAACTTAATGATAAGATCCTAATGTGCTTCCCCAGCACTTGGGATTAAAGGATCTGGCCAATCAAGGATGCCAGAAGCCTAAATGAGATCACCACTGAAGCTCTATTGCGCAAGCTCAAGTCTTATGAGCTGCTCATCAAAAATATAGAGGAAGAGCAAAAGACTGCTTCTCCAGCAACAAGGAAGGAGAAGACAATTGCTTTCAAAGCTACAGAAGAACTGTCTGAAGACAAGGTCACAGACAATGAAGAGTTAATGAGTCTACTAGCCAAAAGATTCTACAAGATGGTTAGAAAAGATTTCAGGAAAAGGTCAGCCAGAGGCCATGAAAAGCCTAGGTATGACAAGTCCAGTAACAAAGAAATTATTTGTTTTGGATGCAGAAAACCAAGCCACATTGTGCCTGACTGTCCAGAAAACAAGAATAAGGACAGGAAAGAAAAGAAAGATAGAAGAAGAGACAAGGATTTCAGAAGAAACAATAATGACAAATCCTCCTCCAACAAGAACAAACACACCAGGAAGGGATTTGTAGCTGAAACTTGGAGTGAAACTGAAGAAGAATCAGAGGCATCATCAAGCTCAAGTGATGATGAAGATGATGCTCAAGAGAAGGAGTTATGCATGATGGCTATCAATGCCTCTCAACATAATTCTGATGCAGAACAAGAGTCAGAATCTGAATCTGAACATGAAGCTGAGGAAGATCAGGTAATAGATTCTTTTGATTTCAATTCAGAGGACTTTAGATCTGAATTTAAGGAACTTTGTTTAGACCTACTAAAGTCTGAGAAATAGATAATCTCTCTCAGAAATCAATTATCTGAACATAACACTTTAAAATCAGATAACCTCAAACTCTCTGAGGAGTTGGAATGTTGTAGGGAGGAGATAGCTTCACTGGAAAGTGAACTATCCCAGGCAAAGAGGTTTGAAGAATCCTTGAATGGGAGAAGCATCAGACTGATGGACATCACAAGCATAGTGAACTCAAGACTTAACAGTACACTGGGCTTGGATGCTTTATCCAGCCAACCTATAGTGTTAACAACCCCAATTAAGTTTATCTCGGATAAAGGAAAGGGAGTTGTAGAGGTAGCTTGGAAGAATCCTGATTTACCCAAGAAAAACAAAGTTCAACAGAAAACGTCGAACAGAGCTCGACGATCGTCGAACAGAGCTCAACGATCTTAAGCTGAATCATAAAACTCAGGTCGACAATCTCTGAACTCTGAACTCTAGCAAAGTCGATCTTCGAACAGAGCTCGACGATCTGACCCAAGATCGTCAAACTCAGCTCAGAGATCGTCGAATAGAGATCAGAGCTTTGAACAAATTTTTAAGGGTAAATCAAAATTCAATCCTAGTGGTCCAACATCCCAAAGCTTTAACCCTTATACTGAATGGATAATACCTCCTAGGAGATATCATCTTGAAGGTTATAAGAGTCAGCCAGGGATGTCTTTTATTTCAGAATTTAAAGGTTATCAACCTAGGCTCAAGGTAAACTGGGTCAAAAATAAATAAATTGTTTTATGTGCAGGTGAAAACCTATCCAATAATAAACCAGCAATGGTATCTGGATAGTGGGTGCTCAAAGCACATGACAGGAAGCAAGGAGAATCTTACATCTTTCAAAGCCAAGCTTGGACCCAAAGTCATATTTGGGGATTCAAACTTTGGAATGACCAAGGGATATGGTGTAGTCCAAATAGGGTCAGTCACATTCAAGAAGGTGGCTTATGTGGAAGGACTGAAGCACAATCTAATCAGCATCAATCAACTATGTGATGAAGGCTACCAGGTGATATTCAACAATCCTCATGCAAAATCAAATCAGAGGACAACACAACTGTGTTGACATGTAAAAGGAAAAGTAACATTTATCTTGTAGATTTTGATTCAACTAAGGTAGATATTTGCTTGTTCAACTCTGTTAGTAAACCAAATGAACTTTGGCATAAGAGATTAGGACATATAAACCTTAGAACCATTGCTAGGCTATCCAAGGACAACCTTTTTAGAGGACTACCTTCTGGCCCCTACAAGAAGGAAGGACTTTGCAGGGCTTGTCAATTAGGCAAGCAAACTAAAAATAGCTTTAAGTCACTTAATAAGAGTGATCACCTAGGATTTTGTATCTGCTACACATGGATCTTTTTGGACTCATTACAGTACAAAGCCTAGGAGGGAAATCTTACACTTTAGTAGTTGTAGATGACTTCTCTAGATTCACGCGGGTGTTCTTTCTAAGGAAGAAGTCTGATAACTTTAAGTGTTTGACAGAGTTTCTCAAATGCATACAGATTGAGTTCAATACTCACATTGCCCTGATTAGAAGTGATCATGGGACAGAGTTTGATTCTCTTCTTATGCAAGAGATCTGTCAGAGTGAGGGGATCAGGCACACTTTCTCAGCTCCTAGAACTCCTCAACAAAATGGGGTAGCTGAAAGGAAAAAATAGAACCCTTACGGTCCGTTCGGCCCCCTGGAATTGGAATTGGGAATTGGAATTGGGGCAACAGAATTCCAATTCCAGTGTTCGGATGTTAGGAATTCCCTCGGAATTGGAATTGGTCCAATTCCATGGAATTCAATTTTGTACTATGACCAATTCTTAGGGGTAAAGACAGATATTTCATGGAATTCAGTTTTTTACTATGCTCGTCAATGTCCGATCTCATCGTCATCGCCCGATCTCGCCGCCGCCGTCCGTTCTCGTCGTCGCCGTCCGATCTCGCCGTCGCCGTCCGATCTCGCCGCCGCCGCCCGATCTCGCCGCCGCCGCCCGATCTCGCCGCCGCCGCCCGATCTCGCCGTCGCCGCCCGATCTCGTCTCCGCCTCCCGATCTCGCCGCCGTCGCCCGATCTCGCCTCTGCCGCCCGATCTCGTCGTCACCGTCCGATCTCACCGCCCCCTCCCTATCTCTCCACCGCTCACTCCCGATACCGCCACCACCGCCCGATCTCGCCGCTGACGACCGATCTCACCGCCTTCGCCCAATCTCGCCACCGATGATCGATCTCACTGCCGTCGCGGCCCGATCTCGCCGTCATCGCCGCCCGATCTCGCCGCCGCCGCCGCCCGATCTCGCCGTCGTCGCCGCCCGATCTCGCCGCAGCCACCGCCCGATCTCGCCACCACCGCCCGATCTCGCTATAGCCGCTCGATCTCACCTCCGCCACTGCCCGATCTCGTCGTCATCGCCTGATCACGACCTCGATCTCGTCGTCGTCGCCCGATCTCGCCATCGTCGACCGATCTCGTCGTCGTCACCCGATCTCGTCATCACCGCCCGATCTCGCCGTCGTTGCCCGATCATAATTAATTGTTTGTACACTACTTGAAGTTGATTTTTCTGGTGTTGTGTTCTTTTTTTGCCAATTTCTATATTTTCTTAGAGATTGTAAAAGGAATAATTCCTTCCATCACTTGGTTTTGTTGCAATAACTTCGTCCTGAGTGACACAAGACTCCAACTTCAAATTGTCATGTCGCTCAGTCCTGCAGGCATGAGAAAAAAATAAATTCTAAATCAATTCCAATTCCAATTCTAGAAATCCATCCTGCAGCCGAACAACTGCATTGGAATTCAGACCAATTCCAATTCTCACAGGAATTGGAATTAGATGAATTCCAATTCTGCAATTCCAATTCCAGGGGGCCGAACGGGCCGTTATTGAATCTGCTACTACATTGTTGACAGATGCTCACCTTCCTCTATCCTTTTGGGCAGAGGCAGTAAGCACCTCAAACTATGTGCTGAACAGAAGTTTGATACATAAGCTGAAGGGCAAGACTCCCTATTAATTACCCAAAGGGAAGAAACCTAAAGTAGATTATTTTAAAAATTTTGGTTGCATTTGTTATATACATAATAATGACAAGAAGTACATAGCAAAATTTCAAGCCAAAGCTGATGAAGGAGTGTTTCTGGGATACTCCATGATCAGTAAAGCTTATAGGGTGTATAACAAAACCTCTCTTAAAATTGAAGAATCTGTACATGTATCTTTTGATGAAACTAACATGTCTCATAAGGAGAAGAATACTTCTACCATAGAACCTTTGCAGGTACATTCTCTTTCAGAAAATCTGGACAGGTTACACATTATAGAAAAGGATACAACACATTCACCTATCCAACAAAGAGGTGAAAGTAGTGAAGATGAAGAGGGCACTCAACATCTTGGTGAGAACCACATTAAAGAGCCAGTTGTTGTTCCATAAGAGGAAACAACAACACAGGTTGGTGAACAATCAACACCCCCTATTGATTTAGTAACATCAAGAGATCATCCAATCTCCCGAGTGATTGGATAAATCTCAGCTGGTGTTCAAACCAGAAATCAGGTCAACAAAAATCTGATGCACACCTGCTTTTTGTCTCAAATTGAGCCTCAATCCATACAAGATGCAGAACAAGATCCACACTGGATCATTGCAATGCAAGAGGAATTACATCAATTTGAAAGGAACAAAGTTTGGGAGCTAGTGCCAATGCCAAAGGATCACTCCATTGTTGGAACAAAATGGGTGTTCAGAAACAAGTTGGATGATCAAGGAATCATTGTAAGGAACAAGGCAAGGCTAGTTGCATAAGGATACTCACAAGAAGAAGGAATAGATTATGACCAGACCTTTGCACCAATTGCAAGGTTGGAGGCTATAAGAATATTTCTAGCTTATGCAGCACACAAGGGATTATAGGTCTATCAAATGGATGTGAAGAGTGCATTTCTCAATGGAGATATCAAGGAAAAAGTCTATGTTATACAACCCCCAGGTTTTATCTCTCCAACTCATCCTGATTATGTTTTAAAATTGCATAAAGCATTATATGGTCTCAAGCAAGCTCCTAGAGCATGGTATGAGACATTAGCATGCTTTCTCTTGGAAAATGATTTTACAAGGGGTACAGTAGACCAAACTCTTTTTATTAGAACCCATAAGTCCAATGCCCTACTAGTGCAAATTTATGTAGATGACATTATCTTTGGATCTACTGATTCAAATTTGTGCAAAAGGTTTTCCAACCTAATGCATTATAAATTTGAAATGAGTAGCATGGGTGAGCTTTCCTTCTTTCTAGGATTGCAAGTATAACAGCATGTTGATGGCATATTCATTTCTCAAACCAAGTATGCAAAAGAGTTGGTTAAGAAATTTGGTATGTCTGAAGCATCATGTATGAAAACACCTATTGTTGAAACCGGAAAACCGGTCTCTTGTGGAGTTCGACCCTTGGGGAAGGGGTGGCCGCACACCTACTACACTCAAGTGAACAATCTAGGCTCAAGGCTAGGAATACTAGGGACAGACCCAAGGCCTCAGCGTGGAGGTCCCACCGCATACCCGGAAGACTATCAAACTCTTCCCCTCCCACACCAGGGGCTGAGCTAAGACACCTTCGGCGGGCTCTCTTGGCCGGCCGGAACATCTAAGGAGGATCTCAAAATCCACTCCTGAACTAGAGGCATCCCCCTGGGTCTATATAAACTGTTCCCCGCCCGCCTTTTTAATGGCGTAAAACCGCCCAGCAGCCCTACTCCACGCAGCCCCAATTGGGCCGCTAACAACGTAACTGCGTTGTCCTAGAAGGCTGTCAATAGGCCATTAGGGGCTTCCCGGCAACTATACCTCGGGGCTCCCACGGGGCGAGCGGTTCGCGAACATACCGCTCGCCTAAGATGAAAAAGATAAAAAACACTCACATGGCATCACAGGCATATAAATAATTACAGGAATATAAATTCCATACTCAGCACGCAGGCCGGCAACATAAACAAAACTAAGCCTTCAAGGGCCGACACGAGCTTGAGCTTAAGCCCGCTATTCCCCGCTTGGTACTACAGCATCTGTACGCCAACGTCCCGACGAGCAGCGGCCAACCAGACATCGGTCGGCTAACATAAGCGGGCCAAACATAATGCGCGCACCCCCTTTTATTGGGGCTACGGTGCGCATTCCCTGCGAATGAATAAAATACAACTTCCACGGAGTCTTCTCCGGGAACCCCAGAACATCACCCACCCGGCTCATGCGTCCGGACGGGCTTCACACAGAACATCACCAATTCGGCTCATACGTCCGAATGGGCTTCACACAGTATGCCTAAACCCGTACTCACACTTCCGGGCACTAATGCAAATAATTACGGGGACGCACACGTCGACCCGTCGGAGAGCATCCTTCCCCCACTCGTTGGTGGAGAGGTGCTTCCATGCAAATATGAAAAATAAGGGCTTCACCTGCCCAAGTAGAAAATTCGTTACCCTTGACGCGTGCTTGGCGGCGGGGCTGGGAGAGGAGCTCCGGGCTGTTCTTGCTGAAGGCGGCGGCCGATCTCCTCTCCAGGTGGCCGGACCCTGCTCCAAGCCGTGCCCTAGCTTCAGGCCGAGCCTCGCTCCAGGCCAAGCCTTGCATGAGCCTCGATGCGCAGCGACTGTGGCGATTGCACACGCACGGGCTGCGCTCCTCCTTGCAGCGGCCTAGACAGAAGGTGGGAGAGGCGGCTCGGGCTCCTCCTTGCAGTGGCAATGGCGGCCTGTATAGAGATATAGAGGGCGGAGAGGAGCAGCCGGCTTCTTCTTTGCCGGCGACGGCGGCCTGGACAAGAGGTGGAGGAGGCGGCCGTGCCCCTCCTTGCGGCAACCTGAGCAGGAGAGAGGGAGAGGGGAGGAGCGGGCTGCTCCTTTTGCGGCGGCCTGAATGTGAGGAGGGAGGAGAAGGTTCGGGCTTGGCCTTTGCCGGCGACGGGAGAGGGGAGGCCGGGGCTCGGGCTTGGCCTTTGCTTGCTGCGGCGCCGAGAGGGAGGAGGAAGTGAGATCGGGAGGAAGGGGAGGAAGGGGATGAGGCAGCGGGTTGCTGGTCGAGCCCTAGGTCGGCGAGAGAGAGGAGAGGCAGGGGGCGGCGGCTGCTTGCCCTAGATCGGGCTGAGCGGGGAGAAGCAGGGGGGCGGCTGCTTGCCCTAGATCGGGCTGAGCGGGGGGGGGGGGGGGGAGCTGCTGCCCTCCTCCTTTTTTCTTTATCCCCTATATACATATATATATATTTATTTATAATAATATCATATATACATATATATAAATATATATATATTAAATGATATCTCACATATATATTAAAAGGCCTACGAAACCTCCGCACGCACGCGCGAGCACCCGCACATCCTCGAACAGGGACGCCAACTCGTCACCCAAGCATGCCCCGGGGCTGACATTTGGGGAGGGTCCCGCTCGCCCGGCTACGGGGTTGTACACAATCCCCGCTCTTTTCGAGGTTGGTACAAGCTCGGAAAGAATCATCCAACCCGACGTATCCGGCGAGTGGGAGCCGACCCAAAGAAAAAATTTGTGAGAATTCTCCATTTGGGTATGAATGGAGCTGCACCCCAGTGCTTACTTTTCACTTAGTCCCGCTAGAGGCTCTAGCACGAATATCACTAGCCCGTGTTTTTCCTCCTAGGCTCATCATCAGCGATACACGCAATACTTAATACACTGCAACATAACAAGAAACCAACTCTTTTCAAGCTCTTTCCCTTTCCCCCCAGGTGTGTCTGCAGCCCTGCCAGCTAGTGAAAGCCTGACAGCGAGTCTACCCGGGGCCGAGCAGCACTCGGGGTCCCTTAACCCCCAGGCGAGCCTACGGACCTGCCAGCTAGTAGGAGCCAGGCAGCGGGTCTACCCGGGGCCGAGCATCACTCGGGGTCCTGCAAAATACCCAAACTCTTCCCAAACATCAAACTATCTCCCTTTCCCCCCAGGTGTGCCTACAGCCCTGCCAGCTAGTGAAAGCCTAACAGCGAGTCTACCCGGGGCCGAGCAGCACTCGGGGTCCCTTACCCCCCAGGCGAGCCTACGGACCTGCCAGCTAGTAGGAGCCAGGCAGCGGGTCTACCCGGGGCCGAGCATCACTCGGGGTCCTGCAAAATACCCAAATTCTCCCCCAAATTTAAAAATATCTCTATCCCCCGAGTGACATCCAGCCTTATCAGCTAGGTGAGAGCCTGGCAGCGGGATCTGCTCGGGGTCCGTTAAACGAATACTTCGATCGTCCGCATAGATTGCGGCGGGAGCATTGTCACTCTAAATTTCATAACGATGTCCACAGAGAATCGTCCGAGCTCTCGGGTGATACTGCCGGTTCAGCCAGCTAGGTGAAAGCCTGGGAACGGGTGTTGAACATCCTCCGGGCTCAGCCCCAGGGTCATAACGACGTCCATCGAGACCCCTGCCCTGCCAGCTTGGTGGGAGCCTGACAGCGGGAGAATCGAGACCTAACCCCAGAGCGAGAAGACTTGGAACATTTTTGCCAAGTATAACTGGAGGGTAGGCTCCCTCACTTCGAACTCCACGTTAATTTGGGAGGCCACCACTAAGGAGTCAGTAAGAACCTCCACATCATGTACCCCAATTTCTCTGGCCAGGCACAGTCTCGCTATAACCGCCTCATACTCAGCCCGATTTTTGGTGATAGGGAAATGCACTACTATTCAAGGACTTGACTTTGCTCGAGGTGGAGACATCCTGCTTACTTAAGAGGTGTTGGAGAGTTAATTGAACCGATGCTTTTACAAATGGAGAACACATTCTTTTCATAAGAGAGACGATCTGGAAGTCGTCAAATCGGGAAGCTGGCGTCCGAGCCTGTTCCTAATAATTCCTCCAATCGGAAGAGAGATGCAATCGGGGGGACATAGGCCGACGTGCAAGGGGGGAGCTGATCTCGGCCGTCAGTGCAGAGGCTCGGTCTTACAAGAGCGCTTAAAGTCCCGAGACATCGTCCCATCATCCGAACTGGGCTATTTATGAGGAACAGGTTGACGACTCGTATCCTGATCTAATGACAGAGATCGCTTTTCGCCATGCCACTCGATGATGAGAGCTAGTGCATGGGCGACGGGTAATGTTCCTGTGAGGGTCCTCTGGGACGCACTCGAGGCCAACATCTTCCCTTGGGCCAAAACCTGCCCCTTTACATGTTATCCTGCTCTCTCAATAACAAAGGTCTTCATTTGTGACTGCTTTGAGAGATCGGTCCTTTATCAAATTTGGGAGGTTAGCGTCTAGGCTCATTCCTGATAATTCCTCTAGTCGGAGGAGAGGTGCGACCAGGAGGACATAGGCCGACGTGCAAGGGGGGAGCTGATCTCGGCCGTCAGTGCAGAGGCTCGGTCTTACAATAGCGCTTAAAGTCCCGCGGCACCGTCCCATCGTCCGAACTAGGCTATTTAAAAGGAACGGGTTGGACGTTTGGCTTCCGGAGTCGATCGCGAGGCTAACCCTTGAAGCCCCCAGAAGCTCGAGGCGAATTGGCAATAAAGGAAAAACTTGACCGCTACTGGATCACAAGGAAGAGGTAACATACTACCGTTAGGGAGGGAACCTTTTCAGGTCACCTCGGCTCCAAATACCTCTCAGCTGCTCTCTTACTCGAACTTGAAGATAATAACCTCCAGGTTTCTCGTTGATGTAATAGGTGAGGATACACATGTTTCGCAGGTAGAAGCGCTTCAAGCTGGTGCAAATCCTACTCCAAACACTATGGGATTCCAACAACAACTATGGGAGGGGACAACTCCGAGTATGAGGACCTTATAAATAAAATGTCCGCGCATGACCCTGGTCGTCACTTGGTTCCACTTCTAAAGCCATGACATTCACCTGAGATTTTCCGTGCTGGCCACTCTCCACGCTCACCGCACCAAAATGTTGAAACCGGAAAACCGGTCTCTTGTGGAGTTCGACCCTTGGGGAAGGGGTGGCCGCACACCTACTACACTCAAGTGAACAATCTAGGCTCAAGGCTAGGAACACTAGGGACAGACCCAAGGCCTCAGCGTGGAGGTCCCACCGCATACCCGGAAGACTATCAAACTCTTCCCCTCCCACACCAGGGGCTGAGCTAAGACACCTTCGGCAGGCTCTCTTGGCCGGCCGGAACATCTAAGGAGGATCTCAAAATCCACTCCTGAACTAGAGGCGTCCCCCTGGGTCTATATAAACTGTTCCCCGCCCGCCTTTTTAATGGCGTAAAACCGCCCAGCAGCCCTACTCCACGCAGCCCCAATTGGGCCGCTAACAACGTAACTGCGTTGTCCTAGAAGGCTGTCAATAGGCCATTAGGGGCTTCCCGGCAACTATACCTCGGGGCTCCCACGGGGCGAGCGGTTCGCGAACATACCGCTCGCCTAAGATGAAAAAGATAAAAAACACTCACATGGCATCACAGGCATATAAATAATTACAGGAATATAAATTCCATACTCAGCACGCAGGCCGGCAACATAAACAAAACTAAGCCTTCAAGGGCCGACACGAGCTTGAGCTTAAGCCCGCTATTCCCCGCTTGGTACTACAGCATCTGTACGCCAACGTCCCGACGAGCAGCGGCCAACCAGACATCGGTCGGCTAACATAAGCGGGCCAAACATAATGCGCGCACCCCCTTTTATTGGGGCTACGGTGCGCATTCCCTGCGAATGAATAAAATACAACTTCCACGGAGTCTTCTCCGGGAACCCCAGAACATCACCACCCGGCTCATGCGTCCGGACGGGCTTCACACAGAACATCACCAATTCGGCTCATACGTCCGAATGGGCTTCACACAGTATGCCTAAACCCGTACTCACACTTCCGGGCACTAATGCAAATAATTACGGGGACGCACACGTCGACCCGTCGGAGAGCATCCTTCCCCCACTCGTTGGTGGAGAGGTGCTTCCATGCAAATATGAAAAATAAGGGCTTCACCTGCCCAAGTAGAAAATTCGTTACCCTTGACGCGTGCTTGGCGGCGGGGCTGGGAGAGGAGCTCCGGGCTGTTCTTGCTGAAGGCGGCGGCCGATCTCCTCTCCAGGTGGCCGGACCCTGCTCCAAGCCGTGCCCTAGCTTCAGGCCGAGCCTCGCTCCAGGCCAAGCCTTGCATGAGCCTCGATGCGCAGCGACTGTGGCGATTGCACACGCACGGGCTGCGCTCCTCCTTGCAGCGGCCTAGACAGAAGGTGGGAGAGGCGGCTCGGGCTCCTCCTTGCAGTG
The DNA here is from genome assembly GCA_039513925.1 of Platanthera zijinensis. Classification (NCBI taxonomy): domain Eukaryota; kingdom Viridiplantae; phylum Streptophyta; class Magnoliopsida; order Asparagales; family Orchidaceae; genus Platanthera; species Platanthera zijinensis. The sequence continues at coordinate 163,502,372 of CM077083.1, read as the reverse complement.
GCAATGGCGGCCTGTATAGAGATATAGAGGGCGGAGAGGAGCAGCCGGCTTCTTCTTTGCCGGCGACGGCGGTCTGGACAAGAGGTGGAGGAGGCGGCCGTGCCCCTCCTTGCGGCAACCTGAGCAGGAGAGAGGGAGAGGGGAGGAGCGGGCTGCTCCTTTTGCGGCGGCCTGAACGTGAGGAGGGAGGAGAAGGTTCGGGCTTGGCCTTTGCCGGCGACGGGAGAGGGGAGGCCGGGGCTCGGGCTTGGCCTTTGCTTGCTGCGGCGCCGAGAGGGAGGAGGAAGTGAGATCGGGAGGAATGGGAGGAAGGGGATGAGGCGGCAGGTTGCTGGCCGAGCCCTAGGTCGGCGAGAGAGAGGAGAGGCAGGGGGCGGCGGCTGCTTGCCCTAGATCGGGCTGAGCGGGGAGAAGCAGGGGGGGCGGCTGCTTGCCCTAGATCGGGCTGAGCGGGGGGGGGGAGCTGCTGCCCTCCTCCTTTTTTCTTTATCCCCTATATACATATATATATATTTATTTATAATAATATCATATATACATATATATAAATATATATATATTAAATGATATCTCACATATATATTAAAAGGCCTACGAAACCTCCGCACGCACGCGCGAGCACCCGCACATCCTCGAACAGGGACGCCAACTCGTCACCCAAGCATGCCCCGGGGCTGACATTTGGGGAGGGTCCCGCTCGCCCGGCTACGGGGTTGTACACCTATGCCTACTAATGTTGTTTTAGATGCTGATGAACATGGGAAACCCTGACAAATAAGGAATCCCCTTTCATTTGGACGCCACAATGCGAGGCGGACTTTGTGGAGTTGAAAGGTTAGCTTACCTCGGCTCCCATTCTCGCTCTTCCGTCGGGAAGGGAGGGATTCCAGGTGTACACGGATGCCTCCTACCAGGGGATGAGTGACGTTCTGATGCAGAACGAGCACGTGATAGCCTACGCCTCCCGACAGCTGAAGATACATGAGAAGAACTATCCGGTGCATAATCTCGAGATGGGTGTAGTGATCTTTGCTTTGAAGATTTGGCGACACTACCTCTACGGGATTCACTGTGACATCTTTTCAGATCGCAAAAATCTAAAATACATGGACACACAGAAGGAACTCAACATCAGACAGAGACATTGGGTGGAGTTCCTCTCTGATTACCAGTACACCATGCACTACCATCCCGGGAAGGCTAACGTGGTGGTAGATGCTCTGAGTCGGAGAGGAGATACCTCAGGGAAGGGACCACAACTGATGTCCATGGAGCTGGTCCGATCCTTCAGAGATATGCAGATATCCCTAGTATCCGAGAATGATCCAGAGCTGTATAGGGAGTATCTAGTATCGATGGTTGTCATAGATGATATTCGGGACCACATCCGGGATGGGCAGAGGACAGATGCATGGGCAGAGCCGATATTCCAAGCCTTGGAGGAGGGTTCGACGGGAGATTATTCGTTGAGGGATGGATTGCTATATTTTAGAGGCAGGGTCTATATACCCGCAGGCAGCCAGATTCGGGAGGATATCATGGCGGAGGAACATTGTAGCAGATATTCTATATACCCGGGGATCACCAAGATGACGGCAGACTTGAAGAAGATGATGTTTTGGCCAGGGATGAAGAAGGACATTACATACTTCGTGACTCATTGCGAGGCATGCCAGTTAGTGAAGGCGGAGTGCAGGAACCCCGCTGGATTGCTACAGCCACTCCCGGTGCCAGAGTGGAAATTTGAGGACATCGCGATGGATTTTATTCATGGACTCCCGGGATCACGGACGGGAAATGACTCGATTTGGGTCATCGTCGATCGGTTGACGAAGGTGGCCAGATTCATTCCGATCAGGAAGGATGACTCTGTGGGAGTATCAGTGCGGAGAGTTATGGAGTAGTTTGTTCGATACCACGGGGTGCCCAAGACGATCGTGTCGGATCGGGATGGCCGGTTCACTTCCAGGGAGTGGAGACCCGTGCAGGCTTACTTAGGCACGCGATTGACCTTCAGCACCGCATTCCATCCCCAGACGGATGGGCAGACAGAAAGCACCAATCGGATGTTGGAAGATCTTCTGAGGCTATGCATTTTGGACCACGGGGAACCATGGGAGAAGCTCTTACCCCTGGTCGAGTTCTCCTATAACAACAGCTACCAGTCCAGCATCAGGATGGCGCCTTACGAAGCCTTGTATGGAAGGAGATGCAGGACCCCGCTTTCTTGGATTTAGGACGAGGATCCGAAGGCATTGGGATCGGACTTTGTTGAAGACACCGAGGCTAAGGTGAGACTGATCAGAGACAGGATGTTTGAGGCACAGAGCAGACAGGCTAAGTACTATGATGCCCGACATCATCAGGTGGAGTTTCAGGTGGGGGACCGAGTGTTTTTGAAGATCCGGCCCATGCATAGAGTTTCAAGGGTGCGCGGTCGGAGAAAGAAGCTCAGCCCTAGGTATATGGGCCCTTACAGGATCCTGGAGCGGATCGGGGCCCTAGCTTACAGGCTGGAGTTGCCACCAGAGCTGGCAGCTCTGCACGACGTCTTCCACATTTCTTCGCTGAGGAGGGCTCTACTACGCCCGGAGCAGTAGATTTTGACCACCGAAGGGCCGGTAGCTTCAGACCGGTCTATTCACTTGGAGCCGGTTCGGATCGATGACAAAGTAGTACGGATTTTACGCCGCAAGAAGATCCCCTTAGTCAAGGTTCTGTGGAGGAACCATGGTCAGGAGGAGCACACCTGGGAACCGGAGGACCTGATGAGGCAAAAATACCCGGAGTTGTTCAGTCAGGTATACCTCACCACCTCTTGGTATACTATAAATTACCTTCTTGTATTGAACTGGTAGGACTAGATAAGGGAAATTGAGAACCTAGGCATACGCAGGAAAGTAGGGGCTAATCTTTTGTTTATTGGGGAGATTGCCTTCGTTTATCGAACAAGTAAATCTCGCTTCGACTCAATAGGAAAACCATATGGGATGTTATAAGTTTATCTTATTTTGGTAGAAATCCCCGTAGGCTCAACCTCAATTTCGGGCACGAAATTTTCATTTTGTTTATTAGGATTTGTAACATCCCATTTCCAGCTAAACCCCTAGGAGTCGGTCTGCCATGACAGAGCCCTAGGAAACCCAAGAATTGAAGTCCATCGGCCCAGATTTCGGGTCACGGGTTGGTCACGCCCGTGACCGATTCGTCACGCCCGTGACCTAGGGCGTGACACCCTTCGACGATCGTCGGTCTCAGGAAGACGATCGTCGAACGAAGAATTTGCAACCCGGGCCTGTCACGCCCGTGACCGATATGTCACGCCCGTGACCTAGGGCATGACCCCCTTCGGCGATCGTCGATCTTAGGAAGACGATCGTCGAACTCAGAATTTGCATCATGGGCCTGTCACGCCCGTGACCGATTCATCACGCCTGTGACCTATGGCGTGACCCCTTCGACGATCGTCATCTCAGGAAGACGATCGGCGAACGCAGAATCTACAACCCGGGCCGTCACGCCCATGACCGATTTATCACGCCCGTGACCTAGGGCATGACCCTCCCTTCGACGATCGTCGGTCTCAGGTCAACGATCGGCGAGCTCAGAATATACCACCTAGCTCTGTCACGCCCGTGACCTACGTGTCACGCCCGTGACCTACGTGTCATGCCCGTGACCTACGTGTCACGCCCGTGATAAAGGCTGAAACGTCAGTCAGGCTGGAAATTTCTGTAACCCAAGCCATAATTAATTCTGATTATGGGAAGTTACACCAGGAGTAATTATGAGTCATTTTCTTCTCTAATTACTTATTAAAATGAGAAAGTATTGATCCAATAGGAAATCGCCACCTGGATCGGTCATTTCATCTTCCACCTTTTCCTTTCCCTCCACCGTAACCGAAATATTATTAAGAGAGAGCATTCATGGCCATGAATGCTTTCCCCTTTTCCCCTCCCCACATGGAGATCTATAAAAGCCCCCTTAGAACAAGATGAGAAGGTTACACTCTTGACCAAACGAATTCAGATTATTGTTCTTGTTGTAGGGGAAGTTCGGGAACGCCACCACCGCGTCATGACAATCTGACGTTCATCTCGCCTCCAAACCGCGAACAAGGTCCTCCTCTACTTCTTCTTTTGTGGGTAGATCTTAGGATCTTAGAAAGGAGTTCATGCTCAACGGATTCGAACCTATCTCGAGTTTTCATGGAGAAACCATGAAAAATACATTTTTCGGGTATGCCGAAAACCGCCACCTCCAGCGGCCAAACCACCGCCGACCGATAGTCATCGCCTCGACGGAGGTGGTGGTGGTGGTGGCTGGCCAGGGAAGTGACCGGACGGCCGGCGACGGATCACGGAAGTGCTACAGGAAATATATATTTCTGAGTTCAGTTCTCTGTTCTGTAGAAGATGAAAAGTAAAAGCCTTTTTATTATTTAAAAAATTATGTAAATAATTTATATAAAAAAGGTACATTAAATGGGCATATTTTGATGCTGCAAAACAAGGCACTTAAAGGCCGATTTTGGAAAAATGGTCAGTCACAAAAGTTGTAGCCCTTCGAGTCTAGATTAGTTTAAAATTTATTTCAACTCGTTTGGGTAAGCGGTTTGACCGCAGTACCCGTTTTAGTAGAGGCTATACCTAGAGTTGGGCAGGAACTAAAATGAATGTCCATGCTTCGTCCCTTGTCCAAATGACTTGAAATTTGGGCAGGGGGTTATACTTAGCCATACCTAAAGTCTGTCCGAAAATGGAAATTTTTGGAGATACTTTGCCTAAAGTTTTTGTTTTAATTTAATTAAGTTAGAGGAATTTATTTAAGTTGTCAAATGACATCCAAACCCTCCCAAATTTTGGTGAATGCTCCCTGGCTATAAAACCTAGCTCTGTACAAAATTCCAACTCATTTGGATGAGTTTTGGATAGGAAGTCACCTATTCTTAACTAGGCATTAATGAGGCGTTTTTGAGTAAAAAGTGCACCAAGAGGTTGGAACGGTCAAATCACCTCAACAGAGGCTCATATTTTGACCACTGACTTAGAGTGGGTATTATAACTCACTTGGAGAAAATGATGTGGTTTAGGGTTGGTTTATCCTAGGATCCAAACTCAAACCCTAAATGGAGGGTTTTGAGGGTTGTGAAGGACATGGGGGCAATTGCTCTCATATTACCTTGAAATTCTGTAGAGTTCACATTAGCATAATAAGAATCATCTGGATAAAATCTTGGAGGATTTGGAGACATGTAGATACCTCAAAACCTTAACCTTAGCTTTAGGGTAAAATACTAATTAAGTACAATTTGTCACTAAACATTATCTAAAGGCTGTGAAACTCAGGTAGAGTAAGTTTTGAGGCGGGTAGAACCTATAGCAATTTTATTGGAATTTTATGATTTCTATTCCCAGCACTTTATTTGTAATGATTGTTATAGCCCTAATTGATGTTTTAATTATTTAAATCTTTTTGTTCATCAAAACCCCATGAAATCTTGTAAGTTAATGTTTTAGGTCAGAATGGTTGCTCCTGAATTTTTGTATAATTTTTAGTTTAGTAAATTTAGTACTTCTTTCACAAATATTAAAAAGGGTTTTTATTCTTTGAAAATTAATTATGGATGATATTGCTGCTGAAAAATTATGAAACTTGGCCAATGCTATTTTTAGGGTTGTACCTGCATAATATAACTAATTTATAATTTTTGGATGGATATTCTCTGTACTTGATTCATAAATAATGAAAGATAGAAAATATTGTTAAAATAGTTTTAGTGCTTTTTTTATGATAGAAAAATTGTGATACTTTGGATTTACCATATTGAGATAGCAAAATATTTATAATAATTTTGTTGGACATCTTGCATGAGTGCTTAGGGTAGTTCATGTTCAAACCGGTAGCCCTTGGAATTTTTGAGGAAATTAATTATATGCCAGATAAATTAAGAAAATTACCATTTTCTGGATTTAGGCTAATTATATCATGATAAGTCTCCAGTAAATAAGTTAGGGCATTTGGATGAGTATTGGATCGTTTCCAACCGGTTCGACATATAGTCTAGGTTGGTCTGCATATAGCAAATTGTTAAATTGCAATAGGACATGATCTGGGATAGTTGATAGAGTTAGTCATTTTGTCTGGGTGGATAGGTGTAGATGATTTTGTAATAGAATGATATGATGAGTAGTGAGAAGTGGTGATGGATAGAGTTAATAGGTGCTCGGGTTCGACGAAAGATCGTCTTTCCCGAAGAAAGGAAGGTTAAAAATCACCCTAGGTTAGTCTATCGTAATATGAGAAGGGAATGGATAAAGGGAATCAACCAATAACAATAAGTGCCTTGTGAAAGGGAACGATGAGCTTCAGCTACCATCATAGTTCCTAGTACCCTTTGAGAGCCCTTCACAGGGAATACCGGGGGCAGTCCTGGGTTAACGTAAACTGTAATAATAAACCGAAAAGAGTAACTTAGTAATTAGGATCTCACTTTTCACAAACACTGTTAGCACAGGAAGATTGTTGGGAGCTTCGGCTCGATTGGTTAAGAGACAGACGGAATGGTCCGGGGAGCTTCGGCTCGATTGGTTAAGAGACGGACGTTTTGGTCCGGGGAGCTTCAACTCGGTTTTTGTTTGATTACGATTAAATTTGCATCTGCATAAAAGGAAAGAAAATTAAGGTGGTGGGTCTTCGGTATTGGAGGGTCGATGCACCGATGCCAATACGCTGACTCGGCAAGTATGGTTAGCACTTTGCCAACAGAAGTCCGGTACGCCAACCGACAAGAGTACGCAGGAGTCCGCTTTGTGCACCAAGCGTTGAGGCGTACGATAGGTCTTACCGGTAGTGCTTTACTAGTTTAGAGGTGGGCGAGGCCCAACCCACCGCTTCCGTCTGCCACTACGGAGGTATCCTTGGAGGTAACGGCTCTGAAAGGGGGAACTAAAGGTTTGTGTACAACGAGTCGGGTGTGTGTGTTGCACTTGCATGATTCATCATACCCACTAGCATGTCATGGCATAATCAATTCATTTAACCCTGACACCTAAAGTATAATTAGAATGGGACGCTTATACATTAGGACTTGCAAAACGACCCCTTGGTCTATAAGCTTGTGTGGGCAAGTTTATAAATTAAGGTTAAATTCTATATATATATATATGATGTTGCTAATAACCGACACCCCAACGTATAAGTGGTATGGGACACTTTATACGATGGGAGCCTTGCAGAAGATCTCTTGGCTTATGCGCTTCCGCACATAAGTTAAGGTTACTTTTCCTACTTTATGTTTCTGTTATATTTACCATAGATTTGCTAGCATAGGTCCGCTGTCACCTACTTTTGTTTCATTCTCCACCTTCATATCCTTCCCTTTCTTCCTCTCTGCTCGGTACCTAGGAGCCATGGGGGAAGGGGTAGGGGATGATAGGGCTTAGTCTTTATGACTAACGGTTTTCGGACCACATCATTTAGGGGACCGTGGAGCCCAGCATGGATGAGCAGCCCCAAAGACTGGTGCACTTGGAGATGGGGCAGTCTAGCTCCGGAGTTCATACAGCCAGGACCGTGAGTCTCGACCTTGAGTAGATGTTTTGTTTTTGCTTCCGCATGAGTGACCTGTAGTGAGGATTATGATGTACCGGGCATAAGCCCGTATTTTTAGTACTCTGATATATTATTCTGTGGACACTCCCTTCGTGGAGACTTCTTTTTCTATATATGTGATTTTCTTGTGGACTTGCTTTTACTCCTTTTAGCTACCTTTTTGTGATGGAATTGGCCGGCAGAATCGGCTCTTTGTGGTGATGACCATTCAGGGCATGAAGGTGTCACCGCAAAGTGGCGGTTCTGGGCCTAAGACCCTGGTGTTTATATAGAAAAAAAAAGGGGGGTCTTATAGAGGAAACCAAAGAGGTTATAGAGGTTATTCCAGAGGACAATCAAAATAACATCCTTATCTCAGGGAAGGACAAGGCCCCATTGATTCAACTTCAGGTCCTTTCCCTTATAAGCTTAAAGAAATTATTACTTCAAGAGCTCCTCCTACTGATACAATCAACAATATGAACCTCTTGTCCCCTTTGAAGATCTAGAAAATAATCCCCTTTCTTGGAAAACAAGGATGAAAGAATTGGCTGCCTTAGATGAAATAAAGAAGGCAAGAGAACAAGGGAGAGATACCTCAGACATCACCACTTTATCTGAGCAAAGAAAGAAAGAACTTGAAATATAATCCTCCAGAAAATTCTTTGATCTAGAAAGTTATATGAAGCTGCACCAAGAGGCTGTTGTTCCCAGACCTAAATCTCAAACCTCCCTAGGTGCTGCTGATGATAGAAGATCATAGAAGGAAGCTCTAAATCCAAACAGAGAAATCTTGTTCAAAAAGAGAGAAGAAAAGGACTGATTGTGTAAGCTGAATGATATACATCTATTTCTGACTATCTGCTGTGATATCATATCTGCTTCTGCATTGCTGCATTTCATTATTCTTCTATATTGTATTTTCTTTTGTTTCTGCTTATATGCTTTTTAATTCCTATGTCATATAAATAGTAATCCTAACCCAAATAGGGGGAGATTGTTGGAACACCCTATTACTGATTTGGGTAAGGATCACTATGTCCTTAGGAATGTGTCTTGACCTCATTGTATAGTTTTAAAGGTCAACTAGAATAGATCTAAGGCTTAGATATCAGGTTTGAAAGCTGCCCCCAAGACCTTCTAGTTCAGAATACAAGTACAGAAGTTTAAGGCAATTATCGTCGAGCTCAGATCGACGAGGCGTCGAACTCAGTTCGACTATCTCTGAGCTCAGTTCAACGAGTTGTCGAACTCGGTTCGACGATCTCCGAGCTCAGATCAACGTTTCTGTCTCTAGCCAAAATCCAGATCTCTGAGCTCAGGTTAACGATAGTTGAGCTCAGATCGACGATCTCTGTTTCAAGTCAAGTTCAAGTCTCTGAGCTCAGGTCGACGATAGTCGAGCTCAGATCGATGAATTTTCTAGAGAGATCGACGATTTCAGGAATTCAAATTCAGTCAGTTATGGAATTCAATCTGATTCATATCCAGCATTTATTTCAAAGGATTTTGTAGCCGTTTCAATTAATCTAGAGCAAGTTTCAAGGAAGACTAAATGGAATGTCTCTTAGGACTTTCCTCTAGAGACAAATATCATTTAAGGAAGTCATTTATGACTGGTTAGCGGCTATCTAGAAGACTGAATTTCAATATATCATCTAAGAATAATTGAGACAGAGAGAGATTGATTATTATTCTAAGGAATAGATTTTGAGACACAAGTCCTACAGGATTACAAGTTAGAATTCTTACAGAACACAAGGAATACAACAGTGAAGGATATCACCACACAGAAAAGAATTCCTCTATTCTTTCAAGATCTCTTTTGATTCAAGTGCTCAAGGCTTCATCAATCAAGGACTCCAGATACATCACATTTCAGCCTTTGTTGAAATTATTCTTTGCTGGAGACCTCAAACATACTGAAGACCTATCACCCTGTGCAAAGCTTCTCTTCCTGAACAACTACAAATCTCAGGGGGAGCTTTGACAACATCAATCCACTAGTCTTCTCTTTGACTGTTGAACAGAGAAGAACAACTTCACCTCTTTTTATTTTTCTTTGGTGTAAAAAGGTTACTCAAAATTCCCTTCAAAAGTTTTGTGGTTGGTTTTTGAGGCCTTGTCAAAACTCAGTGGTGGCAAGACACCTGATCAAAAAATCTGATTTGGTTTTTGAGCACCTTATCAAAAGCTCATTGGTGCCCAGGACACCTGATCAACTATTCCTGCAGTGGATTCCTACCTAGGGTGGTAGAAGAGTGGATGTACCCAGGTTGATTGGGGAACCACTATAGATCCTTGTATCTTCTGGTTGTTGTGTTTGATTTGCTGTGTGATGTGATTTGTTTCTTGCTTACTTAGTTTTTATTTACTGCAAGCACAATACACATATATATAAATCAAGTCTTCCACTGCTAATTAATTTTTAAATTGGAAATTTATTTTAATATACTCTATTCACCCCCCCCCCCCCCTCAAGAGTTAAGGTAGATCTTACCCTCACTTTCAGTAGGGCTTTGGATAGTACTTCGGAGGCCGAGGAGCATCTGGATTGTTACAACCATGTACTCTATCATGAATTCTTCTTTTGGTCATAGAAGTTTCATATTATTTCCATTTCTTATGTCTGTAGTGCACATCTCTATTTCCATTTAGTTCCACAACCAACCTTAGAGTGTCTAAAATGAGAGACTTGGAGGTTGGGCTCCATACTTCAGCAAATTCTTATTCTTTTCTTTTCTCAGCTTCTTGAGTCGGGATAGATCGGCTAGCAGAGGCACCGTCACCATATTTCCTTTTCTTAGGCCCTGGAATCTCTGGAGGAATATCTGGAGGCATATCTAGTTCAGAACAAACATGAGATTATTGTGTAGGAGGAGCTTAATAATCTTCAGGTCTAGGAGAGAATGTTGGCTGCTTGATAGTAGAATTTAGATGAGGAGGTGGAGCCACATTTGGATCGACTTGAAAGTCTGGGAAGATTTGATTATGCATCCAAACAGCTGTATCATAAGTATGAAATTTGACATTTTAAATCTGTGTTTATACGTCTGTACTGATCTCTTTTAGTTTTGCTTCCCATCAAGTCTTCATGTCTTCAGAGGCTTTTGATAGATATTCTTTGACTTTGTCCTCCCCCTTTCTGACTTCTACAGATAGAGTGCTTAGAGCCTCTTCTTTGAACTTGCCAACTTCTTCACAAGTCTTGAAGCTATGCTCTTGAGCTTTCTTCTCCAATTGAATCTTATTATTGGCTAGAGTGACTGATTGGTTCATTACCTCGCCAACACTAGTTATAGTGTGGTCCAAAGCTTTTTCACCGATCTAGAATAGTCATTTAAGTTCATCTGTGTTACATTGAATTTCTGCAAAGCCTTTGGTCATCTCTTTTTCAAGAGGAGTTACTTTCTCAGTTACAGCTTGGAGATACTTGTCAAAATATTCTTTCTGTTGTGTTAACATGAATTCTATTTTACCTAGAAGGGTATCATCAGGAATTGCTGGAACTCTGAGGATATATATTGAAGAGAGTGATGGAGATACAGAGTGATGATTCTTGCATAATTGGGAGACATTATGCTTTACTTAATTTTACCAAAAATCATTTGTCCCCAATGGAACTTCTTGCGACATATTACAACATTCATCATGTCGAAGAACTCTGAGGATATATATTGAAGAGAGTGAGTTTTGCAAAGTAGAACCTTTTCTAGATGTCTGCCAGCAACTTGCTCTCAGCATTCATGCTCGTCCATCGAATAAATGTGATGGACAATGAGAGACCACAGAATGACATGGCCCTAGAGTAATTGGGTTCTTCCATGTAATCTTCCTCGTCGATTACGGGAAGTTTCAGAAGCTCTATTATAGAGGATGACTTGATCTTGATATTTATATTTCTGACAAAAGTTTTCAGAATCTTCCCGCTTCTCTCGATCTTTACATTATGGAAGAATTCTTCAATATCTGGAATGAGAACTTTGCATGGTTGCTCTAGAACGAATGAGAGGCTGGCGGCTTCAAGCAATTGGATTACATTTCAGAAATTGTTAGAGAGTTCGGCGATTCCAGCCCGAACAAACTCGCTGCCAAACCCTATCTTCACTATAGGAGCCATGGATTATATAGAATGAAGAATTTTTGACTTGCGGGTGAAGAATTGTGGAGTTTTCCGAGAAGAACGGCGGAGTCGAATCGGCGAAACTGAAGCGGCGGAAAAAATCGGCGTTCTTCGAAAAGTTCTTTTTCGAAATATAGGGTGTTAGATTTTCTATGGACTGTCCTATATATATATTAAATTAAGAATTTTGAAAATATATTGATAGGTGTACCTGAAAGGCGGTTCGACTTCAAAAAAAATCTGGAAGGACGGTTCGACATTTTTCGAAAGATAGATATCATTTCTCGAGATGGATATGAGATTTTTCGAAAAGAATGAAGAATTTTTTTTATATTTTTTTTTCAAGAACTCCTATAGTTTTTTGAAAAGGCAGTGGTTTTTCGAAAAATCCATAGAGCTTTTCGAAAAATCCAAGTTCTTTTCGAGAAATCTAAGTGCCTTTTCAAGAAACATAGGTTCTTTTCGAAAAATGCAAGTCCTTTGTCTAAGATAAATACCTATCACCACATCGGGGGTTGGTCCATGTTGTAGGTCTAAGGCATAAGCCTCTGCGGCCTATCTAGCCATGTCCTCGTGCCGCATGTCCTCCCTGAATAGCTCCTAATCCTGGTCTTCCTGCTGCCTATGGGCGGAAGGCCCTCATATGTCCTGGTTGTTGGCACAGGAAGCAGTTCCCTGCAAAGGGAACATGTCGTCGGGCTATCGACACTAGCTGTGATACTGGAGATAGTCTGGGCTCCTGCTACGGTGTCGGGGGTACTAGTTGTGTCGGTGGGCGCCTATATGGCTATCTACGATATCTCTGTCTGTGTTCTCTCTTCTGTCGGCGGGGAGCAACTCCTCTATCTCATCCCTGACCTTTGGGGACCTTAACCTATCCTCGGCACTACTGGGCTACCATCCTCTGATCTAAATCTAACGTCGTTGCGTGAGTCGCTATGGTGACAAGGACATATCCTCTGGAGGATCACCAATTACTGGACTCCGGTATCTAGAGAAGTAACATGAAACGAATGTCAATATTTTGCAAAAATAGGGGGAATTTGCAAAAGACTAACAAAGCGGAAACAATGGTGCGTAGGTGTGCTATCGTATAGCCCAGAATCCCTAAACCTCTACACTAGGGTCCATCAGGCTTCCGCCGCATGGTTCGTCTCGAATCAAGGAACGAAGCGGGATAGAGGGATCCTGAGACTGCTCCACAAGGACTGGTCGTGATTGCTCTGATCCATTTATAAGACCCCCCCCCCAAACCTTTACTCGGGTCGGGTCGGAGGGGAACTTACTTGCCCACCTTAAGAGTGTCAACCCACATTATTAAGCACTAGTTGGACGTCTTGCTCGACTTGAATCACAACATTCACATCACAGAGTTTAGCGGAAGCATTAACAGGAAGCCACAACAAATATATATCAATATATATTTAATAGAAAATGTGAAAGGTCGTAGCCACTGTTTATACATGAAGCCTGTAGGCTATAATAGTACTACAACTAGCAACTCCTCTCTCTCTCAACTCTGCTTGCTAGTATTCACGTCTCGAAACTCTGGAGACAACGGGGGTGCCTCTGCTCGGGTAGTCTTATCAGCTGGTGTATCGCCCTGCAGCAGTTGGTCACTACGGTGCTCCATCTCCCGTGAATGGTAATTAACATAACTATTAGTCACAGAGCTAAGTGGAATCAAATCTCCTCCCCTGATCCATATCCTGGGGACGAGCGCACACACCCAACAAAATAAGTTAGCTGAAGCAGGAGAGGGTTAGCACAGCATTTCATGAATGGGCTAGGATCAATCAAAAGTATAGCATGATATAATTGGACTAGCTGCAGTAATATTCATCAGTTATATTATAGGCTCTACTAGCATAGTAGCGCAATAGGTATTCAAACCTGAACGAACTTCGCAGGCCTTCAAACCACGCACATATTATAGGAACTCACAGCTGCGCACACATCACAGGCATTCACAGCCGCGCACACATTGCAGGCATTTACAGCCGCGCACAATACCCTATGTCGACATTGAATGGACGGCTTCTTTTCAAGCAGGGTAGCGATCCCCGCGGGCCTCATCGATGTAGCTGTCGGTGATAGTGGCCAGTCCTGCCACTTCTGGGGGTGATCGTACTGCACAACCCAAGCTCTTACGTACATCTCCATGTACTCTTGGATGTGATCGACATCCGGCGATTCAACATTTTAGCCGACCAGCGGAGGAAACCCAATGGGGAAGAAAATATAATGGTCGGTCACCCGTAGTACTCATCTCCCTATCGCTTTGAGTCGTCGAACTTCCCACACTGGTACGAACGGTCTGCGGAAGTGACTGACCCGCCACAATTTATCGCAAGAAATTTACAAGCAATCAAAATAATCAATTTCACTAGCACGTACTAGGTCGGTAGCGGCTTGCCCTACTATGCTATAAATAATTCGGGCAAACGACACGTGGCTTGACTTTTGACAAAGAGTGTGGGAGCGCTTTATTTGGGGCTAAATTAGGAGGAACATCTCAACTCCTATTATCCCCAACTAAGGCTCAACCTATCAAATCACTGCCCGTCAGGGCAGGACCCGTGCTTAGAATCGTAAACTACATAATAAAGTGCGGTAATAAAAACTGCTATTAGTATAAGCTACAGAATTGAAATGTTATAAAGAAATAGGACCAGTAGGACACTGGAGTAGTACTGAACTAAAAGTAAGTACTGAACGGAACTGGACCACTACGAGACTTGAATAATACTTAAAAGAAATGAACTGGACTGAAAGTAAGTACAGAAAGGAACTTGACCAGTACGAGACTAGAATAATACTTAAAAGAAATGAACTGAACTGTTACTAAGTACTGAAAGGAACTGGATAAGTACGAGACTGTAATAATACTTAAAAGAAATGAACTTGACTGAAAGTAAATAGCCAGGACCAGTACGAGACAGGAATACTGAAAAGAAAGTACTGAACTGGAATGAATAAATGAACTGGACCAGTGCGAGACTGGAATAAAACATAAAGAATATGGTTAGTAGTCTAATCACTCCATTCAAGAGGCTTCAGTTCTATATCCATTCTCAGGAGGCATTTTCAGTTCCATCTCCGTTCACAGGAGGCTTAGTTCAGTTCCATCTCCGTTCTCAGGAGGATTAGTTCAGTTCCATCTCCATTCTCAGGAGGCTTAGTTCAGTTTCATCTCCATTCTCAGGAGGCTTTGTTCAGTTCCATCTCCGTTCTCAGGAGTCTTAGTTTGGATTTCACCCATTTTTAGGTCTGATAATAGTTCTGTTTCATCCATTATTTTTGTGGGTTAATAAGACCAGGAGAATTTAAGGGTTACACCCTTTTTTATTTGTCGAGCATGTTTGCTCATATTTTCATTTTCCAAACTTATCTGAGTTACTCGAGAGCTTTACAACAAATAAAGATAAGGCGCTCAATATTTCTACGAAACCTCGGAATACTCAAAGCTTGGCACTTGCCTCGATCACTCTCGTTGGTAAAATAATTTGAACTTATTATTGGACTAAAAGATGGTCGCGTGCTCTAATTTTCATTTCGATAAAATTAGACGCATTGATTTTCGAGTGCAACCCTAGGCTTCAATTAAATTTGAAAAACTTCAATAATTCTCCCAAGGTTCCCAAATTTTAATACAACCTTTAAGAGGGTCTAAAATGAGCATACAAATTTTTCCAAAAAATTTTGAGCAATTATGGGCCTCTAAATTGGCCAAATAAAATTTATTTGCACTTTTAAAAATGCTAAATAAATTCCAAAAATTCCCAAACTTTTTGAGTTGAAATCCTTTATGGAGGGGAACAACTTTCATGTTCAAAACTTTTTCCCTATGAGCCTATATTTTTATATAACAATTCTCAAATTTTCTGATTAAAATTTGGTCTGCATATAGCAGATCAAGCATGATCCTGCGGCCAGGAAAGCGCCAGACAGGAGAATCCGCCAACACTCCCCCACAACGTATTGGCTACGGATCCGCTGTGGGGGCACAGAAGAGGAGGCCGGGGGAAATAAGGCTATCACAGCCGTTCATCTCATCCCGTGAGATGAACGGCAGTGATATCTCCTACCGGAGAAGAAGGTAGTGGCCCTCTGCAACCGCTGGTCGGCCTCTGTCAGACTCCAGTGCCACCCCTGATTGACTCTTCGGGGGTCGGCGAGTCTCTAGGTGGAGGTACGGCTGCCGGGAAGTGCAGGGTGGCGGCGACTCTGCTCTCAGTGCCACCGCGCCACCCTAACTCTCTAGTGACCACCCCGGCCATGAAACCACCCCCAACAAACGCGTCGAGGGCAGAGCTCCTCTCCGGTGGTAGCTCGGCGACCATCCGCCGCCGTCGGAGCAGAAATAGAGGAATTACCTGCTGTTCGGGTGCCGCCGGAGCAGCATTTTTCGGCGGCACCTCAGTTGGCCACCATCAGGGAAAGTAATCCCCGGTGGTTTAACCCTTTCCCAATGCCACTGCCAGCGCTGTTGGGTACATTGGAAAATGTGTACCTGATTTGAAGAAGCCCAACTTAGCTCAATGATATACATCAAGGTGTATTTGATGTTGTTTTAAGTTGACATGTGCAGGTGAAGAAGTGTTAAAGAATGCAGAAAAATATTCTAAGTCCATGTGTCGACACCTGAAGAAACAGTGTCGACACTTCAGAATATTTGTGTCGACACTTGAAGGAAGCTGTGTCGACACAGAGAAAGATAGTCGACCACATTTGTGTCGACACTGGGAAGCAGTGTCGGCTCACAGGAAGATAGTCGACCACATTTGTGTCGACACTGGGAGGCTGTGTCGACACAATGAGACAGAGTCGACACACATTGGCAGAAGTCGACAATACTTGTGTCGACACCAGAAGACTAAGTCAACACATACTGAGTTCTGAATCTACAATAACTGTGTCGACACACAGGACTTGTGTCGACACACTGCAAAGTCAAGACTAAGTTATTCTCTGAAGAAGCTGTGTCGACTTAAAGGCAAACTTGTCGACATCATCAAAGGCTGTGTCGACACCAAAGTTACTTGTGTCGACACATACAGACAGTTGGTCTCGACACTTCCTGACAGTCTGTCTCAACACATTGCTGACCAAGACTAAGGCACAGGATCTGTTTGAAGACTTGACAGCTGTGGGTTGCAGCCAGTTAACTGATGTTGTCAGACTTGTTAGAAGACAGTTATAAACCGGATCAGCCGGTTACCGTTAAGAAGATCTATAAATAGACAGATTCAGAGAGAAGTAAATACAGTAATGAGAAGATTGAACTTTGGCAATCAAATTGAGAAATCAAATCAAGAAGGTGTAATACACTAAAGAAGATCTTCATCAGAAGATCTAAGAAGACGATCTCAGGATCGATCTAAGAAGAGTTCTAACAAGAATTCAGGAGTATCATCAAAGGTGTTGGATAGAGAGGGATCCACCCATTTTGAAGAAGAAGAAGGAAGCCATCAGTGGTTTCTCAAGAAGCTGTTTGGAAATCAACTCAGCTAAGTTCAGATTCAAGAAGCTTTGAAGAAAGCTCAGATTCAGTTGATTTCATCAGCTGATCAAGAATTGTCTTGTCCTCTTCTCTCTCAACAAAGGCAAGACATTAAAACTTCTTTTCTAAATTTCTGTAGGATCTGTTTTACACAGATCTGAGTTGTAAGCCTGTGATATAAAGGCTGAGTGTAGGAGAGTTGATCTCTGAGTGGTAGGGCTGTTTGCCTGAGTGTAGGAGAAGGTTCTTCTCTGAGTTGTAGGCCTTGTGGCAAGGCTGAGGTAGGGCTGTTGTGCCTGAGTTGTAGGAAACTATCCAGGTTCTGAGCTGTAGGATCTGAGGATCTGAGAATAGTGGAAGTTTGGCCGAATCTAGCATACTGCTAGATAGGTGAAGGGGGAAAGTGGATGTACCCAGACCTTGGGGAACCACTATAAAACATTGTGCAATCTGTGATGATTAAATGTCTGTGAATGCTGTGCTGGATGTTTTAATTTTTGTAATTGAATTCTGCCTAAAAATTTGAACAAGCAATTAGAACCTATTCACCCCCCCCCCCCCCTCTAGGTGTTTAGGTTGTCTTGAAAGTAAAACTATCAAGTGGTATCAGAGGGAGGTTCCTCAAAAATGACTTAACAGTCTGAGGTAGATCTGAAAGGCAGAATCAAGATTCAAGAAGATGGGTTCTGGAGAGAATCATAAGGAGCTAGGGTCTATGAAATTAC
Source organism: Platanthera zijinensis (assembly GCA_039513925.1). Lineage (NCBI taxonomy): Eukaryota > Viridiplantae > Streptophyta > Magnoliopsida > Asparagales > Orchidaceae > Platanthera > Platanthera zijinensis. Next base: position 163,484,425 of record CM077083.1, on the reverse strand, counting down.
CCATATGCAAGAAGGAAATCTTTGGAATTTGGAAAGAAAGAGTCAGGTTGTTTATGGAGGCATCTGACCCAAGAATATACATCACAGTTCAGGAAGGACCCTTCATTCCAATGAAGGTATCAGTTCTTGATGCTAATATTCAAACTCCAAAGAGTTATTCTGAAATGACCAAGGATGAAATCATTTTGGCAACCATGGATAAAAGAGCACAGAACATTATTGTAAGTGCCATAGATGATTCAACATTTCAGAATCTGATTCACTGCAAGACCTCCAAAGAAATGTGGGACACATTGATTATCTACATGGAGGGATCAGAAGAAGTAAGACAGGACAGGAAATCTATGCTCAATCAGGAATATGAAAGTTTTAGACAAGGAAAATCTGATAGCATAACTGAGTGCTATAAGAAATTCTATAGAATTGTGAATGAGCTAATGTCCTATGGAAGAGTCTTCAGTACTTATGAACTGAATGACAAATTCTTGAGATCCTTAACAAAGGATTGGGATACAAAGATCTGTGCCATAAGAGAAGTGGCTAAATTGGCAGAGATCTCTCCTCCCACCTTGTTTGGAAAGCTGTTATCCTATGAATTGCAACTTTTGGCGAGGAAGGAGGAGGAAAAGAATTCAAGAGGAGAGCATAGAGAAAAGACTGTGGCATTCAATGCAGAATCCATCAGAAAGAATAGGAGGATATCACCATCCCATCCTAAGGAAATTGCAGAAGTCAGTTCAGAAAATTCAGATAATCAAGGTTCAGAAAGCTGTGATTCAGATGCAGACTTTGCTGCATTCACAAGGCAATTCCAGAGGTTCTTGAAGAAGAAACAGTGGAAGTCTAAGCCCTCTACTTCACAGCAAGTTGATGACTATTATTAGAAGAAAAAGTTATCAAGGAAAGAAAAGAGCAGATCAAAGCCCAGCAAGGCTACTACTTTAAAGATTGTCTGCTATTGTTACAATAGACTTGGACATGTAGTGGCTGACTGTCCTGATAAGAGAAAAGAGTCTTCAGACAAGAATAAGACTCATAAAAAGGGCAAGAAGGAGAAATCCTTTGTTGCAAAGAAGGATAAAAGCCTAACAGATCAGTCAACTTCAGAGTCAGAATCTGAAGTAGAAGCATATATTGGACTCTATGCTGTATCTGAAGAAGAGGAGTTTTTGCAGTTGCTAGACTCCATCAATGAACAAGAGGATCATCAGTGCATGGGACTGATGGCAGGATCAGAAGAGGACATATGCCAGAATCAGTCTGGTCCTAATAAGGTACAATGTCCTTCTATGAAATCTGTTTGTAGTACAAGTACAGAATCAGCTACATCTGCATCAAGTGATGTAGATGCATCTGAATCTGAAGGAGATGTCTATCAATTGATAGATAAGTATGGGGACTTATTACAGGCCCTTAAGAAAAGCAAGAACCTGGTTAAATCTCAGGCTCATGAAATTGCTGAACTAAGGGTAGCTGCAACTGAGTTAGAGAAAGTAATTGATCAAAAGTTAAATGAAATTGCCAAGCTGAAGAATATAACTATTATTCAGATGGGCACAATTAATTATACCAATGATCAAGTGAAGAGTCTGGAGGCCAGACTAAGAATTGAAAAAGATTTAGTGGCTAGTTACTCTAAGCCAAAGTCTGTCTTACCCTTGATTGATGAATTTATGAATCAAAAGGGTAAGGCAGGATTAGGATTCAAAGGTAACTCCAGGGCTGGCCAATTCAAGAGGAAAGGCAAAGCTCCTGTCAAGCCACAGAACTTTTCAGTCCCTATTAAGTTTAGAAAGGTGGAAGTGCCTTCTAACCTATATGATCATGAAAATATTCATGGTCATATTAAGTCTAATGTTCTGAAAAACAAGGGTGTAAATGCCAACAGGCCTACCTATGTTCATAAACCCAATGGTTATAAAAAATCAGTGGGTGAAGCTGCTGCAGCACCAGCAATGGACAGAAATTCTTTTGTCAAGGATGTATCTAGAACTAGATACAATAGGTTTGAATGTTGGTGCTGTGGCAAGAGAGGCCATTTTGCACTAGACTGCTGGTATAACACAAGTGTTAGAAAGAACAATAGTCTACCTGTTAGAAGAAATAATGGTAGCTTTGTTAATGCTAACTTGAACCAAGGACCCAAGACTTGCTTGGGTTCTAAGGGTAAGTAAATCTGTATTGCAGGTGAATCCAAGTAACCATGCCCCTATATGGTACTTGGATAGTGGTTGTTCCAGGCACATGACTGGAACAAAGGGGCTGCTGAAGGAGTATTCATCTGTCAAAGATGGACCTAAAGTGATCTTTGGTGGATCTGAAAAAGGAGTCATCAAAGGGTTTGGTAACATTTCTTCTAACCTAATTACTATCACCCAAGTGGCTTATGTAAAAGGTTTGAAACATAATCTAATAAGAATAAGTCAGCTGAGTGATTTAGGATATGACATTTCATTTGTTAAGGATGGATGTCATATCAAAAGGTCAAGTGATGAAGAGATCATTTTGACTGGGTATAGGAAGAGAAATGTATATTGTCTTAATTTTGTATGTGAGAATAAAGCTTCTCCCATCTGTCTTGTAGCTGATGACAATGCTTCTCATTGTGTTAAGTGGCACAAGAGATTGGCTCATCTTAACTACAAGACAATTGGCCAACTCTTTATCAAAGAGTTAGTGAGGAATGGTCCTCAAGTTAAGTGTATGAAGGAAGGGATATGCTCAGCTTGTCAAAAGGGCAAGCAGACAAAATCCTCCTTTCAAAGCCTTGAAAGAAAGGATTCTGTGAGGTGCTTATACCTCTTGCATATGGATCTTTTTGGTCCTATGCCAGTTCATTGTCTAGGTAGGAAGGTCTACACTTTTGTGGTTATAGATGACTATTCTAGATTTACATGGGTATTCTTTCTGAGACAGAAATCTGAAACCCCAAGTGTCTTACTTAATTTTGTAAAGCAAATTCAGAATGAACTGAATAGTACAGTGGTCAAAATCAGAAGTGACCATGGTACTGAGTTTCAATCTGAAAGCATGACAAAGTTATGTGAAGACTTTGGGATTTTCCAAGAGTTCTCCTCACCAAGAACACCTCAGCAAAATGGAATTGCTGAAAGAAAGAATAGAACATTAATTGAAGCTGGTAGAACTCTATTGAGTGACACCTCTCTACCAGAATATTTCTGGGCTGAGGCAGTAAACACTGCTTGTCATGTGATCAATAGGGCTTCTATCACCAAGAGCCACAAAAAGACTTCCTATGAGATTATGAAAGGTAGAAAACCAAATCTATCCTACTTCAGAATCTTTGGTTGCAAATGCTATATACTTAACAATGGTAAGTCATATTTGACTAAGTTTGCTGCCAAATCCCAGGATGGGATATTTGTTGGGTACAGCACAAATAGTAAGGCCTATAGAATCTTCAACTTGACTACTCAAGTTGTTGAAGAATCTGTGCATGTTGTGTTTGATGAAACAAGATTAATCAACTGTGAGTTGTCTTGTAGATCAAATGACTCAACAGGTATAAGCAAAGGAATGGACAAGCTCTCCATTGCTGAAGCTTCAAGGGAAGATGGAGTATTGGAAAATGAAGGATATTGTCCAGGGGGAGTACAAGACACAATAGAAGATGAAGAAAACCAAGAGGTTCAGCATAATGAAGGAGCTGGAGGTGTTCAACCAGAAGGGAATCTTCCTCCAGCTACAAGACATTTAAGAGACCATCCAACTGATCAGATAATAGGTGATCCAAGACAGGGAGTGCAGACTAGAAGCAGAAGTCAAAGCACAGTTCTGCATTCAAGTTTCCTGTCACAAATGGAGCCTAAGAAGTTTGAAGAAGCCATCCAAGACCTGCACTAGACTGATGCTATGCAAGAGGAGCTGAATCAATTCAGAAGGTGCAATGTCTGGGAGCTTGTTCCTAAACCAAGAGGCCACAATATAATTGGGACAAAATGGATCTACAGGAACAGTTGGATGAGAATGGAGTAATAGTGAAAAATAAAGCAAGATTGGTTGCTAAAGGATACAGGCAGGAAGAAGGGATTGACTTTGATCAAACCTTTGCCCCAGTAGCAAGGTTGGAGGCAATCAGAATGTTCCTTGCCTATGCAGCCTATCAAGACTTCAAGGTATACCAGATAGATGTGAAGTCAGCATTTCTGAATGGTGATCTTAAAGAAGTAGTATATGTAGAGCAGCCATCAGGTTTTGTAGATCCTCTTAAACCTGATTATGTTTATAAGCTTAGAAAAGCTTTGTAAGGGTTAAAGCAAGCCCCAAGGGCTTGGTATGAAACCCTGTCTACTTTCCTTATTGAGAATAAATTCTCAAGAGGAAAAATTGACAAAACTCTATTCCTTAGGGAATCTAAAGGCAAGATCATCTTAGTTCAGATCTATGTTGATGACATAATCTTTGGATCTACTGAAAACAACCTTTGTAAAAAGTTTGCCAAACTTATGCAAGGGAAGTTTGAGATGAGCAGTATGGGGGAACTGAAGTTCTTCTTGGGACTCCAAGTAAGACAGACTGATGATGGCTTGTCCATATCCTAGTCAAAGTTTACTAAAGAATTAATCAAAAAGTATGGTATGGAGTCATCCTCCATCATGAGAACTTCTATGGGGACAAGTATGCATATATGCAAAGATGATGCAGGTAAACCTGTTGATGAGACTTTGTATAGAGGAATAGTTGGTTCTCTACTATATCTCACAGCTAGTAGACCAGATATTATGTATGCTACATGTGTCTATGCTAGGTACCAAGCCTGCCCTAAAGAGTCTCATTATACTGCAGTCAAAAGGATTCTGAGATATCTTAAGGGCACACCTAATCTAGGCCTTTGGTACCCTAGGAATAGAGATTTTCAACTAACAGGTTATTCAGATGCAGACTTTGCAGGCTGTAGAGAGGATAGGAAGAGTACAACAGGTACTTGTCAATTCTTGGGAGGAAGATTGATATCTTGGAGTAGTAAGAAGCAGACCAGTGTGGCTATATCTACAGCTGAGTCAGAATATGTTGCTGCTGGCAGCTGCTGTGCACAACTATTGTGGATACAGCATCAGCTTAAAGATTATGGTATTCAAGTAAGTAGAACACCTCTTTTGTGTGATTCTAAGAGTGCAATTTCTATTGCTAATAATCCTGTTTCTCATAGTAGAACTAAGCATATAGAAATTAAATACCATTTTCTTAGAGATCATGTAGAAAGAGAAGACATCACATTGGAATTTGTTAAAACAGATTATCAAATAGCAGATGTATTCACTAAGCCTCTGGATGAAACAAAATTCAATAAATTTAAAATTGAATTAGGCATGCTGACCATTGATTAGATTATCAACAAACTTACAAATAACATATTAGATTATCAAATGGTCTTAAATGGTGTAGACAGAAACAGAAATTGGCTAAGTAAAATAGTGTCGACACATTCAGTGATAATGTGTCGACTCAGTGAAGTAATGTCGACAAGTCAGAAATATTGTGTCGACACAGAGAATATGTGTCGACACTTAAGAATTAAATTGTCGACTTATCCAGGAATGTAGTGTCGACTTCACCAGAATAGTGATGTCGACACTTACAAATTTTGTGTCGACACTTATCCTAAGAGTCGACACAGATTTTCTGATACTCTACTATATCTCTCAGGTGTCGACATATCCACATTTGGTGTCGACACATAGTAGACAGATTTGTTGTCGAGACAATAGAAGTTTGTGTCGACACATTCCATCTGTGTCGACACATATAGACTGTTTTTGCCCGCCTTTTGATCTTCTTTCAATATAAGGTATAAATAGGTCAAGAACTTATTCAGTCGACACGCTTACAAGGTTTTCGAGACTGAAACCCTGTGTCAACTTTCTCTCTCTCTCTCTTCTCTCGAGCTTTCTCACCTGAACAATGGCGCCGAAGATTGAAGACAACATCAATGAAGGTTATGAGTTAGTAAGGAATGCCTTTGCCGAAGCCCCAACAGATGTTCAACGAGTTATCTCTCTTATTTCTGAATCCGGATTAGAGTTCATAGTTTCTGAACCTTCCAAGATATGGAAGAAGGAGGTGCATGAATTCTTTAACTCTGCATCAATAGGTTCAGATGTTCTCAAGATAAAGTCCACTGTGCATGGGTCGACAGTGAAGATTACCCCAAGAAGTCTAAGGAAGATTCTACATTTACCAATAATTGAGAATGAAGAAGAAGTCCCTGCTTCTAAGTTAAGGGAGGCTATCCAATGGTGCGGATTGGATCCCACTCTGAAAATTGGAGCTGCTTTCAACAGGAAAGGGATGAATCAGCAAGGGAAATTTCTGCCTGAAGTAGTTGGCAAGGTGATTCTGTGCAAACCAGGGGGACATGATAGGATTTCAGCCTCTATGTTCAGCCTCATGACCAGAATTGTGTTTACAATTCCAACTGATTGGTCAGCTGTAATCTTTGAAAAGATCAAGGAAGGAATAAAGAAGCCAAATCTGGCTAGAATTATGAGTTTATATCTGAATGGAGTGATCCATGAGGTAATGCAACACCTGCCAGGAACAAAGATCAATCACATGAGAAAGATGGACATGAGATTGTTTTCTAGGTGGGATAGGGTGCTGTCTAAGGATGTGCCTGATGAGAGCAAGCAGGACACCCCAGTGAAATCCTCTTCTCATGCTCAAGATACTGAGCAGCTTCAAGAAGAACAAGAGAGGAAGCAGGATGAAGATCACCTTGTGTCTACTCTAGCCCAGCAAGACACTATACCTGCACAAATGCAGGGGGAGCAAGCTCATTCTCCTGCCCAAAATGAATCTACTCCTAACCAGGTACAGTTGTAGGGGGAGCTGGTGTATTTTCTTATAAAAGACATTTCTAATATTTCAATTTCTGTACAGTTGCAGGGGGAGCAAGTGTACTCACCTGCCCAGGACATTACCAATACTGAACAGGAACAGGGGGAGAAGATGTCAGACCCAGTGCAAGAGGCAGTCCAAATTGATATCTCCAAAGATCTGAATATAGAAGATCTAATTGATACATCTTCTGTTCAAGCTCAGAAGGAATATACTCTAGATAAGTTATTCCCTAATGTTGATATGGCTACTGATAGAGTAGAAGAGGGGCAAGAGATTGAAAAAGCCCTTGACATGGAGATAGAAATTGAGAAGGAGCAAATAGTTGAGGGGGAGTCTGTGCATGTTGAGGCTGAACAACATGGCACTGAGACAGATATTCCTCCTCCTCCTCAAGAAAGAGTTCAAGTTGATAGTTCATCTGAATCTGAGACTGAAGAAGCCAGAATGGCTAAGAAGAGAAAACTTGTAGTCTTCAAGAGAAGGAGCAAAGGTTATAAGCAGGCTCTACAGACTACAACTCAACCATCTCATTCTGAATTTAATTATAACAAGTTTATGGTTGATTTGCAAGTTAAGTTAGATGACCATAGAGTGGCAGTTGAAAAATATGTTGATGAGAGCAATAAGGCCCTTCAATTTGACTTGGCTCAGGATATAAAGTCAATTAGATTTGAAGTCAATATGCATAAGAAGGAGATGACAGATTGCTTCCATAAGGGAGGTAATGCTGTAGTATTCTTGGCAAAACAACAGCAATCAGTTATTACCAAAGCAGATGATATAGCACTGAAGCAAGGCTATGTTCTTACAAATAAGATAAACATGAATGCCAATCTTGAAGACTCTCACAATGAAATTCTTAATGAGTTGAAAAAGACTACTGAAGGGTTGCCTGCAGCAAGAGGAAAGGAAATGGAAGAATTTGATAAGAAACTTCAAGATGCTATTGAATCAGTTAAAACTGCTATCACTACCTCTCAAAAGGACATATCTGACAAGCTTCAAAAGTTAAAACCATTTTTTAAAGAGGGAGTGAATTATCTGGATGGACAGATCAGATTTCAGAAGGAAGATCTAAGAGATCATATTACCAGAGAAGCCATAAAGGGGGAGAGGTTGTTAGTTCATGCAGGCTCAGAGCACACCAAATGGGTGACCAATAGTATTCGAGCCACATTGGGATATCTACCTTTGTATGATGATGCTATGGTGGCTAAGTCAGGAATACAAACAGGTCTACTTGAAGGCAATCAACCTGAGGTTGCCCAAGTTATTTACCCTCCTCCAGATTTTGATATGATTGATCAGCAAGTTCAAGATATGTATAGCCCTCCAAAGGAGGTTAACAGGGTTGTTATTGAGAAAGTGGATAAGCCTGAGGCCACTTTGAAAGAACAGCAAGATGCTCTACTATCTAAGAAGAGATTTAGAGAGCAGGCTGAACTTAAGCCAGATTTTGAGCAATGGAGCCCTACTTCAAGAAATATTATACTCACTGCATGGAAGGCTGTGAAAGACCAAGTTCATGAAAGAGGAAAGTGGTATAATGTAATAGAATGGCAAAAGCATGAAGCTAGGCAGGAGGCAATAATACAATTCAGAAGAAATGCCAAGCTGGGTAGGCTGCCACCAGATGCTCAGGAGCGGCGCAAGTACTTTCCAAAGCCCTTTCATTACTTTGAAAGGCAAAAGCTCAAGGAAGAAGCAAAGAAGAAGGCTGATCAAAAAGGCAAGATGCCAGCAGAAGATGTTGAAGCTCCTGTGAAGGCTCAAATCCAATCTGGCAAAGGGATTGTCATAAGAGAGCCTGATCAGTCTTAGTTTTAAGTTCTTTCAAATGTGTTTTGTAATGTTTTGATTAAATCATTCAATGTAAAACTCTGTAATCAAGCATTATCAAGTTATAAACAATATTTTGTTTGGAATCATATAATGTTCACTCTGTGATGGATTGTTCATATTTTGTTTGGAATCATATAATGTTCACTCTGTGATGGATTGTTCATATTTTGTTTATATTAAGTATTCCTGTTATGTCATATATCATCATATTATACTTTTTATAAATGGTGTATATTATTGGCTATAAGGGTTATGACTTCTCCAAATAGGGGGAGATTGTTGGGTATATTGGAAAATGTGTACCTGATTTGAAGAAGCCCAACTTAGCTCAATGATATACATCAAGGTGTATTTGATGTTGTTTTAAGTTGACATGTGCAGGTGAAGAAGTGTTAAAGAATGCAGAAAAATATTCTAAGTCCATGTGTCGACACCTGAAGAAACAGTGTCGACACTTCAGAATATTTGTGTCGGCACTTGAAGGAAGCTGTGTCGACACAGAGAAAGATAGTCGGCCACATTTGTGTCGACACTGGGAAGCAGTGTCGACTCACAGGAAGATAGTCGACCACATTTGTGTCGACACTGGGAGGCTGTGTCGACACAATGAGATAGAGTCGACACACATTGGCAGAAGTCGACAATACTTGTGTCGACACCAGAAGACTAAGTCAACACATACTGAGTTCTGAATCTACAACAACTGTGTCGACACACAGGACTTGTGTCGACACACTGCAAAGTCAAGACTAAGTTATTCTCTGAAGAAGCTGTGTCGACTTAAAGGCAAACTTGTCGACATCATCAAAGGCTGTGTCGACACCAAAGTTACTTGTGTCGACACATACAGACAGTTGGTCTCGACACTTCCTGACAGTCTGTCTTAACACATTGCTGACCAAGACTAAGGCACAGGATCTGTTTGAAGACTTGACAGCTGTGGGTTGCAGCCAATTAACTGATGTTGTCAGACTTGTCAGAAGACAGTTATAAACCGGATCAGCCGGTTACCGTTAAGAAGATCTATAAATAGACAGATTCAGAGAGAAGTAAATACAGTAATGAGAAGATTGAACTTTGGCAATCAAATTGAGAAATCAAATCAAGAAGGTGTAATACACTAAAGAAGATCTTCATCAGAAGATCTAAGAAGACGATCTCAGGATCGATCTAAGAAGAGTTCTAACAAGAATTCAGAAGTATCATCAAAGGTGTTGGATAGAGAGGGATCCACCCATTTTGAAGAAGAAGAAGGAAGCCATCAGTGGTTTCTCACGAAGCTGTTTGGAAATCAACTCAGCTAAGTTCAGATTCAAGAAGCTTTGAAGAAAGCTCAGATTCAGTTGATTTCATCAGCTGATCAAGAATTGTCTTGTCCTCTTCTCTCTCAACAAAGGCAAGACATTAAAACTTCTTTTCTAAATTTCTGTAGGATCTGTTTTACACAGATCTGAGTTGTAAGCATGTGATATAAAGGCTGAGTGTAGGAGAGTTGATCTCTGAGTGGTAGGGCTGTTTGCCTGAGTGTAGGAGAAGGTTCTTCTCTGAGTTGTAGGCCTTGTGGCAAGGCTGAGGTAGGGCTATTGTGCCTGAGTTGTAGGAACCTATCCAGGTTCTGAGCTGTAGGATCTGAGGATCTGAGAATAGTGGAAGTTTGGCCGAATCTAGCATACTGCTAGATAGGTGAAGAGGGAAAGTGGATGTACCCAGACCTTGGGGAACCACTATAAAACATTGTGCAATCTGTGATGATTAAATGTCTGTGAATGCTGTGCTGGATGTTTTAATTTTTGTAATTGAATTCTGCCTAAAAATTTGAACAAGCAATTAGAACCTATTCACCCCCCCCCCCTCTAGGTGTTTAGGTTGTCTTGAAAGTAAAACTATCAAGCGCGTAGAGGGGATAACCTCCTACGGCCACCACCCTACCTGGAGCTTGGTTCGGGTGGTGCCGACGACGCTCCTGCTGCGGGGAGGCGCATGCAGCACGTCAAAAAGATGAGGGAGGAGGAGGGGAAGAGTTTCTACCTGTGTTTGGGGGGTTTGGGATTATCCCAGCCAAGACGTCGTTAGAGGTGGTGGTTGAGCTCGGGTGGTGGAAGATTTTTCGGCAAGCTGGAGCTCCGGGAGAGGGGCTCTGGGATCGTTTGGGCTTGTGTGGATGAGAGGAAGGGTGGGCATGGCCTTTTATAGGCTTGGGGAGGGTGGACATCCCTCCCCTAGCCAATATGGGATTAATCCCATGAGGAGAGGAGCTCCTCTCTTCCCCTCCACTTTCCTTGGCCATATGGCACCATCTTAGGGCCTCTAGGTGGCAGTCATCTAAGGGAGAGGGGATGGGCTTGGGCCTTGATTCCTAAGGAGAGAAAAGAGGAGGGGAAGGGAAAGGTTGGGCCTACCTTGGCCCATGGCCCATTCCTTATTATGTGGTTGGTTTTAGGTGGCCCAATGGGTGAGAGGGGGTAGGGCCCTTATCAACTATGGAAAGGAGGTGGGCTCCTCCTTGTGAAAAAATTCCAAAAATTGATTTTTAGGGGGTTTTGACCAAAGCCAACCCTAGGGTGGGTCCCCCATGCTGGTCAAAGTCAAAGTAGGTCCAAGACATCGGGAGTTGGGTCAAAGTTGGGGTGTCGTGTTATAATTTGTGTGTGCACGCTTTTAGGTGCACAATTATGCTTGATTTGACCACAGATTGACCACCCATCACTGAAATTGACCGGAATGAACTCGGTTGTCTTTGTATTGACCATATGAGTCCATTGTCACTGACTGGGGTCGAATCGGAGTTCGTTTGCTAATTATCCAAAATCTGTGCATCGCGACGTGCTAAAACGGTCAAATTGCTGATATTTGTCGTTAGACTTCGAATTATGACACAACAAGTTCCAGTAAGTTCGTATTGACTATACGAAGCCAAAGGAACTCAAAGAACTCAAATCAGAGTTCTCTAGGTCATTATCCGAAATTCTCGTTTTTGCGACGTTTTACGATGAATGACCATATTTACCATATGGCATCGGAGTCTAGCGAAACGAGTTCCAATGCGTTCGTATCGATTACACAAAGCCATATGAACTGACAGAACTCCAATTAGAGTTTTCTAGCTTTATATACCCTGCCTATGGTTGCCTTCTACACAAGTGTGGGCCATGGGTAAAGGTTCGGGTTACTTTTATTGGGCCCACTAGGGTTTTGGTGGCTCAATAAAAGTCGGGATGTTACACATCGTCTCCTAAGTTTTGAGACATAAGTATTAGCGAGCAGAGTTTAGAAAGAGGGGAGTTGCTAGTTTTAGTACTATTATAACCTACAGGCTTCATGTATAAACAGTGGCTACGGCCTTTTGCGGTTTCTATTAAATATATGTTGATATATATATTTGATGTGGTTTCATGTTAAATCTTTCGCAATACTCTGTGTTGAGATGTGAATGTTGTGATTCAAGCCGAGCAAGGCGGCCAACTAGTTCTTAGTAGTGTAGAGTGTTACCCATTAAGGAGCACTGGGTGGATGTCTTTGGCAAGTAAGATCTCCTCCAGCCCAACCTGGGCAAAGGTTGGGGGGGTCTTACAATAAGAACTTGTCGTCAAAACAAACAAGTCTTTCACCCTCCTCCCAATATGAGTAACGTCAGCTTTCACAGCTGAAACGTTCCGGAGAAACCTGACTTCTATCGGACCGAACAAAATGTGATGCCCAGCATCCACAGTATTTATCACTGAGAAGAGATTTTTCTTCATCTCGGGCACGTGATACACACTCCGCAAAGTGAGTGGCCCCTTGTCACTTCCTAAAGAGACGGATCCCTCCTGCTCCACGGCATGAACAGTATCATCAGCTGTAATAATAGAAGCATTACCTTTATACTCCTATAGAGACAAGAACTTGGACACATCTCCAGTGAGGTGATGACCGCACCCAGAATACACGATCCAATCCTCCTGATAATCAATGGAGGAAAGTAACCAGACACAAGTGTCTGTCATGAAAGAACGTCCACATCCTTCCTCCTCAAGCTTGGACTCAGCCTCCTTCTCTACAGCATGCCCCGACTGAAGTTTAACTCTGCAATCCTTATGAATGTGACCGAGCAAGTTGCATCTGAAGCACCGGGGTCCACCCCGCTTCTTCCCGTCATCAGCCTTAGGAGGCTTGCTGCTCTCCTATTGTGATTAAGAATATGGACCATCGCTTACAGACAACTTCTTCTTCATGTCCTATCTCTTCTACTTGCCCTAGAAGAGAAAATCGTCGTCGTTGTCTCCCTAGAGAGTGACACTCCAGCCATCTGCTTTATCAGGCTCTCCAGCGAAGCCAATTGGTTCTCCAGCTCCAACAAAGATAGCTAATTGGCCCAGCCCTGAACAGAAGTAAGAAAGGCTACATATTCCTTCCGCAAACCGTGAATGATGTGCCTTTTCAGCTTTTCCTCTAAGATAGGCTCTTGCGGGTCAAATGCAGAAATCTCAGCGCAGATGTTCTTCATCTTTAAGAAGAAAGATGACACTGACAGTTCCCCATGAGTGTCCTTAGCCAAATCATTCTCCAAGAATTATATCCGAGCTACAATCTTCTTGTTCAGCGGGCCATCCAAGGCCATCCAGATCTCAACTGCTGACCGACAATCAATAATGTGATCCAACATGTACAGCCCCGTATCCGGCGAGGGGGGCCGGCAAGAGCCAGATTGGCCAAGTCTAGCCCAGACCCCAGGCGAGCCAAATCTGCGGCATTGAGTAGAGCTCACTCAATGCCTTCAGCCATAGCGTCGAGTGAGTAGAGCTCACTCAACGCCTTCAGCCATAGCGCCGAGTGAGGCGAGCTCACTCAACGCCATCAGCTGCAGCATCGAGTGAGGTGAGTTCGTCAACGCCTTTTGACCTCGGCATTGAGGGACATCACAGCATAGGTCAGCTCGCACTCGTCAGCTCGCACTCGCCAGCTCGCACTCGCGGCAGACGAGTGGGGCAGGCCGAGGCTGAGCTCGCCTACTGTCGAGCCGAGGCCTGCGAGTACCAGCTCCATCGATACTCATCGCCTTTACCGAGTAGAGGCCATTGCAGGGCAGCTCGCCCCCTTTAGTTGTGAAGTGTTTTCCACCATTTTGCCCCTGCTTGCCTGCTCATAGCCCGTTAGAACAGCGAAGTCTCACTGTTGGCAGACCCAGGTGGGCTGCACATGGCTATTCATAATAGCGGAGTTTGGTTGTTTGCAGGCCAGCCCAAGGGGTTTTCAGTAATTTCAGGCCGACAGAGGTTAGTTACTTGCAGACCATTTTCAGAAATCTATAAATAGGACCCAAGGGGTACCTTAGAAGGGACGCTTACTTGTTTCCAGTTTTCTCGTGCCTTCTGAGTTACCTTAGCCCGGCATTTGGCTAAGGATGGGAAGCGCTCAGTGAACTTCCGGGTGTGTGGTGGGACCTCCGCGTCGGGCCCTTGGTCTAGTCCTTTGCTCTTTTCCTTTGTTGTTTTTCTTGTAGGAGCGAAGTAGGTGCGCGACCACCCCTTCCCCAAGGGTGAACTCCACAAGTGACCGGTTCTCGGTTTCAACATTTTTGGTGCGGTGAGCGTGGAGAGTGGCCAGCACAGAAAACCTTCAGCGAGCTCAATGACTGGAGAAGAAGGGCAAGGATTGGATAGGACCGACTCACCACCCCCTCTCGCCACCATGGGGATGCTCGAGGAATTCAGGCAGGAAGTGCTCGGCATGGTCCGATTCGCACTCGGCGTGCGGACCGAGAGCTCAACTCCAGTGATTCCGTTTCTCGCGGATCCGGCACTCGGAGAGGTTGCTCCTGCCAGGCGAGCAAGGAAGGAAGTGGCCGAGGAGGGTCGGGGTGTCGAGCTCCCCGAGCGAGTACTCTTCCCAGGTTCTGGGAGCGGCGGCAGACTCGGTGAGTTAGGGGCGCGAGACCCTCCCGCTCGTCCAATAGGGGTGAGAGCCCCTTCAGCGAGCTGGTCTCCTCTACACCAGTTCCTGATGGGTTCAGGGAGCCCGAGATGTCCTACTATACCGGTAAGGGGGACCCGGTCCAGCACGTCTAGTGGTTTGAGGGCATGGTCTCTATCCGACAGATGTCAGATGGATTCAAGTGTAGACTCTTTGCCATCACCCTGAAGGAGAAGGCGAGAGAGTGGTTTCACCAGCTACTGGTCAATTCCATCTACTGCTTCGAGGACCTCTGTCAGGGGTTCATGCTGTGGTTCACAACCTCGAAGAGGAGGAAGAGGGAGTCAGAGTCCCTACTCCACATCAAGCATGGGGTGAACGAGACCCTGGGGAGCTACGTTGATCGCTTCCAGGAGGAGGTCACCCAGGTTCAGGATATGTCGGGCGACACTCTGATGGTGGCCTTCACCCCGGGTTTGCAGCAGGGTTTCTTCCGGATGGAGCTGAAGAGGATCCCCCCTCTCCTATGTGGAGTTGATGGAGAGGGCGGTGAGAGAAGTCGACGGGGAGGCGTCAAACCCGGAGTTTGCCCAGAGGTTAGCCAGGTGGGCTACGGAGGAGGAGAGGCCCAGAGGAGGTAGAGGTCAGGAGGAAAGAAGAGTTGAGCCCCGATAGAGGGAGCAGCCACAGCAGCAGCCCAGGTGGGGGCGCCTGGACTTGAATCAGCGGCTAGGGTGGAGGCCCAAATGGCAGGAGCTGGGGGCGAGGAGAGGGTTCTGCGGAGGGGACAACCGCCAAGGGGGACAGGGCAAATTATACCCTCCAGGTGGGAGACAGGGCCAGAGTCCCCCCTCCCCGATCAAGAGGAGGCTATGGCCATATCCATAGGGGAGAGGATAAGAGCAACGTGGAAGAGAAGAAGGGAGGTTATGGTGTAGTTACCCTACTGTGACTTCCATCGGGAGGAAGGGCACGCCACGGCCACGTGCTCGGAGTTCCTCGAGATGAGGGGAAATAGGGAGCAGCAACAACAACAAGACCGCCAAGGGTTACGGATTGAGGAGGTCCTGCCTCGGGCAGAGGAGGACAGGTGCGAAGATCGGGTAGATATGGGAACTCGGGGAGGGATCGGAGCAATCCATGGTGGGGCGAGGATCGAGGCTTCCCGTAAGGCGAGCCTCCACACCATGTACCGACAGAGCGTTGGCTCCACATCCCAGACCCCGCCCCTAGAAGAAAGAATCACCTTCACGGTCAAGGACATGCCGGGTCATGAAGACCCCTTTTGCGATGCGCTGGTGATCCAGACGGCCATCGAGGATTTCACTGTCTCTCGGATCCTCATCGACAATGGGAGCTTAGTCAACGTCATCTTCAAAATGGCATTTGACGTGATGATGGTGGAGGCCAGGAGAGTGTTGGCCTCAGATGGGCCCCTGTTTGGCTTCTCGGGGGAGAGGAAGGAAGTCGAAGAAGGGGTAGGACTCCAAGTCTCTCTAGAAGGGCAGTCCTGCAATTGCAAGTTCGTCATTGTGGACGCCCCTAGTAGCTTACATCACCATCTTTGGGAGGTCCCTCATCAGCGCCTTCCGCTGTGTCCCCTTGTCCTTCCACCAATGCCTGAAGTTTAATATTGAGGGGGTCCAGGTCCGGGTCCGCGGAGACCCTAGGATGGAAAGGGAGTGCTATGTCACCGCTGAAACTCCATCTCATGGCAGGAGGGTGCCGAGGAGATTGAGCGGAGGATGGAGGAGGTGGAGCAGGAGGCCGGCCTGGAGGAAATAGAAGTAGAGGAGACCAGCACTCGGGAGGAGGAGACGAAGGAGGTTTAGGAGTCAGCCGAGGCGTTGGCCGTGGAGGAAGTCGAGGAGGAGGTCCTCACCCCTAGAGGGGGGAATGCTGAAGAATGGGGGAGCAGTCTCGTCTGGAGGCGGCGGAAAAGGTGGTGGAGATGGAGGTCCTCACTCTCGGAGGTAAGGTGGAGAAGGTCCGCGTCAGCGGAGGGCTGACCCTGTAGGCTCAGGGCAGGGTGCTGGAGTGCATCCGGAAGAACATGGATATCTTCGCCTAGAGTGTTGCGGAGATGCCAGGGATCGACACGGATGTGGCCTGCCATCGCCTCAACCTGGATCTGGAGGCTCGCCCCATCCAACAGAAGAAGAGGCCCACGGCGGATAGGTTGGCCAAGCCAATTCGAGAGGAGGTGGCCAAGCTCCTCGAAGCTAGTTTTGTATACGAGATCCAATACCCCGGCTGGTTCTCCAATGTTGTAATGGTTAAAAAAGGAGACGGTTGGTGGCATATGTGTGTTGATTTTTCATTGCTTAATAAATCATGTCCCAAGGATTGTTACCCCTTGTCTCAGATCGACGCGCTGGTTGACTTAGCCGTCGGTTTCCCTATAATGAGTTTTTAGATGCATTTTCAGGTTATCACCAGATCAGGATGCACCCTCCTGACATCAAGGATGTCTCCTTCATCACTGGGGATGGGTGCTACTGCTACAAAATGATGCCCTTTGGGATAAAGAATGCAGGTGCGACCTATCAAAAGATGATGGATAGGGTCTTCCGAGAGCAGAGGGGAAGGAACTTGGAGGTGTATGTTGACGACCTCATGATCAAGAGTCGGGATGTCGACTCTCACCTCTAGGATTTGGAGGAAACCTTCGCCACCCTACGCAAACACAAGATGAGGTTGAACCCCTTGAAGTGCATCTTCGGGGCGAGTAGGGGGAAGTTCTTGGGACATCTCCTCACCCCCGCCGGCGTAGAACCCAACCCAGACAAGGTCCGAGCGATCATGGAATTAGGGTCGCCTCAGAATGCCAAAGAGGTACAGCGATTGACAGGGAAGCTGGCAGGGTTAAGCAGGTTCCTCTCTCGGGCCAGAGAGAAGTGCTCCACTTTCTTCAAAACCTTGAGAGGAGGCCAGAAGTTCAAATGGACCCCGGAGTGCGAGGAGGCATTCCAGGCCCTAAAGAGGCAGTTGACTCAGTCCCCCCTGCTCCAAGGGCCAAAGGAGGGGGAGGACCTATTCTTATATCTCGGGGTCGGGGCGGAGGCCCTTAGCTCTGTTTTGGTTCGGGAAGAGGGGAAGAAGCAGCTCCCAATTTACTATGTGAGTAGGGTGCTAAGGAAGGTCGAGCTCCATTATCCTATACTAGAGAAGCTAGCCTTTGCTCTGATCGTTTCGGCTCGAAGGCTCCGACCTTACTTCTAAGCACACTCGATCTGGGTGGTGACTGACCACCCCCTCCACAACATCTTCGGGGGGTGGAGCACTCGGGAAGATTGGCTAAGTGGTCCGTGGAGTTGAGCGAGATCAACATCTCCTTCGTCCCTCACCTCTCAATCAGGGCCCAAGCAATAGTTGACTTCCTAGCTGACAACGTAGTTGAGGTGGCAAAGGAGGAACTCACTCGCCCGGTCCCTTGGAGGGTCATGGTGGATGGCGCCTCAGGGAGGCATTCCCTGGGGGCAGAGGTCATCTTGGAAAGCCCCAAGGGGACAAGGATCGAGCAGACGGTAGTAATGCATTTTCCCATCACTAACAACCAGGCCGAGTATGAAGTTGTGATTGCAGGTCTGCGCTTGGCCATAGAATTGGGGGTAAATGACGTGGAGGTCCTCACTGACTCCATGGTGGTGGTTTCCCAGATTAACGGGGAGTTTGAGGCAAGGGAGCCGACCCTGTAGCTTTACTTGGAAAAGGTGAAAGGAATCTGTCGAAGTATGAGACCGGGCGGTCTGGCGGTTTGTGCCTGGCGGATTGAGGTTGACGGGTTGATTTCCAGGCTGTCGCCGTATGGTATCCGGCGGTCTGTCGGCTTATCTCTGGCGGCTTGGAAACCGGCCGGTCTAGCGGTCTCCTACCGCATCTCTCCCTCTTGGTTCTGGTGTTGCCGAGCGGTTAGAACATTGTCTAACCGCGCGGCCTGTTCCGGTCTCTTATTCTAGCCGCCCAGATCTGTTGTATAGCTTTAGTCCCACATTGTTAATTTGTATTCTTCTCTCTCTCCTCCATTCTATAAAAGGGAGGCCATACCTTTGTAAATGATATCTTTTTGGATAATAAAATTTCAATTATTCAAAGTTCCGGCTTGTTTTCTAGTCGTTTGTTCGCTACTTTTAACATGGTATCAGAGGCACCGGTTCTCCTTGGGCGGCTTCTCCTTTCTTAACCGCCTATCTCGGGCGGTTTCCTTCCTCTGCTGCGGCCTGCCTCCTCTGTCCGCTAATACAAGGTTCCTTTTTTTCTCATCTACATGGTATCAGAGGAATCGATCTTCTCCTCCTGATTCTGTGCGCCCTGTCCGCGCGGCTTACCCCTTCTTCTCGCGACCTGTTCTCGCTGTTTGCGCCCTATCCGCGCGTCCTCCTTCTCCTGCCCTTCTGTCGCTGCGACCTGTCTCCTTGTTCGTCGCGACCTGCTTCTTTATTCGCAGTTTCCGTTCGCGCGGTCTATCTTCTAGCCGTTCGACCTCTTCCCCGTCTTGGACCTGCGGCTTGGTCGTGGCTTCTCTGGCCGCTGGTGTCGAACATCCTGACCGCCGCAGCTCGTCTTCTTTCTATCTGCGCGGCTTATATTCTAACCGCGCGGCCTCTCGCAGTTATCTCCTATGGCCCTTTCTGAGACCTCCACCACCACCACTCCTATCGCCACTCCGGCGCCGCTTCCTACACCCTCTGGCAACCTTGGCACGGTTTCTAAACTTGTTGGCTCCAACTATCCGGATTGGAGCGTCTCCTTCACTTTTCTTCTCCGCTCTCAGCGCAAACGTCATCACCTCACCGATGACCCTCCTCCCTCAGACTCTGCTGAATTTGATGACTGGGATGCTAGTGATGCGCTTGTCCGCACGTGGTTGGCTAACAGCCTCTCTGATGAATGTCTTCCTGTCATACGCCATGATGAGACGGTCAAGACCGCGTGGCTTCACCTTGCTGCTCTCTACTCAAAGGGGGCCCAGACATCCCGCATTTATACTCTCTACGCGGATCTCTTCGCTCGCCCTTCCATGTCTCCTGCTGCGGCTTATCAGCAAGTTCAGGCTCTTGGGGCCGAAATCCTCCAGAATCGCCCCTTCTCCGCGGACTTGGCCGAACAGCACAAACACTTCCAGGAACTCCTGGTTGTTTGTTATCTTCTCCGACTGCCTGAGTCTTTTGATATGATCCGCCAGCAGATCTTGGGCGAAGCCGAGTCTCCCACCTTGGATGCCACCGCAGCTCGCATCGCCGCGGTTACTTCACTGCTCCAACGTCCTCTATTGTCTTCCCCTCCTCCACCGGACTCCTATGCTCACCAAGTACAGCGGGGTGGCAATAGTGGTCGCAGCCAATCTGGCACGCGCGGTCCGTCCAGGTTCCTCTGCTCTCACTGTGGTCGTACCGGCCACTCAGTTGACCGCTGCTGGCAAAAACATCCTCATCTTCGTCCCTCCGGTGATACTTCTTCCTCAACCTCCTCCTCCTCTCGGCAGTCTGCTTCTGTGGCCACCACCTCAGGTAGTGCACACGTCGTTACCCAAGGTAAATGGCTCATTGACTCTGGTGCTACAAATCACATGACCGGAAACCCTCACTGCTTCTCTCTCCTAGAGACGCATGCTCGGTTACCCCCGGTTCTCGTTGCGGATGGTTCGCCTTCCCCTGTTCATGGAACGGGCATGGTTCAAGTCACTCCCTCGCTTCGCTTAGCGGACACTCTCTATGTCCCGAAGTTCCCTTGCAATTTACTCTCCGTTACTACTTTATGCAAGCAACTTCAGTGCTCTGTCTTATTCACTCCTACTTCTTGTTGTTTTCAGGACCCGAGAACCCAACGGACGATTGCTACTGGGACTGAGAGCGGCGGCCTCTACTTCCTCGACAATGTTTCCGCTCTGTCCGCCTTCTCTTCCTCGTCTACTGATCTGCTTCAATGGCATCTTCGCCTTGGACATCCTCCTCCTCGGATTCTGCATCAGCTTCTTCCCCACTTACCTCAACCCAGTCCTCCGCTCAACTGCGATGCGTGTCAGCTTGGCAAGCATCACCGTTCCTCCTTCCCGCAGAAGCAAGGCCGTGGTTCCTCCCGCCCTTTTGATCTCATTCATTCTGATATCTGGGGTCCTGCTCCTACTCCCACCGTTGGTCGGGGTAGTTTTTACTTTGTAACTTTTATTGATGATTTCTCCAGATGTACCTGGGTGTATCTATTAAAAGATCGCTCTGAACTCTTATCTGTATGGCAATCTTTTTATAATATGATTAAAACTCAGTTTGCTATTTCTATTAAAGTATTGCGCTCTGATAATGCTAAGGAATATCTCAGTCATGAGTTTTCATCTTTTTGTATGCAACATGGTCTTATTCATCAGACCAGCTGTGTTTACACCTCCCAGCAAAATGGGGTGGCGGAACGTAAAAATCGCCATCTCCTCGATATCGCTCGCACTCTGATGACACAGATGCAGGTGCCTCGCTCCTATTGGGGCTATGCTGTTCTCCTTGCCTGCTATCTCATCAATCGCATTCCCTCTTCTGTTCTTCACGGCAAGACCCCCTTCTCCATTCTCTACCCAACCAAGGAACCCTTTCCTCTTCCTCTCCGTATCTTTGGGTGTACGGCCTTCGTGCATGCTCCGTCTGCTACTCGCGACAAGCTTTCCCCCCGCTCCACCAAATGTGTCTTTTTGGGTTACTCGACAACTCAAAAAGGCTACTGTTGCTTTGATCCTGTTCTGCGCAAACAGTTTGTTTCCGCAGACGTCACCTTCTTTGAAAATGCTTCCTACTTTTCTTTCCCATCTTCACCTCCTCCTGCTGTCTCTGACTCTCCACCATCTCTCTGTGAGCCTTCCACACAAGTCGACGTCTCCCCTCCTATGTCGTCTCCTCCTCCGTCTCCTCCTCTCCCCATTATCTCCCCTCCTTCGTCTCCGCGGCCGTCTCTCTCTAGTCCCGGGCCAGCCTTCTCTGCCACGGATGCTCCGGTCCCTGAGGCACAAGACGACCTGGATCGTCCCATTGCCCTTCGCAAAGGGGTGCGGGCGTGTACCCAACACCCGCTTGCGGCTGTTGTTTCCTATGATCGGCTTACTCCCTCTCGCAGGTGCTTTGCTTTGGCCATCTCGGCTACTACCACTCCCCGCACTTACCAGGAGGCTCTTGTTATTCCTCATTGGAAATCTGCCATGGATGAGGAAATTGCCACTCTTACTGAAAGAGGTACCTGGAACCTTGTTCCTCCACCGATCGGTACTGATGTGGTTGGCTGCCGCTGGGTGTTCGTTGTGAAGTTTCGCCCGGACGGCACTGTGGATCGTTACAAGGCCCGCCTGGTGGCCAAAGGCTTTACTCAGACTTATGGAGTTGACTATTTTGACACTTTCTCTCCGGTTGCTCGCCTCAGCACCATCCGGGTTCTTCTTTCTGTGGCCGTCAACAGGGAGTGGGACATTTCTCAACTTGACGTCAAGAATGCCTTTCTGTATGGGGATCTTCAGGAGGACGTCTATATGGAGCAACCTCCAGGGTATGTTGCTCAGGGGGAGACACGAGTATGCCAGTTGAAGAAGGCCATCTACGGCCTAAAGCAGAGCCCTCGGGCGTGGTTTGACAAGTTTAGTGGCATTGTGGCTGCAATTGGCTTTGCAAGAAGTTCCGCCGATCACTCATTGTTTATTCGCAAAACCGCATCTGGCCTTGTGGTTTTGGCGGTATATGTGGATGATATCCTTCTCACCGGCGATGACCAGGCTGGGGTGGACTTGACAAAGAAACACCTCCGTCAACACCTTGTCACGAAGGATATGGGCTCCCCGAAATATTTTTTGGGGATAGAAATCTCTCGGAAGCCCGACTCGTTGGTTCTCTCCCAACGGAAGTATGCGCTTGATCTTCTACAAGAGGCAGGATTGACCGGGGCCAAACCGGCCCGGTATCCCATGGCCACTGGAGAAGACAAAACATGGACAGATGACTCACCGCTTATATCCGATGCCACGAGGTACAGACGTCTGGTGGGCAAACTCATTTATCTCACGGTGACCAGACCCGACATTGCCTATGCTGTAGGCAAGGTCAGTCAGTTCATGCAAGCTCCCAGGGAATGTCATCTTCAGTCTGCCTTGAAGATACTAGAGTATGTCAAAGCAGCACCAGGGAAAGGGCTACTCTTTCAGAAGCATGGTCATCTGAGAATTGAAGCCTACTCAGACTCAAGCTATGCGGATGATAAAGGTGACCGTAAATCTACATCGGGTTTCTGCACATTTGTTGGAGGTAATCTTGTGAGCTGGAAGAGCAAGAAGCAGTCTGTTGTCTCAAGGTCCAGTGCAGAAGCCGAATACCGGAGTATGGCGTCAACCACGTGTGAGTTAAAATGGTTGCGGGCTCTCATGCTTGACCTAGGAGAGGTCTACAACTATCCTCTGCCTATGTTTTGTGACAACAAAGCCGCTATATACATATCCAAAAATCCGGTCTTCCATGAGAGAACGAAACATATAGAGGTCGACTGCCATTTCATCCGAGAAGAGGTCTTGAAGAAACAGATTTGCACTCCGTTCGTCACCTCCGACAAAGAGTTGGCTGATATCTTCACCAAGCCGGTTTCTACTTCCTTCTTCCATATTTGTGACAACCTGGGCATGATTGATATCTATGCTCCAGCTTGAGGGGGAGTGTCGAAGTATGAGACCGGGCGGTCTGGCGGTTTGTGCCTGGCGGATTGAGGTTGACGGGTTGATTTCCAGGCTGTCGCCGTATGGTATCCGGCGGTCTGTCGGCTTATCTCTGGCGGCTTGGAAACCGGCCGGTCTAGCGGTCTCCTACCGCATCTCTCCCTCTTGGTTCTGGTGTTGCCGAGCGGTTAGAACATTGTCTAACCGCGCGGCCTGTTCCGGTCTCTTATTCTAGCCGCCCAGATCTGTTGTATAGCTTTAGTCCCACATTGTTAATTTGTATTCTTCTCTCTCTCCTCCATTCTATAAAAGGGAGGCCATACCTTTGTAAATGATATCTTTTTGGATAATAAAATTTCAATTATTCAAAGTTCCGGCTTGTTTTCTAGTCGTTTGTTCGCTACTTTTAACAGAATCATCGACACCTTCCAGGCTTTTTCTATCTGGCACGTGCCTAGGGGGAGAACGAACAGGTGGACCAACTGGCAAAGCACGGTCCCCGGGTGGGGGTACCATCATAGATCTATCCCGCCCATCCATCCATGAGGGGGAAATGATGGAGGTGGAGCACCACCCCTCGTTGATGGACCCATTCGTGACTTTCTTGTTAACCGGAGAGTATCCTTAGGGGATGGACAGGAAGAAGCTCAAATACAATTAGGCATACTATCTCATGCGAGACGTCAAGTTATATCAAAAGACCCTTTTTGGGATGTTGGCACATTGCGTGGCCGAGGGGGAGATCCCGAGGGTCTTGGAGGAGGTCCATTCCGGGGAGTGTGGAAGTCACTCTGGGAGTCGGACGCTGGAAGGAAGAATCATCAGGCAAGGATATTTTTGGCCAACCCTGGGCCAAGATGCGGCCAAGTTTGCAAAGGAGTGTAATAAGTGCCAACTGTTATCTCCCCTCTAGCTGCAACCTGCCCAACGCCTCAGAAGTATAATAGCCCCCTGGCTATTTGCAATTTGGGGAATGGACTTTGTCGGGCCCTTCCCACAGGCTAGTGGTCAGAGAAGGTTCTTGCTTGTGATGATTGAATATTTCTCTAAGTGGCTGGAGGTTAAGGCGCTGGCCAAAGTGACTTCCCAGGTCGTCAGAAACTTTGTATGGGGTGAGATCATCTGCCAACACGGGTTACCTTAGGCCATTATCACGGACAATGGCCCTCAGTTCACCAGCGCCGAGTTCATTAGTTTTTGTGGACAGCTCGTAATCAATCTTAGATTTGCCTCGATTCATCAGCCCAGGAGCAATGGACAGGTGGAGGCGGTAAACAAGATCATTGTTAATCTCCTGAAAAAGAAGGTAGAAAATTTGAGAGGAAGCTGGGTGGAGCAGCCCCCTTCGGTCCTCTGGGCCCTTAGAACCACATCGAACACGACCACGGGGGAGACTCCTTTTAAACTCTCCCATGGATGTGAGGCAGTACTACCGGTGGATTTCGAGGTACGGACGCCTCGGGTGGCTGAGGCAGGAGAAGGCAAGGAAGGATGGAGGATCGAGAATGAGGAGGAGCTGCGACACTTGCTCGACATGGTTGAAGAGCTGCGAGACCTCTCTGCCCTCCGGCAAGAGGAAGTGAAGAGAAGAATGGCCAAGTACTTTGACAAGCACGTCAGAGTCAAACAGTTCACGAAAGGAGACTTGATCTTAAGAAAGGTGGATGCCATAGGAAGGTCAGCCGCGGTGGGGAAGCTCAACCCCAATTGGGAAGGACCATATATAGTACGGGAGGTCCTGAAGTTAGGAGGGTATCATCTTCAGAATACGGAAGGCGAGACCCTAGGTCTCACCTGGAGTGGTGACGACCTGAAGTATTCTTACCCCTGAGTCGTGTAAGTCCTGTGTTATAGAATAAAAAAATTCTAGATTCTTATGCTCATAACATGTTTCGTACAAGTGGAAAATTGAGTCCATCCCAGACCCCGAGCAGATTCCGCTACCAGGCTCCCACCAAGCTGGTAGGTCTGGAAGTCACTCAGAGGATTCTTCCCTCGACCCCGAGCAGATCCCGCGGCCAGGCTCCCACCAAGCTGGCAAGGTTGGAAGTCACTCAGAGGAGTCTTCCCTCAACCCCGAGCAGATCCCGCTGTCAGGCTCTCACCAAGCTGGCAGGGCTGGAAGTCACTCGGAGGAGTCTACCTCAGACCCTGAGTAGATCCCGCTGCCAGGCTCTCACCAAGATGGCAGGGCTAGAATTCACTCGGAGGAGTATGCCCTCGACCCCGAGAAGATCCTGCTGCCAGGCTCCCACCAAGCTGGCAGGGCTGGAAGTCACTCGGAGGAGTCCGCCTCAGACCTCGAGTAGATCCCGTTGCCAGGCTCCCACCAAGCTAGCAGGGTTGGAAGTCACTCGGAGGAGTCGTCCCTCAACCCCGAGCAGATCCCGCTATCAGGCTCCCACCAAGTTGGCAGGGCTGGAAGTCACTCGGAGGAGTCCGCCTCAGACCCTGAGCAGATCCCGCTATAAGGCTCCCACCAAGTTGGCAGGGCTAGAAGTCACTTGGAGGAGTCTGCCCCCGACCCCGAGCAGATCCCGCTGCCAGGCTCTCACCAAGCTGGCAGGGCTGGAAGTCACTCGGAGGAGTCTGCCTCAGACCGAGCAGATCCCGCTGCCAGGCTCCCACCAAGCTGACAGGGTTGGAAGTCACTCGAAGGAGTCTGCCCTCGACCCTGAGCAGATCCCGCTATCAAGCTCTCACCAAGATGGCAGGGCTAAAAGTCACTCAGAGGAGTCTGCCCTCAACCCCGAGCAGGTCCAGCTTACAGGCTCTCGCAAAGCTGGCAGGGTTGGAAGTTGCTCGGAGGATAAGCCCGGAAGGCCCTCAACACCTGCCGACAGGCGAGTCGAGCGCTTACAGGCGAATTAAGTGCTTATAGGTGAGTTGGGGCTCGCAAGCGAGTTGAGTTCTCGCAGGCGAGTTGAGTGCTCGCAGGCAATGCGAGTATCCACTGGCGAGTCCAAAACTCGCAGACCTAGCGACTACCGAAGTTCCCTGACTAACGAAAATAAAAGTTTTTTACTCGGCATACTCTTAATAGTGGCATATTCGGCCAGAGGTCACCAAACAAAAAAGGGGGGAGAGAGAAAAAATGTGCATCACAGTAGTCAAATACCAAAGAAAAGAAGATAGAAAAAAAATTATTTACAATTGATGTAGTCCATTACATATCTGGAACTCACCTTCGCGAGGATACAAAAGAGGAAAAAGGAAAAAAAAAGGAACAAGAAATCCAGCTTAGCTCTCGCCCTCCTCCCCAGAAGCACGGCCTCCTTCACCTCCATGCCCTGGGTCCTTGTTGGAACCCTAGGTTTTGATTTGAGTTCAGTCCTCTCTTTCTGTCTCTTGACCCAAGATTTATCTATGGTCAAAGGTTAGTTGATAGGTTAGATTCTCTAGTTGTGTAGAATTACTTTTCCAGATGAATATTTGGTTAAGTAGTTTTTCGTTCGACTATAGTCAAACGTCGCTCGACTATCGTCTATCGGCTGATCGACGATCGTCTATCAGTTGGTCGACGTTCTGTCTGCGTTGATAGCTCGACTATCTGTTGATAGATCGACTATCTGTGTTGCTTTGATAGCTCGACTATCTGTTGATAGGTCGACTATCTGTTTGCTTTGATAGTTCGACTATCTGTTGAGAGGTCGACTATCGGTGTTGCTGTGATAGTTCGACTATCTGCTTGGATAGTTCAACTATCTGATAGTTCGACTATCTGTTGATAGGTCGACTATCTGTTTTTGTTTTGATAGGTCGACTATCTGTTGATAGGTCGACTATTTGTTTTCTGTGATAGGTCGACTATCTGCTCGATAGGTCGACTATCTGTTTCGTTTGGTAGTTCGACTATCTGCCCTGATAGATCGACTATCTGATAGCTCGACTATCTGTTCTGATAGGTCGACTATCTGTCGAGGTAGTTCGATTATCTTCTTTGATAGTTCGACTATCTGGATCGTTCGACTATCTGTGCGATAGGTCGACGATCTCCGTGCGTCGGTCGACGATCTCCGAGGGTCGTTCGACGTTTTGCTGTATGATTTAAATAGCTTTTGTCGTCTTCTGTGATGTGACTAATTTCATAATTATTTTGGCACTTTTTATAAAAGATTATCTGAGTAAATTGTGATAACACTTCCATGCAATATCTATTCTATTCTTTATGCATGAGCTAATCTTTTCTGATAAAGTTGTTTGTCTTATAGCTGAGATATGATTTCTGTCAGGCTGTCCTTTATAGCCGTTAGACTCAAAAAGTCTTCCTTGGCTGTAAAGAGTCGTTTCTGATGTGACTTTCTCTTATATTATTTCATCAGAAGTATTTGCAGCTTCTTAGAAAGCTTTATCCTTTTATAGGATATCTGTCTGCTGTAGTTTGTTTTTGCTTTATGCTTTTTGCAGCCCAGCTTGCAGAGTTCAGAAAAAGACAAGATTCAAACTCAATTAGAACCGTTGCTGCTGCTGATATATAAAGACTTCTTTGAAGAAAGGAATTAACTAGTTCTCAGATAAAAATTTATTCAGCAAGCTTACAGCAAGATCAAGTTTACTGCTCTCAGCAATCTTCACTTAACTGAGAAGTGTTAGCTCTTCTGCTCTTCTTCAACCTGAGTTCTCCTGTTTCCAGGAAGTTCTGACTCAGAGATCTTTTGAAGAAGAAGAAGAAGATAGCTGCTAGAAGATTTTCATTTCTTATTTTATATCTTCTTGTAGTTCCTCCTTCAGTATTTACTGAAGTGTTTCTGCACTGAAGCAAGACTTCACCTGGACGTTCTTTGAGCCAGGGGGAGCCTTGATTCTTTTAGAGCTTTCTAGCTCAGTGCAAGTTATTGTGCTTCTCTAATCTATTGTAAAATAGAGAAGACACCTTAGCCTCCTTTCCCCCTCCTGAACAGGGTTATTACTCCCTTCAAAAGTATCCCTTGGTGGCAGGGCACCTGATCAAAAATCTGTGTTGGTTTTTAGACACCTGATCAAAAGTCTAAAGGGTTTCTTGATCTACCTGAAGCAGATCTTGTTGGTGGCAGGGCACCTGATCAAAAACCTGAGTGGATTCCTACCTTGTTGGTAGAAGAGTGGACGTACCCAAGTTGTTTGGGGAACCACTATAAATTCCTTGTGTCGTCTGGATTGCTTTATTTAATTACTTGCATTGTGGCTGTGATTAGATCTTAACTAGGTTTGCTAGTTGCTGTTTAGGTTTCCTAGCCTTAACTGTAATTACAGTTGGCTGCCTCTTTGTGCACAACACTTGTGTTAGGCTCTAAGGTTTAATCTCAAATATCTATAACTTTCATTCCGCATTTAACTCCAAGGGAGTTGAGTAGAAAGTCAACTTTGCTAGTGCAATTTTTGATTACTCTATTCACCCCCCCCCCCTCCACTAGAGTAGTATCTATCCCTTCTCTTTAAATTGGTATCAGAGGGAGGTTGACTGACTGAATAGGCTAACACCTAAGTCACAAGATCCTGATAGATACCAAAGTTTATAGATATTCACTTTCACTATCATGGCCCAGTCCAAGGATTATTCTAGCACCAGACCTCCAGCATGCAACTTAGCTAAGTTTGGCATCTGGAAGGCAAGGATCAAATTATATATGAATTCTATTGATGAAAGTATTTTTGCTTCTATTTTGACAGGACCACCAAGAGCACCTGCTGCTGCTACTACCTCATCATCATCTGATATGAGTGCAGTGCCTCCTCCAGACTACAATGATGAGTACAAAAAGACAAAGAGAGCAGATGCCAAGGCAATGAACATTCTGGCTCAGACAATGTCTGATGAAGTATTCCAGAAGGTTGCTGACTGCTCCTCAGCAAAAGCTATGTGAGATACACTGAACCAGATTGTAGCTAGTTCAGCTGATGAAAGGAAGGACAGGAGGTCCAACCTTATCTCATAGTATGAGAATTTCAAGAAAACTGATGCTGAATCAGTTGAAGCTATGTACACAAGGCTCAGCTCAATCATCAATGAGCTGAGGACCCTTGACAAGGATATTTCATTGACAGAGGTCAATGATAAGATTCTTATGTGCTTCCCTAGCACATGGGATCTGAGGATCTGGCCTATCAAGGAAGCCAGAAGCACAAATGAAATCTCAACAGAAGCCCTTCTCGGCAAGCTCAAGTCTTTTGAGCAAGTGCTGAAGTCCAGGGAAGCTGAAGCTGAAGCAAAGACCCCAACTCCTACAAGAAAAGAGCAAACCCTTGCTCTTAAAGCTGCTGACACTTCAGAAGGCAGCCAGTCCAATGAGGAACTAATGGCATTATTTGCCAAAAGGTTTCTCAAGATGGGAAGGAAGGAATTCAGAAAGAAATCTTCAAAGTATGAAGATAAACCAAGGTATGATCGCACCCCTTCTAAAGAAATAATCTGTTATGGTTGCAGGAAGCCTGGACATATTCTTCCAGATTGTCCAGAGGAAAAGAACAAAGATAAAAGAAAAGACAAGGATCAGCACAGGAAGCACTCCAAGCCATCCTCCTACAAGAACAAAAAGAAGGAGAGAGGCTTTGTTGCTGAAACCTGGAGCGATTCTGATGAGGAATCCTCTTCCTCAAGCTCCAGTGAGGATGAAGAAGAAAAGAAAGCAAAGGAAGTTTGCCTGATAGCAATTGATGCCTGCAGTAATCACTCAGCTGCAGAGAATTCAGATTCTGATGAAGAAATGCCAACAGAAGATGAGGTACTATCTTCTTATGATTTCACTTCTGCAGAATTTAGATTAGAATTTAAATCTTTATGTTTAGATTTAATTAGTTCTGAAAAAGAGATTAAAGAACTTAGACATAGGCTAGCTGAATCAGAAATCATATCTATTGAAAACATCAAATTAAAGGAAGATCTCACTAATTCCAGTGAAGAAATTAAATTTCTTAAGAATGAGTTAGCTAAATCCAAAAGGTTAGAAGAATCTCTAAATGGTAGAAGCCTTAAGTTGCTTGAAATAACCAGCATGTCTAACACTAGGACAGGCAATAACAAATTAGGCTTAGGAGCTTCTTCTAGTGAACCCCCAATCATTCTTAAAAACCATCTTTCAACTCCAGTGAATTTTATCTCAGCTGATGGGATAAAGAACACTGAGCAAGTTAATCAAGTAAATAGAGCTTTAAATAAAGCTAAAAGAGAGAAAAGAAAACAGAAATTTAAGGAATTACAAAAAACGTCGAACGCTGCTCGACGATCTCAGGCTCAGTGGTCGAACGAAGCTCGACGATCTGAGCATCTATCGTCGAATGTCGATCGACGATCGCAAGCTCAGTGGTCGAACGGAGATCGACGATCTGAGCAGCCATCGTCGAACGCTGGTCGACGTTTCCAATATGAATTTCAAAATTACACCCAGAACTTTAGAAACCCGAATATGAATAGAAACCCTAGGTTCATTGACCCATCATCTGTATGGAGAATCCCACCTAGGAGATCTTACCCATTAGGTTATCACCCTCAGCCTGCTTATTCATTTATTTCCAGTTTTTCTTATGTGAAAAACAAGGGACCCAAGGTTACCTGGGTCCACAATGTTTAAATTGATTTATTTGCAGGTGAAGACCTATCCTATCACTGAAAATAAGTGGTATTTGGATAGTGGTTGCTCCAAGCACATGACAGGAAATAAAAAACATCTGTCAAAGTTCAAAGCAAAGCTCGGCCCAAAGGTAATCTTTGGAGATTCAAGTTGTGGTCAAACTGAAGGCTATGGCAGGATGACAATTAGAGTTGTAACATTCAAGAGAGTTGCTTATGTAACTGGACTGAAGCATAATCTAATTTCAGTAAGTCAGTTATGTGATGCTGGATAGCAGGTATCATTCTCTAACTCTCTTTGCAACATTACTTTAAATAATAATGTTGTATTAGTAGGCATTAGACAAGGTAATATTTATTTAGTAGATTTTAATTCAACTGATTCTGAAATCTGCCTGTTTAATGAAGTAACTAATAATAATACCTTGTGGCATAAAAGGCTTAGCCATGTTAACCTCAAGAATATATCTAGGTTATCTAAACACAACCTTGTTAGAGGCTTATCTTCTTGCCCCTACAAGAAGGAGAGCCTATGCAAGGCTTGTCAACTAGGCAAGCAAACCAAGAACTCATTTAAATCAGTAAATAAAAGTGATTCTCCTAGAATCCTATATTTATTACATTTGGACCTATTTGGCCCAATAAATGTACAGAGTTTAGGAGGGAAGTATTACACCCTAGTCATTGTAGATGACTTCTCTAGGTTCACTTGGGTGTTCTTTTTTAGAACTAAGGCTGATAACTTCAAAGCCCTTACATACTTTCTATTATGTGTGCAGACTGAGTACTCTACTCATGTGGCCTTGATCAGAAGTGATCATGGTACTGAGTTTGACTCTCTTCTCATGCAAGAATTCTGTGAGAGAGAAGGTATCAAACATAGCTTCTCAGCTCCTAGAACTCCCCAACAAAATGGGGTAGTTGAAAGGAAGAAAAGAACACTAATTGAAGCTGCTGGCACATTGTTGGCAGATGTTAATATGCCTCTTTACTATTGGGCAGAAGCTGTTAGTACAGCCAACTATGTCTTGAATAGAAGTCTGATACACAAGCTTAAGTGTGAAATTCCTTATGAGTTACTTAAAGGAAAGAAACCTAAAATAAATTATTTTAGAGTTTTTGGCTGTGTTGTTTATATTCATAATAACAATAAAGAATATCTTAGAAAATTTGAAGCAAAAGCTTCAATGGGAATTTTTCTTGGATATTCCCAAGTAAGCAAAGCTTATAGGGTTTTTAATAAATCATCTTCTAAAATTGAAGAGTCTGTTCATGTTTCCTTTGATGAATCCCAAATGTTTTACAAGGAGAAGGAAACTTCCCCTTCCTCAAGTTCATTACAGGTACAAGAATCTTCCAAAGATGTCACTCAAGAAATCCTCCATCTTTCAACTCTTCATATCACTGAATCAGATAGTGATGAAGACATTGCTGAAGCTGTTGTTGTCCCACCAATAGTAGATCAAATTCCTCCTGAGGAATTAATCCCAACTATTGCTGAAGATCACATCCCACCTGCTGATGTTGTCACACTTAGAGATCACCCTACATCTCAAGTGATAGGAGACATATCAGCTGATGTTCAAACAAGACATCAGTTAAGACAGGATGTGATGCATGCTTGTTTCCTCTCACAGATTGAGCCCCTCACCATTAAAGATGCTGAGCTAGATCCTCATTGGATCATTGCTATGCAAGAGGAACTCAATCAGTTTGAGAGATGTAAAGTATGGACTTTGGTTCCAAGACCTAAAGGCCAACTGATCATTGGCACCAAGTGGGTGTATAGAAACAAGTTGGATGCAAATGGCATCATTGTAAGGAATAAAGCTAGGCTTGTAGCTCAGGGCTACAGACAGGAGGAGAGTATAGATTATGACCAAACCTTTGCTCCTGTTGCAAGGCTAGAGGCAATAAGGATCTTCTTAGCCTATGCAGCCTACATGAAGTTTAAAGTTTTTCAAATGGATGTCAAAAGTGCTTTTCTTGATGGTGAGCTAAAGGAAGAGGTGTTTGTTGAACAGCCACCTGGTTTTGTTTCTTCAACTCAGCCCTCACATGTATTCAAGTTGCAGAAAGCTCTTTATGGACTAAAGCAAGCTCCAAGAGCCTGGTATGAGACTTTAGCTAGTTTCCTGTTAGAGCACAACTTTACTAGGGGAGTAGTTAATAGAACCCTCTTCGTCAAGCACCACAAGGACACAATCCTGTTAGTTCAAGTGTATGTGGATGACATTATTTTTGGTTCCACTGATCCCAAACTGTGCAAAAAGTTTTCTAACTTGATGCATTCCAAGTTTGAGATGAGTAGTATGGGTGAGCTGTCTTACTTTCTTGGTCTCCAAGTAAAGCAAGATGTTGATGGCATCTTCATCTCCCAATCCAAATATGCCAAGGAATTGGTAAAGAAGTTTGGGATGGCAGATGCTTCAGCAATGCATACACCTATGGCTACTAATGTAGTTATTGATTCTGATGATCAGGGAAAGCTTGTTGATCAAAAGAATTATAGGGCCATTGTTGGATCCCTATTGTATTTAACTGCAAGTAGGCCAGACATAATGTTTGCTACATGCCTTTGTGCTAGATTCCAGGTCAACCCCAAGGAATCTCATCTGATTCTTCTCAAGAGAATCTTGAGATACCTGAAGGGATGTCCAAATCTAGGACTTTGGTACCCAGCTGAGTCAGAATTTGAATTAATTGGATATTCTGATTCTGATTATGCTGGTTGTCGAGTTGACAGGAAAAGTACCTCAGGGACTTGTCAGTTCCTGGGAGAGAGATTGGTCTCTTGGTTCTGTAAGAAGCAGGCCTCTGTATCAACTTCAACTGCAGAAGATGAATATATAGCAGCTGCTAGTTGTTGTTCACAGATCCTGTGGATACAAAATCAGCTTTTGGATTATGGGTACTCACACAAGAACACTAAAATCATGTGTGACAGTACAAGTGCTATCTTTATTGCACAAAATCCAGTGCACCACTCTAGAACGAAGCATATTGAGATTAGACACCATTTCCTGAGAGATTGTGTGGAAAAGAACAAGATCAGCCTTGAGTTCATATCCACAGACCTTCAGAGAGGTGATATATTCACCAAGCCCTTAGATGAACAGAAGCATCTGTTCTTTTTAGTTCAACTAGGCATGATTAATGGACGAGACTAAGTGTGACGTCTGCCTTGTTGAAATCTGTTCGAAGATAGTCGAACGACGTTCGACGATAGTCGAGCGGAGCAAGCCTATCGTCGACCTATGGTTGATGATGGCTTATCTGCTTGAAGATCGTCGACCGGCGTTTGAAGATCGTCGAACAGGTTGAGCTTATTGTCGATCTATGGTTGACGACAGCTTGCTGTTTGTGAAGACAGAAATAGTCGAACGATTGATCGACTACTCTACTTCAGGACTGATCGTCGAACGACCGTTCGACTATCGTCTCCAGTATCTTTTAAATAGATCGACGATCGTTGTTTTAATATAAAGCCGATGGTCGACCCAGGTTAAAAGATAGTTGCTCTTATCGTCGACGGAGAGCGTCTTTTCGCATTCCGTCTTCCCGCTTGCTCTTCATCTTGCTCTCTGTCTTGCGCTCCGTCCTCGCCGTCTCTCCCTCGACTTCTACAGCGTTTTCGATGGCGATTGCTCCAGCGCTTCTTGCAGTAGTAAAGTTTGATGCCAGTTTCAGCGTCGATTTCGACGCCTTCAGCAGCTGCGAACCAGGGATAGTGGAGATTCTGAATCTGTGCAGAGATCAAGGATTAGAGAAACTCATGTCTTACAGAATAAAGATAAACACTCAAGAAATCAAAGAATGGGCCTTCACTTCATCTTCTACTGATGATTCGATGACTGGAACAATTAGCGGAGAAGAGGTAATATTGACTCCTGCTATTCTAACTGAAATTTTTTGATTAATTAATGGTGAAGAAGAGTATGAGCAAGATGCTCCTGAATTCGGAAGAATGTTAACTGATCTGGGACATGCCGAAGGCATTCCCTCCAAGCTGCTCAAGGTGAATTTCCCGTTTAAGATCAAGTTTCTTGCAGAAATTGTTGGAAAAGTGCTACTGGGAAAGCACTCAGCCCACGATAATATTACAAGGCAACAATTTGCACTAATGTGTGTAATTGTTAATAAGAAGCAGATAAATTGGGCTAGTATTATGTTTGATTTAATAAGGAAAAAGAATGGAAAGAAAGAGGTTACCCTAGGAAGGGTAGTTGGAATTTTTCTGAAGGAGAAATACCCTCACCTGCTTGTGTCAGCCGCCACCTCCATAAACGCAAGCAAGAAGATGGATCCATTGCTATTCGCAAAATGGAAAAGGACCTTCCTGAAGCCCGCTCCCGCAGGGGTTGCTCCAGTTACTTCTGAGAGCACCAGGACTGTCGCAGTCACTCTCCCCCCCCTTCTAGCAGTTGGCTCAGCAAATTTATCTCTTCCATCTTCTTCATCAGCTTTGCCGTCTACTTCAGTTGAAGTTCCTTCAACTTCAATTGAAGTACGACATTCTGCTTCTCCTCCAGCTTCTCCTCTACCTCCTCATCTTGCTGGGATATCTCAACCCAGTTTTGATTTATTGGTGTCTGAGATTCCCACTCCTCCTCAGTCACCAATTCCCTCTTCTGATCATCACCCTGCATCCACCCATGTATCTCCACATCATTCTCCAGCTCCATCTCTAGCTCCATCTCCAGTTCTATCTCCAACACATTCTCCAGCTCATCTTGCATATACCATCACTGCTGCTCTTCCACCCTCTGAAATTCCTCCACCATCATCATCATCTTTTTTTGAAATTACTCCTGCATTTATATCTAGCATTGTGGAGTTAATTACCCCCTCAATCAAAATTATGATTGATGAGGCAATTGCTCCCCTTGCTTCTTCTATCTCATCTCTAACTGCTGCTATTCAGAAA
This sequence comes from Platanthera zijinensis, assembly GCA_039513925.1. Lineage (NCBI taxonomy): Eukaryota > Viridiplantae > Streptophyta > Magnoliopsida > Asparagales > Orchidaceae > Platanthera > Platanthera zijinensis. The sequence continues at coordinate 163,448,686 of CM077083.1, read as the reverse complement.
CTCTCTAAGTCTGCTGAGCCCTCTTCTTCTAGGGGCCTGGTTTCAGTCTCTACTGAAATCAGGCAGGGGGAGATGCTTGATGAAGATGTCTCTGAGCAGCCCTTGGCCTCTCCTCCAGCAGTTCATCTTGCAGTAATAGAGAAAGCAACAGAAGATTCAGCTTCTCCTCCTCCTCTATCTGAACAGGAAATTTCTGATGCAGTTTTAAAGTCTGAATTTATTGTTAAAGCTTGTTTAGAAGAGAGTTCTACTCCCTTGGTTGCCCTATACCTAGAAGGAATCATCACCTCCTTTCTAGATGAATTGTGGGAGTTAGGACATGCTATGGTCGATTCTGAAGGTATTCCCTTTACTTGTTTTTTAGACTTGTTAACTGATATGCTAGTTTGGGAATATCTGGAAGGCATGATTAGATGTCATTTAGAACAATTTTATTCATAAAATTACAGATAAATTGGAAGAAATTCTAGAAGTTCAAGAACCTGTTATCCAACCTGCTCTAGAAGCTCAACCAGAACCAGAGGCTCAAATATCTGAAGTCGCTCAGCCTGAAGTGCAAGCAGAACTGGTCACTTTGACAGTTTCTGAGATTCAAGAATCAGCTGCAGATGCCCAGATTGAAAAATCTACTGTATGGGATGATTCCCCAGGCTTGGATTTAGATGCTTTATTGGCACAGGATGCCATAGAAGAAGAAAGAGAAAGAGCTGCTAGAAAGGAAAAAGAAAGAGCTATAAAAAAGGCTATTGACCCATATGATATGCCTATCTCCTCAAATTCTGAAGATGAGATTGACTCTGATGAGTCTGCTGAGACTAAGAGAAAAAGAATTGCTAAGAAGAAAAGAAAAGCGGTTGCTCCTCCTCCTGCTAATCTAGACAATGATACACCATATTATATACTGAAAGGGATTGATCCAAAGTCAAATGACTTCCAGCATTAGATGTTGTTTTCTAAGAACCAGCAAAAGCAAAGGAAAAAGTCTAAGAGGTGTATGACTCTCCTGTTCCCAGATGGAATCCTAGAGGTCCTCCTCCTCCACCTCCCGGTGCAGGAGCCTCAGGAAATTTATCTTCTAAATCTGCCTCTCAATCTGAAAGATCAAATCCATCTCAACCTGCTCAAAGGAGAAGTTCGCAAGGATTCCAAGGTAAAAGCCAAACTGGCTATCAAAGAACTGATATTGTTAAAGAACTAGTTTAAGAGGTAGTATATCAAAGACCAACCTTTTCCCCTCCTCCTTCTCCAAAGAAAAAAGTTTCATCTCCAAAGCCAATTCATACTGAGAAAGGTGTTCCAAAAGGTAAGTAATTTATTTTATCTGAAAATTCTAGCAAGAACTTTGCTAAGTCTGCTCTCTCTTGTTATTTAGTTAATCAAGATAAAGAACCAGTTGACACTTCTTCTGAGATTGTTTATGAAAGCCCAGAGCTTGATCCTAACTTTAGGATAGCTCGTTTTCTTGAACTGGTTGGAGCAGCGCAGATAAGGAAAGCAAAAGCAGAAGGAAAGGACACTGCCGGATTAACCGCAATGTCTAAATTCAGAAAGAAGGAGCTCAGAAAATTCCAGGTCAGACCTGAGATGTTTGATCCTTCAAAATATATGGAAAAGCATCCTGAGGCAGTGGTCCCAAGGACAACAGAACTGAAAATTATTGGAGAACAAGATTTGAATCTATCGAAAAAAGAAGCTCTAGATCCTACAAGAAAGATTACTTTTGTTTCTAGTTCTTCTAATCCTGAATCTAACTCTGAAGCACCTTAATTATTCATTGATTGACAGTTAATTTCTTATCTGATTGATTGATGATATCTGCTTAGTTATTTCCCTTTATACATTTTATTTTACTTTCAGTAATTAGGTTTGTATGCTTTAATTGTTTAGAGACTTAACTCAAATAGGGGGGAGATTGTTGGAACCCTAGGTTTTGATTTGAGTTCAGTCCTCTCTTTCTGTCTCTTGACCCAAGATTTATTTATGGTCAAAGGTTAGTTGATAGGTTAAATTCTCTAGTTGTGTAGAATTACTTTTCCAGATGAATATTTGGTTAAGTAGTTTTTCGTTCGACTATAGTTGAACGTCGCTCGACTATCGTCTATCGGCTGATCGACGATCATCTATCAGTTGGTCGATGTTATGTCTACGTTGATAGCTCGACTATCTGTTGATAGATCTACTATCTGTGTTACTTTGATAGCTTGACTATCTGTTGATAGGTCGACTATCTGTTTGCTTTGATAGTTCGACTATCTGTTGAGAGGTCGACTATTGGTGTTGCTGTGATAGTTCGACTATCTGCTTGGATAGTTCAACTATCTGATAGTTCGACTATCTGTTGATAGGTCGACAATCTGTTTTGTTTTGATAGGTCGACTATCTGTTGATAGGTCGACTATCTGTTTTCTGTGATAGGTCGACTATCTGCTCGATAGGTCGACTATCTGTTTCGTTTGGTAGTTCGACTATCTGCCCTGATAGATCGACTATCTGATAGCTCGACTATCTGTTCTGATAGGTCGACTATCTGCCGAGGTATTTCGACTATCTTCTTTGATAGTTCGACTATCTGGATCGTTCGACTATCTGTCCGATAGGTCGATGATCTCCGTGCGTCGGTCGACGATCTCCGAGGGTCGTTCGACGTTTTGCTGTATGATTTAAATAGCTTTTGTCGTCTTCTGTGATGTGACTAATTTCATAATTATTTTGGCACTTTTTATAAAAGATTATCTGAGTAAATTGTGATAACACTTCCATGCAATATCTATTTTATTCTTTATGCATGAGCTAATCTTTTCTGATAAAGTTGTTTGTCTTATAGCTGAGATATGATTTCTGCTAGGCTGTCCTTTATAGCCGTTAGACTCAAAAAGTCTTCCTTGGCTGTAAAGAGTCGTTTCTGATGTGACTTTCTCTTATATTATTTCATCAGAAGTATTTGCAGCTTCTTAGAAAGCTTTATCCTTTTATAGGATATCTGTCTGATGTAGTTTGTTTTTGCTTTATGCTTTTTGCAGCCCAGCTTGCAGAGTTCAGAAAAAGACAAGATTCAAACTCAATTAGAGCCGTTGCTGCTGTTGATATATAAAGACTTCTTTGAAGAAAGAAATCAACTAGTTCTCAGATAAAAATTTATTCAGCAAGCTTACAGCAAGATCAAGTTTACTGCTCTCAGCAATCTTCACTTAACTGAGAAGTGTTAGCTCTTCTGCTCTTCTTCAACCTGAGTTCTCCTGTTTCCAGGAAGTTCTGACTCAGAGATCTTTTGAAGAAGAAGAAGAAGATAGTTGCTAGAAGATTTTCATTTCTTATTTTATATCTTCTTGTAGTTCCTCCTTCAGTATTTACTGAAGTGTTTCTGCACTGAAGCAAGACTTCACCTGGACGTTCTTTGAGCCAGGGGGAGCCTTGATTCTTTTAGAGCTTTCTAGCTCAGTGCAAGTTATTGTGCTTCTCTAATCTATTATAAAATAGAGAAGACACCTTAACCTCCTTTCCCCCTCCTGTACAGGGTTATTACTCCCTTCAAAAGTATCCCTTGGTGGCAGGGCACCTGATCAAAAACCTGTGTTGGTTTTTAGACACCTGATCAAAAGTCTAAAGGGTTTCTTGATCTACCTGAAGCAGATCTTGTTGGTGGCAGGGCACCTGATCAAAAACCTGAGTGGATTCCTACCTTGTTGGTAGAAGAGTGGACGTACCCAAGTTGTTTGGGGAACCACTATAAATTCCTTGTGTCGTCTGGATTGCTTTATTTAATTACTTACATTGTGGCTGTGATTAGATCTTAACTAGGTTTGCTAGTTGCTGTTTAGGTTTCCTAGCCTTAACTGTAATTACAGTTGGCTGCCTCTTTGTGCATAACACTTGTGTTAGGATCTAAGGTTTAATCTCAAATATCTATAACTTTCATTCCGCATTTAACTCCAAGGGAGTTGAGTAGAAAGTCAACTTTGCTAGTGCAATTTTTGATTACTCTATTCACCCCCCCCCCCCCTCTAGAGTAGTATCTATCCCTTCTCTTTCAGTCCTTGTCCGTGTCCCCGAACAGCGAGCCGAAGCTATCCTCCTTCTCATTAGGCGGACTCGGCGAGTATAGATCTGGAATGAGGCCACGAACCGCAACCTTCTTGCAACCGACCGCCAGTATCCTGGTGCCTTTCATGACGTCAAGGAGGCACTCGGCGGACCCGATCGAATTTACCCGTAGCCGTTCCATGACCTCCTTCTTGCCAAAAAACTGCGGCTGCTGGAAGGGGTAGAGAGGATCGCAATCGCCCACCAGGACAAGAAGCTCCGCCTATCGAAGGAGCTCGGCGTGAAGCCCTCGGTTCTGCTCTTGCAACCGCCCCACCTCTGCCTCTAGCTGAGAGGCGCGAGCCCCCTGCTTGGTGGCATGCATCCCCTGCTCGCCTGAGCGAGCCTCCTGCTCGGTAAGGCGAGTCTGCAACCGGGCGACTTCCTCCTCAAGGCCAGAGGCGCGGTCCTGCAACTCGCACGCAGCCTCGGTATCCTGCGGATCCAAGATAGCATCAATATCAAGAAATCATCTAAGTAAAAAAGGAGAGGGACGGCCGACTCTTACCAGCCTGCCCGCGGCCTTTGCGAGTAGATCCTCAACGATACCATACCGCCTCCCTACATCAGCGGCCTGGTCCTTCGCAACATCGCGCTCCTGCTCGGCCTTTGACAGAAGCCTGCTGAGGTTGAAGCTGCGCCGCGCCATCATATGGTTCAGCTCGAAGGACCTCAAATGGGCCCGAAGGCCCTCGCGACCCAGCTGACGAGGGGTCATGTGCTTGTAGGCATTGGCGTCATCGCGACCATAGAGGCCAAAGCCAAGCGCGTAGGCATGGCCGGTGGGAGGCTGGCGGGCACCCCAGGAAGGGTGGAGAGTGGAGATCATGACCCGGTGGGCTGCCTCGTCCCACTTGATCATCGGCTCGCCGGCCAGATCTTTGCATTTCTTCCCCATGCCGAAGTGGGGGTGTTCTTTGGGCAGGCCCAACTCGCGGGGCGTGAATTCCCCCACGACGTTGGGGGCCGGAGACTCGTGCTTTCGGCGATCCCTCCCGGACGTCTCCTTCAGCGGGCTCCCCGGCTAGGCTTCAGAGGGGGTCTCGGGCAGATCCATGAACTGGGGGGATCGCCTTCCCCCCAGGGAACGACCTTAGCCTTCCTTTTGCGGTCTAGGGGCCAGCGAGATGAGCCCGGTCCCTCAGGTGCCGACCTTTTATTGTTGGTCGAAGGCTGAGACATCGTCGCTTAATCTCGGCAGGCCAGTGTTGCCGCCCGCGTGAGTTCAAGAGGGTCATTGAAAAGACCCGGCCGGTCCGCGAAAGGCGGATTCTTAGGGATGAGTCGCTCCTCTGCAAAAAATACAGATTAGCCAACTCTATCTCCGCCGAGCCTAGTAAAAGTTTGAAAGTTAGGTGATAAGATCTATCTACCTCTAGAGGGGGGGTGAATAGAGTAAGTTCAAATAGATTGATGTATTTAAAACTTTTGATTTACTTAGTGTAGAAAGTGAGTTATGCAATGGTTAAATATATGATAAAGCAAACAGCACACAACACACAGCAAGAAGTAAACATAAACCACAGAAGACACAAGGAAATTATAGTGGTTCCCCAAACTTGGGTAGTCCACTCTTCTATCACCCTTTGATAGGAATCCACTGCAGGATGGTTGATCAGGTGTCCTGGGCACCACCAGATTTTTTGATAAGGTGTCTTGCCACCACTGATTTTGACAAGGTCTCAGCTAACCAAAAGGGTAACTTTTGAAGGGAGTTAAAACCCTGTACAGATGGAATAAGGTAAAGAAAGGATGAGTATGCTTCTCTGTCAACTATCAGAGAGAAGCTTGTGGATTTTGATGTTGTCAGAGCTCCCCCTGAGATGTAGATGAGTTCAGGTAGAAGAAGCTTTGCACAAGGGTGACAGGCTCTTCACTGCTTGTCCTTCTTCAGCAATAGATAACTCAGAAACTGAGTGTTTGATGTCTGAAGGTAGAAGGCAGTCTGTAGAAGAGTTGATTGCAGAGCAGACGAGAATCAGAGAGTATTGATGATGATATTTCTCTGAGTGATGTTCTTCTCTTTGAATTCTCTGCAGCAGATTCTGTGAGAGGGAGATGATGAAGAATGTTCTCTGTAACAAATCTGAATAACTGTGTTACTGTCTCTCTCGAAAAATCTCTGAGTAATAGAGTTACTACTGTCTGATAGATAGCCGTTGGCAGGGCATTCAATGCATTCCTTAACTGTCCATGCCTTGGAAGGAAGTGCCTTAATTGACTTCCAATGAAAATTCCTTGAGATATGGACCAATTAAGTCTTGAAACGGCCAGGGGATCTCTTGCAATAACTGCTTTGATGATCTTTAATTTGAATTTCAAATGTCAACAGACGGGAGAACTCAAAACATCGAACTCATCATAAATCGTCGATCTGAGGACGACTATCCGTCGATCAGAGAGTGATTAAGGATGCAGAGAAAATCATGCCAGAACGTCGAGCTGAAGTCGACGTTACGTCGAACTGAGGACGACGCTGCGTCGAGCTGCGATCGACTATGCGTCGAGCAGCGGTCGACTACGCGTCGAGCTGAGGACGACGACACGTCGAGCTGGGGTCGACTATCCGTCGAGCTGAGCAGAACTAAATTCTCAAATATCCTAAGTTCTAAACTCACACTCAATGACCTATGCTATACAATGAGGTCATGAATCCTTAGCATAGTTATCCTGACCCAAATATAAAAAGGGTGTTCCAACAATCTCCCACTATTTGGATTAGGATTACTATTCACATGATTATAAGGAAATAAAATGCATACAGAAGATTAAAACACAGACAAAACCATAAACCACAGATAGGAGCAGGAGCAGATATATAAATATCAAAAGTGTTTATGGCAGTTGTAGAGAGGTAGAGCCATCTTACATTACTTCTTCTTTGGTTCTTCTTCAAAGCTTTTCTTGAACTTGATTTCTCTTTGAGGATTGGCAATATCTTTCCTGGATCTGTAATCCTCAGAAGTACCCAAGGAAGTTATGCTTTTTCCACTGGGAGAAACAGCAGCAGGATGCAATTCCATGTACCTATCAAATTCAAAGAATTTACTGGAGTTGTATTTGTCCAATTCTTGTCTTCTCTGCTCAGACATAGTACTGATATTTGATGTGTCCAGTCCTCTTTCTTTATTCTTCTTAATCAGGTCTAGAGCAGCAAGCTCAGCCATTCTAGCTTTCCAAGCAGTAGGATTGTTGACTGGATCATCATAAGGGACAGGAGGTTCATATTTGTTGCTTTGATCTGAAGGAGGAGGTTTTTTCCTTACACCATCATTGAGCTTGAAGGGAAAAGGACCAGAGGCTGAAGCAATAGTCTTTCCTCCCCTTTGATATGGCTGGTGTCTAGCTTGACCTCTTGATTGGTTTCCTCTTGAAGATCCTCTTTGTTGATAACCTCTTGGTTGGCTACCTCTTTGTCCTCTCCTGGATTGATATGTCTTGCCTTGGAAGGAGGATGTGGGAGGTTTGCTGACAGGGTTAGCACTGCCTCCTGCATCTGGAGAAGATGGAGGAGGAGGAGGAAGAATAGATTTAGAGGGGCCTTTGAAATAATTTTTCTTCTGTTTCATAGCCTTGAGTTGGTTCTTGGAATATTGCATCCAGGGCTCTGTAATCTCACAGTTGTGAAGAATGTGATAGGGAGTATCATGGTCAGTGGCCCTTTCCATTGGAACTCTCTTTAGAGCTTTGCTTCTAGCTTTTCTCTTTTTAGCAATGGTGGCAGATGAATCATCTGAGCTAGTGGCAAACTCATCAGAGGAGCTGCTTTGCACATGATCATAAGGATCATAAAAATCCTTCTTGGAGGCAATTCCTGAAACAGGAACAGAAGCAGCTGTCAGTGTAGATGATGTATCTAATACTGCAGGAAAAGAAATGGCTTCAGGTGCAACAGACATAGGAGCAGCTAAGTCACTGATAACTTCAGATATTACAGCCTCAACTGAACTGGCTGGATAGATCTTATTAGCAGGAGCAGAAGCTACCACTGCATCAGAGACTTGAGAAACAATAGAACTGGCAGGAGCAACAGCTACCACTGCCTCTGGAACAACAGAACTAACAGGAGCATCAGCTACCACTGTTAAGAAAACAATATGAGAATCAACATCTTCAACTGATTTGGCAGGAGCTGAAGCTACCACTGCAACTGAAACAACAACTCTAGGAACAATTGCAGGAGCAAGGGCTTCCACTGCATCAGAAGTGTTGGGCAACTCATCAACAGTCATATCATCAACAGAATGATCAACAGTACTAATATCAACATTAGAACAAGCAGGAGCAGCAACAGCACTATGATCAAGAGAATCATTTGCAGGAGCATCAGCTACCACTGCATCACCATCAAGGATCATTTCATCAAAAATAACAGCAGCAGCAGCAGAAAAGGGAACAATAGCCCTGGACAGATCTTCAGGAAGCAATAATCTGTATGGGCTGAAAGACCTTTGGAAAAAGCATGCTGGCACTGCCACTGTAAAGTCTTCAACTGGAGGCTGAACAAACTCTCTATCTGTAGGCTGAATTTCTGAAACTAACAGCTCTTCTCTATCAAAAGGAGGCAGCTCTTCTTCTACAAAAATCTCCCCCTGCCTAGAATCAGTAAGAACTGACTCTAGGCCCCTAGAAGAAGGGCCAGCCACAAGAGGAGTAAGGGAAGAGAGTTTAGATGAGATGGAGTTCAAAGAGAGGATTATTGGAGCTAGGGAAGCATCCAATAGAGAAGAAAGCCTTGGAGCCAAGAGCTCATAGAGCTTGTTGGCCAAGGGAAGCAAATCTACTTGCTCAAGGGGATGTTGAGCAGAGGTAGAGGGAGGAGAAACAGATGCAACAGGAGATGATGTTGGGATAGATGGAATGGGGATGGTAGGTGCAATGATGGATGACATGATGAGGTCAGAAAATGATGGTGTCTCAGATATGTCATCAGGAGAACCATCCAAGAAAGAATCATCTGGATTGTTGATCTCAATATCCATTGGAGGGAAGAAGTGAAGAGGATGAAAATCTTCAGATGTGGTAATGGATGGAGGAATGGAAGAAGCAATTGTAGCAATTGATGATGTTGTTGGCATAGGGGATGAAAATTGAGATGTGGATGGAGTGAAGGTGGTTGGAAAGCTGAAGGAAGATGAAATGGTGATGGATGGCATGGCTTCTTCTACTAGGTCAGAAGGCTGAGGTGAAGTGACCACAACAGTCCTTGTTTCTGTAGAAGTTTTCATAGCTGCAGCAGCTCTGGGATTGGTGATTTTCCTGTCCCACTTACCAATGAGGGCACAGGTCAGTCTCTTAGAAGCATTGATATGCTTAGAGGATACCAGAAGCTGAGGGCAGATATGATGAAGCAGCAAACCCAGCACTCTTCCAAAATGGACATAGGTCTTGTTGACCTTCTTCTTCACTAAATCAAACAGAATTTCTCCCCAATTCAAGTGCTTTTTGTCCAGGAGAGCAGCCATGATGCAAAATTGATGCCTGGAAATGGCATCATGTGCTGTTCTCTTAGCACAGATAACCTTGCCTACCACATCAGCTAGAAGTCTGAATTCTATGGCAAGGTCTACTTTCAATAATTTGGAGGCATTCTCAGAGGAATGACCCATCCTGTCTAACATTGCAGCATATTCTTCATTGGACAGCTCCATACTGTCATTGCCATTCTCCAATTCAAACACCTTAGTAAATATAGCAGAGGTTAAGGATACCTGAGTCCCTGAGATTGAACCAGTAATGGTGCTTTCATCTTGAGTGACTGCTGTATAAATCCATTCTTTGATTTCTGTTTCTGCTATTGGCATTCTGGTTGTCATGAACTTCTCCAATTTCTGTTCCTTGAACAGCTCCAGAATTTCCAGAAAATTCTGAGATGATCCTTCAAAGGAATCCAAATCAATGTCGAAACCGCAATCAAATTTCATTGCCGCCAAGATTGCTGCTGGAATCGCCATTTCCTGTAGAATACCTCTCGAAAACAAGTGTAAAATCTTTGGAGGGAGAAAATACTTGCAGAAAATATGAAAGCGCAAATGAAATCGACGCCGAGAAGATGATTTTATACTAGGGTTCGACGCAAAAAAAAGGAAATAACGTCGAGCTTAGATCGACGCTAAGAAGCTCTAGGGTAAACGAAGAGACTCGGTGGTGTTCAGCTTAGATCGACGTTCGACGTTTTGAAGGTCGACGGTCAACGCTATTTGGGATGCTGAACGTCGAGCTCTGGTCGACGTCAATTAACGTCGTCGACCGAGACAGAAACTTAACAATCTCTAGACAGGGTCGATCTCTGGTCGATGCAAAGATGAGGTCGACGGTCAACGCTTTTTAGCGGTCGACGATCAGTCGATCTCCAGTCGACGTTTTCAAATAAAAAACGTCGAGCATCGAGCAGAGTTCAGACAGAACCTCTAGACACTTAAGAAAGAGATACATTTGCCTAGACTTTGTCATTTTTATGGTTTCAAAATCTTGTAGATTAACTTATGCTATCTCCATCTATCATTCCCAACTGATTAAGGAAGAAGAAGTGCTTCTTTTCATCCAAAGGTTTGGTGAAAATATCTCCCCTTTGTAAATCAGTAGAAATGTACTCTAGTGCTATTTTATTCTTTTCTACATTATCCCTTAAGAAGTGATGTCTGATCTCTATGTGCTTTGTCCTACTATGGAGAACTGGATTTTGAGCAATGCAAATTGCACTAGTATTATCATAAAGAATTTTTGACTTCTCTAAGTTGTAGCCATAGTCTAGGAGCTGGTTTTGGATCCACAATATCTGTGAGCAGCAACTACCTGCAGCCATGTATTCAGCTTCAGCAGTTGATGTAGACACAGATGTTTGCTTTTTGCAAAACCAGGAGACAAGTCTATCACCAAGGAATTGACAAGTTCCACTGGTGCTTTTCCTGTCTACTCTACATCCAGCATAGTCAGCATTTGAAAATCCAGTGAGATCAAATCCTGAGTCATGTGGATACCAGAGACCTAGATTTGGACAGCTTTTTACATACCTAAGAATTCTCTTAACTAATGTGAGGTGTGACTCTCTAGGGCTCACTTGGAACCTAGCACATACACATGTAGCAAACATAATATCTGGTCTGCTAGCTGTAAGATATAAAAGAGAGCCAATGATTACTCTATAGTTAGTCTGATCAACTGGTTTACCAAATTCATCAGCATCTAAAACAGCATTAGTAGGCATGGGTGTTTTCATAGAAGATGCATCTGACATACCAAATTTCTTAACCAATTCTTTTGCATACTTGGTTTGAGAAATGAATATGCCATCAGCATGTTGTTTGATTTGCAATCCCAAGAAGAAGGAAAGCTCACCCATGCTACTCATTTCAAACTTTGAGTGCATTAGTTGTGAGAACTTTTTGCACAAGCTTGAATCAGTAGACCCAAAAATTATGTCATCTACATATATTTGTACTAGTAGGATATGGGACTTATGGGTTCTAATAAAAAGAGTTTGGTCAACTCTACCCCTTTTAAAATCATTTTCAAGCAGAAAGGAGGCTAAGGTCTCATACCATGCTCTTGGAGCTTGCTTGAGACCATATAAAGCCTTATGTAATTTGAAAACATGTTCAGGAAAGGTTGGAGAGATAAAACCTGGAGGTTGCTTGACATAGACTTCTTCCTTGATGTCTCCGTTGAGAAATGCACTTTTAACATCCATTTGGAATACCTTGAATTTCTTGTGTGCAGCATAAGCAAGGAAAATTCTTATGGCCTCCAACCTTGCAACTGGTGCAAAGGTTTGGTCATAATCAATCCCTTCTTCTTGACAATAGCCTTGAGCAACAAGCCTTGCCTTGTTTCTCACAATGATCCATTGATCATCTAACTTGTTCCTGAATACCCATTTAGTTCCAACAATTTGCTGGTTTCTTGGTTTTGGAACCAATTCCCATACTTTGTTTCTTTCAAACTGGTTTAGCTCCTCTTGCATTGCAATGATCCAGTTTGGATCTTGCTCTGCATCTTGAATTGTTTGAGGCTCTATTTGGGAGAGAAAACAAGTGTGCATCAGATGTTGATTTATCTGATTTCTGGTTTGCACACCTTCTGAGATTTCTCAAATCACTTGAGAGATTGGATGATCTCTTATTGTTACTAAATCAACAATGGGTGTTGATTGTTCACCAACCTGTGTTGTTGTTTCCTCTTGTGGAACAACAACTGGTTCTTCAAGTTCTTCATTGTTTCCTTCCAAAATCTGATCAGTATCTTCATTGTTACTAACATTTGGTTCTTGTTGTGTAGTGGAAGATAAAGAACCATTATCCATGATGGTTAACTGATTTATATTTTCAGCTAGAGATTGTACCTGCAAATGGTCTATGGTAGAAGAATTCTTCTCCTTATAAGACATATTAGACTCATCAAAGGTAATATGCATGGATTCTTCAATTTTATGGGATGACTTGTTATAAACCCTATAAGCTTTGCTGTTCAAAGAGTATCCCAGAAACACTCCTTCATCAGCCTTAGCTTCAAATTTTGCAAAATATCTCTTGTCATTATTATGAATGAAGCAAATGCAACCAAAAATCTTGAAAAAGCTAACTTTAGGTTTCTTCCCTTTGAGCAATTCATAGGGAGTCTTATCCTTTAGTTTATGTATCAGGCTTCTATTTAAAACATAATTGGAGGTGTTCACAGCCTCTGCCCAAAAGGTTAGAGGAAGATGAGCATCTGTCAATAATGTTGTGGCAGATTCAATTAAGGTTCTATTTTTCCTTTCAACTACCCCATTTTGTTGAGGAGTTCTAGGAGCTGAGAAAGTGTGCCTGATCCCTTCATTCTGACAGAACTCTTGCATAAGAAGAGAATCAAACTCTGTCCCATGATCACTTCTGATCAGGGCTATATGAGTATTGAACTCAATCTATATGCTCTTGAGAAAATCTGTCAAAATTTTGAAGTTATCAGACTTCTTTCTCAGGAAGAACACCCAAGTGAATCTTGAGAAGTCATCTACAATCACTAAGGCATAAGATTTCCCCCTAGGCTTTGTACTGTAGTGGGTCCAAAAAGATCCATGTGCAACAGATACAAAATTCTAGGTGAATCACTCTTATTAAGTGATTTGAAACTGTTTTTGGTTTGCTTTCCTAATTGACAAGCCTTGCAGAGTCCTTCCTTCTTGTAGGAACCAGAAGGTAGTCCTCTAACAAGGTTGAGTTTAGACAGCCTAGCAATAGTTCTAAGGTTAACATGTCCTAATCTTTTATGCCAAAGCTCATTTGGCTTACTAAGAGAATTGAAAAGGCATATATCTACTTTAGAAGAATTGAAATCAACTAAATATACATTATCTTGTCTATTTCCAATCAACACAATATTGTTATCTAAAGCAATATTACAAACCAAATCAGTGAACCAAACCTGATAACCAGCATCACAAAGTTGACTGATGCTGATTAAGTTGTGCTTTAGTCCTTCCACATAAGCTACCTTCTTGAAGGTGATTGATCTAATTTTGACTTGACCATATCCTTTGGTTTGTCCAAAGTTGGAATCACCAAAGATTACTCTTGGTCCAAGCTTTGCCTTGAAGGATGTAAGATTGCTTTTGGTCCCTGTCATATGTTTGGAGCAACCACTATCCAGGTACCAATGCTGGTTCACCACTGGATAGCTCTTCATCTGCACATGTAACAGCTTAATTGTTTTTCACCCAGTTCACCTTGGGTTGAGGTTGATAACCAATGAAATCAGAAATGAAAGACATTTCAGGCTGACTCTTATAGCCTTCAGGATGATATCTCCTAGGAGGAATCACCCATTCAGTATAAGGGTTAGGCTGAGATGTAGGATATTTATGATTTGATTTAGATTTATCCTGTGTAAATAAAACAAGGCTCTGAGCTCTGTTCGACGATCGTCGATCTAAGTTCGACGCTGATGTTTCAGGACGTCGAGCTCCATTCGACGTTCGAACAAGCCTACCTTCAGGGACAACAGCCAGTCGACCTGAGTTCGACGTGTGTCGACCTGAGTTCGACGTGTGTCGACCTGAGTTCGACGCTTCAGTATGGTGTTGCTGATTCTTGTTAGAATGGCGTCGAGCTCTGGTCGAAGATCGTCGAGCTCTGTTCGACGTTTTCTGTTGTACTTGAAATGGCTTAGGTAGATCAGAATTTTTTCTGGCTACCACCATAATTTCTTTACCCTTGTTACTGGTAAAATTTATGGGAGTTGTTAGCACTATAGGTTGGCTTGAAGAGGCACCCAAACCTAGTGAACCATTCATTCTTGAATTCACTGTGCTTGTGATGTCTATTAACTTGAGACTCCTCCTATTGAGAGTTTCCTCAAGCTGTTTAGCCTTGGATAGCTCACTCTTTAGTGAAGCTATCTCCTCCCTACAGCATTCTAACTCATCAGAAAGCTTGAGATTATTTGCACTTAATGTGCTGTAATCAGACAACTGACTTCTAAGAGAATCAATTGTTTTCTCAGCAGTCAGCAAGTCTATGCACATAGATTTAAATCTAAATTTGAAATCATCAGAAGAAAAATCAAAGGAGTCAAGTACCTGATCTTCACTTAATTCCTGATCAGTCACATATTCAGATTCATGCTCTGAATCTGAGCTGCTTTGTGATGCATTGATTTCCATCATGCAGAATCCTTTCTCAGTGGCATCATCCTCATCATCACTTGTGCTGGATGATTCTTCAGACTCTTCAGTATCACTCCATGTTTCAGCAACAAATCCTTTCCTTGTATGTTTGGTGTTGCTGGAGGAGGATTTATCATAGTATTTCTTGGAGTCTTTATCTCTTTTCTTGTCTCTTCTTTCTCTCTTGTCTTTCTTGTCTTTCTTGTCTTTGCCTTGATTTTCAGGACAGTTTGGTGCAATGTGTCCTGGTTTCCTGCAGCCATAGCATATAATATCTTTATTATTAGATCTGTCATACCTTGGCTTATCTTGGTCTTTAGAAGACCATTTTCTGAAGTTCTTTCTAGCCATCTTGCTGAATCTTTTGGCTAGAAGGCTTAATAGTTCTTCATTGCCTATCTCCTTCTCTTTAGGTACTTCCTCTGAAGCTTTGAGAGCTATTGTCTTCTCCACTTTGGGTGCAGAAGAAGTTATGTTTTGCTCCCCTTCTCTATTTTTGACAAATAGCTCATAGGACTTGAGTTTGCCTAAGAGAGCTTCAGTGGATGTCTCAGTTTGACTTCTGCTATCTTTAATTGGCCAGATTCTTGAATCCCAAGTGCTAGGTAAGCACATAAGAATTTTATCATTTATCTCTGTGAGAGATATATCCTTGTCCAAAGTTTTCAGTTCACTGACAATCAGACTAAATCTGTTGTACATGTCAGCCACAGATTCAGCTTGAGCCATTTTGAAATTCTCATACTGTGTTATCAGCTGAGCTCTTCTATCTTTTCTTTCATCAGCTGAACCTGAGACTATCTCAGTTAGTTTGTCCCAGATTTCTTTGGCGGAGTTGCATTCAGCAACCTTCTGAAATATGTCATCTGACATTGTTTGGGCCAAGATGTTCATGGCCTTTGCATCAGCAACTTTCCATTTCTTTATATCAGTGTCTGTTCCTGCAGGTGGTGGAACAGCTGAGGTACTTGTTGTAGTAGGAGGCCTTGGACAATCTGTTAAGACACAGTTAAAAATGTCTTCATCAAAAGAGTTCATATATAATTTTATCCTTGCCTTCCAGAGTCCAAACTTAGATAGATTGCACACTGGAGGTCTTGTGCTTGCATAATCCTTGTTTTGTGCCATGAGTTTTTATAAAAACAATTTTTATCAAAACAAAATAAACCCTCTGTAGAGTTTGATCTTATCAAAGATCTTTGTGGTCCAGGTGTTAGTCTGAAGGAAAGACCAACCTCCCTCTGATACCAATTGAAAGTTAGGTGATAAGATCTATCTACCTCTAGAGGGGGGGTAAATAGAGTAAGTTCAAATAGATTGATGTATTTAAAACTTTTGATTTACTTAGTGTAGAAAGTGAGTTATGCAATGGTTAAATATATGATAAAGCAAACAGCACACAGCACACAGCAAGAAGTAAACATAAACCACAGAAGACACAAGGAAATTATAGTGGTTCCCCAAACTTGGGTAGTCCACTCTTCTATCACCCTTTGATAGGAATCCACTGCAGGATGGTTGATCAGGTGTCCTGGGCACCACCAGATTTTTTGATAAGGTGTCTTGCCACCACTGATTTTGACAAGGTCTCAGCTAACCAAAAGGGTAACTTTTGAAGGGAGTTAAAACCCTGTACAGATGGAATAAGGTAAAGAAAGGATGAGTATGCTTCTCTGTCAACTATCAGAGAGAAGCTTGTGGATTTTGATGTTGTCAGAGCTCCCCCTGAGATATAGATGAGTTCAGGTAGAAGAAGCTTTGCACAAGGGTGACAGGCTCTTCACTGCTTGTCCTTCTTCAGCAATAGATAACTCAGAAACTGAGTGTTTGATGTCTGAAGGTAGAAGGCAGTCTGTAGAAGAGTTGATTGCAGAGCAGACGAGAATCAGAGAGTATTGATGATGATATTTCTCTGAGTGATGTTCTTCTCTTTGAATTCTCTGCAGCAGATTCTGTGAGAGGGAGATGATGAAGAATGTTCTCTGTAACAAATCTGAATAACTGTGTTACTGTCTCTCTCGAAAAATCTCTGAGTAATAGAGTTACTACTGTCTGATAGATAGCCGTTGGCAGGGCATTCAATGCATTCCTTAACTGTCCATGCCTTGGAAGGAAGTGCCTTAATTGACTTCCAATGAAAATTCCTTGAGATATGGACCAATTAAGTCTTGAAACGGCCAGGGGATTTCTTGCAATAACTGCTTTGATGATCTTTAATTTGAATTTCAAATGTCAACAGACGGGAGAACTCAAAACATCGAACTCATCATAAATCGTCGATCTGAGGACGACTATCCGTCGATCAGAGAGTGATTAAGGATGCAGAGAAAATCACGCCAGAACGTCGAGCTGAAGTCGACGTTACGTCGAACTGAGGACGACGCTGCGTCGAGCTGCGATCGACTAGGCGTAGAGCAGCGGTCGACTACGCGTCGAGCTGAGGACGACGACACGTCGAGCTGGGGTCGACTATCCGTCGAGCTGAGCAGAACTAAATTCTCAAATATCCTAAGTTCTAAACTCACACTCAATGACCTATGCTATACAATGAGGTCATGAATCCTTAGCATAGTTATCCTGACCCAAATATAAAAAGGGTGTTCCAACAAAGTTGAAGGAAATTTAAACATACCTTCACCAGGGAGGATAAGTAGAAGGGAATCGAGGCCTCGGTGGAGGAAGGCGACCTCGAACTCTTTGTGGAGGAAGAATTTGTGGAGCTCGGTGTCGTTGCCCGACACCGATGGGGGGCGGTACACCTCCTCGGCCTTCTGTTGGGGTGAGAAGGGGATGTTGCTGAGATCGCCCTTAATGAAGACGATCTTGGTCATCTAATTATGATGCTTGTTTGCGACTTCGCGAACCTTGATGAGGGTACCACCGAAGAAGGTGACCTCATCGGTGGTGGCCTTGTAAGAGAACAACTTACATAAGACTGACAAGTTGAACTCAATCCTCTTGCGGCAAAGATAGCAGGCGAACGCCACCATCATGGCGATAGCGTTCGGGTTCAGTTGCGTGGGCACCGCGACGTAGTATTTTAGCACCTGGAGGATTTCCGGCCAGTGGGGAAGATGCAACCCATTCTCGAAATGCGAGACAGGGAAGGCGAGCTCGTCGGGGTAGAACGAGTTGATGGCCTCGTGTTCGGCGGGAAGGCGGGCCGCAAAACCAGAAGGAATGTAGTCAGCCACGCACTCGGCAAGTTCCTCTGTCGTGGTGTTCCCTTCAAAGAAGCAGTGCTCGGCAAAATGCCGAGCACACTTGGCCCTCCCCTCCGAGTCAGGATTGCCCTTGCCCATGTTCGTCGGGGATCAAAAATGCAGAAGCACTAACGACAGGGAACGAGAGCTA
Source organism: Platanthera zijinensis (assembly GCA_039513925.1). Classification (NCBI taxonomy): domain Eukaryota; kingdom Viridiplantae; phylum Streptophyta; class Magnoliopsida; order Asparagales; family Orchidaceae; genus Platanthera; species Platanthera zijinensis. The sequence continues at coordinate 163,430,610 of CM077083.1, read as the reverse complement.
AGAGAGTACGACAGCAATAAAGGCATGACAGGGGTTGGTGGGGAGGCCTATTTATAGGGGAAGAATTCAGGACCACCCTGGCCAGATCACCCCAACTCGCCTACCTCTACTCACCCACTCGCCTATCCAACTCGCCTACTCGCCGATTTAACCTTACTAACTGTCACGGATAAATCCTCCGCTGTGACGAGACGAGACTCGCGATGCGCCAATAGTTATGAATTAAGCGTATTAACAATAACGAACACAATGTTCAGATTATTACAGACCGGATTCGCATAGCGTTCAAGAAAGAAGAACAGAAAATCCTCTCACCTGCGCGAGTCAGGGGAGAACAGGGGCGAGTACTGGTAGGCCCATCAGGGGGGCCAATCCTAGCTACCCCAGTCTCGCGACCCTGACACCCCGGATCGCCGCGCGCAGTGCTCGCGAAGTCGCCCCAGGTTCCGGTGGACTGTTTGTAAACTCTCGTCAATTTCATCCAGAAGCATGGAAGAAGACGCCTCCTCCAACGTCGGGCTAACCCCCTCCATGACAGCATGTCGCTTGCACTCCCGCTGTAGTCTGAGATTTTTCCCTCCGCACCTCGTGAAACTCTTGCACCAACTTCTTGAGAACAAGCTGTTCTCGCCTCGACCGTTCAGGGCCCTCTAGCTCGGAATACAGAAAGGCGTCCAAAGTGCGCGGGGAGGGTAGAGGCGAGTATCGAGTCTGACCCGCGGACTCATCAGCCTCCGAGTCCAAAGTAAGATCTGCGCAGACCATGCCGAGGTTCAGCAAGATGAGGTGAGCACCGCCAGGATCATAAACAGTTCGAGAAAGCTTACCATACACTCCCCCTTCCAGATCGGCACGGCGAGGGGGCATACCCTCCAGAACCTTGCCGCGGCCATAGAGAGGAATCTCCGGAGAAAGGTGAACGAACTCGGGGGTAGGGATGACCTCGATCCCTTCCCCCCGGGGTGTAGAGGCGAAATACAGCTGAGAAGGATTGCGAGTCGGCGACATTGGCTTTTGAAGGTCTCGCCCCGTAGTGCCGAAGTTAGATGGCGAGACTCGCAAGCGCGCGTCGGATACCTGATCCCGCGAGCTGCTGAGAGGGCTCTTGACCTATAGTGCAGAATTCTCCCCACTTTGCCCCTGCTGGTCTGAGCGGCGAGAGGAGCAATGGCCTCCTTCCCCCGAGATGGGGTCGGCCTCGTGGAAGAGTCGGCCCCATTTTTCAGGACAGTCTGGAGATCGTGATAGATGGGCTCAGCATCTTTTGGAAGGGGCTTCACACTCTTGGGCAAGCCAAACTCGGCAAGATTGCGAGGCGGGGCGCTGAGGTCGGTTAGGCCCGCGACGTGAGCCGCATTCTCCACCTGTGATCGTGCCAATCTCTCCAGAACCTATTTGGGGAGCGGCATCTTATCAAGGCAGCAGTGAAGGGAAGGGCAAAGGTCAGCCCGACATGCAGGTACAGGTATATATATAGCCGCCGGTGGACCCCCACCGAGAGATTCCCTCAGGGCATGTCCCACTCGCCGAATCCTGCAGGGTTGGATGTTTCGTTCCGAGTTTGTGCGAACCTCGCAAAGAGCGAGGATTGTGTACAACCCCGTATCCGGCAAGTGGGGTCGGCAGGAGCCAGATTGGCCATGTCTAGCCAAAACCCCAGGCGATCCAAGTCCGCGGCGTTGAGTAGAGCTCACTCAACGCCTTCAGCCATGGAGCCGAGTGAGTAGAGCTCACTCAACTCCTTCAGCAATGGCGTCGAGTGAGGCGAGCTCACTCAACGCCTTCAGCCGCGGCGTCAAGTGAGCTGAGTTCTATCAATGTCTTTTGACCTCGGCATTGAGGTACATCCTGGCACCCGTCAGCTTGCACTCGCCAGCTCGCACACACGGCAGATGAGTGGGGCAGGCCGAGGCTGAGCTCACCTATTGCCGAGCCGAGGCCTGCGAGTACAAGCTCCATCGATACTCGCCGCCTTTGCCGAGTAGAGGTCATTGCATGGCAGCTCGCCCCCTTCAGTTGTGATGTGTTTTCCACCATTTTGCCCCTGATGGCATGCCCATAGCCCGTTAGAATAGCGGAGTCTCGTTGTTGGCATACCCAGGTGGGTTGCACATAGCTATTAAGAAAAGCGAAGTTTGGCTGTTGGCAGGCCATCCCAAGGGGTTTTCAGTAATTTCAGGTCGGCAGAGGTTAGTTACTTGCAGACCGTTTTCAGAAATCCATAAATAGGACCCAAGGGGTACCTAAGAAGGGACGCTTACTTGTTTCCAATTTTCCCGTGCCTTTTGAGTTACCTTAGCCCGACATTTGGCTAAGGAGGGGAAGCGCTCAGTGAACTTCCGGGTGTGTGGTGGGACCTCCGCGTCGGGCCCTTGGCCTAGTCCTTTGCTCTTTTCCTTGGTTGTTTTTCTTGTAGGAGCGAAGTAGGTGCGCGACCACCCCTTCCCAAGGGGTGAACTCCACAAGAGACCGGTTCTCGGTTTCAACACAACAGCTCTAGTAAAACAGCGCGCTTTAGAGCGAATATAGCTTTTGCATCAGTTTGCTTCCACGCCTTCACTGCCTTAGCATTATTTCCAGCAGCGACCACTTCTTGCTAGTTTTCACCACCGACAACCTTCCACAGATCCTCACCAAGAAGGTAGCTCTCCTTGCAAGACCTCCAATGCTTAAAGTTGGTTTGCGTCAAGATCTCAATCTCAATCCCTCTTGATTAACCGGCTTCCATTGCTATCAGCTGAATCACTTGAACTTCAATGAAGGTATAATAACCTTAGATCGGTAAACTGCTACTTTTCAACACTCCTCTGATATCATGTAAAAATTTCTAAAGCAGGAGCAACGTGGTCACAGGAACACACCACCACGACCAAAGTCAAGTAAAAGATAGCAGCAATTGTAGCACAAGAGTTTCTGATTGAAATTAACTTTTATTACATGCTGAGGCATACATTGCGAAACATGATTTTTATAATATACTTCGGGAACCAAAAACAGCAACAAGAAGTTAACTGCACAGACTGGTTCCAGTAACCGCACAAGCCGCCTACTCCCCAGCTGAGTCTGCCAAGACCACCGAAGCCGCCTAACTACGGCTAACAGCATGGACTGTTGTTATTGCAACTGCTGAGTTAGGAACAAAACTCGCTGAATGACCGGGCAAACTGCTCCGCTTATCCGCAACTCTGAGGAAGAGACAAAGTTGCAAAGACTACAACCTGCTGCTAGCCGCTGACAATATCCGCAGACTGTTCCACGAAAACATTCCCGCTAGTCGTCTAGCCGCCTGGTGTTAGCTGCACAGCCTGTACAGAACCAACTCCCTTAGTCGCAACAGTTATAAAACCATAACCGCAAAATCAAGCGCGAGCTCGTTCTTACTATTCATTACTTATTTATGACGAGCCAAAGCATCCTATTTATAAATGTGAGGAGGAGTGTTATCACCACCTACGCCGATAGGATAATCGCCCATTAATTTTTTTGGCTAACACACAATATCTACATAATGCGAACACCAAACCAGTTTGCCAGGTCGCTCCAAACAAACACTGCTTGATAGACAACCAGTCCGCCAAACCCCGCAGACACTGCTACAAGTACGCGTATCCGCAGCCCGTGACTTGGACAATCTATCCAATCAATACTACCGAACTCGACGAATACAAGAGCAATCCTCTCCAGGCGAACTCGACGAACACCGGCCAATCCGCACCAAGGCAAACTCGACAAACTAGGTAACTAACTGGACTTAGTCCCCACCCAAACCAAGTCCTCCAAACTCCGCGGTCACCAAACTTAACCGCGCCACCTGATACCAAGATCGCGCCCTACTAAACAACTCCAGTCTGCCACCATGCAGACTATTCCATCAGTCCACGCGACCTCCAGGAAACCTGTCAGCGCAACTGTGCTTACTCCACGATCCAACACCTAGACCGCAAGCACAGATCCATGTCAGGCACCGACGAGCAAAGAGTCTGCCACTACCCGTAGATAAACAAACCTATCCTCCCAGTTACACCGCCAGAGAGCTTGCTAGTCCATACAACAAGAGACGAACCACAGCCAAAGTCGGTTGCCCGGCTAGGCTATCCTCCAAAGCTATTCACCAAGGCTATCTTCCTAGTCTGCACGGTCTTTATAGTCTATGCGGACTCTACAACATGTCCGCCTGACTTCCCCTAACTCCACACTTTAACAATTTCAACAATATCTACATATTTATATATAGAAATCATATATATCTATATATATATTTATATAACAGGAGGCAGTTTAATTTCCCTACAGAGATAGCTCTCCCTTGCCATTAATAGGGCTGATCATTATGGGATTCCCTTTTTTCCATAAAACCTGGGCATGGCATGCATGATGTTTCTTAAAAATAAAAGACTGGATTTGAATTCGAACCAAAACACAACAATCAACACCTTAGTTCGGGATCTGAAGTCACCGCATGCATGAAGAACTTACTGCACACATCAACAACTGCACCAAACAACTCTACGCGTAGCACCGCCTCAGTCTAAGTCATCAGCAGACCTGCTCCTGTTGACTCATTTCTACTCTAGCTCAACATGTGAACGTCATTGAAAGTGAGGGATAGATCTGACTTAACTCTAGAGGGGGGTGAATAAAGTATTTTAAAGTTTATTCACTTATTTTTATAGCGGATTAAAAGTTAGTGATATGTATAAGTATAAGAAGAAAATCACAGCACACAAATAGAAAAGTAAAGGCAAACCAGACGACACGAGGGATTTATAGTGGTTCCCCAATAAACCTGGGTACATCCACTCTTCTACCACCCTGGTAGGAATCTACTACAGGTTTTTGATCAGGTACCCTACCACCACAAGTTTTTACTCAGGTGCTCTGTCACCACAAGATCTATTTTTCTAAGAGAGACCTTTTGTGCTTTTGATCAGGTGCCCAAAAACCAATCCCAAGTCTTTTGATCAGGTGACTTTTGAACCAAAAAGGCTAACTTTTGAAGGGAGTTAAAACCATGTACACAGTGAAAGGGAAAAGTAAAAAGATGTTGTCTTCTCTGTCTCAAATCTTTAAGAAGACTAGTGGATTGTTGATATCAAAGCTCCCTGTGAGTTGTGTAGATGATCAAGAGATGGAAGCTTTGCTTCAGGGTGTAGGCCTTCTTTGTAAGCTTCTTCTTCTAGTAAATGTCTTTGAGAGATGTGAGCTTAGTCTCAGATTGAAGATGAGTTGCTGGAAGAAAGCTTGAAGAACAAAAAGCTAATTCTTTGAAAAATATTTTTGTAGCTTTCTATAACTCTGAGAAAACCTTGTGTGTCTGTCTGTAACCCTTGAGGCAGAAAAACTTCTAGTAATATTATATAATCAAGAATGCTAGAGAAATTCAAATATTTGAATTCATTCTGAACAGTTGGAGCATTCCCTAGAATGTTAACTGCCTTGGAAAAGGATTAGCATTTAACTCTGTGATTAAGTCCATATTTAATACTGCCTCCAAACGGTTATATTCATAAGAATATTGAGCATTAAATACTAGAGTCATTAGCTGTCTGCATTTAAGACTTGATAATATTCTGCCTTCAGAATATAAAAATATCCTGAAATTAAGCCTGGAAAAATAATCTTCTTCTGTAAAGAATAACTGCCTAAAACACTGCCTGGAAATCATCGAACTGAGCAAGAAATTCGTCAACCTGAGCTTTGAGATCGTCGAGCTGAAACTGCTTATTCGTCGACCTGAACTTAAAGATCGTCAAGCTGAGTGATAAGTTGTAATTGTACGTATTTTATAGTACTTAAGTCATTTTAGTTTATTTTTGTTATTTTTTATTATTTTTCATTAATAAAATGTTCCTTTTTGTAAATATTATTCTAACTAAACTTTAATTTTGTTTTCTTGAATTTTTCAGAAAAAGCAAAAATGTCCCGACACGGCCGTGTCAATCCTGTCTCGACACTCGACGCTTCCAACTCGACGTTCGTTGACCAGACCCGACACGCTCGTGTCCCATGACCCGACATGTCTGTGTCACACCCTCGACGTTCAAATGTCATCGATCTCAGCTCGACGTTCGGCCTTCGTCAACCCAACAAGGACATGCTCGTGTCCCAAAAGCCGACACGCCCATGTCACCAGTTCAAGCTCAACAACTGCCGACATCAAGTTGCAACCCCTCCTGACACGCCCGTGTCACGCCTCCCGACACGCCCGTGTCCGACACGGGTCTGTTCCAGCTGCCAACGAATTTTGACTTCTCCAACACACCGAGCAGGACATGCCCGTTTTCGAAGACCCGACACGCCCGTGTCACCCCCTCTTTTTTTCCTATAAATAAAAAATTTCTGTAATGTCCAAGGGTTCAACTTTTGGGGCCAATCTTATACTTGCATTTATTTCCCGCCTACTCATTCGAGTAGGACTTGTCATTTCCCGCCTAATCATTCGAGTAGGACTTGTCATTTCCCGCCTACTCGTTTGAGTAGGACTTGTCATTTTACTTATGGTTTCATTGAGTGTGTGAGTTCTCGCCTTAATTTAGCTTTGCAATGTTTCAAAACTTTGTATTATTATTATTTGTCTTCTTCTTATAACCCTTTAGTGCTTAGTTACGAACTCACGCCTCATAAAAATCATAAGCTGTCCCCATACCGATGAGTGGCTAATCGTTTTTAGCCCTCGGCATCGAAGAGCATTGGGACATATGAAATATCTCTAAATAATTAAAGAATCTTTTTCTCACTTTAATTAAAGGGCTTAAGGTTTGCTTTAGGTTAACGACGAGTAGAACCACATATCGATGTGTGGGCTCTATTTCCGTTATCATTACGCTAGCTTGCCGAGAGGCCGTGCGTATGGACTGATCACCCTTGGGTAAAAAGAGCTGTGTGCATACCCTCGAGAGAGGAGAAGCGAAATTCTACCGGATTGGGTTCCCCACCCAATAGCAGGGTTCTTTGCGTAAAGAGGGCATTAAGAGGAATCCTTCATCGGACGAGAGTTCGGTCGAATAGTCTTAATGTTCAGGTGAGTGATATCCCTATAGCTAGGTGAGCTTATATTTATGGAACCTCCACGGTCAAGTTGCCTTTAATTAATTTGAAAACTAAGTTCTATAATTATTAAGAGTCGTTTTAGTTTCGATCTGATTCGATGCCAAGCGTTAACCCTTTATCGAATATTTTTTAAGTTTTTTTTTTTACAAACTTCTCTTTTATAACCGCTTTAATTAACTAAAACCTGACAAGTCATTTTCGGTAAAATAATAGTCCCTCCGGAAGGAGTAGAAATAGTCAACAGGCCCCGAGAATAATACGACCTTGGTATTCCCCCGAATATCGAGTACTACATGTGATAGGTGCACTTGCCTCCTTTCGTTAAAAACTCGCTTTTTAGCAAGTCCACGACGTTCGACTCATCGAACCAACCACCTAAATAAGATTCTGTTCGCCCATTTTAGTGGCGCCTGATTGGTCCCTTCCGTTCGAGATTATGTACGACGCTAGTCATATTGCCTTAGGTTCCGTTCTTGGTCAACGCGTAGACAAACACTTTCATCCAATTTATTACGCTAGCAAGACGCTCACTTCCGCACAAGTAAATTACACAACAACGGAAAAGGAACTCTTAGCCGTAATTTTTGCTTTTGATAAGTTTCGCTCGTATATAACGCTTTCTAAAGTTATCGTATTTACCGACCACTCCGCCCTTAAATATTTACTCGCTAAAACTAACGCCAAGCCCCACCTTCTTCGATGGGTTCTCCTCCTTCAAGAATTTGATTTGGAGATCCGGGATAAGAAGGGTGCGGAAAATTTAGCCGGCGATCACCTATCCCGCTTAGAAAATCCGGGCGCAGAAGCGCTCGTTGAATCTGACATATATGACAGATTCCCCAAGGAACGCCTCCTAGCCATAAATACTATTTCGTCTTCTCCGCCTTGGTTCGCAGATTTTGCGAACTATTTAGTTGCGCGGGTGCTCCCAAAAGAATTTTCGAGCCAGCAAAAAAAGAAATTATTTTCTGACTTGAAAAATTTCTTTTGGGAGGACTCTTTTCTTTTTCGTATCTGCGTGAACCAGGCGGTCCAAAGATGCATCGCGGGAGTGGAGTGCACGCAAATACTTGGGCACTACAACGAGGGTCCGGCCGATGGGCATTATCAAGCTAACCAAACCGCGCGGAAGGTGCTAGAGGCGGGCTTCTTTTGGCCCACTCTTTTCAAAGACATGTACACTTTTGTGCTCTCCTATGATAGCTGTCATAGGTCGGGTAACATCTCTCGTCGCGACGAGATGTCCCAAAATTTATTTTTAGAATGCGAAGTCTTCGATTTATGGGGCATCGATTTTGTCTGCCTCCTACCGCTTTCTTTTAAAAATATTTATATTTTAGTGGCGGTCGACTACGTATCAAGGTGGGCGGAAGCGCAAGCTCTCTCCACCAACGATGCACGAGTCATCGTTATCTTCCTTAAAAAACTATTTTCTCGCTTCGGCGCGCCTCGCGCTATTGTTAGTGATAGGGGAACGCATTTCTGTAACGCCCAAATGGATAAAACGTTAGCTAAATACGGAATCACACACAAACTTGCCACCCCCTACCACTCGCAAACAAGTGGCCAAGTCGAGGTAGTAAATCGAGATATTAAGCGTATATTAGAAAAAACCATTTCACTTAATAGGAAAGATTGGTCCGTCAAACTCGACGATGTGTTGTGGGCATATCGGACGGCATACAAAACCACAATTAGTTGTACGCCATTTTGATTAGTCAATGGCAAAGCATGCCACCTCCCCGTAGAACTGGAGCATCGCTCTCTTTGGGCTTTAAAACTCGTAAACCTCGATACTAACTTAGCCGCACAAAATAGAAAACTGCAACTAAATGAGCTCGATGAATGGTGTGCAAACGCTTATGAGAGCAATAAGTTCTATAAGGAGCACTCTAAGTTCTATCACGATCGAAAAATAAAGACCCAAAAAAGTTTTTCTCCAGGCGATCTTGTCCTTTATAATTCACGTCTTAGGCTTTTTCGGGTAAACTAAAATCACGTTGGTTCGGCCCCTTCAAAGTTGAAGAGGTTTGGCCATATGGGACCGTACTCGTCTCCCACCCAGAAAAAGGTTCGTTTAAAGTAAACGATCATCGGTTAAAGTCTTATATAGCGGGTGATCCAATGATCGGTTTTAATGAAACCATTACTCTCCTCAACGTTATAACCCTGTCATAATAGTCAAGCTACATGACTATAAACAAAGCGCTCTTGGGAGGCACCTCACGTCTACCTTTTTGGCTCTTTCCTTATTTTCTTTGCAACGTGTTCTAATAATGTATGGATTCTAATGGGCCTCCCCGAACACGTTCCAGGGAAGTTTCTACCCTCCTGTTTTATTTTTGTAAATGTTGCATTTTGTTTTATTTCTGTTCTGAATACTTACGTTGCAATATTGGTGACAATGTTCGATTTAAGTATGGGGTTATTTTCCTGCTTTCCTTTCTGCACTTCCATTTTCCACACTTAAAAATTTTTAAAAAAACAAAACAAATTTTTTTTTAAATGAAAACTCAAAAAAATAAAATAATAATCTTTTGTTTGTTTTATAATCAAAAATTCAAAAAAAATTATTACAAAACAAACAATTCAAAAAATATATATATTTAGATTTACTTTGTAAATATTTTTTTCTTTGTAAATATTTTTTGTGAATATTCTTTCCTCTCTCCCCTCTTCCTTTCCCCCTCTTTGTAAACAAGTTCTCTCTTTTTCCTCTTTTGTAAATATTCGCTTAAAAATCTTAAAAATACAAAAACAAATTAAAACAAATATAAAATATTTCAAAATATATATATATATCTTTTTGCAATTTTAGTATGCATATATTAGAAAAAAATAAACACAAAATACAAAAAAAGATAATAACTTCAAAAAAAAATGAACTAAGTTAAAAAAAATACAAAAAAAGATGATAACTTTAAGAATCCAAAAATTATAAAACAAATAAATCGAATATTCCATTCTTAATTATTTTCGCTCTCCAAAAATATTGTTGTGAGTACATTTATATATGAATTTCATTAATTCTTTATCTACTATTCGTTTGTTAATTCGAGATTGATAAATTTAAATAGCGAGGTTAAGTTTTAAAGAATATCTTATGTTTTTCTTCTTAATATATGGGACTTATTTTAGGCACTACTTCTAATTTATCTAAAATAGAGGCACGTGTATTATGTTAGAAAAAACAACTATAGACTTCAATTATTTCTACTTCATGCTTCTTGAAATACATGAAACGTTCAATTTATCAAAGTTGCTCTCAAAATTTTTTTTATTAAAAGCTAGTATTCTTCTTAAAAATAAACCTTATCTACCCATATTTATCATGTTTTACTTGACATGATAAAATTTCTACCCTTAAAAAAACTTATGTTAATGAGAATAAGATTTTGTTCCGTAAACATAGGCATCCAATATTTTAAAAGATTATAGGTTACAGAGTAAGAGGATAAAATTCATTACTCCTATACATATACATTGGGTTATATTGAAGTTGTTCAAAATGTCTGTTTGGAAAATAAGATTTCATTTTCCTAACGCATCAAAAAAAAATCATTTGAGATTCGAGAAAAAATTACCTCGCCTCCAAGCCTAAGTCCTCTTCATAAACCAAAACAACACTCTTAGCCAATTTCAATGATTCTAGAATTAATTTAAAATCTTTTTGAGAGCATAATTTTAAATTGCATTATTTCCTTTAAAAACTCTTGTAAGCTAAAGTTCCTATAATTCCAATCTATTTTTGTTAGTTAACGATTACAATTTATGCTTGCTATTTGGTTACTTTAAGAAATCTTTTTGGCCAAAACTTTTCCTCTATTTAAATCATTTTCATGGATTAGGACTTAACTCTTATGCCCTGTATGTTTATCTAGATCTCTCTTTTAATTAATTTAAGCGGTAGTAAATTTAGGATGTCTTTTATTCCATATAAGTTCATCTCCAACTTTTGCTCTAGAATAGCAAAAGCTTAAGTATATGGGTATTTGATAAGTTGTAAATATATGTATTTTATAGTACTTTACTTAAGTCATTTTAGATTATTTTTGTCATTTTTTGTTATTTTTCATTAATAAAATGTTCCTTTATGTAAATATTATTCTAACCTAACTTTAATTTTGTTTTCTGAAATTTTTCAGAAAAAGCAAAAATGTCCCGACACGGTCGTGTCAATCCCTTCTCAACACTCGACGCTTCCAGCTCGACGTTTGATAGTTGACGTTCGTCGACCAGACCCGACACGCCCGTGTCCCATGACCCGACACGCCCATGTCACGCCCTCGATGTTCAACTACGTCGATCCCAGCTTGACGTTCGGCCTTCGTCAACCCGACTAGGACATGCCCATGTCCCAAAAGCCGACATGCCCGTGTAACCAGTTCAAGCTCAGCAATTGCCGACATTAAGTTGCAACCCCTCCCGACATGCCCGTATCACGCCTCCTGACACGCTCGTGTCTAACACGTGTCCGTTCCAGCTGCTCCCAGAAATCGGCCAGTCAACGAATTTTGACTCCTCCAACAAACCGAGCAGGACATGCCTGTGTTCGAAGACACGACACGCCTATGTCACCCCCTCTTTTTTGCCTATAAATATAAAAGTTTTGTAATGTCCAAGGGTTCAACTTTTTGGGCCAATTTTGTGTATTAGTGGGCTGCCTTGGTGTATTTTCATACTATGTAAAGAGACTTTCTCCCCCTCTCTTAGTTTTTGTTTTAGCTTTGTAATAATTTCTTTTCATTAATAAAATATGCTAGTTTTTCTCTCCTCATATTGTCATGAAATGCATGTGGGCATCCCCATTTTATTCCTCTTTTATCCTTCATATTTCCTTGTTTTTCTCTTTATGAAATGTGTGTGTGAGTTTGTGAGTGAATGTTTTAATTCATCTTGTTTTTTTTGCTAATATAGTAAGATGTTATAGTATTTTTCCTTGCAAAAAATTGTTGTTAGGATAGTTCTATTTTATTTTCCTATCTTCTTTCTGTTTTAGGTTATATGTTTTCATTCTTAGGATTTGTAAAAGAGCTTTTAAAAGTGATTTTTTTTACTTAGCTTTGTTTTAGGATTGTAAAACTTTTTTTGTTCTTTTCACTTTGTTTTCACTTTTATGAACTTCTAAGAATGAAAAAGTTGTGATTTTAATTTTTGAAAGACTTTAGTTTATGCTTTGTTTTGAAAACCCCTTTTTGCTCTTTTTGTTTTTATTTCTTCTTTTTATGTGTCTTTGGTGAACTTTAGGAATAGAAATGTTGCAATTTTAATTTTTAAGTAACTTTGTTTTTTCTCTTTAATAGTGTGTGTGAGGGTATTAGTTATCTTTTCATTTTGTCTTTTTCAAATTTGATGAAGTGTGTGAGTGTATGAGGTAGTTTTTTAGCTTTCTTTATGGCTTTCTTCAATTACGTAGAGTGTGTGCGTGTACGAAATAATCTTTACAGCTTTCTTTCAATTATGAAGAGTGTGTGTGTGCGTATGCATTTATTTCCCGCCTACTCGTTTGAGTAGTACTTGCTTTATTTCCCGCCTACTCGCTTGAGTAGGACTTTTCATTTCCCACATACTCGTTTGAGTAGGACTTGTACTTGCATTTATTTCCCGCCTACTCATTTGGGTAGGACTTGTCATTTCCCGCCTACTCATTCGAGTAGGACTTGTCATTTCCCGCCTACTCATTTGAGTAGGACTTGTCATTTTACTTATGGTTTCGTTGAGTGTGTGAGTTCTCGCCTTAATTTAGCTTTGCACTGTTTCTAAACTTTGTGTTATTATTATTTGTCTTCTTCTTATGACCCTTTAGCGCTTAGTTACGAACTCACGCCTCATAAAAATCATAAGCCGTCCCCATACCGATGAGTGGCTAATCGTCTTTAGCTCTCGGCATCGAAGAGAATTGGGACATATGAAATCTCTCTAAATAATTAAAGAATCTTTTTCTCACTTTAATTAAAGGGCTTAAGGTTTGCTTCGGGTTAACGACGCGTAGAACCACATATCGATGTGTGGGCTCTATTTTCGTTATCCATACGCTAGCTTGTCGAGAGGTCGTGTGTATGGACTGATCACCCTTGGGTAAAAAGAGTTGTGTGCATACCCTCGAGAGAGGAGAATCGTAATTCTACCGGATTGGGTTCCCCACCCAATAGCGGGGTTCTTTGCATAAAGCGGGAATTAAGAGGAATCCTTCGTCGGACGAGAGTTCGGTCAAATAGTCTTAAAGTTCAGGTGAGTGATATCCCTGTAGCTAGGTGAGCTCATATTTGTGGAACCTCCATGGCCAAGTTGCCTTTAATTAATTTGAAAACTAAGTTCTATAATTATTAAGAGTCATTTTAGTTTCAATCCGATTCAATGTCGAGCGTTAACCCTTCATCAAATATTTTCTAAGTTTTTTTTTTACAAACTTCTATTTTATAACCGCTTTAATTAACTAAAACCCAACAAGTCATTTTCGGTAAAATAATAGTCCCTCCGGAAGGAGTAGAAATAGTCAACAGGCCCCGAGAATAATAAGACCTTGGTATTCCCCCGAATATCGAGTACTACATGTGATAGGTGCACTTGCCTCCTTTCGTTAAAAACTCGCTTTTTAGCAAGTCTGCGACGTTCGACTCATCGAACTAACCACCTAAATAAAAGTCTGTTCGCGGGCCAACACTGATCTTGGCTTTCGTCGAGATGAGATGGCAGAGTTTGAGGTAGAAGATCGTCGACCGAAGCTCAGTTTTTGTCGAGCTCAACTAAGAGTTGAGACTCTGAGTTCGTCGAGCTGAGCTTGACTTTCATCGAGCTGAGTTCGGCTTTTGTCGAGCTGAATTCGACTTTCATCGAACTGAATTTCACAACTCTAAAATCTTCTAAGGCAACAAACCCTGGAAAAACCTATGACCCAGACTATACATATTGGGTCATTCTAAGAATCCTAATAATAGTCCTTGCCCAAATCCAAATTGGGGTTCCAACAATCTCCCCCTATTTGGGTGAGGATACTATTTACACAAAATATGAAGCAAGAAATATATCTAGCAGTAAAAAAACATTCAGCAGATATAATATAGTGCAATGAGAGTTCAAAAATAGTAACAATAAAGAAGACATAAAATATAAATTAGTTGTCTTTCTTGGGAACTTCTGAAAGAGAATCAGAGGAAAATTTTGTGAAAATCATCTTTCTAGTTGGATCTTGAGCTTCTAGCTGAGTCATTTTTAGATCTTGATCACCAAGAATCTTTTGAGATATGGCTTTAGGCACAACTGCCTCTGGATGAAGCTGCATGTATTCATTAGCATTGAATAAATTCTTTACTTGATAATTGTCTAGTTCTTTCTATCTGTAAGAAGACATTGTTGTGAACTGGGAGGTATCTTTTCCTTCTGCTCTAGATTTATTAATCTGAGACAGACCAATAAGCTCATTAAATCTGGTCATCCTATAAATTGGATCTAGCTCTGACTTATATGTAGGAGAAGGAGGCCTCTCTGGACTAGATTTATCTTGATGCTCTTAATGATCACTTTGAGAATATTTCTGCAGAGAGCTTTGAGATATCTGCTTTTGTTGTGAGCTGCTTTGAGATGATTTTTGCTGATGATGGCTGCTTTGGCTTGATCTCTGATGATGGCTGCCTTGAGAATAAGACCTAGAAGGTCCGTCCTGCCTACCCTGAGAAGTTTTGGACTGATTTTGAGAAGTAGACCTAGGATATTGAGAAATATTTACTGATGCTCCTGTTGCTAGAGGAGGAGGAGGACCTCTTCTAAATTGAGGGGGTGGAGAGTATCTCCTGCTCTTCTTTCTAGCTTTCATCTCATTCTTAGAGTACCTCATCCAGTGAGGAGAGTCTTGAGTAAGTGTAATATTGTGCAGAATATAATAGGGGGTATCTGCTGTAGGAGAAGGTTTAGGAGTAGCCCTGGAGGGAACCTTCTTCTTAGAATTTCTTTTCTTAGATCTAAAATTTCCTGAATCATCTGATTCAACATCATCAGATTCATCTGATTCATCTGTTGGATTGTCATAGAGATCATCTAATTATTTCATTAACTTTGAATTTTCCTTAGCTGGAGTTGTTGGCTGTAAATGCTCAATTTCTATTACAGCTTGTTGAATGGGTACATTCTCTTGTTTCATATCTTGTAGAATAATGTCATCAAGATTTGGCAAAGGAGTTTCATCCATCACATAAGTGGGAGGTGAAAAACCTTGCTTTATAGCATCCATTGAATCATCAATTATTGTATCAACAGAAACTGAAGAGATACTAGTAGAAAAATTTATGAAGCTAGATTTAATCTTTTCTACAACTGAAATATCTATAGGTGCAGAATAGCATACTATAGCTTTTTGATAGACTGAAAATGCTGGGAGATAACTAGGTAATACTGTTTAGAGAATCAGAAGCTGAAAATAGAGAAAACAAATCAACTGTGGGATTAATAAATACATCACCATCAGTGATAACCTCTGGAACTGAAAGATCTGTTACTTCTTCATCTGAACATACTGCAATCATTTCTATATCTGAAATTTCAGCTGCTGCAACTGCTTCTATAACTACCTCTAGAATTGAAACTATTGTTTGAGGTGTTTCTTCATTAGACATCTCCCCCTGCCTAGATCTAGGGAGACCTGAATCTAGGCCCCCAGAAGAAGGGACAAAGGAGGAAGAGGCAATTTTGGAAGAAAGATCAGCAAAGGCAGAAACAAGAGGGACAGTTGCTTCCTCTATGAGCTTTTTGAGTGTAGGAGTGATGAATTCCAAGTTGTTGGAAGAGATGGAGGAGAAATCCACAGACATAAACTCGAGTGGTTCTGAGCAGATGTAGAAGGTGGATTGGAATAAGATGGAATTGAAGAAGAACAGTTGTGACACAGATAAAATGCCTGAGGAACATCCTAAGGATTTATGGGAGGAGGGATGATATCAGGGATGAGTTAATCCTGGAGGGTAGAATGAGGTGGAGTTGGAAGAGGTGTAGAAGGTTGATGTTGCTGAGGAGATAACTGATGTTGAGGAGATGAGTAAGGTGGAGATGGAGATGAGAGAAGAGTGAATGAAGGAAAAGAGGAGGAGGGAATGTCCTCAATGAGATGAGATGGTAAAGGAGATTGAGGAGATGGAGAGTGAGGAGATGATGGAATGGCTTCAATAACCATGGATGGTAGAGGTGATGGAAGTAGAGATGGTAAACGAGCAGGAGAGGGAGGAGGAGCAGGAACTTCTTCAGGGGTTGAGTGAGTGGCTGTTATAGCCCTTGCGTCTTCTAAATCTATACTAGAAGATGAAGCTCTGGAGGGCTTAGGGATGACCCTCTCCTAACTACCAAATAGGGCAGAGGTAAGCCTCTTAGAGGTATTGATGAAAATGGTCTTGGAGACCAATAGATTTGGCACCTTTACCTGCAAAAAGATCCCTATGATCCTGCCATAACCTCCAGCTTTACTGGACAGTTTCTTCTTGATAGAATAAAAGAAGATCATTCCCCAGTCCATAGACTTCTTGTTAACCAGAGCACTCATCAAGTTAAATTGATGTCTGGTTATATGGTCATGGGCAGAGTGTTTTCCCAACAACACTTTACCTACCACATCTGCTAAGAACTTGTATTCAATTGAAATTTTTTTCTTAACCAGGTGATTAGGGTTTCCCTGGGAGTGACCCGTCCTATTTAGCATTTCATTAAATTCATCACTAGATAGTTCTAATTCATCTTCTCCATTAACTAATCCAAAAACTTCAGAAAAAACTTCTAGTGATAAAAGAACCTGGTTAACAGAGATTGATCCAATGAGAACTGGAGTATCCTGAAGTTTTGCTATGTGCATCCATTCTTTAATCTCTGTCACTGGGAGTTTTATCCTTATCGTCATGAAATACTGCAGATTCAGACCCTCAAACAATTTCAGAATATCCTGGAATACTTGATCCGAGTGAGAAAATGATTCCAAATCAATATCAAAACCAGCATCAAACTTCATCACTGCGAGGATTGCTGGAGAGACCACCATTGCTCTGCAAAAACAACAGTAAGAGATCAAGTGTAGAGGGGAAATAGAAATGCGCGGGATAGAGTTTGATGAAAACCTAGTTATTTGTTTTTAGAAGTTGAAAAGGCGAACTCTGTCCGATAAAAAATAAGAAAACATCGAACCCTGTTTGATAAAAAAACTTAATAGAAATGTGTTTCGTCGATCTCAGGTATACGAAAGTTTTGCGAAATAAATAAATTTCGTCGATCTTCGTTCGACGAAAATTATTAGATACTAAATTCGTCGGGCTCCGTTCGACGAAAGTTTCACAAAGAGATTTCGTCGATCTCCATTCGACGATAATCTCAAGAAGAGTTCACAGATCGTCGATCTCTGTTCGACGAAAGGTGACCAATTCGTCGTTCTCAGACCAAAAATTAAATTTATAAGTCTCCATTTATCATGCCCAGCTGATTTATAAAGAAAAGATATTTCTTTTCATCTAAGGGTTTAGTGAAAATATCTGCCCTTTGTAAATTAGTGGAAATAAAGACAATATTAATTTTATTTTTATCTACATTTATCTCTAAGAAAATGATGTTTAATCTCTATATGCTTAGTTCTACTATGCAGTACTGGATTTTGTGCAATTGAAATAACACTAGTATTATCACAAAAGATAGTTGAATTATTTAGGTTGAAACCATAATCAAGGAGTTAGTTTTGAATCCACAAAATTCGTGAATAGTAACTACCTGCTGCAATGTATTTAGCTTCAGCAGTTGATATGGACACAGAAGTTTGATTCTTGCAAAACCATGACACAAGTCTATCACCAAGAAACTGACAAGTTCCTGATGTATTTTTCTATCAACTCTGCATCTAGCATAGTCAGCATTTGAGAATTCTGTTAAGTCAAATTCTGACTCTATTGGATACCAAAGTTCTAGATTAGGACAACTCTATATATCTTAAAATCCTTTTTAATAAAATAAGGTGAGATTCTTTAGGATTTATTTGAAACCTAGCACAAATACAAATAGCAAACATAATATCAGACCTACTAGCTGTAAGATGCAATAAGGATCCAACAATAGCGTTATATATTTTCTGATCAACTGGTTTTCCATGTTCATCAGAATCAACTACAGCATTGGAGGGCATCTGATCATTATTTAATTGATGCCTTGTTTGCACACCAACTGACATGTCTCCAATCACTTGAGATATGGGATGATCTCTAAGTGTGACAAGATCAGTGGGTAAAGTTGGTTCTTCAATAACCATTTGTGGTACTAATTCCTCTGGTGGAATTTCATTAGCCACAATGTTTTCAACAATTTGTTCCTGAATTTCTTATTCACTATCTTCATCAATAATTTGTTGAGAAGGATGTGATATATCCTCTTGTGTTAGGATTAAATCATCCATTTTCTCACACAGATTTGGTACCTGCAAATTTTCTATGGTAGAAGAATCCTTCTCCTTGTAAAACATGTTAGTCTCATCAAAAGTTACATGTACAGATTCTTCAATTTTGAGAGTTAATTTATTATACATTCTATAAGCCTTGCTAACTTGAGATTATCCAAGGAAGATTCCCTCTACAGCTTTGGCTTCAAATTTTCTAAGGTATTTCTTATAATTATTGTGAATATAGCACATGCAACCAAAAACTTTAAAATAATTTATTTTATGTTTCTTCCCATTAAGTAATTCATAGGGGGTCGTACCCTTTATCTTACGAATTAGACTTATATTTAGAACATAATTTGATGTGCTTACTGCCTCTGCCAAAAAGGATAGAGGAAAGTGAGCACCTGTAAGTAATGTCCCCGCAGATCAATCAGGGTTCTATTTTTCCTTTCAGCTACCCCATTTAGTTGAGGAGTTCTAGGAGCAGAAAAACAATGTCTGATACTTTCCTTCTCACAGAATTCTTGCATGAGAAGAGATTCAAACTCAGTGTCATGATCACTTCTGATCAATACTACTTGAGTAGAGTACTCAATCTGGATGCTCTTAAGAAAGTCTGTAAGAACTTTAAAGTTATCTGACTTGTTTCTAAGAAAGAAAACTCAAGTGAATCTAGAGAAGTCATCAACAATAACTAAGATATATGACTTCTCTCCCAAACTATGTACTGTAATAGGTCCAAAAAGTTCCATATGTAGCAAGTATAAGATTCTGGGTGAATCACTTTTATTAATGGATTTGAAACTATTTTTAGTTTGCTTGCCTAATTTATAAGACCTGCAGAGTCCTTCCTTCTTGTAGGATCAAGAAGGTAGTTCTCAGACAAAGTTGTCCTTAGATAATTTAGTTATGGTCCTAAGGTTTACATGTCTTAATCTCTTATGACAGAGTTCACTAGTTTTACTAATCTGATTGAAAAAACAAATTTTTGATTTAGCAGAATTAAAATTAACTTGATAAATATTACCTTGTCTAATTCCAGTTAAAATAGTTTTGTTTTTATCAGAAGTAATTGAGCATAAACACTTATTAAATGTTACCTGATAACCTTCATCACATAGTTGGCTGATAGAGATGAGGTTATGCTTCAGACAATTTACATATGCCACCTTCTTGAATGTGATTGCTCCAATCTTGACATTTCCATATCCTTCTGTTTGTCCATGATTGGAGTCTCCAAAAATAACTTTGGGTCCAAGCTTTGCTTTAAAGTCACTTAGGTTGGCCTTTAAACCTGTCATGTGTTTTGAGCAACCACTATCTAAATACCACTGTTCCTATGTGGTAGGATAGTCCTTTACCTGTATAAAAATAGATTAGTTGTTCTTGACCTAGGTTACCTTGGGTCCTTGATTTCTTTCAAAAGAATAACAAGTAATATAAGAGCAATCAGGGTGATCCTTATAACCTAATGGATGATATATCCTAGGAGGGATTATCCACTGAGTAAAAGGATTAACAAATTTTGGTCTTTGATTATTATTTTGATAAGGATTAAAGTTTCTGTTTTGAGAATGTGAGTTCGACAAATTTTGTTAAGTTCGTCGATCTGAGTTCGACAAAAAGTATTGATTTCGTTGATCTCGGTTCACGGAATGATAATACTCATTCCGTGCATTCTACGATCGTCGATCTCTGTTCGACAAAACATGTTCATTTCGTCGAGCACCCTTTGTTGAGTAATAATACCCAACTTCTGGGTTCAGAGAGCGTCGATCGTTATTTGATGAATAATGTTGATTTCGTCGATCGCGGTTCGACGAATTTTGTTGAATGTTATTTTTATGAGATTTTTTATTTTTCTTTGATGTAGTCTTTGGTAAAGTTTCAGTATCTTTATTTGTAAGTTGTAATGCTTCTTTATCTTTTCCTTTAGCATATATGAATTCAATTGGTTTAGATAAGATATTTTTCTCAAGAATATAAGGCTGACTAGATGAAGCTCTCAAGCCCAGTTTGCCATTTAGCCTGGTATTTACTGTGCTTGTGATATTCATCAATTTGATACTTCTCTCATTAAAGGATTCTTCAAATTGCTTAGCCTCAGATAATTTAGTTTCTAAGGAAAATATTTGATTATTAGCAGTTTTTAAATCTTCTTTTAAGTTTTAAGTTTTCAGAAAAAAAAATTCAAATTCAATTAATTTCTATCTGAGAAGTTTGATTTCCTTCTCAGATTTAATCAAATCTTTATATAATAATTTGAAATCAATTTTAAATTATTCTGAATGAAAATCAAAGGTTGAGATTACCTGATCTTCTTCTAATTCAGATTGAAATTCTTCTTCAGAATTATTGCATGAGGCATTGATTACCATCAAACAAATTTCTTTTGCTTTATCTTCTTCTTCATCTTCACTGGAACTAGATGAAGATTCTGACTCAAATTCACTCCATATTTCAGCCACAAATCCTTTTTCCTTATTTTTGTATTTGATGTAAGAGGGCTTGCTGGAATGTTTTTTGGAGTCTTTCTCCTTTCTTTTGTCATTCTTCTGGTTCTCTAGAAATTCTGGAAGTATGTGTCCAAGTTTTCTGCATCCATAGCAAACTATTTCTTTAGTTGAAGTCTTGTCATACCTTGGCTTATCTTCTTTTTTGGAAGATCTTCTCCTGAAGTCCTTCCTTGCCATCTTATAGAATCTCTTATCCAAGAGACTCAATAAATCTTCATTATTTGGAATGGATTTTGTTTCTTTAGTTGCTCTAAAAGCAATGTTTGGCTCTTTCCTTACTGAAGAAGAGGTTCTTTGTTCAGCTTCTCTGGTCTTGATGAGCTGCTCATAGGATTTGAGCTTGCCCAACAAGGTTTCAGTAGAGATATCATTTAGACTTCTGGCTTCCTTGATTGGCCAGATCCTAGAGTCCCATGTGCTAGGGAAGCACATAAGAATCTTGTCATTTATCTCTATCAATGAGATGTTCTTGTCCAGAGTTCTTAACTCATTTATTATGAGACTGAGTATATTATGCATATCTACAACTGATTCTGACTCTTCCTTCTTGAATTTCTCATACTGAGAGATCATGTGTGATCTCCTATCTTTCCTTTCATTAGTAGTTCCTTCTACCTTCCCATTTAGGGAATCCCAGATATCCTTGGCTGAAGTGCATTCAGCAACTTTCTAGAATATGTCATCAGACATAGTTTGAACCAAAATGTTCATGGCTTTGGCATCTGCAACTTTCAGCTTCTTCTGATCCTCTGTCCACTCAGGTGGTGGTATAGCTGAGGTGCTTGTTGATGCAGATGGAGTAGGGGGACCTGAAAAAATAGAATTATAAATGTCTTCATCAATAAAATTCATATAGAGCCTAATCCTTGCCTTTCATAGTGCAAACTTATTTAGATTGCACACTAGAGGTCTGGTGATTGAAAACTCTTTGTTTTGTGCAATGAGAAAAGGAGCAAACTAGAGTAAATGAGATCTATCAAGGATCTTTTGGTTTAGGTGTTAGCCTGTGAAACCAAATATCCAGCCTCTGATACCAATTGAAAGTGAGGGATAGATCTGACTTAACTCTAGAGGGGGGGTGAATAGAGTATTTTAAAGTTTATTCACTTGTTTTATAGCGGATTAAAAGTTAGTGATATGTATAAGTATAAGAAGAAAATCACAGCACACAAACAGAAAAGTAAAGGCAAACCAGACGACAGAAGGAATTTATAGTGGTTCCCCAATAAACCTGGGTACATCCACTCTTCTACCACCCTGGTAGGAATCCACTACAGGTTTTTGATCAGGTGCCCTGCCACCACAGGTTTTTTCTCAGATGCCCTGTCACCACAAGTTCTATTTTTTCTACGGGAGATCTAGCAACCCTTTGAGCTTTTGATCAGGTGCCCAAAAACCAATCCCAAGTCTTTTGATCATGTGACTTGTGAATCAAAAAGGCTAACTTTTGAAGGGAGTTAAAAATCTGTACACAGTGAAAGGGAAAAGTAAAAAGATGTTGTCTTCTCTGTCTCAAATCTCTGAGAAGACTAGTGGATTGTTGATATCAAAGCTCCCCCTGAGTTGTGTAGATGATCAGGAGATGGAAGCTTTGCTTCAGGGTGTAGGCCTTCTTTGTAAGCTTCTCCTTCCAGTAACTGTCTCTGAGAGATGTGAGCTTTTAGTCTCAGATTAAAGATGAGTTGCTGGAAGAAAGCTTGAAGAACAGAAAGCTAATTCTCTGAAAAATATTTTGTAGCTTTTTGTAACTCTGAGAAAACCTTGTGTGTCTGTCTGTAACCCTTGAGGCAAAAAACTTCTAGTAATATTATATGATCAGGAATGCTAGAGAAATTCAAATATTTCAATTTATTCTGAACAGCTGGAGCATTCCCTAGAATGGTAACTGCCTTGGAAAAGGATCAGCATTTAACTCTGTGATTAAGTCCATATTTAATGCTGCCTCCAAACGACTATATTCATAAGAATATTGAGAATTAAATATTAGAGTCATTAGCTGTCTGCATTTAAGACTTGATAATATTTTGCCTTCAGAATATAAAAATATCCTGAAATTAAGCCTGGAAAAATAATCTTCTTCTGGAAAGAATAACTGCCTAAAACACTGCCTGGAAATCGTCGAACTGAGCAAAAAATTCGTCGACCTGAGCTTGGAGATCGTCGAGCTGAAACTGCTTATTCGTCGACCTGAGCTCATAGATCGTCGATCTGAGCTTGGCTTTCATCGAACTGAGATGGCAGAGTTTGAGGTAGAAGATTGTCGACCGGAGCTCAGCTTTCGTCGAGCTAAACTCAGAGTTGGGACTCTGAGTTCTTCAAGCTGAGCTTGACTTTCGTCGAGCTGAGTTTGCCTTTCGTCGAACTGAATTTCAGAACTCTGAAATCTTCTAAGACAACTAACCCTGGAAAAACCTATGAACCATACTATACATATTGGGTCATTCTAAGCAATCCTAATAGTAGACGTTGCCCAAATCCAAACTGGGGTTCCAACATTCAGCGCAATATAATCGTAGAAACTGGCTCACATAACCCGAGTCCCAGAAGGACGATCATCTGCACCATAACGACAATCCACCATATCGGCCACAGAAATCATGGGTGCACCACCTCGCATCGTGGTCCCCATCAGCCCGTATAGACTACCGTACTACACAGCTCTCCTGAACATGGTGCATCCTCACTCCACCATCAGGACTCCACCTCAGGGCACCCAACTGTAGCCACCTGAATCCAGTCCGCTCAGTGATGTCAAACATCTAGCTGTCTAAGTCGCACAGACTCTCAGTGATGGCGTGGACCTCATCACTATGCACCCTGACCAAACTGTCACCTCGTCCGCACCCTGGTCTCGAGACCCTTTTGCATGCTGCGAACTCGATCTCCTGTATGACTGCATTGTCTGCAATGGTAAAATACCATACCCTCTATTTGCCCGGATCGAGATCATGCTCCACTCAATGCCTTGTCAAACTGCCTCTCCTTACCCATTCGTTGCTGCCAAGATATGACCGTGCTCAGGAGTAGGGCCCACTAACATTTGTCTGGATAGCACTGTGATCGTTACCTCCGCCAGCTCCACTGTATCCTTCTGATACAAGAGTATCGTCACTAAGACCAGGTAAAAAAAATTGAGCGAGGTAAGAAGTGAAATGATTCTTCACGTCTTACTCCGTCTCTGCACTAGTTGTCTTTAACTGACGCAAAAACTGTCTTAATACACATTGTGTTCCCACAGATAATCTTTTCCCCATAACATATCTGCGGTTATCATGACCATCTCATGCAGTACCACCTTCATTGGTCAAACCCTCCACTGTCGCACTTCTTAAAAATACACTGTACAGATTCACATTCTTCCCTGTAATGGTTGTCCAACGGCATGACCAGGAGACAAGATTAATTAAAATGTCAGATTTGAAAAGATGGGAAGCGGGCCTAGTCATCACCCACCGCAGTCAAACCATTCCTTTAATGTCCAATCAGTCGCCTACAGAACCTGGCTCTGATACCACTTGTTGGGATATACCGCGAAAAATATCATCTAGGCGCAACCAAATTAATACAGGGGTGACAAGAACGCAAAAATCTGAACAAACCACTACATACATAAATAATATGACTGCAATACAAAACACATGAAAAAATATACTGACGCCCGTTAAAGAATACACAGCGGAGGAGCGGGACTCGCTCGATCAGCAGGAGAGAGAATAATCTGGACTGCAATCCGCTAGCACAGCGGATGCACAAGATTCACCGAGAACCTTCGTCATCCGATGATGACCAAACCACCTGCCACCACTAAAGAAGCACCGTCGAGGCCAACTGCACTCCCGCACGCCATTGACAGCAGGCCGCACCACCGAAGAGAAACATCATCAAGGCCATTGCACTCCCGCATGCCTTTTCCGTCATGCCCGTACCACCGAAGAGAAACTCTGTCAAGGCCACTGCACTACCGGAAGCCTTCGCTGCCACGCTCGCACCACATCAACTCCTCCAAGACCAGCAAACACCCTCTCCTCCAAGACCGGCGACTATCATTACTAAGTCGGGGGTGTTGAGAAACGGGCACTGCTAAACCGGCACCGCTATATAATAATGCAGGGAAATACAACAACACAGTATAGAAATAAAATCCAGACACTCGGCAATCCCACCGAGGCACAACCACGCAGTGTATATCAACAGTACAAATGTATATAAATGCGAAAAACAAGGTGAAAGAGAATGGACCGTCCGATGAAAATCGTGAATGCGATGGATGCGCACGATCCGCGTGA
The DNA here is from genome assembly GCA_039513925.1 of Platanthera zijinensis. Taxonomy (NCBI): domain Eukaryota; kingdom Viridiplantae; phylum Streptophyta; class Magnoliopsida; order Asparagales; family Orchidaceae; genus Platanthera; species Platanthera zijinensis. The sequence goes on along the minus strand of CM077083.1, from coordinate 163,405,366 downwards.
GTGTAGAAATCTAGACTGCAATCCGACTAACGGACGCACAAGGTTCGTCGAAACATTCAACGTCAATATCCGACGTTCAAACGCAACCACCGCAACCACCGGAGAAAAACCTCCGTCGAGGCTAACTGCACACATGCACGCCGTCGACACCGCACCTCTCCACTCTCTAGAATGTCCACTGCAATGCCGGCGAGAAACTCCACCAAGCCCGACGGCAACACCTCTCTCAACGCCGGCAGATATCTCCTCCAAGACCGGCGACGAACACCCTCGGCTGACGACCGCTCTGAGTGCACGAACAAGAGAAAGAGAGAGAGGAGAGAGGGGTGGATATCTCTTCTTCACAGGCGGGCTGCTCCTCCTCCTCACGGCTCCAAGCGTTTTTCTTTTTTTTTCCTTTTTTTTCAAGAAAACTTCTCACGGGATGCTATATCCCCCAAATGAAAAGGCAAGGGGCGGCTCTCTTTGTTCAAAAGAAGCAGGCGGTTATGCCTTATCCCAAAAAAGGCTACAGTTTTTATTTCCTTTTTGTTTTATAATTTGGCCCGGTTCACTAGAATCGGGTAGGAGCCAAAAAGACCAACAAACACCACCTTGGCTCATACCTCGGTTCCACTACCACCACCTGCACGAAGCACACAACTGCGTGAAGCACCACCTCAATGACTTGAGGCGTCAGCCGACTTGCTCCAGTCGACTCATCCCTGCTCGGCTCAATCTCTGAATGTCGTCGCAACCGGATCGCAGAAACTGACTCATCGAACCCGAGTCCCGGAAAGGCGATCCATTGCACCACCACGACTATCACCTCTGTCGACCGCAAAAAACATGGGCTCACCACCTCACATCGTGGTCCCCATCAGCCGGTACAAACTACCGTGCTGCAAAGCTCGCATGAGCATGGTGCGCCCTCGCCTCACCGTCAGAACTCCATCTCTCGCTGCAAAACTGCAACCACTGGAATCCAATCTGCCCAATGATATCAGATTCCTGCGCAACTTAGGTACCAGGTGTACCCGCTCAATCCTGCGCACTGCTCCGTCATGCATCTAAATGTCCATAGTCCATGTCCCCATGACCTCACATATTAAGCTGTCACCAAGAAAGAGCGACCCAGTCGTCACCTCCAGAGAACTAAACATCCCTACATCTGAGCAAATGTGTTGCGAGGCACCAGAATCCAAAATCAAGCTATCAGAGTCACTCTGACTCTCAGTGACGCAATAAAATCCGTCCTCTCCTTCTAGGTCGAGTGTCACCATGCCCGCATCTTGGACATCCTTCGAATTTCCAGAACTTCCTGCACGCTGCGGACAATTTCTCCTAATATGACCAACCTGACTGCAGTGGTAACACGTCACTTCCTTCTTCGATGTCGACCAAGCTCGTGCACTGCTCGATTCTCTGTTAAAACTCCTCCCGCGTTCATGCGCTACCAAGATCGGGTCACCCCTAGGAGTGGGGTCCTTTAACATCTGAATGGATAACAGCACTGATGTGACTTCTTCCAGCCCCACCGTATGTAACGACCCTAGACGATCCAACGTGGCAGTGCCGCGGCTCCGCTCTAGGCGTCGCTACCGGGCTGCAGCCCAAGCACCCCAACCCCTCTCCCTCCACAGGCGGGTTGTTGGTGGCCACAGCCTCCCTTTGATGAGCGAACTCGACAGTTAAGTTGGGACGTACGGGGACTTCCCAGGAGGTCACCCATCCCAGTACTACTCTCGCCCAAGCCGAGGTGCCCACAACTCCTCCATCCGCTGAAACAGTCCGTCTCATCACGAAAACGGTACTTGCTGTGATGAATGCTCAGCAAGCTGGGCAGGCACGTCCTGCAGTGGTGCCAACGCAAGCTGGGGTACGGCAAGAACCGGTAGAAGCCGAAGTTGATCCGCGGGTAGCAGATCAACAATGGAAGCAATTCTTGAGCTTTAACCCTCCGCAGTTTCATGGGGCGGGTACACCGGCCCAAGCAGAGGATTGGCTTGCAAGAGTCAAGAGGATTATGAGAGCTATCAAGGTTGAGGAGGAACAGAAAGTCATGTTAGCCACTTTCCTACTGGAAGGAGAGGCGCGATTGTGGTGGGATGAGATTGAAATGCATCACTTGGCCGGCAGGCAATTGGCAGAGGTTATAATGGAAGAATTTTCTCGATTGTTCTTAGCACAACATCTGCCGATGCAGCAAAGGATATGGATGGAAATGGAATTTCGACGGTTAGCACAGGGAGATCGAAGTGTGGATGACTACCTGCATGAGTTCACCCGTTTGGGAAGATATGCGGGCACGATCTTCACCAAAGAAGAGCGTAAGACTAGTCGGTTTTATGCGGGACTGCGAGATGAGCTGCGGTATTTGCTCTCGAGTTCTGTGAGTCAGGGATTCCAAGCCTTAGTCTGTACGGCTCGTTCTTTGGAGACGGACATGAAACGGGGGCAAGCAAAGGGAAACTTGACGGTTGTGAAGCCGGAGTTTAAGCCGCCGCGTCCGGACAAGTTTGGCTACCGAAAGAGATGGAATAAGAAGTCTAAGTCTTCTGGACAAGCTCCTTCTGCGACTGTGACGGATACATCTGGGTATGGATCTCGTGCTTGTTTTACGTGCGGGAAGGTTGGACACTTCGCACGTGAATGTCGATTTGGTCCTCCAAAGGGTGATAAGAAGACGGGAGCGTCTTATGCGGAGAAGGGGAAGGCTGTGGTGGAGTCTTCTGCCTCGCACGCGCAGCCCAGGGTCTTCAACCTTGGACAACAGGAGGCCATTAAGCAGGCGGATGTCGTCACAGGTGCGCGTAGGTTTTAATGTTCTTGTTGTTATGATGTGCTGTGCTTGTTTTAATTGTAATGTTATAGGGTTTGTCATTATACGAGAGTATCCGGCGCGAGCACTGTTCGACACAGGTGCTTCACATTCGTTTCTGTCTGAGGACTTTGTCTTTCGTGTCGGGGTGCCTATCCGGACCACGACAGACAGTGTAAAGGTGTTGTTTCCTAACGGATGTTTGATGTGCGCGGATCGATCTTGCGGTCTTGAGGTCAAGATAGGAAGTCGGGAGTTCAAGGTGGAAACATTAGTATTGCCGATCCAAGAGTTTGATATAATCTTTGGTATGGACTGGCTTTCAGAGCAGCGTGCCTGTATAGATTGCACTTAAAAAGAGGTCACACTTGGGCAAAATACCGAACAAGAGACCAAGTTCATTGGTATGCAAGGAATGAGTGGGATGTTGTTATCCGCTCTCCAAGTTGTTAAGGCAGTTCGGAAGGGTGCGGAGTTGTTCTTCACACTCATAGAGGCGGTGGCGCCAAAGGCCAGTGTGAGTGAAGTGCTGATTGTGTCGGAATATGCTGATGTGTTTCCAAAGGATCTTCCTGGGTTACCTCCCCAAAGGGAAATCGACTTCGCTATCGAGCTGGTGCCGGGTGCGAAACCTGTGGCCCGTTCGCTGTATCGGGTGGCGCCAAAAGAAATGGCCGAGCTGAAAGTTCAGTTGCAAGAGTTGTTGGAGCAGGGATACATACGCCCAAGTATGTCACCTTGGAGCGCGCCTGTTCTTTTTGTTAAAAAGAAAGACGGTGGTTTGCGACTATGTATTGATTATCGCGAACTGAATAAGCTGACGGAGAAAAATAAGTATCCAATTCCACGGATCGATGACTTGTTTGATCAGCTAGCAGGCTCAACCGTCTATTCAAAGTTGGATTTGAAGTCCGGGTATTACCAGTTGCGGATTAGGGAAGGTGACATTCCCAAGACAGCGTTTGGCACACGCTATGGTCATTATGAGTTCACAGTGATGCCGTTCGGCTTATGTAATGCGCCTTCGGTCTTCATGGATCTCATGCATCGAACGTTCCGCGAATACCTGGATCTGTTTGTGATTGTGTTTATTGATGATATCCTGGTATATTCACAATCGGAGGAAGATCATGCAAACCACTTGTGATTAGTATTGCATACCTTGCGAAGGAATAAGCTGTATGCCAAGTTCTCGAAGTGTGAGTTCTGGCTCTCGTCGGTGGCTTTTCTAGGTCATGTGGTAAGTGGAGAGGGCATAGCGGTGGATCTGGCAAAGATAAGTGCCATTCGTGATTGGCCAGTGTTGTCTTCGGTGGCCGAGGTCAGGAGTTTCCTTGGACTGGCGGGCTACTATAGACGGTTCGTGGAGAACTTCTCTCGGATTGCTTTGCCTCTGACTACGTTGACGAGAAAGGACCAGAAGTTTGTTTAGACGCCGGAGTGCGCACGAGCTTTTGATGAGCTGAAGAATCGTTTGACCACGGCGCCCGTTTTGACGTCGCCATGTGGTACAGATGGATTTGAGATATACAGCGATGCGTTAGGAAGCGGCTTAGGCTGCGTTCTCCTGCAGTTTGGAAAGGTGATCGCTTATGGCTCACGTCAATTGAAAGTGCATGAGAGTAATTACCCAGTCCATGACTTGGAGTTGGCGGCGGTGATCTTTTCGCTAAAGTTGTGGCGGCATTATCTTTATGGAGTGAAAGTGGATATTTATACAGACTATAAAAGCTTAAAGTATCTGCTCGAGCAAAAGGAGTTGAATATGCGACAAAGGAGGTGGATGGAATTCCTTGGGGATTATACCTTCGACATTCACTATGTTCCCGGAAAGGGAAATGTGGTCGCTGATGCCTTGAGTCGTCGGACTCCGGTGCGGGCAGCTTGGTTGCGGATACATGATGAGCGGTTAATCCAGGAGTTAGAAGCTTTGGAGATATCTTGTGTGGAAAGAGATTCTTCAACTGTTGCATGCGTGAACTGGTTGGAGGTTCAATATGACCTTGCTGACAGGGTTCGGCGGGCAACGGAGTTGGATGAAAGTCTCCAACGCTATGCAAAGGAGGGGTCTGGTGATCAATTCTCCTGGGATGACGGTTTATTACGAAAAGATGGCCGATTGTGCGTTCCTAGTGCGGGTAAATTGCGAGAAGGATTGCTATATGAAGCAAACTTTACAAAGTACTCAATTCACCCTGGAAGCACAAAAATGTACAAGGACATGAAGAAACTGTTCTGGTGGCCTGGTTTAAAGAAGGACATAGCCACGTATGTGGCTAAATGTCGCACTTGTGCTTTGGTAAAGGCAGAATGTCAACGGCCGAGTGGTTTCCTGAAGTCATTGCCGGTTCCGCAATGGAAGTTTGAGGATATTTCTATGGATTTCGTGCATGGATTGCCGAGAAACAGTTGCGGAACAAAGTGATCGGGATGGTCAAAGTCCGGTGGGACAATTGTGGCCGAGAAGAGCTAACATGGGAGCGCGAGCAGACCATGCAAGCCGAGTTTCCCGAGTTATTTTCGTAACTTGTTTGCTCGTTATATATGTAATAGCAACACATAAATGTTTTGTTATTTTCTCCCTACTGTCTTCAAATTTCGGGACGAAATTTTATTAAGGAGGGGAGGATTGTAACACCCCAAAAAGGCTCAAAATTAGATTTGAGGTGCAGGTTGCTTAACACGGCCTGGGACACGGGCGTGTCCCAGGGCGTGTCGGGATACACGGCCTGGGACACGGGCGTGTCCCAGGGCGTGTTCAGGTTAGTCGACGATCGGAGGTCGACGATAGTCGAGCCTGGGACACGGCCTTCGACACGGGCGTGTCCCAGGGCGTGTCACTCAATAAAATGCCGTATCGAGTCAGAAATGTACACGGCCGGAACCAAGGCTTGAACACGACCGTGTCAGTTTTGACACGGGCGTGTCAGAGGGCGTGTGCCTACCCGTGTACTACTCTAACTGGTTTTAGCGCTCGTTGAGTACCGTGTAACAGGTGTGACATGGGCGTGTCTCATGACCGACACGGGCGTGTCAGATTCGACACGGGTGTGTCGATGCCCGTGTTCTGGTAATTTTTAATCGGTGCGAGTGCCGCGTGTGCCGCTTAAGGGTACACGGCCTGTGACACGGGCGTGTCACAGGCCATGTCGGCCAAAAAGTATAATATTTTGGGCAGATCTTGGCCGTTCATTTTCCTTAAAGGAGATCCTGTGGCTGGGGCTTATTCCTGGGCTGATAAGGCCGGGAAAGGAAGGAGAAAGGCTCATTTCTAAAGTTCATCTTCTCTTTCTAAGTTTAAGAGAGAGGTGAGAGCAAGGTGAGGAAGAAGAAGTGGGATCCGGCTGCCGGTGGTGCTACGGTGGTCCAAATCGCGAGCCGAATTCGGATTTGCGAAGGCAACGCTGCTGCGAAGGCTTTCATCCGTCTCAATTTCTCTCCATGGCTCCGAAGCGAGTTCCTAGGGTAACGATTTCCTGCTTGGACATGTGAAGTCCTTAATTCCTGCATTGCATAGGGAAAACCCTTCCCCGCGAGTGTGCGGTAGGTTGTGGCGTCCCTTGGGGTAGATATGTGAAGTCCCCCTTATTAGAGTCCGGAATTGGAGTACGGATCTAGGCATGCTGTGTGAAGCCCATCTAGACATGGTCTGGATTGGTGATGCTTGTTTGCATATCGGAGAAGACTCCGTGATTCTTGCTTGTAGGCATGATGGATAAAGTACTGGAGGAAGTCCAGGAATTATGAGAGTTGAACTCTCCTGTAGCCATGAGTTGCTACTTTGTGTGAGGTTGAGCCGTTGAGTCGTGGGGCTGCAACTAGGCAAATGCCTTGGAGGTGGAACGGGCAAGGTGAAGCTGTACCCGCGTCAGTCCAGGCGTGAGTCTGACGATTTGAGCAACGGGAAAGGTGGATCTGTACCCGCGTTATGGTTGTCTAATCTTGGGTGCTTAAGACCCTGTTAGGATCACATAGCGAGAGTCGACGGCCTATGAGCCGATCAGACTAGAATGCTCATATTGAACCGTTATGTCTGGGACCTCTGAACGGTGGTGTGGCCGTGGAACTACGGAACACCGATAATGTGCCCTGAGTGCACGGAGCGTCGAGTCGTCGTGCCGACGTTTGTGATATGTGACTGTGCGGGCGTGCACGTCTTGCTTGAATTGCTATATATCTTATTGGAAGATTGCTATGCAGGGATGGAATTCCGCTGCCCCGTGCCAGGGGCAGGGTCGTTATAATTGGTCAGCTGAATGCTAACCGTTGCCTTGTTTGCCACTGCTTGGTGGATTGGTTCTTACAGGTACTGGAGGTGCTGGTCCGAGCGGGACTTAGCGGGCTGAAGCCCAAAGCTGCGCTGCTGCCCTCGAAGGCATTATTTTGTTTCTTTTGTTCATGTGTGGCCGGCCTGCGTGCCGATGTCTGTAATCCACACTCTTGTTAAGAGAACTGTTGTAAGGCCTTAAGGCCAGACTCTTGTGATGTTTATATATATTCCTAAGTTTTAGTGGACAATGTTCTTTATCTTGAGTTCAATTATTCAACCGTGAAACTTCCGCTAGAATGCTCTGTGTTAGGATGCGTGGTTTTGATATTATTTTGTAGCGTCTCCGCCTGTTTGTGGAATATGGTGTGGGTCCCCGGCCGGACCCTCTATTATATTCTTCTTTACGGGTAGAGGTGTTACAATTTGGTATCAGCTTGTTGGTCGATCTCTTCCGAATTCGCGGACGAATTCTTTTGAGAGGTGGCGCGCACGTGTCAGTGCCGTCATTATAACACTTAAGTTGAACTCAAGATTGTCCACTTAGGAATGCAAATACACTTGTTTGTTGAACTTGTGTATTCTTTTTGTATGGTTGCTGTTTTCATTGGTCGTTAACCTGTGTATTTTACACATATAGGTGACCAGAAGTGTTGCGGGTCAATCCGAACCACAACGTTCTGTTGAGAGTGCGGCACCAGCCGAGGTGCCCACAACTCCTCCATCCGCTGAAACAGTCCGTCTCATCATGGAAACGGTACTTGCTGTGATGAATGCTCAGCAAGCTGGGCAGGCACGTCCTGCAGTGGTGCCAACGCAAGCTGGGGTACGGCAAGAACCGGTAGAAGCCGAAGTTGATCCGCGGGTAGCAGATCAACAATGGAAGCAATTCTTGAGCTTTAACCCTCCGCAGTTTCATGGGGCGGGTACACCGGCCCAAGCAGAGGATTGGCTTGCAAGAGTCAAGAGGATTATGAGAGCTATCAAGGTTGAGGAGGAACAGAAAGTCATGTTAGCCACTTTCCTACTGGAAGGAGAGGCGCGATTGTGGTGGGATGAGATTGAAATGCATCACTTGGCCGGCAGGCAATTGGCAGAGGTTACAATGGAAGAATTTTCTCGATTGTTCTTAGCACAACATCTGCTGATGCAGCAAAGGATATGGATGGAAATGGAATTTCAACGGTTAGCACAGGGAGATCGAAGTGTGGATGACTACCTGCATGAGTTCACCCGTTTGGGAAGATATGCGGGCACGATCTTCGCCGAAGAAGAGCGTAAGACTAGTCGGTTTTATGCGGGACTGCGAGATGAGCTGCGGTATTTGCTCTCGAGTTCTGTGAGTCAGGGATTCCAAGTCTTAGTCTGTACGGCTCGTTCTTTGGAGACGGACATGAAACGGGGGCAAGCAAAGGGAAACTTGACGGTTGTGAAGCCGGAGTTTAAGCCGCCGCGTCCGGACAAGTTTGGCTACCGAAAGAGATGGAATAAGAAGTCTAAGTCTTCTGGACAAGCTCCTTCTGCGACTGTGACGGATACATCTGGGTATGGATCTCGTGCTTGTTTTACGTGCGGGAAGGTTGGACACTTCGCACGTGAATGTCGATTTGGTCCTCCAAAGTGTGATAAGAAGACGGGAGCGTCTTATGCGTAGAAGGGGAAGGCTGTGGTGGAGTCTTCTGCCTCGCACGCGCAGCCCAGGGTCTTCAACCTTGGACAACAGAAGGCCATTAAGCAGGCGGATGTCGTCACAGGTGCGCGTAGGTTTTAATGTTCTTGTTGTTATGATGTGCTGTGCTTGTTTTAATTGTAATGTTATAGGGTTTGTCATTATACGAGAGTATCCGGCGCGAGCACTGTTCGACACAGGTGCTTCACATTCGTTTCTGTCTGAGGACTTTGTCTTTCGTGTCGGGGTGCCTATCCGGACCACGACAGACAGTGTAAAGGTGTTGTTGCCTAACGGATGTTTGATATGCATGGATCGATCTTGCGGTCTTGAGGTCAAGATAGGAAGTCGGGAGTTCAAGGTGAAAACATTAGTATTGCCGATCAAAGAGTTTGATATAATCTTTGGTATGGACTGGCTTTCAGAGCAGCGTGTCTGTATAGATTACACTTCAAAAGAGGTCACACTTAGGCAAAATACCGAACAAGAGACCAAGTTCATTGGTATGCAAGGGATGAGTAGGATGTTGTTATCCGCTCTCCAAGTTGTTAAGGCAGTTCGGAAGGGTGCGGAGTTGTTCTTCACACTCATAGAGGCGGTGGCGCCAAAGGCCAGTGTGAGTGAAGTGCCGATTGTGTCGGAATATGCTGATGTGTTTCCAAAGGATCTTCCTGGGTTACCTCCCCAAAGGGAAATCGACTTCGCTATCGAGCTGGTGCCGGGTGCGAAACCTGTGGCCCGTTCTCCGTATCGGGTGGCGCCAAAAGAAATGGCCGAACTGAAAGTTTAGTTGCAAGAGTTGTTGGAGCAGGGATACATACGCCCAAGTATGTCACCTTGGAGCGCGCCTGTTCTTTTTGTGAAAAAGAAAGACGGTGGTTTGCGACTATGTATTGATTATCGCGAACTGAATAAGCTGACGGAGAAAAATAAGTATCCAATTCCACGGATCGATGACTTGTTTGATCAGCTAGCAGGCTCAACCGTCTATTCAAAGTTGGATTTGAAGTCCGGGTATTACCAGTTGCGGATTAGGGAAGGTGACATTCCCAAGACAGCGTTTGGCACACGCTATGGTCATTATGAGTTCACAGTGATGTCGTTCGGCTTATGTAATGCGCCTTCAGTCTTCATGGATCTCATGCATCGAACGTTCCGCGAATACCTGGATCTGTTTGTGATTGTGTTTATTGATGATATCCTGGTATATTCACAATCGGAGGAAGATCATGCAAACCACTTACGATTAGTATTGCATACCTTGCGAAGGAATAAGCTGTATGCCAAGTTCTCGAAGTGTGAGTTCTGGCTCTCGTCGGTGGCTTTTCTAGGCCATGTGGTAAGTGGAGAGGGAATAGCGGTGGATTCGGCAAAGATAAGTGTCATTCGTGATTGGCCAGTGTTGTCTTCGGTGGCCGAGGTCAGGAGTTTCCTTGGACTGGCAGGCTACTATAGACGGTTCGTGGAGAACTTCTCCCGGATTGCTTTGCCTCTGACTACGTTGACGAGAAAGGACCAGAAGTTCGTTTGGACGCCGGAGTGCGCACGAGCTTTTGATGAGCTGAAGAATCGTTTGACCACGGCGCCCGTTTTGACGTCGCCATGTGGTACAGATGGATTTGAGATATACAGCGATGCGTTAGGAAGCGGTTTAGGCTGCGTTCTCCTGCAGTTTGGCAAGGTGATCGCTTATGGCTCACGTCAATTGAAAGTGCATGAGCGTAATTACCCCGTCCATGACTTGGAGTTGGCGGCGGTGATCTTTTCGCTAAAGTTGTGGCGGCATTATCTTTATGGAGTGAAAGTGGATATTTATACAGACCATAAAAGCTTAAAGTATCTGCTCGAGCAAAAGGAGTTGAATATGCGACAAAGGAGGTGGATGGAATTCCTTGGGGATTATACCTTCGACATTCACTATGTTCCCGGAAAGGGAAATGTGGTCGCTGATGCCTTGAGTCGTCGGACTCCGGTGCTGGCAGCTTGGTTGCGGATACATGATGAGCGGTTAATCCAGGAGTTAGAAGCTTTGGAGATATCTTGTGTGGAAAGAGATTCTTCAACTGTTGCATGCGTGAACTGGTTGGAGGTTCAATATGACCTTGCTGACAGGGTTCGGCGGGCAACGGAGTTGGATGAAAGTCTCCAACGCTATGCAAAGGAGGGGTCTGGTGATTAATTCTCCTGGGATGACGGTTTATTACGGAAAGATGGCCGATTGTGCGTTCCTAGTGCGGGTAAATTGCGAGAAGGATTGCTATATGAAGCACACTTTACAAAGTACTCAATTCACCCTGGAAGCACAAAAATGTACAAGGACATGAAGAAACTGTTCTGGTGGCCTGGTTTAAAGAAGGACATAGCCACGTATGTGGCTAAATGTCGCACTTGTGCTTTGGTAAAGGCAGAATGTCAACGGCCGAGTGGTTTCCTGAAGTCGTTGTCGGTTCCGCAATGGAAGTTTGAGGATATTTCTATGGATTTCGTGCATGGATTGCCGAGAAACAGTTGCGGAACAAAGTGATCGGGATGGTCAAAGTCCGGTGGGACAATTGTGGCCGAGAAGAGCTAACATGGGAGCGCGAGCAGACCATGCAAGCCGAGTTTCCCGAGTTATTTTCGTAATTTGTTTGCTCGTTATATATGTAATAGCAACATATAAATGTTTTGTTATTTTCTCCCTACTGTCTTCAAATTTCGGGACGAAATTTTATTAAGGAGGGGAGGATTGTAACACCCCAAAAAGGCTCAAAATTAGATTTGAGGTGCAGGTTGCTTAACACGGCCTGGGACACGGGCGTGTCCCAGGGCGTGTCGGGGTACACGGCCTGGGACACGGGCGTGTCCCAGGGCGTGTTCAGGTTAGTCGACGATTGGAGGTCGACGATAGTCAAGCCTGGGACACGGCCTTCGACACGGGCGTGTCCCAGGGCGTGTCACTCAATAGAATGCCGTATCGAGTCAGAAATGTACATGGCCCGGAACCAAGGCTTGAACACGGCCGTGTCAGTTTTGACACGGGCGTGTCAGAGGGCGTGTGCCTACCCGTGTACTACTCTGACTGGTTTTAGCGCTCGTTGAGTACCGTGTAACAGGTGTGACACGGGCGTGTCTCATGACCGACACGGGTGTGTCAGATTCGACACGAGCGTGTCGATGCCCGTGTTCTGGTAATTTTTAGTCGGTGCGAGTGCCGCGTGTGCCGCTTAAGGGTACACGGCCTGTGACACGGGCGTGTCACAGGCCGTGTCGGCCAAAAAGTATAATATTTTGGGCAGATCTTGGCCGTTCATTTTCCTTAAAGGAGATCCTGTGGCTGGGGCTTATTCCTGGGCTGATAAGGCCGGGAAAGGAAGGAGAAATGCTCATTTCTAAAGTTCATCTTCTCATTCTAAGTTTAAGAGAGAGGTGAGAGCAAGGTGAGGAAGAAGAAGTGGGATCCGGCTGCCGGTGGTGCTACGGTGGTCCAAATCGCGAGCCGAGTTCGGATTTGCGAAGGCAACGCTGCTGCGAAGGCTTTCATCCGTCTCAATTTCTCTTCATGGCTCTGAAGCAAGTTCCTAGGGTAACGATTTCCTGCTTGGACATGTGAAGTCCTTAATTCCTGCATTGCATAGGGAAAACCCTTCCCCGCGAGTGTGCGGTGGGTTGTGGCGTCCCTTGGGGTAGATATGTGAAGTCCCCCTTGTTAGAGTCCGGAATTGGAGTACGGATCTAGGCATGCTGTGTGAAGCCCATCTGGACATGGTCTGGATTTGTGATGCTTGTTTGCATATCGGAGAAGACTCCGTGATTCTTGCTTGTAGGCATGATGGATAAAGTACTGGAGCAAGTCCAGGAATTATGAGAGTTGAACTCTCCTGTAGCCGTGAGTTGCTACTTTGTGTGAGGTTGAGCCGTTGAGCCGTGGGGCTGCAACTAGGCAAATGCCTTGGAGGTGGAACGGGCAAGGTGAAGCTGTACCCGCGTCAGTCCAGGCGTGAGTCTGACGATTTGAGCAACGGGAAAGGTGGATCTGTACCCGCGTTATGGTTGTCTAACCTTGGGTGCTTAAGAACCTGTTAGGATCACATAGCGAGAGTCGACGGCCTATGAGCCGATCAGACTAGAATGCTCATATTGAACCGTTATGTCTGGGACCTCTGAACGGTGGTGTGGCCGTGGAACTACGGAACACCGATAATGTGCCCTGAGTGCACGGAGCGTCGGGCCGTCGTGCCGACGTTTGTGATATGTGACTGTGCGGGCGTGCACGTCTTGCTTGAATTGCTATATATCATATTGGAAGATTGCTATGCAGGGATGGAATTCCGCTGCCCCGTGCCAGGGGCAGGGTCGTTATAATTGGTCAGCTGAATGCTGACCGTTGCCCTGTTTGCCACCGCTTGGTGGATTGGTTCTTACAGGTACTGGAGGTGCTGGTCCGAGCGGGACTTAGCGGGCTGAAGCCCAAAGCTGCGCTGCTGCCCTCGAAGGCATTGTTTTGTTTCTTTTGTTCATGTGTGGCCGGCCTGCGTGCCGATGTCTGTAATCCACACTCTTGTTAAGAGAAACTGTTGTGAGGCCTTAAGGCCAGACTCTTGTGATGTTTATATATATTCCTAAGTTTTAGTGGACAATGTTCTTTATCTTGAGTTCAATTATTCAACCGTGAAACTTCCGCTAGAATGCTCTGTGTTAGGATGCGTGGTTTTGATATTATTTCGTAGCGTCTCCGCCTGTTTGTGGAATATGGTGTGGGGCCCCGGACGGACCCTCTATTATATTCTTCTTGACGGGTAGAGGTGTTACACCGTATCCTTCCCATACAGGAGCGTAGTCACCATGTACTTGTATGATGCTGGGAGCGAGGTAAGAAGCAAGAGGGCTTTGTCTTCTTCCTCTACCTTCGATCCAACCACATGCAATTGGCTCAGGAGACCGTTGAACACATTGAAGTGTTCCTGCTGGTTGCCACCTTCCTGCATCTTTAGTGCATAGAGGCGCTGCTTCAGCAACAATCTTGTCGTCACGGATTTTGCCAAGTACAGTCGCTCCAGCTTCTCCCAAAGCTCGATTGTTGTCTCTTCAGTCCCTATGTTGAAGAGCACCTGGTCAGCAACACACATCCTGATTGTGTTTGTGGCTTTTTCATCAAGATCCTTCCATTCCTCATCTTTTACTGTCGTGGTTAATTTGTCGCGCTCCCGTAAGACTCGAATCAAACCTTGTTGAACCAACATATCCTTAACTCGAATATGTCATAGGCTAAAATTCTCACTGCCATCGAACTTCTCTACTGAAAATCTCTCCAAAATTGCATTCTTCCCTGCCATAGCTGCCAACAGTACCACAATCGGCTCCTCGGCAATCTGATTAATTCACGGAACAAGCCTGAGAAGGTAGGGAGCAGACCAATGTCGTCACCTACCGTTGACCCAAACTCAAACCGGAATGTCCAATCAGTCACCCTGCGGAGAACCTCCTCTGATACCACTTGTTGAGAAACAAGCACTGCTAAACCGGCACCGCTATATAATAATGCAGGGAAATACAACAACACAGTATAGAAATAAAATCCAGACACTCGGCAATCCCACCGAGGCACAACCATGCACGCAGTGTATATCAACAGTACAAATGTATATAAATGCGAAAAACAAGGTGAGAGAGAATGGACCGTCCGATGAAAACCGCGAATGCGACGGACGCGCACGATCCGCGTGAGTGTAGAAATCTGGACTGCAATCCGACTAACGGACGCACAAGGTTCGTCGGAACCTTCAACGTCAATATCCGACGTTCAACCGCAACCACCGCCACCACAGGAGAAAAACCTCCGTCGAGACTAACTGCACACGCGCACGCCGTCGACACCGCGTCTCTCCACTCTCTAGAATGTTCACTGCAACGCCCGCGAGAAACTCCACCAAGCCCGGCGGCAACACCTCTCTCAACGTCGGCGGATATCTCCTCCAAGACCGGCGACGAACACCCTCGGCCGACGACCGCTCCGAGTGCACGAACAAGAGAAAGAGAGAGAGGAGAGAGGGGCGGATATCTCTTCTTCACAGACGGGTTGCTCCTCCTCCTCACGGCTCCAGGCGTTTTTCTTTTTTTTCCTTTTTTTTCAAGAAAACTTCTCACGGGCTGCTATATCCCCAAAATGAAAAGGCAAGGGGCGGCTCTCTTTGTTCAAAAGAAGCAGGCGGTTATGCTTTATCCCAAAAAAGACTACAGTTTTTATTTCCTTTTTGTTTTATAATGTGGCCTGGTTCACTAGAACCGGGTAGGAGCCAAAAAGACCAACAGGGAGATGCGTCGAGGGTTCCACATGAGAGGAAGAAAACAATGCGAGATCGGCACCAACGACGCCGATGCCGCCACACGGGGTCGCACCACCGGCAACCACCGGCGGCGGCAGTCTTCCTTCAACGCAAGCCCGAGGTGCCGCGATCTCCTTCACGCAATGGCTCCTCCCTTCACGTGCACACAGGAGGCAGTTGTCTACCTCTCCTAGGCGGCCACTTTTTCTCCCAGGCAGGCTTAACTCCTCTGTCATACATGAACATATATATCTATATATTTATATATATAAATCACATATATCTATATGATGGGCTCCACCTTAATTTATAAGAAAAAGGAGACCCCCATGATCCCCATGAATGGAGATCATGGGCGGGCCCCCCTAACCCCCATGATCTCTCATGGAGATCATGGGAGTGGGCCCCCTCTCTCCCCACCATTAGGGGAAGGAACCGCCCCTGGCGGTTCCCCTCCGGCCATGGCCGGCCGGCCACGGCCGCGGCCATGGCCGGCCGCGGCCATGGCCGGCCGCGAACATGGCCGGCCGCGGCCATGGCCGGCCCCGGCCATGGCCGGCCCCGGCCATGGCCGGCCCCGGCCATGGCCCCGACCATGGCCGGCCGCCGCCGTGGCCATGGCCGCCCGACCATGGCCGGCCGTGGCCATGGCCGCCCCGGCCATGGCCGCTCGGCCATGGCCGGAAGTGGCCATGGCCGCCCCGGCCATGGCCGCCCCGGCCGTGGCCACCCGGCCATGGCCGGCCGTGGCCATGGCCGCCCCGGCCATGGCCGCCCCGGCCGTGGCCACCCGGCCATGGCCGGCCGTGGCCAAGGCCGCCCCGGCCACGGCCGCCCCAGCCATGGCTGGCCGTGGCCACGGCCGCCCCGGCCATGGCCGGCCGTGGCCACGGCCGCCCCGGCCATGGCCGCCCCGGCCATGGCCGGCTGTGTCCTTGGCCGCCGCCGGCCTCCCTCGCCGGCCGCCCGGCTGCCGCCGCCGGCCTCCCTCGCCGGCCGCCCGGCTGCCGCCGCCGTCATGACGGCCCGCCATCGTGGGAACCTCTCCCCGCCGTCCGATCGAGGGAGAGGCCCCACCGGCCGTCCGATCGGGACAAAACCACCCACTAACCCACTATGTTAGTGGTGGGGCCCGTCGTAACTTCCCCCTGGAGCCTATAAAAGGACCCCAGGGGCTCCTCATTTCCTAACTTTTCTCCTCCTACGCTTCTTCTTCTTCTTCTTCCTCAGGTGGGAGCTTTCCCGTTCTTCTCCGCCGGCGGCCACCCCTCGTCGCCAACCACCAGCGGCCGCCTCTCGCCGCCAACCGCCGACGGCCACCCGCAGCCTCCAGCGGCCACCAACGGATACTAGCACCCGCCAACAGCTACCAGAACCTGTCATCGGCTATTGGCACTCCACCAGAGCTCAGTTACAAGAGGAGCACTCCAAGGACTAAGAAGGACGCACAAAGGAAGCCGTGACAACCCCTGGACACACGTCGCCTCTGAGCGCATGCGACTGAAGTATCTCGCCCATTCCACCATCCAAGTCCCGTTGGCGTGGCAGTCTGTTGCCCACCAACGAGCGCATATACTCTCTCTCTCCTCAAGATTGTAACGGGAGCGGCCT